>OU343221.1:108295930-108534369 GCA_910596185.1 Chrysanthemum makinoi
GAGTGGTCAGATCATCTCAACTTGAGATGGATCCGGCGGGAAGTCGCTCAAGCCAATTACTAGCTTGGTCCCGTAGAGAGAATTGGAAGAGACGCAATCGCGTGGTCTCCCGTGTGGTAGCATCAAGGTCGATGGAATCAACGATTTTAAGGAAATCCTTGAGATGCTGATTAGGATCTTCGGAACGAAGTCCATGGAATGCACATCCGTTTTGCACCAACCGGATGGTGTCGGATCGCAGGGCCGTAGTTAGAGCTTGATCGAGGAGCTCAATAGTTTTCCTATAGCCTTGGTGGCTTGGTCTAGAGTATTCACCAAGAGTACGGAGTCTTGGCGGGGTCAATTATTGGTAGGTCGATAAGTGGTGGCGGGTTATCACCTTCCATGATGAAAAGTGATGGAATTACTAACAAAGTCACGAAGAAGGGGATAGACTACGAGGAAGCTAAAAAATGAGAAAAAAAGCTTACTTGATAGGAATCAAGCAAGGGAACCTAAACGAGATAAAAATCAAACTAGCTATTCTATTCCCCGGCAGCAGCGCCAAAAACTTGATGTGCGTATAACGCGTTCGGGGTCAAAGGAACTTCCTTTTCGTAGAGCAAGTTTTTCAACACCCTAGGCAGTGAACTTAATCGTTGTAGTATAGTATTGGGTAAGCCTCGGGTATTGATATCGTTCTCTAGGGGAATAGGAATGCTAGTGAGAGATGTACTACGCTAAGGTTGAGGTTGAGGAAGATTATTTTTTTATCTTTTTATATTTTTTTATAAAGCTAAAGGTAAAATCTCAGAGTTTGGATTTGGGGGTTTTGGTACTTCTACCGATTACTTCTACTATCTAGTTATCTAAACTAATGGGTAGTCTTATGTCTATTTGATGTGTGCTCGTATGATGATTAAAAATATGTCTACCTAGTTACTATTACTCCCTAGTTATCTTTTATTGGTGGTTGAATTGCCACGTCCTTCTTCTTAACGCGTTGTGTTTTCTAAGGTCGTAGGGTATGCTTTTATCCCTAACTCTTTGAGACTACCTTAAGGTTATTGCCTACGAAATCTCTAGGTTTCATAAACTAACTCTAAGGTTATCTTTGGATGTTTAGTCTACAATTCCGCTAAGAGACTATAAACTAAGGTTCACAAAGATTACTCAAGTATTAAAAACACAACGATGGCCTAATGCACTCCTAAGCCAATTACAATTAAGATAAGAGACAACCAATCAATAATTAATAACTAAGTTTCATAGATCTAAGCAAACACACAAGAAATTTAGCCGGACATGTTAAACACGCAAGAATACACACATACAATCAAAGACATAATAAAATCAATGAAGTAAATTACTTATCTTGATGTAAAATAGGGTATGGGAACCCTAAGATACTGTCCAAACCGGACTTAAGTCATTTTAGGTTTTTACTCCACAAGTCTACCTCTTAAAATTCTGAAAATTCGATTTCTATATATAATTTTACATTTTCGATGGCGTCACCTTATAGTTGGGACGCCGTCAGATCACCGTCATTAGGGTTTCGTCTTTGCCAAGTCATCGTTGGGACGGCGTCACGTTGTGGTTGTGACGCCGTTAGTCTTCAGCAGTGACGTCGTCTGAATCTAGATCTAGGCCGTCTGAGAAGAAAAGTCTTCGTGACACCCTTACTCTTCAAAGCCTGACGCCGTCAGGTGTAAATTAGCAAAAAGTCTACTAAGTCATCGCAAATTTAATTACGTAGAGAGGGACGACGTCGCCCTTGGTTTGTGACGCCGTCAGCTTCAATTCCAGCAGGTTGAGAGTCTTTGATCTTGACTTAGCCATTTTCTTCATATATTCACTCTTTTTCGTCCAAAAATGCATCATTCCAGCATTTTGCTTCCAAGAGACCTTGGTATATGTGAAAACATATACCTTTTTCTTTATCAAAACCGGACCAAAAAAACCAAAAACTAACCCCTAATGCCATAAATGTTTGTGTTTTTGTGTTTATGTATGTGCAGGTAACGGATATTGCAAAATGGACAAAAAGAAGACAAAACGGACAAAAACGAGCACGAGAATGGAAGGAGCACGAAGTTACGGGTCTAATGATAATTTTATTTGGAGCTTCGAGGCAAGAAAAGAAAATTTTTAAGACAAAACGAAGTCCGAACGAAGATTGCAATTAATTAAAGATGTTTAAAAAGAAAGAAAAATGGAACAGCAGAAAAATGAGGCTAAAGAAAAATTAAATGCAACATTTAACACAAAAAGACTCTTGGTCTAGTGGTTGGGGACAAGTTTGTCAAGCAAGAGGTCAAGGGTTCCATTCTCACTAATGGCTAAATTATTAGTATTTTTTTTTAACATCACATAGCTTAATAAGTCCAAGTCCAATCTGCTCAAGGCCTAGCTGCGGTCCAAGTTTATCCTCAGGCCCAAGAGAAGCCAAGCCCAGCTCTTCCCATGTCCAACGAAATGCAAGGCCAAATCAAATTCCACATCTGCTACAAAGCATATAAAATAAACTTGGAGGACAAGTTTTGTGAGGGGATTCTTGTGCCAAGATTAAATAGTTTAGGGGCTTTTATGAAAATTTGTAAAACCCTAGTAGGGGCCAAAGTGTAACTTGTGGGTTTATAAAAACCTACCTCCCTCACCTCATTTTATCATCTTTTTATTTGTATTTTGTACCCAAACTCTTGTATTTTATTTTTATGCTCTTCAGTTTTATAAAAGTTTTATTTATTTCTTGCATCTCTATATTCTTCTCATCTCTTAATCCTTTTTATTTCATTTTATTTTTATAAAACTTTTTATAAAAATATGCCATGAAGAGTTGAGTTATAGTAAGATTGTTTGAGTGTATTTTATACTTGCCTGCATTTACACTCAACATATCATATTTATATTTTTATAAAAGTTTAGTTTTTTTTATTGCTTATTTTTATTAAAGTTCACTTTTTTCTTGTTTTATTTAGCTTAAAAATAGTAACAAGTCTCTAAAAATCTTGTCTTTTTTACAAAAAATCCAAAAATATATTTTATTTTCGTCATTAAACTTTCGTATTTTTCTGAGCTGTTTTAGTATTTTTTAAAAATCAAAAACTTTTTCTGTTATTTTTCTTTTAAAAAACTGTTTCGTATCTTATTTTTAAAAAATAGAAAAAACGTCAAAAAAATATTTTTAGATTTTCTGGTAGCTTTGCATAGTTTTCTTAAGATAGTGTGAATTTTTCATATTTTTTTGAACTAGTTTACTATTTATTTTGATTTATTTGCTATTTTAAAGATAAAAATAGAAAAAAATACTTATTTAATTCCGAAAATTCTAAAAACTTTTCTGTGAGCTTTTATCACTTTTCTTACATTGCTAAAAAACATTTGGAATTTTCGGAGTTCATTTGATATTTTTCATTGATTTATTTCCTTTCCTTTATTTAAAAAAAAAATCTTATATTTTAAATCTTAACCTTAATACCCAAATTAGTTTTTGTGGAAACATATCTCCTTGAGAGAGTTTGGTGGTTAAGATTTGATTTATTAAGATTAGTTTATCTTTTATTTTAGTTTTTTATTATAAAAGTTAATATTTATATAATTGTGCTAACCCTTAAAGTTTTGATTTTGTTTGTGTAATCCAATCTACCGCTAAGGCCGGAGCTTAAGGATCTTTAAGCATTTTTAATACATAAAGTTTGAAGCTTTAGTAATTTTTAAGCTTGTTGGTGAATAAAGTTTTAAACTTTACTTACTAATTAGTGGATAAGATTAATAAAGTTGTAAACTTTTGTATTAATTTGTGCTTATAAGATCGGGTGGTTTTATTCCTCTCGTTTCATCATCCGGTTTCTTTTTTTCTTTACTTTTTAAATCTTTAGTAGTTATAAATTGTAATATAATAGTTATGCTTATTTTTATTGAATTAATTGCTATGTGTTGGTTTGCTATGCTTAGTGAGTAGGCTTTTTTTTTATATACTTGTTGAGTAGATTATTTCGTGAATTAAGTGCGGTTTTATAAAAGTTAGAAAATCTATTGGTTAGTAATTTTAAGTTACTTAGATTGAAATTTTGGTTGTTTAAGCGGGCAAAAGCCGTGAAAATAATTGGGTTTTAATCTAGATATTGATATCTTTTTATGAAAAATTGTTGTGACAAAATAATTATTTGTAAAAGATATTAATTCATCAATAAAGGACTTAATTGAAATAATAAACCACACTTAAGGATCTTGATAATTTGCTTAACAAGTATATCTTTTCATCATATATTTCTTATTCGCTTGCTTAGCATATTTTAGTTCGTTACATTTAGTTGTTATCTTTTATCGTTAACTTTAGTCTATTTACTTGCTACTAGTTTTATTATTGTCTTTACTTTAATCATTATCATTTTAATTAGTCATAAACCCATAAACTTATATGTTTTTAGTTTAATTTGCATAATTGCTTATTTGTGTTTAGCTTTCTTGTTTTACATGCTTAATTGTTTCTTTCTTATTAAGTTCCAAAACCCAAAATATTTTTATCCTATTCAAATCACTCGACCTTTAAACAACGAATCGATTTTCCATTACACCCTCGTTGGGAGAACGACCCGGGAGTTCCGTACTTCCGGTAAATTATATGTACGAAAATGGACAGATCAGACCTACAAAGTGAAAGGGAACGAAATTAAGTAATAACGGATATAAAAGTGGGCGATCAAGGGCTTAAATGACCCCTTAAAAGTGTACGTTTTAAATCATTATCAGACGCCACCCTATTTATGTAATAGAGGGAGGTTACAAGAAAACCTAGCTTACTAATAAAGCTATCTAACTATTACATAATAGGTCCTCATTTTTTCATGTAATAGTTAGATAGCTTTATTAGTAAGCTAGGTTTCTTGAAGCATTCCATCGGAACATTATGCTTCAAAGACAAAAGCTGGATACCATTTTATGGTGGAATCCGTGAGTTGATTATGCACGAGTCGCATAAATCAAAATACTCTATTCATCCCGGAGCCGATAAGATGTATCAGGATCTTAAGAAACTTTACTGGTGGCCTAATATGAAATCCGATATAGCTCAGTATGTCAGTTGGTGCCTGACTTGTTCTAAAGTAAAGGCCGAACATCAGAAACCCTCAGGACTTTTAGTTCAACCCGAACTCCCGTAAGTCGTTACAGACAGCATTAGGAACGAATTTGGATATGAGTACTGCTTACCATCCACACCGGATGTAAGCGAGAGAGAACCATTCAGACTTTAGAGGAGATGCTTAGAGCATGTGTTATTGATTTCGAAATGGCCGGGAGACACCTCCCTTTGGCGAATTCTCTTACAACAATAGTTATCACTCTAGCATTAAGGCGCCCCATTTGAGGCTTTGTATGGCGAAAATGTCGTTCTCTGTTTGTTGGGCTGAAGTTGGCGAGAGTCAACTTACAGGTCGAACTTGTCTTAGAAACCGAGAAGATGTAGATGCATTCGTAATCGGTTGCAAACCACTCGTGATAGACAAAAGCGTTATGCCGATAAGAGACGTAAACCATTAGAATTTCAGGTTGGAGATCGTGTTATGTTGAAAGTTTCTCCTTGGAAAGGAGTGTTTCAATTTGGGAAACATGGAAAACTCAATCTCCGATATATTGGTCCCTTTCCAATCCTGGAAAGAATCGGACCGGTAGCATACCGCCTGGAGCTACCATCGGAACTGAGTAGTGTACACAATGTCTTTCATGTTAGTAACCTTAAGAAATGTCTTTCGGAGGAAAACATAGTTGTGCCCTTAAGAGATATTCGTATTGATGAGAAATTGAATTTTGTTGAGGAACCGATTGAGATTATGGATCGTGAGATTAAGAGGCTGAAGAAAAGCCGTATTTCGATTATTAAGGTTTGTTGGAACTCCCGACATGGGCCGGAGTTCACTTAGGAACATGAGGACGTTTTCCATAGGAAGTATCCTAAAGTTTTCATGACATCAAACAACTCGTAGTGAAACCCGGATGGGTTTCTTCGATTTGGCGAGAGGCCGTGACAACCGGCAATTTAGGGAGTTTATTTTAGGTAACCGCATTACGTTAAACTAAACCGAACTTTTGCCTTTATCACTATTTTTATAAACTATGACTTGATTTTATATAGGTCTATTGCTTTTACGGATTATTTCATTATTAAATGAGTTATCGTATGAGTTTTAACTCTATTTGGTAGGCACTATTCGATTCAGCACTAGAAAAGCCTAAAACAAGAATTATTGTAAATTTTAGACCGTAACTCGAAAATTGACAAATAAATAGTCAAAACTCGTGGAAAAACATAAATAACGATGTTAGAAAGTCGAATGAACGTCTTGGGTCACTTGGGGGACAATATATGAGCTCGGGAATGGGTAAATGGGATAGTTACGAAAAATTATAACTCCGACCCCCCAATTATCCCAATGGCCGGCGCCCTCCTCCTCCAAAAATAATTATTTTTGAGTCCCTCATGTCCAAGTATAAAAGGCCTCTCATTCCCTCATTTCATTCATTTCTTTCTCTCACTAAAAACACACGCAAACACACTTTCTCTCTCTACTCTCTCTCTCCTCAAGAACAAACCCTAACCACCACCACCACCACCATGGTCGGCCACCTTCCGACCAAAATCCGGCCACTTTCCGGCGAGTGAACATACACCTCCACCACTATCTTGTAGATCGTTTCATCCTTTTTCTATCCATATATAATACTCATACTAAAACCTTCATTAACACCTCCAAATCTAAAGATTAAGATTCCTACTTTTAGGATTTTCATCTAATATTGCAATTGGTGTTTGAATAAGGTAAATGGAACAAGATTTGAGCTTGTTTGAGCTATTACAAGCCACAAATTGAAATCTAGGGTTTCGACCTAATGATGAAATTTGGGGCTTTTGGGTGGAACATGAAATTAAGTCTAATTAGTGTCTAAATAAACAAGTAATTAGTGTTTGGTTGGTGTGTGGTGTATCAATTTGATGGGTTTATGCATTTTAGGTTTAGTTTCATATTTTTGGTTAAGATATATGATGGGTTTTGTATTTGGTTAGTGATTGGAGCTTGAATGATTGGATTTGGATGTTGTGGAATTGATTTGGGTGATGTTTGATTGGTGTGGATTGGTGTACGAGCCAAAAAGGTCACGTACGTAGCCCTTGGATTGCGTACGTGACCCACTTGGGCCATGGGTCTGGGTCGGGTCGATTTGGTAGCTTGTTGGTTGATGTAGTTGAGGTTTGGATGAGATGCGTGGAGCCGAAAAGCTTCTAGAGCTTGTTTGGTTCACGTGGTCTTAACCGCGACCGTGTCATGACCATTAGGGTCATAACATTGGTTTCGGGTATATTTGGTTGATTGATTGGTTGGCGAGATTGTTTTGAGTTGGTTTGGGATTGAATTGCGCTATTATGACTTTTAAATTTGGACTTGATATATATATATTGTTGACTTTGAGCTACGTCGGCGTTACTTTGACTTTTTAGTCAATAGTTGACAACGACAAAGCCGTAACATGGACTTTAGTATAATTTGGACTATTGATTGATTAAAAGCGAGAGTTATGACTCGTGCTTGTGGACTCGAAACGAATAACGATATGAGATTAATATTGGAATTTGAAGAAATATATATTTATAGATGAAAATGCTAATAGAACTATGAAATGTAAGTAATAAATGGGCTTTTGTACCAAAAATATCGATAACAAGTTTTATCTTGTTATTTACTATTTTAAATGGGAACTAACGACTAAATTAGAAATGTTTTGTAATAAATAAGTAATTAATGTTTCGAGTACACGTTTATGAATAAATGTCAATTGTGAACATTTAATACTAGTTAAGTATTTATTTACTTATGGTGTGTGCATGGGTTACGGATAACCTAGCATTAATAGTGTTGATCCACGTGGGTAGCGGACTTATTAGGTTGACGAATTTAATAAGAGCCCGCTAGGTACGTTGGGTAACCTTATTAATGGGTGAAATATCCTTATGACTCTTTAGGATACGATTGATTTATGGGATAATAAGCGACACGAATAAATAAATGAGTTTATCGAGTTGACGAATTCGATAAGGTCTACTATTTATTCCGAAACTTATTGAACTATGGAGCTTATCGCTTAGACGTCTCATTGTGTTGCATTGAGTCACATATTGTGTTGAATTGAGTCACATATTGTGTTGAATGGAGTTGCATATTGTGTTGCGAAGCATAACATATTGGTTGTTTGAGTGCATTCATAGCATCATATTGAGTCGATACACCCATACGAGGAAAACCAAACACTTGGATTAAATGGTGAAACGAGACGTTTTTGGAAATAAAGAAATTGAATATATTGGGGTAGATAACGTTGATTTTGAGGAATATATATTAAAGTTGGTCTACATTAATAGGTTGTGCCGAGTCGATAGTTGTTGTGTCGTGATACCGTTATCTTCTGCTAGTGTTTATTTGTGCGTTGATTGCTTGAGGTGAGTTTCATAGCCGAACTTTTATCTACTTTTTAAACTATTTTGGGGTGAGAATCATGCTACTGTTTTTGGACTATTAAAACTATTTGGATTTGCTTATATGCTTGACTGTTTAGATAGATGTGCGGTAGTTGTTGCCTTAGTCTAGGTTTAACCGTGCCTAACTAAGAATAGACTTCTACCTCGACCTAGCCCGGGGTTGGCAACTGTTCTAGAGGTTGCCACGACTGTGCTGGTCTAGAGTCGCGGGGCCCGAGTAATCCCTGAATGTGGGATATGATTGGAGATCCGGGTAGGATCAGTGTGTGAAACGGTATTTATATATCTTAGGTCTTACATAGCAAATCAACTCGTACAGGTCCACTATGATTTTGTTGAACTTAAACCTATGAACTCACCAGCGTAAGCTGACCTTTTAGCATGATTTCTCAGGTATTTGAGAGATGTTTGGATTACTTGATTGGTGGAAGCTTGGCAAGAAGGCGGGGCTCAAGGATCATTTCTGACTCTGATAAACTTTGGGGACCTATTTTATTAAATCATGTTTTGGGCCTAATAATTATACTTTTGGATTAAATGTTTTGAATACTTAAATTGGGATTGGTTTTGAATGTTAAATGACTATATTTTTGCTATACTTGTGTGCGATACCAATCCAATAGTAACGCCCCGAAAACTTGATTAAGTCTTCCGCTGTACCGATATTTGGGGGTGTTACAATACACCCCATCACATTTTGGTACATTGTGAGCTAGCTACTCCATGTACAACTTTGGATTTGACGGTATATGAATTGTGATATGATTAATTGGCCTATTCATGTGGCATGCTTAGGCACTGGGCAGTGCACTCCGATCTTATGATATTTGTTATGTGCTCTGGTCAGTACTTGTCTCATATACGTTTCGTATTCTGTTTCGTCTGACATGTTCTCAGCAGGCTCTTTTCATTTCTTTATGTTGACATGATTTGGTCCAATTCTCATTTTGATTATATTGTTACTGTATTGTTTATATCTGTTCACTGGGCTTTTTAAGCTCAACCGCACTTTCTTTTCTCACTTTTATAACATTAATATGATATTTCGTAATGAATTGTTATAAATTTGCATTTTAGTATTTATTTGTATCTATAGAGCAATTCTTAAAAAAACGGAAATCGATGAAAATTGGAGCTAAAAGGGAATAAATACAAGTTCAGGAAGAAAATGTGGCGTATACATTAAAGGGTATACCGCGAATCCCTATTTATGTGTATATGTCATATAAATTGACGTGCCTAGGCATTATTTAGCTTAAAACCAGAATTTCATACACATTTAGGTTACATTTTCTTTACTCTAGAAGACCAGGAGATTCACAAAGGTTCCAAGACAATTTCCAAGGCAGAAACATCATCAAGATCAAGACTTTTCACATCATAAACATTGTTTCAATTCGGTTTAATTGTTATGATAATTTTAACGTATCAAAATTGATTAGCATTTGTTTATCTTGTGTTATGGAAGAATAAGCCTCTTAGTGCTTGCCTGGTTATGAATCTACCCATTTAATGATATGATTGTTATGTGTATCTAGCTTTGTTTCGGACAATTTATATTGTGGTTAAAGACTTACGCCTTTGAGTTTACCTTGGCCACGTGTTGCGAGTAGTTTATTAGAAGTTGCAATATTAAAATTAAAGTACTCAAATGTTAATTTATTGACCGAATCTCTTAGTAGTTAGGAATCAATCATTGAACTAACGACGTTAAAAGTGATAGACTATAGGTTTTAAGATTTAGTGAACAATAATCTGTAAATTTACTTAGAAATTAAGTGCGTGGTGAACACACAAAAACAATATCAATATAAGTTATTTGAGGATCATAATGCTTAGACATTAACTAGTTTATCGCCCTCAGCCGATGGGATGAATGGTTTTTAAACGAAGTGTAAGGACTAACGACTCGTATTAGACATACACTACAAAATACTCACTGGAAAATTGCTAGATGAACATTGCACACACATTTCATATCATTCATAGGTATAGGATTACCAAGGCAAACACGTCTTTTATTTTCTCATAGCTTTCCATTTTGTTTTCATTTATTTCTGTTATATAGCTATTTTCTATTTTCATAATCGTGTGGATTAAAAGACAGTTGTTTAATTTAATTCCCTCTAAAGTATTTGTAATTTCACTCGCTCTAGCAAAAGACCCGGTTTTTATCGAGTCTATACTATACACAATCAGCTACACTGCCCGAGAGTGTTAGCAACTCTCAAATAGATTTGGTTTATAAATTTTAAAATGAGATTTTACACATCAAGTGTCTTCATATTCAATCGAGTGGAATCTTCACATTTCTTTTAATATATATTGATAGCGCAAATACCAAACAATTTCTGTTGAATTACACAAGTCACATATGAAAGTATCGATGTTACTATGCAAATGTCTTATCACATTTGTGATTATTCAAATAATCGAGTAATGTACGAAATGTCATAAATGAGGAAGGCGTGAGAGGTCATAATTCATAAACTAACTTAATTTATGAATCTTAAATGTATATCGATATCGCTTTTACAAAACTACATCTTTTGAATTGCGTTAGTCAAATACGAAAGTATCGTTGTTCTTAGGCAAGTGTTATCACATCCGAGACTATTGATCAAGTGATCGACTCATGCGAACCAAGTGTATTCATATTCAATCGACTAAATCACCCCATATTCATTAATATATAATGATAGCGCAAATACTGAAAATTTGATTTTGAATGAAACCACCAACTACGAAAGTATCAATGTTACCGAGCTATTGCGTTATCACATTTGTGATTATTTAAGTGATCGAGTCATGTACGTGAAGTGTTATAAATGAGGAAGGCATGAGAGGTAAATTCATAAACTAACTTAATTTATGAAAATAAATTTTATATCAATAACGCTTTTATGAAACTACATCTTTTGGTAGTCGAATGCGAAAGTATCATTCTTCGTAGGCAAGTGCATCACATCCGAGACTAGTGATCAAGTGATTGACTCAAGTGAACCAAGTGTATTCGTATTCAATCAAGTGGAATCATCACATTTTCGTTAATATATATTGATAGCACAAATACCGAACAATATCTTTGAATTACACAAGTCAAACACGAAGGTATCGATGTTACTAAGCAAATGTGTTATCACATTTGTTATTATTCGATTGATGAAGTCATGTACGTGAAATGTATATATGAGGAAGGTGTGAGAGGTCATAATTTAATAAACTAACTTATTTATGAAACTTAAATTTATGTCAATAGCGGTTTTACGAAAGTACATCTTTTGAATTATGTTAGTCAGATATGAAAGTATCGTTGTTCGTAGCCAAGTGCTATCACATCCAAGATTATTGATCAAGTGATAACTCATGTGAACCAAGTGTATTCTTATTCATTAAAGTGGAATCATCCCATTTCTTTAATATACAATGATAGCACAAATACCGAACAATATCTTTTGAATTGCACAAGTCATGTATAAAAGTATTGATGTTACTAAGCAAATGTGGTATCACATTATGATTATTCAAGTGATCGAGTTATATATGTACGTGAAATTTTATAAATGACGAATGAGTGAGAGGTCATAAATTCATAAACTAACTTAATTTATGAAACTTAATTGTATATCGCTAGCGATTTTATGAAACAACATCTTTTGATATACGTTAATCAAATACGAAACTATCGTTGTTCGTACGCAAGTTTTATCACGTCCGAGACTATATTAATCAAGTGATCGACTCATGTGAACCAAGTGTCTATAACGCTTTTAAGAACGACGTCATTTGGAGCCTAAATGTATATCGATGACGTTTTTAAAAAACTGTCTTTCGAATTACGGCATTATTTTTTCTGATACAGCTTTTAAAATTTAATTTACAGTCTTTATATTATTATATAGTAATATCTTTTATTTTTTAGGCATTCAATAGTAATATATACATTTAATATTAAATTTTATAATATGGATAAAAACCCTTTAGGTCTCTAAATACTATAATGATTTTTTAATTTGGTAACTTTAAACGAAATATTAAATTTTAATTAAAAAAAAGATGATAATGTCGTCCTTAAAGATTAAATCACCATATTAATCCGGTTAATCACCAAATTAGCAGGTAATTAAGCGAGCACATCTTTAGTGACGATATCGTCGTCTCTAAAGGTTTGACAGGAAAATGAAAATCGATTTAGCGAGCAAATTTTGGGTGGAGGCCCTTTAGCAATGACTACGTCGTCGCTAAAAGTATCATGAAAGTCAAAGTCAAAAGGAACTTGGTTTTTTGTCATTGAAAGTCATACTAAAGAAATAGACCTATTGCCAGTTGGGGGAGGCCAAACAGCTGCCATTCCCCTTGCTAGCTCCGCCACTAAACAAGTGGTAAAGTAACTCTGGCTCGTCAATCGTAACTTCTTTTCTCATATCTAGTTAGAGCAGTTACAACAATAACACCATAACACCAATAACACCGTCCACGTCAGCGTCACATCAGCTTTAACATTTAACATGAACATCCCCAAAAAACACCGACAACAATAACATCCCAATAACATCAATAACATTCCCAACAATTTACAAAAACAACCCCTCATTTAGGGGCATAAATGAAAAAAAAAACTAAATAACGCCCGTTAAGGGGTTAACGGGGAAGGACTAACACCGAAATAACGCCGGAGGTCCAAGGGTAATAACGGCATAACGCCGTTAATTTCGTCAAAAACGCCGTTATGGCGTTACTATTGTAACTGCTCTTAGTAGGGATAAACGATTCAAACCAAGCAATTATATTACGGTGGCATGTTTGCCAAAACAACTTGGATGCCAGAATAAATAATGAAATACTCCGTAGCAACCATAAAAACACAGCCAATTCAGGATTGCACAATACCACATAGGCATATAGGCATATATCATTACAAGTGTCAGATCAAGCAAACTCATGCAAAACCACATTAGGATTGCCCAATGCCCAATGCCCATAAGCAGTACATTGACCATGATACCGACACCATTTACAGTATGCAAAAGCATCGAGAAAAAAACTAGATCAGTTGATATCCACCATTCATTTTTTACCACACACACATCAAAAACCAAAACATCTACATCACTACACCATGTTTCTTGAGCCATTCAGCGAGCCCGGAAGATGTTAACTCTCAACACAAGTTCAGCCTCATTGATAAGCTCAAATATACAAACGTCACCAACGACTATATGATTCTCGTCGCGAAATGTCTTCAGTTTATCACCATACATTCTACCATAACGATGACTATTGTAACTCCTGCATTTAACTGGACTCCAGTTTCTCCCATCAGTCACCTCAAGAACACAATTAACACACTCATCATTGCTACTCATGTATCTTTGTAAGAACCACTTAGGTACATGCTGTGACACATTAACAAATTGAAAAATAAAGTCAGTTGATCTATCGAAATTAGTCTGCATGAAGATTTGAAATAGTTGCAAATCATTACCAATGTCGGATATCTGATGTAATAGCACTGTATCTTAAGGATAGTCAAATCCTTAAGTTAGTTAGGATACATCGTATATATCTCCTGTAATATTGGATATGTAGTTATCATGTAATCTCTTGTATTATATAAGCATGAATATACATCTCACCAAATTACGGTGATTATTCTCTAACCCTAATATGGTATCAGCCTAGCTAACACATCCTGGCCGCCTTCTTCATTCTTCAAAATTCCGCCATGGCTGCTACTGAATCCAATGATTCTCCTCTCCCTCTCGCTACAATCTTACATATGATCACTATCAAACTTACATCCTCCAATTACCTACTCTGGAAAAATCAACTACTCCCTCTTCTTGCCTATCAAAAGCTAACTGGATATGTTGACGGCTCTATTGCTGCTCCAGATCCCAATATTGTTAACGATAATGTCACCTCACCCAACCCTGATTACACCAAATGGATTGCTGGTGATCAACGTGCACTCTTATTAATCCAAGCATCGTTATCAGAAGAAGCAATGGCTGAGACACTTGGCCATACCACTTCTAAAGCTGTGTGGTTCTCCGCTCTTGCCGATGCCTATAGCCATGATTCTGTTGAAAGAATGCACACGCTACGTGACTCTCTTCGTCATCTTCAAAAAGGCACCTCTACTGTTGTTGAGTATAGTCGCAAATTCAAAGCCATTTGCGATCAATTAAATGCTATTGGACATCCTCTTGATGAATCGATAAGATTCAACTGGTTCCTATGTGGTCTCGGATCAACGTTTGAAACTTTCTCAACCACTCAACGTTTGATTCGACCTCGTCCCAAGTTTCGTGATTTACTTTCTCAAGCAGAGAGTCATGAACTCTTTCTTAGCTCTATGAACAGTAACTCCTCCACACCTCAAGTTGCTTTTCATACAACTCCCACCTCCGGATCTCTGCGTGGACGTGGCGTTCCTCACAACGTGGTGGCTCTTCGAGGGGCGTGGTAGATCGTCACAACGACGGGTACCTCATCACTTTGTCAATTGTGTCCGTAAAGAAGGACATTATGCCTCTAAATGTCCTGATTTACACACATTTGCTCGTCAATCTCCTACTATTGATGCTAACCTTGCACAAGCTTTTCAAGCTCAATGTCATGTGAATGACTACTCTCCTGATTGGTGTGTTGATACAGGTGCATCTGCCCACATGACACCGTCACCCTCAACCATGGATTCAGTTTCTACTTATTCTGGTAATGATTGTGTCTTATTTGGTAATGGTAATACATCCAAAATCTCTCATATTGGTACTTCATTTTTATCACCAAATATTGCTTTACAAGATGTTCTTGTGGTACCTCATCTAACCAAGAATTCGCTTCTGTTAGCAAGCTAACCAAAGACAATCCAGTTGATGTTACTTTTTCTGATGATATGTTTGTTATTCAGAATCGGTTCTCAAAGGCCCATCTAGCTCAAGGACGACGTAAGAATGGATTATACATACTTGAACGCGGGCATCATGCTTTTCTTTCCAGGCTTTCATCTACAAGACTAAAAGCATCTTATGATTTATGGCACAATCGATTAGGACATGTTTGTTTTGATACTATTTCTTTATTAAATAAGTTGGGACATTTGTCAGTTACTTCTATATTGCCGAATCCACGTATTTGTTCTTCATGTCAATTGTCCAAAAGCAAACGCATTTCTTTTGATCTTAATGATAAACGCTCCCAACATGTTCTAGACTTAATTCATTGTGATTTATGGGGACCATCACCAGTTGTATCGACTGATGGGTATCGTTATTATGTTATTTTTGTTGATGACTTTTCTAGGTTCACATGGTTTTACCCGCTAAAGGTTAAATCTGGGTTTTATGAAGTACTCACGGCATTCCTCAATCTTGTGCAAACTCAGTTTTCTTGCAAGGTTAAATTGTTTCAATCTGATGGGGGCACTGAGTTTGTAAATGATCGGGTCCGCACATTATTCCTGAACAATGGTACACATCATCGTCTATCGTGTCCATATACCCCGCAGCAAAATGGTCGGGCTGAACGCAAGCATAGACACATTACAAACCGATTAGCTATGATGTTTAATGCTCAAGTTCCTGCATCTTTATGGACTTGTGCTTTCAGCTCTGCAACTTATATTATAAATCGTTTACCTACCAAATTGTTAGGTAACAAATCTCCTTATGAGCTGCTCTTTTTGTCTACACCAAATTATGCTAATTTTCGGGTTTTGGAAGTCGTGTTTATCCATACTTACGGGACTACTCTTCACACAAGCTTGCTCCTCGCAGCAAGCCATGTGTCTTTATTGGCTATAGTACTCAATACAAAGGTTATCGCTGCTTGGACATATCCACAGGTCGTATTTACACTACCTGTCATGCACAATTTGATGAGTCATTTTTTCCCTTTTCGGGTACCTCATCACATGTGCCAGCTTCTCATATGCTAATCTCCACTTACTGTGATGACATACCACATGATGCTTCGTCTAGTATGGATTCCCCATCTACTGCACCTGCTACCACAGTTGCTCCACCACCTTTGGACAAGCATTGTGATATTTGTTCATCTCCACCCGAAACTTTGTCACCTGAGCAGTCATCATCAGTAGATGTTTCACCACCGTCACCATCCACAAATTCAGATGTCGCTTCACCTATTCCACCTACTGTTCCCGTAGCATCCACTTCCACAGGGCATTCCATGATTACACGTTCGAAAGTTGGTACCTTTAAACCACGCCATGTTGCCGATCTTTCCTATTTGTCATCTTCGGTTCTTCATCAGGCCTTATTTGCTGCCAAAGAACCACGTGGATTTGTCACCGCCAAGCATCCAAAATGGTATGCTGCAATGTGTGATGAGATGCATGCTCTTAAAATAAATGACACATGGGATCTCGTTTCTCGACCCACGAATGCTAATGTTGTTGGTTCCAAATGGGTATTCCGTATCAAGTTTCATTCCGATGGTACTATTGATCGGTTTAAAGCGTGTTTGGTTGCTCAGGGATTTACCCAAGTCCCAGGCCTTGATTATTCAGCCACCTTTAGCCCGGTTGTCAAAGCATCGACGGTCCGAGTTGTTCTATCTCTCGCTGTGCTTCATAAATGGCCACTCCATCAACTAGATGTCAAAAATGCCTTCCTAAATGGCAATCTCACCGACACCGTCTTTATGGAACAACCTGCGGGTTTTGTTGACTCCAAATTTCCGAATCATGTATGTCGTCTAAAGAAAGCACTTTATGGTCTTAAACAAGCTCCACGCGCTTGGTTTCAACGTTTAAGTGCCTTTCTAATCGGCATTGGTTTTTCATGTAGTCGTGCAGATACTTCTTTGTTCGTCTTCAAAAGAGATGCGTGCATTCTTTATCTACTAGTCTACGTGGATGACATTATTCTTACCGGAAATAATGTGGCTACTATTCGAAACTTCATTACCAGGCTCAACAAAGAGTTCTCCATCACTGATCTTGGCAGACTAAATTACTTTCTTGGACTTGAAGTTTCATATCTTGATTCGGGTCTCTTCTTAAATCAATCCAAGTATGCACATGATATACTTGCTAGAGCTCAGCTTCTTGATGCGAAACCAGTTGCCACACCACTGTCTACAAACACCTATTTCACTTCCAATGGTGTTCCATTTTCAGATCCTACTCTCTATCGCTCACTAGTTGGAGCTCTTCAATATCTTACCATTACACGTCCCGATTTATCTTATGCCGTTAACCAAGTAAGCCAATTTCTCCATTCGCCAACCCAAGATCATTTCCTGGCAGTTAAACGTATTCTTAGATACGTTAAAGGTACCATTGGATACGGTCTCACGTTTCTACATGCTTCCAAACCAACTATCTTGGGTTATTCCGACGCTGATTGGGCCCGCTGCATCGAGACAAGACGCTCCACTTATGGTTATTCCATCTTCCTTGGTGGCAATCTCGTCTCTTGGAGTGCCAAGAAACAACCAACAGTATCTCGCTCGAGTTGTGAATCTGAGTATCGCGCTTTAGCCAACACTGCAGCTGAGATTGTCTGGATTACACACCTTTTACGTGAACTGCTAGTGTTGCCTCCTTCTCGTCCTACCATTCTTTGTGACAATAAAAGTGCCTTATTCTTGAGCCAAAATCCGGTTGCGCATAAACGAGCCAAGCATATCGATATCGATTATCATTTTGTTCGTGAGCTTGTTTTATCCGGGAAACTTCATACCAAATTTGTCTTCACGCATTTGCAACTTGCGGATATCTTCACAAAGAGTTTACCAAGACCTCTGTTCGAGTCATTTCGGTCCAAGCTTCGTGTTGGTCCACCCCCACTTGGCTTGCGGGAGGGTAATAGCACTGTATCTTAAGGATAGTCAAATCCTTAAGTTAGTTAGGATACATCGTATATATCTCCTGTAATATTGGATATGTAGTTATCATGTAATCTCTTGTATTATATAAGCATGAATATACATCTCACCAAATTACGGTGATTATTCTCTAACCCTAATATGATGTATGAATCTTTTATTGTAACTTTGTAAAACGGGTAGTTTGATTTAAAAGATTCAGCTGCTTCTAGTGCACTATTTCTTGACGACTCTCTCCTCTTCTTCATACACTAAATCGGTTTGAACTAATAATTAAAGGTACAAGTTTAAAAGAAATCAAAGCTAAAGGATTTACGGAGTAATTAATTAAACTGAGTCAATGTACTAGTTTAGAGTATACTACCAAAGGTATAAGAATCTTGCCTTTAATGTCTTGAAAAGTGAAGGGAGCCACAACATGATCATCGCTAGTAATTACAGATTGATCGATTTCTTTCACCGATTTGTGGGATTCTATGCTAATAGGTCCCCCTTTCTTCTTCTTAATCACATGAACATGAAACAAGTTACCGTTTACATGATTAAACACACAAGTGTCTCCAACTTTCACCTTATTATCTTTTATGAAATCAGACCAGTTTTCTAACAGGGTTGGCTTTCGGGCATGCCCACGATTCCTTATCTCTACTTCCCACTCTCCCTCATCGTTCTTCAAACGCACCCAGTCGTAAGTATGGATCCCGGTCACTTTTGCAAAACCACTTGTCAATGTCTGGTACAAGTAAAACGTTAACATTTCACATGTACTGATGTACAAGAAAATATATTACCTGACTTGCAATTAAGAGAATACTATACTTATCTTAATTATTCACTTTTTTTTTTTTTTTTTTTTTAAAGAAAATTCTAACAAATTCACATTATATTATGGGATATATTATACATTATACATTTCTCACACACTTAGTTAAGACTTGAAGTTGATATGTAATCTAAAGAATATTATACGTACCATATGAGTTAAGTAGGATTCTTTAACAATCTTTCTCAACTGTCTTTGTCCATATTTCGTCGAATCATAGTCACTCGTTTCTTCTTTTTCAACAACCTTTTTCTTTTTTTTATCTGAGCTATGGCCGATAGTCGGAACAACTGTACGACGTTTACTCGAAGAACTAACTCGGTATTGCATCAGACATCCGTTTGGTGCATAAAAGAAGACTCGAAAAGTTAGTTTCAAAGTCGACTTAAGCCAAAAGACAAGAAAGTCGCCATTCTGAAGACGGTTTTCTTTCATGAATTTGAGCCATCCTTTAGTGAAGCAATATATGTCTTTGTTCTTTAAGTACATGCATTTAACTCTCCATTTGTCATCTGAATTTGTTTTAAGAATTATGGTTTGTTTCTTGTTGTTGCATTTTTCTAGATACTTGTTGGCGAATGAAGTTGGCAATGGCTGCAAAAAATGTATATGTAAAAAAGTTGTAAAGATGCATGCATGCATGATGAGTTTCAAACATAAAAAGTGTGTGAAAAAAGGAAGAAGATTGGACTCACAAAGTAGTTTTCAGAGTCCCTGAGCAATATCTTGAAGAAGGAAGCTCCATCACCTTTGTTAAAGTTCATTTTCAGTCACTAAAGATTGCTCTTTTAAACTTTAGCGAACGTTAATGAAAACAACTACTGTAACTAGTGTATATTTATACACAAGTGACTCCTCGTCTCTTGTAAGAGGTGGTGTCCGGCTCAAAGGTAAAGTAAGTTAAGCTAGGGCTTTAGGCCTTTAATTTTTGAATGCCTCTTGATTTTTTATGTATATACAGTCAGTCACATGTTTGGAGATCCAGTTATACAAGACCCGGCTAGCCGATAAATGTCGAATAATCAAAAATTTTGGGCCCCTTTCCTTCCACTTTTTAGTTTTCAAGCCTACGAGTTGTTTAAACTTAAATTCAAATATATTAAATATAGAGTAAACTACACCATTCGTCCTTGTGGTATACGTTGACCATCAAGTTTCGTCATTTGACCAAAAAAATTGCACCGTTGGTCCTTAACTGCGAAACGTTACTCAGCGTTGGTCCCTCACCCTAATTGACGTGAGTAACGGACGTTAAACCTATTTAAGTCAAGGGTATATTTGTCATTTCACACTTCATCTTCTTTCTTTTCATCTTTATTTTATCTTTATCACTACCTACCTAATCTTTATCTATTCTCACCATCACCATCATCTATTCTCTTCATCTTTATCACTACCTACTCTTATTTCTTTTATTTTCGGTTCCCTAACCCAAGAATGGGTACAGCAGATTCACTATCTTCTCCTTTGGGAATGCACTTCTCCCTCCCACCCTAGAAACTATCATGTTCTTCTTTGGTGATAATCACCCAACACCATCACCATCATCAAACGAGTCAATCAAGAAAGTGAAAAGAGAAGTTTGATCTATCCTTTTTTATGCCACTCTCTCCTCGATCTCACTCCCCCAAAATCTGAAAAGTATGAGACTAATCTATCAATGAAGAACTAAATCTGTCACAACCCTATGAGTAATTATATCATCTTTATCGCCTACCAAGAGAAGCCATCGCTCTCATTCATGTATCCCAGGGTCAACGCCACCTAGAGATTAAAGGTGGATAAGGAGAGAAGCTGGTTATGGTGGGTTCTCATTCTTCAAGACCAAAAGAGGGTCAATGACCTTCCTTACCTTCTCCCTTTTATACCAATCGATTTTCAACATGATCCACACAATCACATCTCGCAATAATAGTTCTCACAAGAATAGGAGAGCTCAAGAAACGGCCGGTGGTGTGTGTGGACTTGCTTGGAGATTGGATTTGGACCTTGTTATTAATCTCGTCAATCAAATCTCGTGTTGTAAGGATCTCAAATACCTTGTTTTAATGTTCTTGTTCGTATACATTTCTGTAAACTGTTGAAGTTTTGATCGTTATAATCTTGTTTGGATTAAGATGATTCGATTGATTTTATTAACTATAAATGTTGGAGTTGTTGTTGTGTGGCAAAAACATAAATGAATGAACTGAGAAGTTAAAAATCAGATTCCTAAAACTTGGTATGTGGAAGTGTTTTGGATATTAGAGGTATAAATTTTTGTGGAATGTTAATGATTTGAATTACTGAGTATTGTTTTGATGTAATTTGATTTTATGGGTTTTTAGAAATAAGATGATGATGGTAGGTGGTGATAAAAATGAATAGAGGAGATAGTGGTGGGTGGTGATAGTTGGAGATGAAGATAGATAAAGGAAGAAGATGAAGTTAAAAAATGAAAGGAAAAAGACTAAAATACCCTTACGCAAACTGACTTAACGAGCGTTATTTACTGTCGTTAGTGTGAGGGACCAACGCTGAGTAACGTATACCACAAGGACGAACGGTGTAGTTTACTCTTAAATATATAAAAGGCAATAAGCAAAGTATAAGTTAAGCCCATTTAAAAGTAGTTAGAAGACTCTTATTAATAACCATTTACCCATTTGCATTAATGAATCGACATTTAATTTTCTACACCCCATAAACATACTTTCGCATACTTGCTTTCTCTCATTTCATCATGTTTCATTTTTCAATCAAAAGTTGCTTTTAAGAATGCTATATGTTAATACAAATAAGCCGTAAAAACGTTTATTTATATTTTACGATCTTCTAATGTTTTGTCGATAACAAACGTAAAATCATTTTAACGAAACAAATAAAATACGTAAATGGTTTGAACTAATAGTTTCTAACATATTCACATAAAACACTAAAGCAAGTATAAGTGATTTTATGATTTAATATTACATACGTACAACAACTAGTGTTTACATATTTGGGTAAAATATACACATAACTAGTATGTAGTATATTGAGTAATATAAATGGGTAGAAACTTAAGTATCATAACCCATTGGGCAAATATATTGAATGTAGTTGGGTACAACCCAAAGCCCATGACCCATGGAGCTTGACCCATAACCCATTGCATGACATCATGCTTATATCATATATGGATAATATCCATAACCCATGGTTTTGACCCATACCTATGTGACTAGGTGCATTGCACTCAAGAGATACATTGTATCTAGCTAAAGACCCATGGATCAACCCATGACCCATGACCCATAACCAAAAAACCCATGGGTAAAAGGGAGCGTCCCACGGATCCCTAGATTTACGCTAGACGGATCCCTTGTGGAAGGGATCCGTGGGATCCGGGGAACAGTAGAATTTTTCCTCTATAAATAGTGAGCCATTTCTTCATTATTTCTCACCCCTTTCTAACACACTTTTTCCCCGAGTTAAAAAACTCACTAACCTTAGATCCAAGAGATCTATGTTTGTAGTTTTCTTTTTGTATGATCTTCTAGGTTCCTCTTAAAGGCAAGATCACCACCTTTGAAGTCGAGCAAGCTCAAGTCCATGAGTTGCCATGCTTCCTCATCATCAAGACTACTGAAGTCTTCTTGTCGATGATTCTTTTTCTTTTCTAAAAAGTGTTGAAGACATTTGTGGAAGGTGTCTCAAGTGTCAAGACGAAGATATTAGTGAAGGGTATCTATCGTCCATATCATAAGCACGTGTGATAAGTGCTTAGAAGTCAAGATTAGAAGCATTAGTGAAGGGTGCTTAGAAGTCAAGACACAAGACATTAGTTAAGGGTGTCTTGAAGATCTAGTCAAAGGAATTAGTGAAAGGTGCTTTAGATGTACATTCGATATGGTGTGTTTCGATGTACAAGATAGATTAGTACTAGATCCAAGGATATTGATATCCTTGATGATGTTGTAAAAAGGAGTTGGTCTCCTTTGGGATTAGTCGTTGGTGTAGTGTTGGGTAGTAGTTCCTCCATTGCAATGGAACTAGGTGCTTAGCCTAGTACCTAATAAAGGGTAGGCGACGTTGTGTAGGTGTGGTTCACCTTGGTGTGAAAGAACCCGGTGGTTAGCCTAGCACCATATAAAGGGTAGGCGACATTGTGTAGGTGTGGTTCACCTTGGAGTGAAAGAACCCGGTGGTTAGCCTAGCACTGGAAAAAGGGTAGGCGACGTTGTGAAGGCTTCTCCGCCATAAGAAGATTGGTGTAGTGTTTACGAACTCTCGAGTAGGTGACTCGGGGAGTGGAGTAGGGCAAGGAAGGTGTCCTTGTAGCCGAACCACTATAAATACTCGCGTTGTGGTTTTGTGCTTCTTACTCTTATCTTTTCATTACATACCTTTATATGCTTGTTTATGAACATCCAACACACACATCCAAATAGATTGACATAAGTCGATCTAAATAGATTAAAAGGAAGTTTTAATTGGCAAAACTATTCAACCCCCCCCCCCTTTTAGTTTTCCACAACTAGCATCAGAGCTTCGTTACCAAGTTTCTTGAAGTATATTGTACTTTGAAAACTTGATACGATCCATAGTTAATTGAAAACTACAAAGAAGGTTTTTCATAAAAACAAACACCATGTCTTTTAAAAACTATATGTTTGGGTGTTGGTTTGATAACAACATTTGTCTTATTTAATTTTTCATTTAATTGCACTAATCTTCTTTGTCATGTTGATTAGTCAAAGCTCATACCCACCAAGCTATAGGAATCGCTTGGTAACAAGAATACCTTCCTTAAGAAGGTATCTTAAACGCAAAGGAGCGGGAATCGTCTAAGTGACATTTGTTGTGTCATTTGTAAAGACATTCCTAAGTGCGCTAGAGGTATGATTTTCTTTTTATTTTGCTTGATAATTAAGTATGCCTATTTAGGTATTTATATGATTATCTTTTGTGCATATACATGTTTTACATGAAGCTTCATTAGGAAGCCTTTTCCCTACATACGTGTCATTCTTTCGTCTAAAAATCATGGTTTATAAAACTTGTGTTTTGCCTCACTTAATCCAAAAATCATATCTCTCTAACAATAAAACAAAACACAAATTTCAAAAATTCTCCTTCCCTATAAATAAACCACTCGACGCCCACTTTATCAAATCCCCACCTTTTCAAATCTTCCAATTTCAATAATTCCATCTCACTCAAAACTTCATCCTCCTCTCCATTTTCATCTCAACCGAAACCAAGAAGAATCATCTTCAACATGGTTTACATCGCCTTCGTGCTCATCGTCTTAACACTCATCGCACTTGTGTTCCCTATGATGAAGTTCACATACGGAGACATTTACTTTGTGTTGTTAATCTACATTGGGGTTATATACCCAATCCTTTGTATCATTCTTAGTATTGAAATGAAATATTACTAATGGTCTAGTTATCTAGGTTATTATTATCATAATGTGTTTATCATTTCTTTTTTATTTATATGTTTCATATTCTTTCGTGATACATTAGAAGTCATGTATGCATGCTAAAAGAAAATGTAAGATAAAACACATATCGTGGTATAAAATTGTAAAACCTATGTTTTCATAAAAACTGTTTCTGTAACTACAGATCCACGGATCCCGACAAATGTACTAGCCGGATCCCTTTTCAAAGGGAACCGTAGGAACCGTCCTACCGGAGAACAGTTTTTTCATGCAAATTAAAAACCACTTTTCTTCTAAAAGTTATTTTTCACTAGAATGTCAAAACCATAGGTGAGTTAAGTGTCATTGTTGTAAAAAACCATTGTTAATAAAAATCTAGTAAAAACGATAGATTATCATAGGTTGACCACAAACATCACTTTCTATTAACTCATCATTTCTATAGGTTCAACTATGACGCATGAATATGAGTTTGATTTTTCACTCACTAGCGTCTACACTCCGAACATCTCCCTTGAACCCAACACACCTGGCATTCATGTCCGTGGGTTTAATAACCACGAAAACCGTCACTTCCACGAAGGACGTATTGTAGACACCTCTCTACAATTCGAAGAAGGTATTAATACCTCCTTCCGAGCCATAGGAATAGAATGTCTTCTTGAAATCAACGAGAAGATATGTCCAAGGTTCATAATGGAATTCTTCCGTCAAGTTGAACTCGTTCGTAACGAGGATCGCTCTCTATCTCTTTGGTTTTTTATCAAAAACCAAAAGTTTACTTTAACCCTTGGGCATTTTGCTCACATCCTCCGAATTCCAAATCATGGACAATGTGCCTTCACCGAAGATTGGTCTCTTGATTCTCTCTTCAACTTTCGTGAAGAAAATAGTCCATATTGTTCACACATACCCTCCCCGGAATATTTACATCTCATTATATGCAAACCTCGACCATATTACTCCGATCCAAACATTATCTTCACACGGGACATCCGAGAAGAGTACAAGCCCCTTGCACTCATCCTACGTGAAAATGTTTGGAGTCTTAGGAGAAATCGAGAAATCCTTCCCGCTTGTTGTGCTCACATAATGTATTGTTTGCTAACACAACAACCATACAATCTCGCCTACTTCTTGGCAAGGCGAATTGTAAATCTTCAAGGCTCCAAGAATAAACTCATCCCTTATGAAATGTTCTTGACGCACCTATATCATAACGTTATGCACTTTCATCCTCAATTTCAAAGTCCGTTGTACGTACTTGTGAACAAGACGATGGAACCGCTAAACATATCTCTCATGAAGACTTTCTTCATTCTTGATTCCACCAACACTCATCAACAACATGATGATCCTCCTAGCGAAAACACTCAAGGAACCTAGTAGTATTTCAAATAGGATCAATCCTCTTGTACTCGTGCTTTATCAATGTAATCATATTTCCTTCATGAAATAAAACATCTTATATTTGATATCTTGGTGTTAGAACCCCTTTAAACTAACCTTGGAATATAATGAATTGTCAAGATCATTGCATACCTTTAGTAAAGGTTCTGCTGAGCAGATGGACGTATCCCAAAGTTTGTGCTATACGGATCCCTACATCTAGGGAACCATGGGATCCGGAAAACAAAAAATGCAATTGCAAGCATTGTATTTCAAACATATCCTTAGAACACCTCACACTAAGCTATACATAGTGTCTTAAGGCAAATTAAGTCCTTATCAAGTTAAGTAGATCCCTCCTACTCACGCATAACTCACCTAGATCACACTCAAAGACGCTTGTAGATCTATCGTTTCACTTTAATCCATTACTCTTCCGCTCTCAAACTCATACATCATTTTTCACATGATCCCTCATATCTAAACGTTGGAAACCTTTTATAGCAAAATTGATCATAATCATCCTTACGTCAAAATTGGTCAAAATTGATCAAATCCTAGTTTTTCCATCTTAAGCCTCTAGGATATTTTCCAAAGCATTAATCTAAGTCACTATCTGATCTCTAGGATCATTTAGCTTCACTTGACACTCTCAAAATCTTTAGTGTCATCCTTGCTCATTCATTGGTACTGATGAAAGTTCCAATTCCTTCCATAAAAGGCAATCATTAGCTACATCACTCATCACCTTCAAGTACTTAAGCACTCCTTCATTTAAGACACTTAGGAGAACTGAAACACTCAAGATGATGTAGATCTTAGACCTTAGAAACATCATTTCTACTCTTTCATAGCTGCTGAGAGCCGGATCCCAAGGATTAGCCTAGACGGATCCCTCTAAGGAGGGAACCGTGGGATCCGGGTGGCAGATTATGTCAAACCTTGCTAAAACAATCATTTCAACTCATCTTTCTAACTCAAACACTCCATCTCATCTTAAATGAGTTCCTATATCAGTACAAACTCTGAAGTTGACTCTTGTGCATTTTAATCATCACATTCCAATGAATCTTAGTGGCTTAAGGCTTAAATGCACTTGCCAAATCTCTTGCTTTATAAACCACATTGTTAGGACTTCCATAGTCATCACCTTCATCCTAACTTTCAGCACTTTAGAAACCATTACAAACCTCTTGATGTCATCTCATCATGAGGAAAACTCCAAGTAGTAACTTATCCACCAAAGAACCACCCAAGAAAATTGCTCGTGTTGTACACGAAATTTCTTCAACCGAATCATCGCTGGTCAAGCCAACAAATGCAAGGATCTCTTCTCAACCAATTAAACCAATTCCTAAAAGGATAGTACCCACAAAACTACCTATGCCAAACACCACCATACCTCCTAGGCCAAACAATATAATCTCCACTAAACCATCACCATTGGTTCCTAGAGCTATCTCTTTTACATCTCCACTATCATCACCACACCTCTACAATTTAGAGGATTTACCTCCTAGGCCATCTCATCTGCCTTCGCCGACAACATTCTCCTCATTAGGAGGAATAATGGTAGAAAATCAAGGTGTTGAGTCAACATTTGCTCCGGCTTCCTTTTCGCCGTTTCCATCATATAATCCTATTTGGATTATGAGAAATCATCAAAGTCAACCACCCAACCATATGGAAGTTGACACTTCTCTACCACCACCATCATTCTTGGTCGAGCCATTCTCAAATGCGCCTCCACCAATTCCTCCGTCATTTGAAGCTCCACAAACCTCTTCACTTGATCCTTCGCATCAAGCCATTTCATTTCTTCCACCACCACTACCTAGCCATGACAAATATTGCTATCATTGTCAACATGTTGAAAGTTTGATACATGAAGTACGAGAAGACCAACGTTTCATGTTTTATCATCTCCTCGAACGTTTCGATGAGATTAAACCTAAACAAAACTTGAGGTAGAAGATTTTAGTGGTGTCCTAACATCAAGCGATAGTTGGTCTAGAAATTCCTAGTCATGTATTCTTTATTTTCTTCATTTTTAGAGTCATGTATATCATAACTCTAGTTTTATTAAATAAAATTACATGCTAATTGCTATATTTCTGAGTATATGATTACGTTGTATTCATATCTCACTTTTGTGATAACATTACTTGTTATATCACCATTGCTGAAATTGATCATCAGCTATACGGATCCCTCAAAATTGCCTAGACGGATCCCTACTAGGAGGGAACCGTGGGATCCGTGAGACAGAACCTTTTTTTTTCTACTAACTTGGATCACATATGCAGGAAATTGTGCATTATACTTGCTTTCTAACCTTTGTTTTGTAGTTATTCAATCTACACTGGAAGACTTTGACACCCTAAAGCTAGGGGGAGCTTTGTGTCAAAGCAATACATTGCAAATTACTTGCAATATTAGGATTACATTTCTCGACATCCCTTTGCATAATTGCAACCATCATGGGGGAGCACATTCGTCACTTAGACGAAATCTTTTGCAAACTTAGTTGCAAACAAACTAGCTTAGTATTACTTTCTTGACGCCCTTACAAAGGGATGGACTCGTCAAGGGGGAGTAAAGACGAGATCCTTTCCCGTTACTTGCTCTCTAATTCTTTTTATTTCTTTTACATGTTTTTTCCTAAAACAATATGTTAGTTTCCTTTCGAAGCTCTTTTTGTTTCGACAAAAAGGGGGAGAAGAAAGTAAAAACTACAAATTCAAACTTTTACGAATTTTAGCTTTTCCTTAAAATAATTTTATGTTTTGTTATCAACAAAAAGAGGGAGATTGTTAATACAAATAAGCCGTAAAAAAATTTATTTATATTTTACGATCTTCTAATGTTTTGTCAATAACAAACGTAAAATCATTTTAACGAAACAAAAAAAATACGTAAATGGTTTGAACTAATAGTTTCTAACATATTCACATTTTCACATAAAACACTAAAACAAGTATAAGTGATTTTATGATTTAATATTACATATGTACAACAACTAGTGTTTACATATTTGGGTAAAATATACACATAACTAGTATGTAGTATATTGGGTAATATAAATGGGTAGAAAATTAAGTATCATAACCCATTGGGCAAATACATTGAATGTAGTTGGGTACAACCCAAAGCCCATGACCCATGGAGCTTGAGCCATAACCCATTGCATGACATCATGCTTATATCATATATGGATAATATCCATAACCCATGGTTTTGACCCATACCCATGTGACTAGGTGCATTGCACTCAAGAGATACATTGTATCTAGCTAAATACCCATGGATCAACCCATGACCCATGAACCATAACCAAAATACCCATGGGTAAAAGGGAGCGTCCCACGAATC
This sequence comes from Chrysanthemum makinoi, assembly GCA_910596185.1. Classification (NCBI taxonomy): domain Eukaryota; kingdom Viridiplantae; phylum Streptophyta; class Magnoliopsida; order Asterales; family Asteraceae; genus Chrysanthemum; species Chrysanthemum makinoi. The sequence goes on from OU343221.1 coordinate 108,325,298, forward strand.
CCTAGCTTTACGCTAGACGGATCCCTTGTGGAAGGGATCCGTGAGATCCGGGGAACAGTAGAATTTTTCCTCTATAAATAGTGAGCCATTTCTTCATTGTTTCTCACCCCTTTCAAACACACTTTCTCCCTGAGTTAAAAAACTCACTAACCTCAGATCCAAGAGATCTATGTTTGTAGTTTTGTTTTTGTGTGATCTTCTAGGTTCCTCTTAAAGGCAAGATCACCACCTTTGAAGTCGAGCAAGCTCAAGTCCATGAGTTGCCATGCTTCCTCATCATCAAGACTACTGAAGTCTTCTTGTTGATGATTCTTTTTCTTTTCTAAGAAGTGTTGAAAACATTTGTGGAAGGTGTCTCAAATGTCAAGACGAAGATATTAGTGAAGGGTATCTATCGTCCATATCATAAGCACGTGTGATAAGTGCTTAGAAGTCAAGATTAGAAGCATTAGTGAAGGGTTCTTAGAAGTTAAGACACAAGACATTAGTAAAGGGTGTCTTGAAGATCTAGTCAAAGGCATTAGTGAAAGGTTCTTTAGATGTACATTCGATATGGTGTGTTTCGATGTACAAGATAGATTAGTACTAGATCCAATGATATTGATATCCTTGATGATGTTGTAAAAAGGAGTTGTTCTCCTTTGGGATTAGTCTTTGGTGTAGTGTTGGGTAGTAGTTCCTCCATTGCAATGGAACTAGGTGCTTAGCCTAGTACCTAATAAAGGGTAGGCGACGTTGTGTAGGTGTGGTTCACCTTGGTGTGAAAGAACCCGGTGGTTAGCCTAGCACCGTATAAAGGGTAGGTGACGTTGTGTAGGTGTGGTTCACCTTGGAGTGAAAGAACCCGGTGGTTAGCCTAGCACTGGAAAAAGGGTAGGCGACGTTGTGAAGGCTTCTCCACCATAAGGAGATTGGTGTAGTGTTTACAAACTCTCCAGTAGGTGACTCGGGGAGTGGAGTAGGGCAAGGAAGGTGTCCTTGTAGCCGAACCACTATAAATACTCGCGTTGTGGTTTTGTGCTTCTTACTCTTATCTTTTCATTACATACCTTTATATGCTTGTTTATCAACATCCAACACACACATCCAAATAGATTGACATAAGTCGATCTAAATAGATTAAAAGGAAGTTTTGATTGGCAAAACTATTCAACCCCCCCTTCTAGTTTTCCACACTTTAATTTTCCCCAAAGAAATAGCTAAAGAAATGAATGTATAACAAAAATTTGAAATGAGATAATGTTGACAATGAAACTGTAAAAACCGACGAAGAGACATGTAGAACCGATTATTTCTTATACATTGTAGATCAAACTATTTCATCACTTGAAAGTTAATTTGACCAATTTAGATTGTAGGAAAACGACGTTAGTTTGCCATTTAGCATTGAAAATATAAAATCACTTGGTGATAACAAGCTAAAAAATGATGAACCTTAAAAGTGATTTAAGCCAAAAAAATTTGTTGGGAGATTAAAAGCATAGATTTATTTTTGGAACTAAGAGTTTTGAGAAAAATTATGCACGTAAATAATGCTACACCGATTAATATAGTTAACTAATTTAGAAATCTTAACTCTTTCCATAATATGGCGTATAAAATAATGTTAAGCATTCCGATATTGTTGCTTCGAGATAAGAAGTTTTTCAAAACTAAAAGTTAATTACTCATAAAAAATTATTTAAGATCAAAAGTGATTGTAGGACCGAAAGTATGTTAGTTTTTGTGGTTCGGGGGGTCGAGATTGATGACAAATGATAAACATGGTGATAGTTCTAGAGAGAGAGTAAAGAGAGAGTAAGGTGAAAGAGAAAAGATATTATTAAGACTAACCAACTGATTATACACCCACATCCCTCATAAAGAGTGATGAGGGGTATTTATATTCTTATTACATCAATACTTTGCCACTTAAACAATACTTGTCCTTGCGAGCAAAGCTTACTACGTATCTAGTCCAATTTATGTGTAAGACGTCAGCTTCACAAAATAGCGAGGCTAACAATGCTTCACATATCAACATAACTCACATAGAATGCTTCACATAAAAAAATCCAGAAGAAGAAATGATACCACCAAAGTAACAAGTTGAAGCACTACCATCTCTATGGACGTCTCTCCGGCATAAGTCATTAGGCTCGATCACATGAACCTGTTGTGCGTCTCCGATATATACATTTCTTCTTCCATAAGGATAACAAGTTCAAGTTTTTCAATAAAAGCCCCGATGTACACATTATTGGTACCTCTTCGGTTGTGGATTAAGCACAGTTCCCTCAATCAACCAAATCATGAAAGACGAAACAATAATACCCGACTAACCTACCAGAAAAATCAATGGTGTATATGCCTATAGCCCTTCTTCATTGACCCGATAAATCTCTGTGTACACTACTTCTCCCTCCTGATGGTTGCGAGTTAGCGGAATCATCATAATGTTGTGTACATGCCGTAAAATCAACTTATATTGGAAGAAATTTTAAAGCCATAACAGCCCGTTTAAGCATAATTTCGTAAAAATAGGTCGATGAATACTCTCAATATAGTTCTCTCATATCAACATGTAATCAAACCTCCTTTTATATCAACCGGCTAATAGTAATGACCACTGATGGTGACAACCCGATATGACCAACTTGAAAAAGAAGTAAGCATCTCAAATTTGTGAGTTATTGCTTGTACGAAAGATAAATGTGACTTAGACCTATATTATGCACTACAACGTAACTCCTTAAAGTATGAGGTGCACAATGGATACATACCCAGACAAGTTATCTTGAGATATGAAACCAACCAACCAACGTCTCAAAGATAAATAAGTACACCCGTGAAGCGTAATTCAAATTCAAATCATTTATACCGTATAAAAACCCCGTAATCATTTTGTTAGCACAAACTCTAGCCGTGAAATATTTAACCTCGTGAAAATTTGTATGTCCAAAATACCACTCATTTTGCCAATTAATATGCCGAAGTTAACACAATGTATTAGAATACATTGGATAATAATTTTTTTAGCCCAACACTTAAGCATATTCGGATCCAAAACATTGCAAATTATATAGCCCGATTAATAAATTCCAATCCAATCGGATGATATATCATTTAAGCCCAATGGTTAAAACTTTCGGATCAAGCCCAGACACAAATCCACCAATCCAGTCTAATACTTGTACCCGGTATAAGATATAACCTACCACACTTTTCATTTCACTTTAACCCCAGAACACTCATTCTTTTTATATCACCAAACCGATCAAAACTCATCTTCTCATCTCAACATCATCAATTAAAATCGAATAACAAACCACAAAAACAAACATCATAAACTCACAACTGTATTTTAACCTATATCTTCAATTGCAACTCAATACGAATCAAGATAGCATCTTAAAGGCTTCAAGATCCTTTGGAGGGGTCTCGGGTAGGTTTAATTGTTTTTGTCCTTTTGTTTGAGAGTTTTTGAACAAAACAAGAAAATGATTGTAACATGCTTGTTATAAATCTTTTCTTATTTACTTTCGGATATTTAACATGATGTATAAACATAAAAAAAAATGTGATGATAGTTTTTGTGTGTTTGACCTTTGATGGTCTAATATATCTCTAAATACCATGAAATACTTCTAAGATTCTTTATATCTCAACAAACTCAATTGGTTCCATACAACAACAATGCTCAAGCTGAAGCTAATGAGGAATCTGATCCGTTCGAAGCACTGCAACAAGGATTTGCTATGATTGCTAATGCCTTTAGCCGTTATACCAACAAATCCAACAACTGTATTCGTTCCTCATCTAATACAAGGAATCAAGCTGTTGTGAACAATGGACGAGTTGAAGTTTAGAATCGTGGTTATGGTCGTCAGATGGGCGGTGGTCAAGGGTTTAATGCTGTGGGTAGGAATAACAATCGAGCTCCAGTGGTGGAACAGGTAAATGCTCGAATGGGTTGAATGGTCTTCGATGCTACAACTGCAATGAGAAGGGACACCTGGCTAATGCATGCCCAAAGCTAAGGACTAGGGACGTGCTTATTTCAAAGAGGCTCTTCTTTTGGCTCTTAAGGATGAAGCTGGTGGAACTCTCACAGACAAAGAACAGAGCTTTATGGCAAATGCTGACTCGGATGATGATATGGAGGACTTGCAGGCCAATGCGGCTGTTATGTTGATGGCTAATATGCATGAGTTACACATGAGTGACACAGACCTAGTGTATGACACGATGGCTTGTCTCAGGTACCGAACAAACCATATTTATCTCGATCTCATATCTACGCCAACATCGAATCGGCAAGGCTCGAATGTTCAAAATGCGCCGTCCACATCTCATTCCGACGATTTTCAACTAGACCCCGTCGTTATATTTGACGATCAAGATGACCAAACGGTTTCCCTTGATAATCAAATTGACTCCGTGTCTATACTTGAGGATCTCAGTAATGATCATGTTGAGACTCACGTTGAACACGCCGAACTTTTGCCTCATCCAGATATTGCTCGTTTAATACAAGACCAACAGACCATAGTGGAAAAATGTCATGCCATTAATCAGGACTTGAAATGCAACAATGCACTGTTAACCAAGGATTTTGAATCTCTACAAAAGCAACTCAACTTTTTCAAAACTCAAGAAAAACGTGAAAACGGTTTTGAAGCAGCCTTTGCCAAATCTTATCAAAACGAAAAATATTTAGAAAGACAGATGCGTGATCTAGCCGCTTCAAAGAATACTTTGTTGTGCGAAATAGAACAACTGAAACATGAACATAAAAAGCAAATTAACGCTCTCACCTTGGAAAATCAAAAAGCTAAGGCTGAGTTGTTAACTTGTCAAAACAGTTCTCTGCATACAAAAAGCATTCAACGAAACGAATAGATGATCATCTTGAAGAAATCATCGGCTTGCAAAACAAACTTAAAGAGTTTAAACTGTTGTTTACAAACATGGCGAGTCGGTCACAGCCATTGAAAAGTTTATTTTAAAACCCAATCCAAATGGATATGGACCGAATCTTGCTGATTACAAACCTAAGCTTTCAACCAAAGCATTCAAACCAAATCCCGAAGTTTCCGGTCAGAATATAAAGTTGATAATTCTGTTATGAGTGTTGTTGAATATCATCGTCAAGAGGAATTAGATGCCGAAGACGAGAGTCGATCAAAATTAGAAAAAGTTGTTTACAACAAACCTTTTAACTATTTAAAAGCGGTCACTTTCGTCACACCAACGGATTCTTCTAACACACCAAGGGTAATCATAAAACACCTGAGTCTTCTAATGTTAATCCCCAACCGGATTATGCACAAACTTATGGTCCTTTACCTTCCATCAGTGAAGTAAACTCAAAACACAAAATCGCAAAATTCTTCGATATTTTGACCTTTTCATGGGTGACCTCAAAACTTTACAACATGAGATAGAATATCATTCTGAAATCAAAGTTCAACACTTTCAATCGCCTCTAGCGCGAGAACAAAGAGACATCTTTCAAAAAAATCTTTTACCAAATGTTAAAAATTTGAAAAGTTGTGCTTTGTCTTGGGAAAGGGACTTTCATAAGGAACTTGGATTAATGAAGGTCGTTTTGAGAAAACGAAACATCTATTTCTAACACTAAACGTAAAAGAAACTGTTGAGAAAAGATGTTGATCGACTCTTGGAAGATGTCATCTGTGCTGATGTCCATAATGTTGTGTTATTGAATTCTTTGTCATATGTATTTGATCATACCTCTGCGATATGTTGATTCGTGATAAATGTTGAGAACACTGATAATGTGCTTCAGATCGAGTTCTTAAAAGTTGAAAACAAACGATTGTCAAACGAACTTTCAAATGCAATACGTCGTCTTAATTGGTGTCAAAAAGATATTCACGATCAACAACTTGCTTTTCAACACAAAATCGCCCAGTTGCGTGCAAAATCTTCCGATCCTAAAATTGAGCAACTGGATGATCAAAACGTGTCTTTTAAGTATCAAATCTCAAAATATGAACAAGAACTTGTAAAAGTTAAAAAGGAATATAGTGTCATATTTGATTTACTCAAAAGACTCGTGATGAAGCATCAAATGAACTTGATCATTATCTTGCACACACTAAGAAGTTATGCATTTCTTTGGAAATGTTCGGTCTGAAAATCAAGATCCGATTCACACTATCTTCAAGTTAAGAGAAATGTTAGGAAAGTATGAACAACTTCCGCCAACCATCATTAAGAGATTAGCCCAGTAACACTTAGTACTCATGAACCTAGAATCCCTACTGCCAAATCATAAGTTGCTAACGTGCCTCCTTATGAAACAGAATAGTTGCATCTTTTCCAAATGTCCGCACTTCACAGCCTAGGAGCACTAAATAGAAGAATAGGAAGTCTGCGACCTAAGAAAAGATCAATCAAGAATGCTAAAGTAGAAGAACACCCAAGGACTATGAATAAGACTCACGTTGCCTCCACTATAGATATTGCGTCCGGCAAATGTAATAGAAATAGTGATGTAACGAATGCTAAACCGTTAAGTACTTTTGATATTCAGTCCGATGCACCTTGTGTTATTTGTCGTAAAAGTATGAATTCTGATTGTCATGATAAATGTGTTGCTAAAGCTATCATCTCTCGTTTAATGAATCCTAAGAACCGAATACCTCTAGGCCCACTAATCTTTCTAAGTCTGTGCTTGGTAGACCGCCCTCTTTAGATTCTACGAACCGCATTGTTATCCCTGTAGCTCAGTTTCACCTCCTAGGAATGTAGTACCACCTAGTGCATTCACTAAGACTAAAGCAAACACTAGTTGGAGATGGCAAAAATGGATATATAACACACTAGGATTTAAGTGGATACCTAAAGCTATTGATGTGTGTATATCTATTATACCTGCTACGGAACCCTCTAACATTTCGGGTTCCACATCTACTTCTATTCCATCTGTGTCTGTGTGTAATGCAGGTGATACAGATCATTCTCTGGATTGTTGATAGCGGATGTTCCCGACACATGACAGGCAATCTTAAACTATTATCAAACTTTATTGCAAAGTTCATAGGCACTGTCAGGTTCGGGAATGATTACTTCGCAGCTATCATGGGCTACGGAGACTACATTAATGGGAACATCGAAATTAGCAGGGTTTATTATGTGGAAGGCCTCGGTCACAATCTGTTCTCAGTAGGTCAGTTCTGTGATGGAGATTTGGAGGTTGCTTTCAGGGAGAATACTTGTTTCATTCGTGATCTACATGGAAACGATCTTATGTCCGCTCGCGTAATTCAAGTCTTTACACTATCTCTATGCAAGACATGGTTGCTTCTTCTCCCATCTGCTTACTTTCAAAGGCAACATCAACAAAATCCTGGCTATGGCACCGTCGTCTCTCACATCTTAACTTTCAAACCATCACCAACCTTGCTCGACACAAACTAGTTGAAGGACTCCCACGATTTCGGTATTCTAAAGATCACCTTTGCTCAGCTTGTGAACAAGGCAAAAGCACTCGTGCTCATTTTCCTTCAAAGGTGGAACACAGCTCTCAAGATGTGCTTCATCTTCTTCACATGGATTTGTGTGGCCCGATGCGCGTGCAAATGATCAATGGCAAATGCTACATCTTAGTAATTGTTGATGACTATTCACGCTGGACTTGGGTCTACTTTCTTCGAAGCAAAGATCAAGCTCCACAGATGATCATCACCTTTCTCACGAAAATACAAGTTCAGCTACGAAACACCTTTCGACTAATCAGAACGATAGAGGCAGAATGTGTTAATCAAACTCTTCGTGAATTCTATGAGAAAGTTGGATTTCAAAGCATCGACATCTATTGCACGTACACCCGAACAAAACGGAGTTGTTGAAAGACGAAACCGAACGTTAGTGGAAGCTGCAAGAACAATGTTACTCAATGCTAAACTTCCAGATTACTTATGGGAAGAAGTCTGTATCTCGCATGCTATACTCAAAACCGTTCTATGATCACAAAATGCCACAACAAAACACCTTTTGAGCTTGTCCACAACAGAAAACCGAATCTCAAACACTTTCATGTATTTGGATCTCTTTGCTATCCGAATAATGATCGTGATGACTTTGGAAAGCTCAAAGCGAAAGCTGACATTGGAATCTTTATCGGATATTGTGATAATTCAAAAGGTTTCCGAATCTGGAATCGTCGTACAAAACAAGTGATGGAAACGATTCATGCTCATTTTGATGAACTTACGGAAATGGCTTCTGAGTATACCAGCTTGGAACCTGGACACAACCGCTTAAACTTCCCCAAACCCCATCATCACCGAACAAAGCCCCCGACTTACTCGTCAACAAATGGAAAGGTTGTTTGCTCCTCTTTTTAGTGACGATATTGATGAACGTGCTCGTGTGTATCGCTGTTTCCGCCGCTCAACCCGATAATACTCTTATACCGATACACCTGCTACAACAACTACTGTTGCAGATGCACCTACACCAGTTGACTCCACCACAATAGTTGAACAAACCGCTTCCAACAATGATGAAGCGGCTGATGATATTCTGAATGTAGTACCCCACCTGCAGATTTTGATCCAAATGCGTTCTTCAATCCGTTTGCTAATGAGACTGCCTGCACAGATGTTGCGGAATCTTCAAAACCATTTGAATCCTCCGAATCTGCACAATGTATACCAACATCAACCCTCCACACATAGATGGACAAAAGACCATCCTCTGGAAAATATTATTGGCAACCCGAATCAACCAGTCGTCACAAGACAACGTCTTCACTCAGATGGTGAACATTGCATTTATGCTCTCACGTCTGCCAATCGAACCTAAAAACATCAAAGACGCAATGACAAAAGACAACTGGATTGAATCCATGCAGGAAGAACTCAACCAATTTAAACGCCTTGAAGTATGGGAACTGGTTGAAAGACCAACAGGAGTCTACGTCATTGGTCTAAAATGGATTTGGAAGAACAAATTGGATGCTGAAGGAAATGTTATCGAAATAAGTCACGCCTCGGTGGCTAAGGGTTATCGTCGGAAGAGGGTATTGACTTTGAAGAATCATTTGCTCCGGTTGCTCGTCTTGAGGTCGTTCGGATATTTCTCGCGTTCGCGGCTCATATGAATATGACGGTCTATCCGATGGATGTCAAAACTGCGTTTCTCAATGGACAACTTAAAGAAACGGTTTATGTCAGCCAACAAAATGGATTCGTTGATCCCGAGTTTCGAATCACGCCTACAAACCGAACAAAGCTCAGTATGGTCTCAAACAAGCTCCTCGGCATGGTACGATAAGCTATCATCTTTCCTCATTGCTAATAATTTCACCAAAGGTTCGGTTGACCCAACTCTTTTTATACAATATCACGGGGCACATATCTTAATTGTTCAAATTTACGTGGATGACATCATTTTTGGGTCTACACATAAAAAGTTTTCAATCGCTTTTGCAAAACTAATGAAGAAAAATTTTGAAATGTCCATGAAGGGTGAACTCACATTCTTTCTCGGACTGCAAGTTCATCAATCACCCCGTGGTATTTTCTTGAGTCAATCCAAATATGCCCTTGAATTGTTTAACAAATTTGGAATGAAAACCTGTGACACCTATGCCACACCAATGGCTCATACCAAGAAGCTAGACGCTGATTTACATGGGAAATTAGTGGACCCTACAAAATACCGTAGTATTATTGGGTCTCTCATGTATCTAACAGCTAGCGGACACTGATATTGTCTTTACCGTATATCTTTGCTCGCGTTATCGGTCGCGACCAATGAAACCCACCTCTCTGAGGCTAAAAGAATCCTCCGATACATAAAGGGAACCATTAACTTGGGGATCTGGTATCCGAAGGATTCTGGTTTTAAACTAATTGCTTTTTCGTGACGCGACCACGCAGGATGCTTAGACTCACGGAAAAGTACCTCAGGAGCTTTACAATTTCTTGGTGATAAACTGGTGTCATGGCAATCGAAGAAGCAGGATTGTACATCGCTGTCCTCAACCGAAGCAGAATATGTAGCCATGTCGGCGTGTTGTGCTCAAGTCATTTGGATGAGAACACAACTCAAAGACTATGGTTACGTATTTGACAGAATCCCGATGTATCGCGACAATCGGAGTGCCATTGCGATCTCGTGCAACTCAGTTCAGCACTCGAAATCAAAGCACATCGATCTTCGATATCATTTCATCATTGATCACGTGGAACAGGTACGTTAAATTATATTTTGTGGGTACGAATACCAATTGGCATATCTTCTCACCAAAGCCTTGCCTCCCGCTAGGTTTAATGAGTTGGTCCATCGGATTGGTATGAGGTGTTTGACTCAAGAGGAATTGGATGAACTCGTAAAACAGTCTTAAAAACCTGTCAAACACCAAAATCTCTTTTGTAAATAATTTTTCAAAACAAAATACAAAAATATAAAACCTGATAAAACAACAAAAATATTCTTCTAATCTAATTTTCTTTCAACATGGCAAGTACGTTTCTTCCGTCAACACTCTAATCTTTCAAAATTCAGTATTTTTTCAATCAAGTGTTGAGGGGGAGAAAATTAATACTTAACTGTTTCAAAACATCTGTGTACTTGCATGTTATCATATCCCGGTTGTTTCTTCTATCAATTGTGGTAAACTTTTCTGGTTAAATGACACTCCTCAGACTAAAATTTATAACCTTTCATCATTTACCTAAGTCGAGGGGGAGTGTCGTCATGTTTCTTTCCTAAAAAATCTTTATTTGGTAACCAAAATGGAAGTTAAATGGCTTTGTTTGAAAAAGGAAAAGGTGGAGGGACCAAAAATGTCAAAATCTTAAAGTTACTTTAAATAAAAACACCTCCCACCTACTTCTAACTTCACATTTATTACTTTCAACCTTAAACATCCTACGCCTAAGATTCATTCAAGAAATCCGTGCTTTAGATCATCGTTTTGTAATTGTTTTCACGATCTTAACAGTAATACAAGCTAAGGTTTTGAATTTCTAGTAAATCCTACGGCTAAAACTTTTGTTGCGCGTGATTATGTGTTCTACGCATAAGCGTATGAACACACAATCATTGTGTGTGTGTTTGTGGTTAAATGGATAGTGTCAAAACGTTCCTAATACATAAATGATAACATTTTAACCATCAAAACCCACCCAGAAACACGAATTGATGATTTTTGAAAACTAGGGTTCTTGAGTCAAATTGGGTATTTTCAAAAGTGAAGTGTTTTGGTCAAAAAGATTGTTGGGTTATGTTCATATGTTGATGAATTGATGATATTCAAGGTCGTTAACCACCCAGAAACTCTAAATGATTAAAATTTTGGAATTAAGGTTTAAAGTTCATAAGTTTGGGTATTTTTGATTCTCAATGAATTAGATGTTAAGACTTTGTCCATAAGCTCATACAACATCTTAGAACTACCATAATTTGTTTGGTGCAAATCCCATGGTTAGAAATCATATGCGTAATTCTTAACCCTTAGGGTTTTGACCTACGCTTATGACTTTCTACGCTAATCGCTTAACGAATGATTCATGCCATGATCTGTTGATAAAACGAATTCTTGTGTTGATATTGATGATTTGATGAATTTATTTCAGGTTTGCTACGCTTAATATTCAGAATCAAGGTCATTTGAATCTCTACGCATAAGGATTACCCTACGTGTAGTCAAGTTATGCGTAAGAATAATCCTACGCATAACTATTACCCGTAAGGTTCTACAATGGGACTACGCGTATCCTGTGAAGGATATGCGTAAACAGGATCTTTACGCGATAAGGTCTACTCTTACGAGTAAGCCTTACGCGTAAGGTTCTTATACGCCTACGCGTAAGCTCTACGCATAAGGTCCCCTTTTCTACGCATAACATTTCTTACGCGTAGTTAGATCCTACGCATAAGCTTTCATCTACGCATATACAACTCCTGTTTACATGTAACTTTATCATTTCTACGCCTATGCCTGGATTGACCTTCATAATGAGTTGTTACGTGTACAAACTTGTTAATAAAATAATCATATCGTCACAAAACCAATAATGTCACTAATAAACTTAAACGTTTGATGTGTTGTGAACTATAAGTGATAACATAAACTTTAAAACTTAAAGTTAACTAACTCACAAAACATTTCATGACGTCATTGGACTATTGGACAAACAAGTGACTTAGGACTCGTAACAATCATTGACACTGTACATTCAATAACTAGACAATAAGACCTTCTGTTGACTAACACTATGTCTTTCGATATGTTGGTTCTTTTGGCTAATGTTATTTCAGATCACAACATGGCTGAACAAATGAATGTGGATGCATCCGAAGTTCTTACAATTGCTGATATCTTTCCAGAGGGTTATCTGAGAAAGATTGGAAAGAACAACCTTAGGGTTGACTTTGATACCCTCTCATGCTCGTAATCTTCTTGTCTCATCGCAGTGGATATTCTCGGAATCATCCCTACCGTAACATGCTCTCACACTCGCCACGCTCCAGAGGTCTACATTCAACAATTATGCGATTCTATGCAGAGGATCACTGGTCAAAGTGCAGTGAATGTGACACTTAATCACAAACAAGTCACTATCACTCCTGCCGACTTACGGGCTGTTCTCATCATTCCTGACATCGCTCCAACCGACTTCTTTGCTATCCCTACTGAAGAGATAGTCCCAAATTTTGATAGATATTGGTTATGATGAAGCTTCAGGAATCATTACTAAGCACTCTCACGTGGAGCTCAAGAATATTCCTCAACCATGGAGAACACTCTACATGATCATCACCAAATCGGTCTCCGGTCGTGACAGTGGCTATGAGCATCCCAAGCTCATGGAACTGCAAATTTTCCGGTCGTTGATCAACAAGAAGGACATTGAAATCGAAGCACTGATATGGGATGACATGATGCTATTTCACAAGAAGCTTGGCTCCAAGATTCCCTATGTCAGATACACCAAACTGTTGATCCAAAGAGCACTTGGACTTCATCCTGATATCCCCATGAGGCTCAATGACCCAGATAATCACGACATATTGAATGAACCCATACTATCTGTCAGAATCAAAGAATCGTCAACAAAGAAACAGGGTGCGGTATTACCCGATCACCTTCACTACCAAATCAAAAAGCTTGAAACATACAAAAGGTATCGGTTAGCCGTAAAAGAAAGCAAAGTTGGTCATCTTGATGAAAAATCTTCCGTACACCTACTCGGAGGACCGTAAAAGGCAGGCTGGAAGTGTCACAAGTACATAAATTCAAAGGAAGTTTCCCAAAAGGAATCCTCCTCGCAAAAGGATAGTTCCAGTCAAGGAAGTCGCTCCTATTCCTACACCTGAACCGCAAAGAAAGCTAATGGACGAAAGCTCAAGAAACACAATCGGAAGAGGAGGTCCACTACTCAAACTGCAAAGGATGACTCTCCATCAAGCACCAAAACCTCCTAGTCCAATAGCTGAACATGGCAAAGGAAAGACTTCTGTACTTGTGCCATATGATGAAAGCTCAGAAAGTGATGAAGAGCAACTGGATACCTCATACAGAAGAAGTTCAAATTCCTTAGACTCCAACACGTGGCAAAATAATTTGCTAAAGAACAAATGCGTGGCCCCGGAGGGTCAAGTGGTACGTCAACCTTCACCTGGTCCTGATGCGGTTAATCAACCCGATAAGGGATCTGGTGCCACCACTTTGGTACAACAACAGACACGTGTTAAAGATACTCTTGAGTTTGATTTGAAGAACCGAATCTAAGAAGTCGGAGAAGGTTAAAGCTGATGATGAAGCGCAGCAAAGCCAAAGTCGATGAACAAGCTAAGACCGGCAATGAAGAAGATGTTGAGTATGATACGTTTCTTCTAGATAGTCCTGCACGATCAAAGGAAGAAACTTCTGAACCACCAAAGGACCCAGAGTATCCTCACATCTCATCATCATCAGATTCTTCTTCTAACTCTTCACCACCACCATCAAAGAAATCAACCAAATCATCATCCAGACAGATGAAGAAGCCAACTCGATCTTGGATTTCTCATACTCATAAAAGAATTGTAAAAGTTGTCCAACAAGTCAGAAAGAAGGACATGCTCTAAAAACCAATTGGTTTGCTGACCAAATGCAAAGATCTACATGATGAGAATGACAAGATGCGAATGAAAGGGAATACATACGTAAGATCATGCAGATGATCTACATGGGAAGATGGACGAATGATCGAAGGCTACACTCACAAGTACCTTCTGGATATCGTTCCTAAAGTTACTAAGGAGATGTTTACCGCACAACTATATCCTAATCTTATGAGATAGCCAAGCAAACTATAATATCAACACCCTTAACCGTCACAATCAATCCATCTGATCCTGTAGTTTTCTCGGATAATGAATTGGTGGCCAAGCTTGTCACACAAATGTCTAAACGATCTGGGACATTTACTTCTGATGAAGGAAAGCTGTTTCAAGCATTGCTGGACTACTGATTCGTTGTGAGTGAGTGGTGAAAAACACAATATCAATGTATATCAAAATAACCGTAAAATTCGACAAATCAACCCTTTAGGAAAAAGGTCAACGTGCCAAACCTCACGGGTGTGATAAAAGTGATACCGAAAAGTGATTTCCGGTCGTGGTCCCAACGAGGTGTGAATGGAAGGATTCGTTGAGTTTCGTGATTTGAACTTGAATTGGTTTTTAATGATTTGTTTGGTTTGAATTACGTTTCTACAAATTAATTAACGGGAAGGTAATTAAGGCAAGGGAACCCTAATAAACTAAAAATAAACTATCACTAAGCCTAAGGAATAATAAAACGAAGCTACACTAAGTCCTAGGGTGTAAAAACTAAAAAACGTAAAAACCGAGAAACAACCCGAGCCATAAATGTAAAAGTTTTGCAATTTAAGGGCTACGGGTGTGAAATCAATTTTCCTAACGCTCTAATTGACTAAAAATAATTTTAGAAAAAGACCGGGTATTTTTTCGACTTTCAAATTAATTTCTACGAATTAAAAACTATTTAACACTAATTAAATGATTAAAAATATTAAACTAATGTTGAAAAATCTGAAAATTTACTAAAAGTACTTTAGATATTGCAGATTCTAGGAAAAATAAAAAAAGTGGTGGTTGCTATTGACAATAAGCAAGAAATAAGCTAAAAAGGGCTTATAAGTAAAACTGTTAACAAGTCTATAAAGGAATAGATTGTGAAGAACTTGTGAGACAAGTCCCAAGGGCGCAGTTGGTTGTGTGGTGTTGTGAAGTGGTCGTGTGCCGTGAGTGGGGAGACCAAGGTTCGAATCCTGGCTCCTCACTTTTTGAAAATCTATTTTTTTTTCAACTTTTTCTTTGTGAATCTTAACCAAGTAATCAAAATAAACACTTTTGCCAAAATTTTTAACTCATAAAACTTTCTCAATAAGCTGTAATGACAGATTAATAAGTGCAGATTTGAACAAACAACTCACGACTTAAAACCAAACACCCCTTTTTTTTTCTTTTTGAAACTTATAAGACCAAAGGATGATTTTCATGAGAGGCCTTTTTGTTTACTCTTTCTCAATAAGCTACTTAAAAAAATGAATTGTTGACAGAACTAAAGAACCAAATAAGCAGTCTATGTTTATGAACAGCCCACACTCAACAATTCAACTACACCACTGTTTGGTACAAAGACTCAAACAAGAATGATAAGCAAACCAAATGGAAACAAGCAATCATGATCTAGAATACACTGAAATAAACTAAACCTAAGGCTCAAACACTAAGTAAATAATGGGGATAAGCAGTTGGTTAAATGATGTTAACTAGGGGGAGTTCTAAACTGCTAATCAAATTTAAATAAGCAAAAATAAGCTACAATAAGCACTAGATAAGCAAATCAAACCAACTAGTAAAGACCTAAGCTAAGGTACCTACTGGATCCTAGAAAGAATGGATAAGCAATAGGGGAAATCCAATAAGCACTATAAAAAAGTTAAAATAGGCTACTGTTGTGGTATCCAACTGAACAGGTCAAGTGCTTACTTGGGGGCTTATTTGAGATGAGCTAGAAGGGGAGTTAGAACCTGGACTTTTGGCTACTTGAAGTCCACCCAGGCCACTGCCTTTTGCCACCCTGTCTGATCTGATATAAGCTGAGTACAGCTTATAAATAAGCTGCAAAAAAGAGTAGAACAAACTGTGACAGAGTATTGGGTTAGCCACCCATTTTGACCCATAAGCAGACCCCTCAAAACATTTTTTTGATTTTTTTTCTTTTGACACAAGTTAGATAAGCTACTGAACTCAAGATTTTTTATTTTTATAAATTTTTAACTTGATTAAAACTTCACTTAAAGTGCTGTCAAAAACCTGAGAAACTCATTATTTTTGAAACCAAATGAAAACTGAAAACCTGTTGAAATCTTGTAGGACTTTTTCTCACTCAAAAACTTGTCTTGGACACCTAAAATAAGTTTGACTTCAGTGGTCAAAGTGGGTAAAAACCACTTTGACCCGTTTACAAGCAATAACCAAACACCTCTGATGCAAATAGCTTTTGACAAAGAAACTGTTTATTTTTTTTTTGAAATTGTTAATAGCTATCTTTGATACACTTAAACTGATAATTAACTCAAGGCTATGAGACAACTAAAGTAACTAAAATTCAAAGGAACATAATTGATCAAAAGAGATTTTTCATTCATTAAAAAAAACAGATTACAACTTGAAATTAAAAAAAAAAAAAAACTAAAACTGAATTGAAACTAAGACTAGGGGTGCCATTATACACTGGCTACATGTTCCTATTTATACTAAACTACTGGTCTTCATCTCTTCACTTCTTGTGCTTGTTTTGTGAGGGCAGTCAAGCCAAAGTTCCATCCTTGTGCTTTTTGAATTCAATCTTAGCCTTTGATTAGGTAGGTATCAATGAAACTTAATCTTAGCCATCCACTGGGTCTTTTGAAGCTGGGATTGCCATGGTGGCAGGTCTTGGGGGAGGTGGAATAGGATAGTGGGTTTGGGAGTTGGGATTATTTGGGTAAAAGAGATGAAGGGGGTTTTGGGTTTTGATGATTCTGGGTAATAGGGAGTTTGGAGGTGGAGTGTTTGGGGAGAAGGAAAAGAGGAGAGTAGGTTGCTAGGGTTCTTGGGAGCAGGGTATTGTGTTGGGCGGGAAAATGGGGAAGAAGAAAGTGGGGGTTGGGTTTTTAATTGACCGGGTTAGGGTTAAACATGGGTTTGGGTTTGGATCGGGTTGTGGGTTATTGGGCTTAGGCTAGTTATGGATTTGGACTTAGGATTATTAGTGTAACCATGTAAGATTTCAAGGACCAACAGTGACAAATCTGATTTTTGAGGGACCAATCATGCAAATTCTGAAAATGTAACCCAAGGGCTAGTCTTGACAATCTCTAATAATCCAAGGACTATATTTGCCAAATCTGAAACTTGATGGACTGAACTTGCAATTTTCCAAAATTTATCAAAAGGACCAAATTTGACAAGTAAGAATTACCAAAGGACTAAATATGTTTATTTTCCAATTTAAAATGTCCAGGGGTAAGTTCTGTCATTCTTTGAAATTCCAAGGACTAAAGTTGCCATCTTTAAAAGTTGGGGGACTGAAACTGCCAATTATGCAAACTTTGTTCGTTTTTCATTTGTTTTCGATAATTTTGCATCTAAAACATATAAAACACCATTTTGAGAGATTTTCAGTATTTTGATGCATTTCGGAGTGTTTTTAAATGTTTTGCAGTTCAGTTTTGACCAAAAATGATGAGTGAATACGCACTCATCAAATCCCCCACACTAAAACATTGCTAGTCCCTAGCAATCTTTTGAGAAAGCTTAATGGATTTGAATATCTTTACCAAAAGCCATTACTTCTGGAGTAGCCAAATGTTTCAGTTCAAGTAAGAACCATGGTACACTGATAACCATGTGATTTTGAGCAAACCACAAGCTTCCAACGGATTTGATTTGTCTTTACCAGAAGCCGTTTGCTCTGGACTAGCCAACTCTTAGATAAATTATCAATATTATCTTTGGTGAGCTGATTACCAATTATGGTTTTTCCACTGCCTTTACCACAAGCCATAAACTTGCGGGCTAGCCAACTCTTCACTTTTTAAAGATATGGTGAGCTGAACACCATACAATTTTGGGCAAATTGCAAGCCGTCAACGGATTTGAAATATCTTTACCAAGAGCCGTTTGCTCCTGGATTAGCCAATCCTTTTGTTTATTAGACATGGCGGA
Source organism: Chrysanthemum makinoi (assembly GCA_910596185.1). Classification (NCBI taxonomy): domain Eukaryota; kingdom Viridiplantae; phylum Streptophyta; class Magnoliopsida; order Asterales; family Asteraceae; genus Chrysanthemum; species Chrysanthemum makinoi. The sequence continues at coordinate 108,343,547 of OU343221.1, forward strand.
CTGATAACCATAAGCTGAGCAAGTGCAAAACACTTACTCCAAAAAAAAATTTTGGCCAAAAATGGGGGAATAAGATGGTAATACATATGATAAAATTCGTGAGAATTCCCCCCCACACTAGAAATGAATATTGCCCTCAATATTCAAAGTACCGGCGGTTATGCCGAAACTTAGAACGTAAAAGGGAAATACTACGGCCATTATTTGGAATTTTTTTTTTAGAAAACTTATATACAACAATGGGCAACTCCCCCACACTAGGGTGGTAGAAAGTAGAAAGAAATCAGAAATATGGGTGAAAACCCATATAGTGTGCTACTGTTTTTGTTCCTCGAGTCGCTAGCTTGACTCGACCCCGAATTCATTGGTCCATGGGGAAGCAAAGTGGAAGACCAATCTTGGTCGGACTTTCGTTCACAGTGTTAATAAACATATGAACATCAGAAAGTTCCACACCGACGAGATACAACCGCGGTATTGTTAATAGTAGAAACTATAAAGGATGATACCGGGGTCAAAGATGGTGTCCTCATTCCCGAAAGAGAAAAGGGAAAGAGCAACCACACCATCTGTGAAGAATGGAACAAAGATGTGCATGAGAATGCAAGTCCATTCCTCATCAAGAAAGAGCAAATCACCATTTTTGACATTCTTAAGCTTAGTCTTGAAGTTTGCGTGGTGATTATCAAAGAATTTCCATTAGGGAGGGTTGGAAACGGTTCTTCAATCAACAGATTTTCCAGAAAAAGGATGTCTCCCTCCGAATCAAAGTAAGTATTATCAATTCCCGTTGGAATCGACTCATCACTAAGAAAGGCATCGACTTCATTCCAAAAGTTGTCATCTTCCTCATCCGGAGTGAGAGAAGGGATGGAAGAGTCGGAAATAATAAGACTAGTGGATGATGGATCATTTTTGAGCAATTCTTCAATGGGAAGAATGTCTCCCATTGGATCACAAACATCATCATCCAATCCAGATGAAACTGAAGAGAGTTTGGTTTCATTCACAGAGTTAACAAACTCAATACGATAAACTGATTCCGGAGGTGGGACAAGTGGTGTGCTCTTAGAGCTAGCAATTTCTACCACTTCCGATAAAGTCTCCGATTCAAGATCATCATCGTCAAGAACACTCTCGACTTCCTTGGTACAACTTTCGATCCATTTGTTTGAACTAGGGTTGATTTTCAAAGCTTTTAGCTCAGCACGTTTTTGGTGACTCCTCTTAACCGTGAAATTTGAGAGTGTTGCATTGATTCTTTCAGATTTTTGATCAATTGTGGCAACACGATGTTTGTATAGAGGTTTGGAGTTCTGGTTGATATTAAACGTGAGTTCTTCGTTGTCAACCCGTATGGTCAACTCTTCAGCAAATACATCAATTAGAGCACGGCTCGTTCTTAAGAAAGCTCTCCCTAAGATGAGGGGAACTCTAGGATCTGCATCAAAGTATACTACAACAAAGTCAGTAGGAAAGTGAAACTTTCCTACTTTCACCACGACATCCTCGGCTATCCCAAGTGGACAAGTTTTGGTACGGTCCGCTAGCTCGAGTGTCATACAAGTGGATGTAAGTTTAGGAAGAGACAGCTTCTTCCATACTGAGAGTGGCATGAGGTTAATGCTTGCGCCAAGATCGCCAAGGCGGAGCATTGAACCATCCCCAAGAAATCACACGGGATTAAAACCCTGCCGGGGTCTTCAAGCTTTTTGGGAAGCTTCTTGAGAAGGACCGCAGAGCATTGCTCATTGAGAGGGGTTTTAGCCATCTCCGATAACTTATCTTTGTTGCTCAGCAAGCCTTTAAGTGTGGATGCAAATTTGGGCATTAGAACGAGAGCATCAACGAAGCTTATATCAAAGTTCATTGAAAATTTGGAAAAATTTTTCCATTTGCTCTTTGGTTTTGTCTTTGAGCTTCTCATCATGCAATCTTGATGGGTAAGGAAGCTGATTAGACTTTTGAGCCGGATAGAAGTCATTTCTGGCTCGAATTTATCTTCGAACTTCGGGTTCCGGACTTAAAGCTTGACTACCGAAGGTGGACGTGTGCGGTACTTCGTGGGCTTGAGAAATGCACCTTGTCCGTTGTATCCTTGGTAACTTGACTCATTGCTCCTGGTGGAGGAGGCATTGGAGTCGAAGGTTCATTGTGCGCCTACCACTACGAGTGGTGACGGCTTTCAACTCGGCATTTGGATTTGGAAATGTATTGCTTGGGAGTCCTCCAGAAGATGACGAAGCTTTGTTCATATTCATGTTCATGAAACTGCTCATCATATTCTTCAACTCATTTGTCTGCCGAGACATTGTGGTATCAATTTCCTTTTTTAGCTCAACTCTCATGTTATTGATCCGAGTTTGCATTGAACGTATGCTTGACTCAGTAATTTTCATGAAGTCATTTGGTAGGGAGCTTGAGAAGGTTGTTGATAACTTTGCTGATTTGGAGCTTGATATGGTTGGTTGAAATTGTTCCGGCTCTGATTGAAATTTTGAGAGTTATTGAAGTTTTGTCCTTGATTCGTAACAAAGCGATTTTGATTGCCATGGTTTTGCACAGGAGGAAAACCAGGTGGTGTCATACTGCTAGGTGCACGGTAGTGAGGATCAGCTTGTGGTCGGTATTGATTGTGGTTTACCGAAGCTACGGGAGCTTGGTAAAGAGAAGCATCGGTTGCTTGACAATCATAATACGCGTGTGGACCACTACAAGTTTCACACACCTTGTTCACGGCCTTGATTGGTTCCGGCTTATGAATTTCGCTTTTGATTTCCTTTACCTCTTTCATCATATTAACGGATGACGTCCGTTAGAGCGGCTAACTGAGCGGCTAACTCGGAAGAGTTACCGGATGAAGAAGCAGGAGTGTTCGGAATATTGACTTTGTTGCGAGAAATAGGAACTTTTGATTTTATTTCGCAAATCTCAATCACATCTTTAGGCTTACGATTCAAGATATTGCCACCGGCGGCCGCGTTCAAAGAATCTTGATCGCTACCGCTCAACCCATTATAAAAGATATTAACTTGTTCAAGCTCCGTGAATTCATGATGGGGGCATTTCCTGAGGAGATCTTTGAATCTCTCCCATGCCTCTCCAAAGTTCTCATCGAAATTTTGACGAAATCCAGAAATTTCATTTTTAAGATTAGTCGCCTTTGATGGAGGAAAGAAATAATTGACAAACTTTTGAACAAGATCCTCCCAAGTTTCGATGGATCTAGGGGGTTCTTTTTCCACCAACCGCTGCCCCTCAAGTGAGAACGGAAATAGCATCAGTTTGATCACTTTTTGTGGCACATCCTTGTAATTGATAGTTGAGGTCAATTTGTTAAACCAAATGATGTGTGCATACGGTCTTCTCGATCAAACCCGTGGAATTGATTCGTAGACACAAGTTGGATCAAATGTGTCTTCAATTCAAAGTGATCAGAATTGATTGGTGGTAAACGATGGCATCTCCATAACCCTCGGTGGGTGCCTGGAGCATTTCCGCCATAGTTCGTTCGTCTGCCATATTGTTTGGAATAGTACGAATCTCGGGTTCGACTATTCGGGCAGCACGTCTATGAGAACGTCTTCTAGGAATTTTTGCTAGATCACGAAAAGGGCTCAATGATCTAGAAGAACGAAGCGCATGCACTACCAAAACAACACTTTCAATTAAAACAAGACCGAGGCAAAACACAGTGAACTTAAACCAATAATCCCACGTGAAATGATCACTTCTATAAGTAAAACGCACAAAGGAGCGGAGAGAATTTGTAGGTCAGCGCGAAGCTTATTAAAAACCCGTCTCTTTCACCGCAATTTAATGTCATGCCGTCCTTATACCCCTCACACAGTTTGTTAAACCGATAAAAGTAAACCAAATCACGAGCGACACAAAGGCAAGTTTTAAATCTTTTGTTCGTGAACTTATAATGATAACACCTCAGTTGAGAATGTTATATTGATTGTGTGTTCTATTTTATTTAAAACAACAAGCAAAATCTTTTGTATTTTTAATCTTTTACATATATATACAAAGAAGAGAAAAATATTTTTGTATTTTTGTATTTTTATAAAACAATAACTTCACGAGGAAGGTTCTTCAAGTCACTAATCGTAAAAATCACGATATTGTCGCAACACACCTCCCCGGCAGCGGCGCCAAAATTTGATTCGTTGTGAGTGAGTGGTGAAAAACACAATATCAACGTATATCAAAATAACCGTAAAATTCGACAAATCAACCCTTTAGGAAAAAGGTCAACGTGCCAAATCTCACGGGTGTGATAAAAGTGATACCGGAAAAGTGATTTCCCGGGTCGTGTCCCAACGAGGTGTGAATGGAAGGATTCGTTGAGTTTCGTGATTTGAACTTGAATTGGTTTTTAATGATTTGTTTGGTTTGAATTACGTTTCTACAAATTAATTAACGGGAAGGTAATTAAGGCAAGGGAACCCTAATAAACTAAAAATAAACTATCACTAAGCCTAAGGAATAATAAAACGAAGCTACACTAAGTCCTAGGGTGTAAAAACTAAAAAACGTAAAAACCGAGAAACAACCCGAGCCATAAATGTAAAAGTTTTGCAATTTAAGGGCTACGGGTGTGAAATCAATTTTCCTACGTTCTAATTGACTAAAAATAATTTTAGAAAAAGACCGGGTATTTTTTCGACTTTCAAATTAATTTCTACGAATTAAAAACTATTTAACACTAATTAAATGATTAAAAATATTAAACTAATGTTGAAAAATCTGAAAATTTACTAAAAGTACTTTAGATATTGCAGATTCTAGGAAAAATAAAAAAAGTGGTGGTTGCTATTGACAATAAGCAAGAAATAAGCTAAAAAGGGCTTATAAGTAAAACTGTTAACAAGTCTATAAAGGAATAGATTGTGAAGAACTTGAGAGACAAGTCCCAAGGGCGCAGTTGGTTGTGTGGTGTTGTGAAGTGGTCGTGTGCTGTGAGTGGGGAGACCAAGGTTCGAATCCTGGCTCCTCACTTTTTGAAAATCTATTTTTTTTTCAACTTTTTCTTTGTGAATCTTAACCAAGTAATCAAAATAAACACTTTTGCCAAAATTTTTAACTCATAAAACTTTCTCAATAAGCTGTAATGACAGATTAATAAGTGCAGATTTGAACAAACAACTCACGACTTAAAACCAAACACCCCTTTTTTTTTCTTTTTGAAACTTATAAGACCAAAGGATGATTTTCATGAGAGGCCTTTTTGTTTACTCTTTCTCAATAAGCTACTTAAAAAAATGAATTGTTGACAGAACTAAAGAACCAAATAAGCAGTCTATGTTTATGAACAACCCACACTCAACAATTCAACTACACCACTGTTTGGTACAAAGACTCAAACAGTAATGATAAGCAAACCAAATGGAAACAAGCAATCATGATCTAGAATACACTGAAATAAACTAAACCTAAGGCTCAAACACTAAGTAAATAATGGGGATAAGCAGTTGGTTAAATGATGTTAACTAGGGGGAGTTCTAAACTGCTAATCAAATTGAAATAAGCAAAAATAAGCTACAATAAGCACTAGATAAGCAAATCAAACCAACTAGTAAAGACCTAAGCTAAGGTACCTACTGGATCTTAGAAAGAATGGATAAGCAATAGGGGAAATCCAATAAGCACTATAAAAAAGTTAAAATAGGCTACTGTTGTGGTATCCAACTGAACAGGTCAAGTGCTTACTTGGGGGCTTATTTGAGATGAGCTAGAAGGGGAGTTAGAACCTGGACTTTTGGCTACTTGAAGTCCACCCAGGCCACTGCCTTTTGCCACCCTGTCTGATCTGATATAAGCTGAGTACAGCTTATAAATAAGCTGCAAAAAAGAGTAGAACAAACTGTGACAGAGTATTGGGTTAGCCACCCATTTTGACCCATAAGCAGACCCCTCAAAACATTTTTTTGATTTTTTTTTCTTTTGACACAAGTTGGATAAGCTACTGAACTCAAGATTTTTTTATTTTTATAAATTTTTAACTTGATTAAAACTTCACTTAAAGTGCTGTCAAAAACCTGAGAAACTCATTATTTTTGAAACCAAATGAAAATTGAAAACCTGTTGAAATCTTGTAGGACTTTTTCTCACTCAAAAACTTGTCTTGGACACCTAAAATAAGTTTGACTTCGGTGGTCAAAGTGGGTAAAAACCACTTTGACCCGTTTACAAGCAATAACCAAACACCCCTGATGCAAATAGCTTTTGACAAAGAAACTGTTTATTTTTTTTGGAAATTGTTAATAGCTATCTTTGATACACTTAAACTGATAATTAACTCAAGGCTATGAGACAACTAAAGTAACTAAAATTCAAAGGAACATAATTGATCAAAAGAGATTTTTCATTCATTAAAAAAAACAGATTACAACTTGAAAATAAAAAAAAAACTAAAACTGAATTGAAACTAAGACTAGGGGTGCCATTATACACTGGCTACATGTTCCTATTTATACTAAACTACTGGTCTTCATCTCTTCACTTCTTGTGCTTGTTTTGTGAGGGCAGTCAAGCCAAAGTTCCATCCTTGTGCTTCTCGAATTCAATCTTAGCCTTTGATTAGATAGGTATCAATGAAACTTAATCTTAGCCATCCACTGGGTCTTTTGAAGCTGGGATTGCCATGGTGGCAGGTCTTGGGGGAGGTGGAATAGGATAGTGGGTTTGGGAGTTGGGATTATTTGGGTAAAAGAGATGAAGGGGGTTTTGGGTTTTGATGATTCTGGGTAATAGGGAGTTTGGAGGTGGAGTGTTTGGGGAGAAGGAAAAGAGGAGAGTAGGTTGCTAGGGTTCTTGGGAGCAGGGTATTGTGTTGGGCGGGAAAATGGGGAAGAAGAAAGTGGGGGTTGGGTTTTTAATTGACCGGGTTAGGGTTAAACATGGGTTTGGGTTTGGACCGGGTTGTGGGTTATTGGGCTTAGGCTAGTTATGGATTTGGACTTAGGATTATTAGTGTAACCATGTAAGATTTCAAGGACCAATAGTGACAAATCTGAATTTTTTGAGGGACCAATCATGCAAATTCTGAAAATGTAACCCAAGGGCTAGTCTTGACAATCTCTAATAATCCAAGGACTATATTTGCCAAATCTGAAACTTGATGGACTGAACTTGCAATTTTCCAAAATTTATCAAAAGGACCAAATTTGACAAGTAAGAATTACCAAAGGACTAAAAATGTTTATTTTCCAATTTAAAATGTCCAGGGGTAAGTTCTGTCATTCTTTGAAATTCCAGGGACTAAAGTTGCCATTTTTGAAAGTTGGGGGACTGAAACTGCCAATTATGCAAACTTTGTTCGTTTTTCATTTGTTTTCGATAATTTTGCATCTGAAACATATAAAACACCATTTTGAGAGATTTTCAGTATTTTGATGCATTTCGGAGTGTTTTTAAATGTTTTGCAGTTCAGTTTTGACCAAAAATGATGAGTGAATACGCACTCATCAACTACCAACTCCAAGAAGCATGCAGATTCGAAGCTGAAAAGTCTAAACGTCCTAGAGACGATGAAGATAAGGATCAGGATAAGAATGATGAAGCTAAACAACAGAAGAAGTCTGGTGAATCATCTTCTGTGCCTCCACCTCCCCAACGGCCTCCTGCTCAACAAAGATCTCCTCCTCGTTCTTCTACTGAAAAACCTCAGGACGATTCCGAGTTACCACCCCTGACTCAGAAAACCGGTGATCACTTTGAGTATACGGGTGGTGACGATGAAGAGTTCCTTGAGCCCCTACAACAACCCACCCCGCCCAAACAAGTTCAGAAACCAGAATCATCATCTAGGCCTTCGAAAAAGAAGAAGAAAAAGACGCCTCAGACTGACGTCGTATCATGGCTAGATGACGATAAAACAAAGGAATTTGAATGGTTTGCTACTCTTGTTAACAACACTCCCTACCCTGAAGAAGGTCAGGATTTGGTAGACGGTTCTACATTAGAGCATGCTAAAATTCTGCAAGAAAAGTTCCATGTGAAGAAAATGACGAAATCTGAGTTGAAGCGAATCCAGAATGAAGCGTTTCAACTTCTAAAAGACAGCTCTGAAAGTGCCCTCGAGGTCGAATATCACCTTGAAAACATTGCTCGAGCTATGTCTAACAACATGGATTAGCTCAACCCGGAAGCAAACATTGACTTCATACACGGGGACAACCCTCCATACTACACCGATTGGACCAAACCTCTACCAACAATTGGCCAACCAGCTGAACCAAGTATTCCTTTCAGATATTTCTTCAACAAAGACTTGGATTTTCTTCTACACGGTGGCGATGATTCAAGAAAATACGCTACATCGTTGACACTTCCATTCCCAGCAGCTGTCTACTCAAACTGCATAGCCATTGAGGAACGTGCCAATCACTTGTTCTCCAACACAGTGGAAGCATACGACCGAGATGCATTGTATGGGCTTCATCACTGGCCAGTACGCCGACGAATCTACTACAGAAGCGTCAGGTTCGAAGTCTCAACATGCTGTGTATAGTTCTAAGGATATCGTTGCCATCATACACGTTGACCTTTCGTCTAAGTGGGACTACACATTCCTAAAGAAGATCGTAGTCAAACGACAAGATGAACGGGACTATGCTTTCTCCGAAGCTGACTTTGAGAATTTGTCTCTCAATGACATCGAAGACATGTACCTTGCCAAAGTACAGGGTCGCATGAGACAATTCTCAACTGAAGTACAACGCGAATTTATCAAGTCACTTCTCATCTTCATAAGACGCATTGTCATCAAGGAACGTATAGAAGATCTCTAGCTGGCGTTGAATATTATCGACGCGTGTCAACTTCACTCCTCCAAAGCTTGATCTTCCCGATATCAACCAGCTATCTCAATATACACTCATCAGCAAACCTTTCGGCGTTGTTTACCGTAGTGAACTTCAAAGAAACTGCCTAATGGCGTGTAGCGAACTCCACAAGTTCGGGGATCATACTTTGAACCTGGTTAGGGATGGAATGGCATACAGGTTGAAGGATATACGCCAGAAAAATGGGTCTCCTAAGCGCTGGAATTCTCAGGAAAGGAGGGATGTGAGACGGATCATCACAATGATTGATGAACGGTTGTTTCGAAGGGATCAGTTCAGACGATTGGAGAGTTATGTCGGTGGTCGACCCAGGATTAACATAACCGGCTTTCAACGCCCTGTGCACACTCCTGGGAACATCACTGCACTTCCTGGTACCCCTTGAATTGCTTCCTTCATATAATTTTGGATGTTTGATTTATTATGTCAATGGCTTGTGTACACATTACAGTGTACAACCCGTACTAGTAAATAAAGGACCCTGTGGTACGCTTCAGTGCCACAATCCTTATAAAAGGAGCGAAAGCTTCTTACTTTTGAGTAAAACCTATCAAACCTTTCATTTTTCAAGGTTTTGCTCAAAAGAACAAGTACTTTCCCTTATGATTTTCAAAACCTCAACCGTTTATATCACTCGTTGAGGGGGAGTACTTGACTTAAAAATTTGTTCAAAAATTGTTCACAGTGGTCATTCTTCCCGCAACACTCGAAATGGTCATATTTATTCTCAACTTTTCAAAAATAACATTTCATATGCCATTTTTGAGGGAGAGAAAATACGTGATAAGAAATATGTTGTGTCAATGCAAATGAATCTTTGTGCTATAAGACTTAACCTATGAATTGACGAGATCTTAACTGTTAGTAACTCAAAAAGACTTGTCCGGGACGGGTAATAATTTCAAGCTAGTTCGCTAGTGATGTAAACGTGTCTCGCAAAGGACTTGTCCGAGTAGAATGTACCATTCGAGAAACTCTTGGTAGACATGAACCTCGACGGGTTTGACGACCTTTCGAGGATTGTCTACACCTTCAAGGTAGTTATTAGAGCTAGTTGTCACCTAAAAGTTGACAATGTAACTCTTTAACTATGCGTAATGTGTCTCGGGGGATTGTCTATCTTGAGTGAATCAATTCAAAAAGTGCGCGCTCTTTCCTCAATGTGCATTTTAACCGTTAAAACTCTTAAGCACATGTGGAGGGGGAGTATTTATGCAAAATCTTATCTCAACAGTGGTACTCAAATGTTTTTCATTCACAAACACTTTGAGAGATTTTTCACAGCAGTGGTTTTAATGGCAACATAGGTTAGTCATGAAGTTATAAGGTGACTAAGGTTAGGAATAACCGTCCTATGATCCGCCAGAGCCGGATGGATCTACCCAAGGACACCACTAATAGTTAGAATTTAGAAGTCCTTAGGTATGATTATAAAAAAAAAGAGAAAATGAGAATCGGAGAAAGAAGGAGTTGAAGAATTAAAAAGAAATGCAAAGAAAAGGGTGAAAAGAAATAGCCCTCCAGATTATTCAACTTAGAGCAGACGCCGGGTTCAATTCATATGCTACTGGTTGTCACTTAGTGACGCCGGTATTGAAGATTAAAAGTCGTCATGGACCCAGTGACGCATGCACTAAACCTTCTTATCCACTCAAGTTTCTCTTAACAGAAGCTTGTTTCATTCTCACAGGGAACCCTACGTAAACTATTGGCTTTCTCTTAGAGATCGCTGGTATTGAAGAAGGAGACCCTCTCCCTAGTCTCCGCTCAGGAAAACCAAAACGCACTATTGAGTCTAGAGCCACGAGATTCATCAAAAGATCTCTTAGGTACACTTGACATTTCATCACTTGATATTCAACAATAAGAATTTCAGTGGTACATTATCGAGTCCTTCACAGATCTTAGCAATCTGTCGAGAACATTTATGAGAGGTTCACATTTGTGATCCTCAGTGATTGAATGGAAACTCCTGCCAGGGTCAACATCAAACAGCCCTGACAGCAGGTCGCTTCGGCAACTCCCCGTGGATTGCACTTAGTGGTCTCAAACGGTCTACAGTCATGAGGTGATGCTTCGGTGTACCTCAGCGACTCATCTGAATCGTAGGTGTACTTCGGTACATCGTGTTATCTCACTTGTGGGACTCCGATTCAGGAACGGCCTTTGTAAGAATTAGAGTTGTGTTGCCGTTAACACTCTCGAATTTCAAACTTGTAAGTGCCGGAATCCGCTTATTACTAACCGTTTTTATGTTTACTTCTTATGGAAGCTCTGGAGCGGAATGATCGTGCATATTCTTCTCACGCTCACGCTAACATCATCACTAATGGAAGTTCTATCCAAAAGCAACACAACAGTCAGAATGATTCTTCGTCGATACAGAGAATCTACAAAGTTAAAGACTTAAAGAACTTCATTAGTACTGAATTCCATCGTCAAAAGAGCGTGTGAGCATGTTGAAGAATGACGTGGAGACACTGTAGCAGCGAAACAGACCTGAGGCAGATTTGATGCAGACAACAACATACTATCACTTTCATCACAAAGAACAATGATCAAAGAACAAAGTTAAAGATGACGTCAAAGCATAACTGTTCAAAGTAAACTATCTCTTTACACTGGGGAGATTGTTCAAATCAAGGCAATTCTTCTCACAAGAAAGAAGAATGTCAGACGACGTCAAAGCTACTATTACATCAACGCCTTCACCGTTTTTCATCACCAACACTTGAGTGTTTGTTACTCATATGTAATAACACTTGAGGGGGAGATTGTTGGAATCACTCCTAAACCTTATTCAAGTGTTAGTTACTCATATGTAATAGTTAGCTTATTATGGCCTTTATGTTTGTTATTAGCCTTAAGCTTATGTAGAAGGCCCATGAGCTTAAGCCCAAGCCCATAGGAGAAAGGGATGGAGTAGGAGTGTTGCCCTAGCTCCTTGCCTATAAATACTTTGTAATAACCCTCACTTGAGGGTTGGTTGTTCAAGTTATTTCTTTCACTACATACTCTACGCATAACCGTGTTTATTATCTCGTGTGTGTGTGTGTGATACTTGTTCAATCGCCTCTCTATCTTTATAGGAAGCTTGTGTGGTAAACCTTGTGACCTAACATCTTTAATTTTTTTCTTTTTTGTTTTGAGTCTTGATTGAGGAGGTGACTGTATTGAGGATGGTATTAGGTTATAATTGAATTTGGTTTTGTTTTAGATTTGTTTTGGTTTGGTAGAGGTTGCTTTGTGTTATCAGTTCTCATTTAAGTTGCATTTGTTTTTTTTCTTTTTGGTTCGGTTTGACTTTGACTTATGATGTTAAAACTGAAGTTAACAAAAAAGTGTTATTATTTGGTTGGTCAACTGAGTTTGAGACTTGGAGTCGCAAATCCGGAGGATTCCAAAAATCTGGAGGATTTCCAAAATTTGGAGGATTCTTAAAGTGTTTCAAACTCGGAATACACTTCCTGTTGGGATCGCTCCTAACATGTAAATGGAACTACATTCATGGGATTACTTTAGTTATTATGTAATCCTTATACGCAGATACTAATATTGTCATTATTGTAAAGTAGTGTGTATAATGGGCTATATATACCTCCTCCATACTTCCATGTAGGGGTGAGACTCATTTGCGTAATTTTCACTTTCATCTTATTAATAAAACACATAGTTTCCCTTTTCTCTCTACTCTCTCTCTCTCTAACCATGGATATGATGTTTTTCCATCATCCCCGACCTCCCGATTCACATAATTAACCAAATACATGATCCTACAAGTGGCATCAGAGCCAAGGTTTTTATTATTATCGTTGATTTTTGTGGTATTGTATCTTGTCAAAAAAGTCATCTTTGAAACTGTTTCAACACTTTTCACTGTCTTTATAATTTACTGGTTATAACAGTTTTAATATGGTCTAAAGTTGTTATCAGTTTGTTAATAGTTTCTGAAAATGGTCCAAAGTTGTTATCAGTCTGTGAAACTTTTGGTCTAATACGTAATAATAGTTTCTATATACCATCTCGTGAATCTTGTGGTCATTATTCATGGTCAGAATTCTTGGTCGGAGAAAAGGTCGAATCAGAAAAGGAAAAAAAAATGGTCAAAACCCTCTTCTTACGAATAAGGGACCAATTTACGAACAACGACTGAACCTTTACGAATAAGGGTTACGAACAAGCTTTATGAACAAGGCAACGAACAAGTTTTTACGAACAAGTTTTACATGTAAGGCTATTTACGAATAAGGTTTTACAGCTAAGGTTTTACGAACAAGAATCATAGTTTACGACTAAGACAGAAATGGAGATGAAGTGAAGACTGAATTTTGACCACAAAACTTATACCATAGACCCAAGACCTTAGATCTAAATAATCATCCTTTGTCTAAAATAGTTAAAACGAAAATGAAAAGACAGGAGTAGAAAGACGAGATCAACAACAGAAACAAACAACAAACTACAAACATAAATCATAACATATCTCACCTCTCGAACAACAACGTGAAACCTACATCCCTTCACCACCACGTGAAACAAAAGCTACAATTAATCCAAACCCAGATCCGAATACATCCCTCTCACAACTATAAGACTCGCAATGGTAATGATAAACAAAAGGATCTCAGATTATGTAAACTTGCTCACAAATCTTTAAAAGACTTACAAGTTTTACATAATGCTATCACTGATCTTGACTCGTGATAACATCAAATAATCCTGATTTTTAAGTGTTAATTTTTTCTGATTATGCTCATATTTTATACTATTTATATGGATATATACTCTTATTTCTTTATATTTCGTTTCTAGGTTATGTATGAGCATATGAGCTAAATAGACGCGGTTTTGGAGATATACTTAATGACTTATACCTTAGTATGCTCTCATGGAAGAAGCTACGGCGTAACTCACACTCTCATTTACGATGTAGGTAGGAATGCGAATATGAAGACCAAGTCAACATCTATTATGACGTAACTATCAACTCAAGTTACGCCATAACCATATAGGTCATAAGGAATTTCGCGCCTCCATCAGTTACATCATAACCCCCAACATGAGTTACAACGTAACCAGCACTACGTATGTCTTGATGGCATCTTTGAAGATTACGACGTAGCCACTTATTGAGTTTACGAAGGAGCTTGAGGGATTACGGCGTAACCATCCTTAAGGTTACGTCGTAAACATCACACCGAGATTTGATATTGGAGGATATTTAATTTACGGCATAACTACATTATAAGGTTACGCTGTAACATGATCAAGCCTACAAATACAAGCCCTAATTTTTGCATTTATCTTCATTCACTCACTACAAAAAGTCAGAGAATGTAAAGTGGGTCCTAAAGGCAGATCTTATTCAGCATATGGAGCTATTTCCAAAGGAGAAGTTACACCATATCATTGATAAGCTTTATCGATTCCTATTTCATTACATTTTGATTCATGTCTTCATTCACCATGATAAACATTGAATTAATTGTTTTAATATGACCGGCTAAGCACCTTTGGTGCTAGCCTAGTTATGATTCTTTGATTGTTTTGTCTATGTTTTCGTACTTCTATTATTGCTTCTAGTGTATGCATGCATAGTTCGTTGGTAGCTACCCTTGCTTTGGTAGTTTTTAATTCCGGTTGTATTTGCTTGCTTAGGAGAATTGACCAAAGGACCCTAGGGAAGTAGGTTGCGAGGGTTGATAAGAATTGACCAATGGACTATCAATCCCTCTCGAATGAACTGACCAAAGGATCACCTTCCGGAAGGCGGAACTTAAGAAGTTAGGGATGTGTGTCTAAGATGCTAGCGCCCGAGCACACATTGTTTCAAATCATGCATGTAGGGAACTTAATGACTTAGCATAGGTTGCTAGGAACCTCGTCAACCCAAAGGGTAATGCCTTTGATTTCGGGTAGAAACCTATGTCTAATAGGCTAAGATGAACTGACCAAAGGAGTCTAGCAAATTTTAACCCCACTTGAAGTGATAGGAAGTAATAATTAGAAAACATAAACATAAAAATGATATAATGAATAATTAGGTTAACACGAATTCTTTTTATTGCTTACAACCTCATTTAATTTCCGCATTTTATTTCTTGCTTCTTAGATTATTTAATCTTTCAAAATATTAATCTCTTTTAAAACTGTGACACTAGACTTAAATAGGATCCAAAACTACATGGCTCTTGGGAACGACCTCGGCTTTACCACACTCTATACTACGCGTGACCTGGTTCACTGCTCGTTAGTGCAATATGTAGACATTAGGTAGACGAGACTCTAGAAATTTAAATGCTGGTCGAAAATCCTGCATCAGAATTCTGGCGCCGCTGCCGGGAAGCTATATTAGGATTTTTGTTTCAGTCTTTTATTTTTGTTTTATTGTTTTTGTTTTTCTCAACATTTACTTGAAGTTTCATATTTGATGGCGGTTGTGGATATTGACAACCTCAATCTGGAGGAATATTTGGCAATGACCAGAGATGAGCAAGGGTCGGGCCTTGTTAGGCCGGCCATTGGAGCAGAGGTTCTATTCGAGATCAAGGACCAATTTATGAGGGAGTTCCCTTTTCCAAAAGCAAGAATGAAGACGCTTACAAGCATATTGAAAATGTTTGTACATCTTGAGCCTCTTCAACACCCTAAGTGTCTCTCAAGACGCGGTCATGCTTCGGGTATTTCCTATGACACTAACGGGAATGGCTAAATGATGGGTGGATAGATTATCCGGTGGAGCCGTTGACACATGGAATCTTCTTACAAGAGCCTTCATTCAAAGATTTTGCCCCCTCTCAAGAACAGCAAAACAGTTAGAGGAGATTCACAATTTCAGACAAGAAGATGGTGAAACATTATACCAAGCTTGGGATAGGTATAATGACTTCATCTACAAATGCCCTACTCATGACCTCAACAATCAGTAAAAGGTCAACATTTTTTATAAGGGTATTGGAATTGCTACAAGATAGATGCTCGATTCTCAGAGGTCGATCCATAGAATGAGTCCTATTCTAGCGTTTGAAGCTATCCAAAACATGGATGACCACTCTCAAAAGTGGCATGAAGGAGGGAGCTGTAGAAACATACGCGAAAGTTTGGATGGTATTACCGCTATCACCAACAAACTTGATACTCTTAGCCGTGATATGATGAAGCTTAAAGAAAGTGTTGATCCTAGTTAAGCACTTGATCGAATTCTCTACCTTGTAAAGAGTTAGTTATTTTAGATGAATCTAAAGCAACTAGGTATAGAAACTGACTTGAAATACTTATTAAACACAATGCGGAATATTGTATTTAATCTTAAGAAATAATGAATGACACATTTGTTTCTCACAAAAACACTTCAATATATTAATATACGAATACTCTTAAAGTATTAGGGTTTACAACCTTGAAGTGATCGACTTTATAATTGATACGTATCTATCTCTAACCCTAGGACCTCCTTTTATAGTCTAAGGAGTCCTAGTCGGTTTACAATGACTTTCTATACAAGATAAATCTTTTAGAATCTATTCTATAATTATCTAACCGACTATACATCATTATTATATAAGCAGTAGAAACAAAACTAAGCAACAGTTGTATTATACTCCAACAGTAGTAATCCTCCAGCAGCAGTAATATATACATCAATAGCAGTAGTAACCATTACACTAGCAGTAGTAATGACTTAGAGTATTTTTGATATTGAACACTTGAGGAGTTGTATCATTCCTGAGCAGCAGAATCTCAAAACCCAACAGAAAGTGTGTACGCTATTCAAGTTAGGTGCGAGACATGTGGAAGAGCTCGCCTTGCCAAAGACTGCCCTCTTAATGATGAAGATGAGAAGATAGAAGAGGTCAAATATGGAGAAGCTAATAGACCTTTCCAAGGATCCAATGGCAATGGTAATGGATACCGTGTAGGATCACCGGGGTACTACAATCGTGCACCTTATAGAGAAAGAAGGTCTAACCTCGAGGAAACTATCAAAAAATACCTAGAAGACTCAACCAAAAGGTAAAAAGAACAAGACGAATGGTTGAAGAGCTTCCAAGAGAGTACAAACAAGAGCCTCATTAGTCATGACGAGTGTCTAAAGAACCTGGAGGCAATGATTGGAAAGCTTAGTGAAGAGGTGCAAAGAAGAAATGCAATACCTAAAACGCATGGTGGCATGCAAGGATGTTTTCGCGGACGATGTGGTTAATGACTCTAACGATAATTTTCATAATTCTAATCATATGCATGGAGTTTCTTTTTTGCAGAACACCACTAGTGCTAATGATACAATGCCGATCTAATTACCAAAGAAGGAAGTTAGCACGAATAGCTTCGCTCTTCCTTACTCTATTGGTAATCATGATTTATCTGCGTTAGCCGATCTTAGGTCTCGTGTGAACGTTATGCCACTTTCGCTATTTCTAAACCTTAAGTTAACTGATCTTTTGAAAACGAATATGGTATGAAATGGTGGATATGACTAAGGAAACTCCGGTTGGGATTGCGGGTAATGTATTACTGAAGGTCGATAGGTTTTTCTTCCCTAGATATTTCATTGTTATTGATATGGCCAACACCCCTAGGGAATACTTAATCCTTGGGAGACCTTTCCTTGCTACTTCACACGCTCGAATCAATGTTTTTGAAAAAGAGATTTCATTGGGATTTAATAATGATAGGGTAGTGTTTAAAATGAACAATGTTCTTTGCCAAGAACCTGAAGAAGTAGTAAGTTCAAGCATGGCGGACTTGGTAATTGAGGAGGAACCGGAAAATTTATTCGACAGTTCTAATGATACTTTTACCCATGAGGCTCCTTCATATTTTTGTCATACGCAGGAAAACTGAATCTGATGATAGCTATGATAGCGATGAATCTTCTTGGCGGGATGACGAAGTAGATCGTGGTTCACATGGAGAAGTAGATAAAAAGGGTGTAACGGTCATAACGGGGATGCTACATTGTTTTGCACCCATGACAAGTACGATAGAAGAATCAAAATTAACCTTGCCAACATGTTCCCCTTTTGTCAAACATTGCAATGGAGGTGGCAAATTCTTAGTAAAATGGATGAAAATGGAAGCAACCATTTGGTGGTGTTTTGAAGAGGAAGAAATAATTAAGGAAAATTGGTTCCGAAAACACCATATGATGCCCAACTGGTTTGAAAATATAGAATGGACGGTTCACTTTTGTGAACCGGCGATTATAATATCTGGAGGAACTACTCAAGATTGGCCTACGTGTAATCCCCATCTCAAGGAATGTAATTGAGGAGAATTCCCTGAGCAAAACTTGCTCAAACATAACGAATGGGAATGTTTTAATGAAGTAAGAGAGAAAAAGTTGGCTACCATGGGATATCATTTGTGAATTGGGTTAAGGTAAAATTTGGAAAAGTGAAATTAAAGTAGTAAGACGAAACTCAATTTCGTTATGAGTGGTTCAAGACTAAATTTTTGCGAGAAAACCGATATAGCATGACTCCTTTCTTACCTCCAACTGTTTGGGACCAGCCTTTCACCCATCGAAGAGAAAATGAGGTCGGGAAAGTCCACCGACCTCCATAAAGTCCCATGGCTTTGAGTCTAACTTAAAGATTCTTTAATAAACAAAAGTGCTCTTTCGGGAGACAACCTGAATTATCCCTTTTCCTTTCTTTTTTATTAGTATAGTTTGGTTTGGTGCATTTTTTTTAACCTTGTTGCAGGAAATGGAGTTGGAAGAATGGCGTTTAGGCTCACTTGGATTTCATCTCGTTAAACCAATTACGGCGTAACTTTTCTCATAGGTTACGCCGTAACCGTTCTTCAGTATCAGTTCACTCCATGTTTCAACCGGTTACGGCATAACGATCCTCTATTATTACGCCGTAACTTGTCTTCCTATTAGATAATTTCTAGGTTCAAACCAATTACGGCGTAACTCATTCATTTGATTACGCTGTAACTTATCCTGCAGCTTAAAATTTTATTCAAACATTTACACAATAACCTTGTATTAGTTCTAAATGAACTTTGTAGGTGTGTTCGCTGTAAGCCCTCACGAGACTTCACTCATCCACTTGGGACACCAAGTGGTTTAAAAGTCTTGTTGTATACACTAAATGCAAACGTGATTCTTACGAAAGTGAGTTAGGTTTTATTTGTTTCTTGTTTTTCCTTTTTATTTTTAGAATTATGCTTGTCGGTAGTTTGTGATTTCAGGGATTGAAGTTTGCTCAAGGATACAAAACGAAGGCACGATTCTTCAACGTGGGCCTTCTTTCATTTTAGGAGTAAATTTCAGGGAAGTTATCGCTCTAATTCTACTTTCTCTTCACCTATATTTCATGTTTAGTACCAAAGAGACTTTTTACATTTCTCGTGAGGGCTTACAGCGAACATAACCACAAAGTTCATTTAGAACTAATACAAGGTTATTGTGTAAACGTTAAAAATAAAATTTTAAGTTGCAGGATAAGTTACACTGTAACCAAATGAATGAGTTATGCCGTAATTTGTTTGAACCTGGAAATCTTCTAATCGAAAGACAAGTTACGGCGTAATAATAGAAGAGGGTTACTGACAAAGATTTAAAACGTACACTTTTAAAGGGTCATTTAAGCCCTTAATCGCCCACTTTTATATCCGTTACTGCTTAATTTCGTTCCTTTTCACTTTTTAGGTCTCTTGGAAGCAAAATGCTGGAATGATGCATATTTGAACGAAAAGGAGTGAATATATGAAGAAAATGGCTAAGTCAAGATCGAAGGCACTCAAGATGTTAAAAATGAAGCTGACGGCATCCCAACTAAAGGGCGACGCTGTCCCTCTCTACAGATTTGATAATAGATGCACCTGACGGCTGAGTAGACTTTTTGCTCAAATACACCTGACGGCGTCAGGCTTTGAAGAGGAAGGGCATCACTAAGACTTTTCATCTCAGACGGCCCAGATCCAGAATCAGAATACGTCCCTGCTGAAGCCCGACGGCGTCACAACTACAACGTGACGCCCATCGATAACTTGGCCAAGATGAAAACCCTAATGACGGCGATCTGACGGCGTCCCACCTATAAGGCGACGCCGTCGCAAGTGTAAATCTATATATAGAATTCGATTTTTCAGTATTTTAGGAGGCATACTTGTGGAGTAAAAACCCTAAACGTTTGTAGTCCGACTTGGATAGTGATTGATGCCAAACCGTCAAGTTTGCACACACAAGCCGGCCACTTGTGAATGGCCGACCGTAAGAAACTTCAAACAGCTTAAACACCAATGCAATGAAGATCAGGGGAGTATAGTGTTTCCCCGGGTCGTTATGTCCCAGCGAACTATGCAATGGATCACCAAACGTATAGTGATCGAGAAATTTGAACAGAAAACGGGATTTGTGATTATTATAACTAAAGAAAAAGCAAACAAATTACAGAGGCTTAAATGCAAATTAAAGGAAGTTTAAAAAGATAAAAAAAATATTAAATAAACGCTATCACTATTTGCAAAATGATGTTTTTGATTTTATGTTTTTATAAAACTGAATTAAAAACTACGTAACGTACAAATAAAAATGTGAAACTTACACAATATTAATCCTAAAAATATGAAAATGATATTTTTACAAACCTACTGATAAAAGAAAATTTATAGAAAAATAAAATTATTTTTATTACTAATTATCTAATTATTATTAATTAAAAACTATTTTTAACTATTTAATATTAGCCTAAAATACAAGAAAATAGGAAATAAAGCTAGAAAAATAAAATTATGACTTGGAAAAATCTAAAATATCAAAAGAGAATTTTCAAAACTAATTTAATATTTTTCTGATTATTTTTGTATTTTCTATGAATTAAAAACTATTTAAAACTACTTAAATTACTTAAAAATACAAATTTAACTAAGAAAAATCTAGAAAAATATATTTTTGGCTTTTTATATTTATCTTAACTTAATAAAATTGAAAAATTATTTTTTTGAAACTTTTCTTAATTAATTGTATTAAATGCTAATTAAAAAGGCTTAAAAACTAATTTAAATCAAGAAAAATACTAAACTGACCTAGAAAAATCTGAAAAATTCAAGATAAGTCTACAATAATATTCTAAAGCTGAGAAAAATATAAAAACAGGTGCTTATGTGCAAGAAATTGAAACTGCCATACAAGTGCTTATGAAATAAGCACTTCAAATAAGCCAAGAACCACAAAAAGCTACCAACTGTTTACAGAAACTCTAATATACTACAATTACCCAAATTCAACTAATCTCAACTGCTTTTAACCTCTAAATTTCAAATTGCACAGAATTGATGAATTGAGCAAATGTGCTTAAAACAGTTTGAAGCTCCTACTTTGGACTAGAAAATAAGCACTGAGATAAGCTGGAATC
This sequence comes from Chrysanthemum makinoi, assembly GCA_910596185.1. NCBI lineage: Eukaryota > Viridiplantae > Streptophyta > Magnoliopsida > Asterales > Asteraceae > Chrysanthemum > Chrysanthemum makinoi. Next base: position 108,364,770 of record OU343221.1, read on the forward strand.
AAGAAAACAAAAGAAGGGACTTAGACTAGACCTGGCCAAGAATGTCTAAACCAAAGACCAGACCTTGGTGAGCCAAGATGAGCCCTGTGCAACCCTTGCACACACCCTGTGCAGAGTTAGTTTAAACTGACTCAGTTGCACAGGGCAACTAAGACCAGATTCACAAGCTTTTTGAAGCTTCTAAAAAAAATAACAAAAATCCACAAAAATGATGATAAGCAAAGAGACCAGCTGAAGTTTTTAAAATGCTAGGTTTCACTAAATTTGACCCAAGAATGACTCAATTAAAAATCACTCCAGTTGGTTTCAAAACAGGTTTTTCAAGTTTTTGACTTTTTTGACAGTTGAGAAAAGTTGACTTTGGTGAGTTTTAAAACTAATTTGTGGACTTATTATGAAGTATTATGATGTAATAGAACTACTGAAAGCTAAGTTTATGAATTTTAAACACAAAACAAAACTTTGCTTTTCCAAAATCTTAACAGTTAAGTGAATGAGACAGATTTTATACCATGTTGACTTTGGGCTTATGTATGCACAAAATTATGACAGAGATGAGTTCAATTTAGCTTAACTAACCCAAACCAACAAGTCTCAATCACAGAGCAACTCTCTAATACAGATTTAAGCACTGATCCAAACACCCTTTAATAACTGATATGTAAAGTAAAACTGAACTAAAGACTGAATTAAATAATACTATTGATCAAACTAAGTTTACCTAACCTAATTACTCCTTAATTAACAGATTAAATCCAATCTAGACTACAAGAACAGGTTATGCAATGGCTATTGAAAATAACTTACAACTTGTCCCAGCCACTATGGCTTGCCATCATTGAAACCAGAACCACTAGTCTATAAAAACCAATCCAATAGACTATAAATCAACCCATTACATGCTCTGCAACACCAAATTCCATTTCCATTACCCAATGATGAATCAGTTGACTTTTATTGACCAATTTCCAATTTTGCTAGAAACTTAAAGACAAGCTTACAGAAAGCTATAATAAGCTTATATAAGCTTGTTTGAGTGGAACAATAAGCTATTGGAAGATTTTATTTAAGAACATAAGTTTAGATTTTCAACAGTGAACCTTGAAATATGAAATCTTAACACCACTTTGAATTAATACTTAAAAAAGGTTGTAGTACACTGAAACAAAGTAATTTAATACAATGAAACTGAAATTAACAACTAAGGATCTAATTTAGACTTAAGAAATACAAAACGACATACATTTTTAAAATTTAACTAAGTACTCCTCTTTCTTCCTTCTCTTTGCTTCTTTTTATACTCCAAACATCTTCTCTCACCTCTCTCTTCAAATCCCAGCATTAATCTGAACCATTGGATGCTTTGGAGAGATATTGGCCACTGGATTGAATTTGGCGCCAAAACTGTTTTAACAGCTGGGGAGGGTAGAGTGTTAGGTTGAAGGTGCATTAAATGCATCCTTGGAGTGGGGTGAGGTGGAGGGTAGGGTTGATGATGAAGGAGGGGGTTGAGTGTTAGCAGGTGGTGTTGCAGGGGGTAGGGATGATGATGGAGGTGTATCCCGTGAGTTGGAGGGAAAAGAGGAGTCAAAGGGTGTTTGACTGGTAATATTAAAAGGGGGGTCCAAATGTTATTGACAGGGGTCAAATGGGAAGGCAGGGGTCATATGGGTTTGTGACAAGTCCAAAGGTGTATAAAAGGTTATTAATATTCAAGGACCTATGTTGCCATTTCTGAAATTGTAAGGACCAAAACTGCCAAATCTGCAAAGTTGCTCCAAGGACTAAAAGTGACAAGTTTCAATAATGCAAGGACCAAACTTGACATTTTCCAATTTCCAAGGGCCATTTTTGCCAATTTTTAAACTTGGAGGACCAAACTTGTAATTTCTCAAAACTTTTGACATTTTTCACCAAAGGACTAATTTTGACAACTTATGATTTAAAAAGGACCTTTGGTGATTTTTCTTTTGAAATTATGTGCTCAGGGACTATTTCTGACAACTTTTGAAACTTGGGGGACTGAAACTGCCAATTATGCAAACTTAGCTCATTTTTCATCTGATTTTGAACATTTTGCATCTGAAACATATAAAATGCAATTTTGGAATATTTTCAGTATTTTGATGCATTTCTGAGCATTTTTAAACGTTTTGCAGTTCAGATTTGACCAAAAATGATGAGTATTTACACACTCATCAATCCCCCACACTAAACTATTGCTAGCCCCTAGCAATATTTTGAGAAAAACTTAATGGATTTGAATCTCTTTACCAAAAGCCATTACTTCTGGAGTAGCCAAATGTTTCAGTTCAAGTAAGAACCATGGTACACCGATAACCATGTGATTTTGAGCAAATCACCAGCTTTCAACGGATTTGATTTGTCTTTACCAGAAGCCGTTTGCTTCTGGACTAGCCAACTCTTAGATAAATTATCAATATTATCTTTGGTGAGCTGATTACCAATTATGGTTTTTCCACTGCCTTTACCACAAGCCATAAACTTGCGGGCTAGCCAACTCTTCACTTTTAAGGATATGGTGAGCTGAATACCATACAATTTTGGGCAAATTGCAAGCCGTCAACGGATTTGAGATATCTTTACCAAGAGCCGTTTGCTCCTGGATTAGCCAATCCTTTTGTTTATTAGACAAGGCGGACTGATAACCAATTGAGTAAGTGCAAAACACTTACTCCAAAAAAAATTTTGGCCAAAAATGGGGGAATTAGGCGGTATAATTACATGATAAAATTCGTGAGAATTCCCCCCACACTTAGAAATGAATATTGCCCTCAATATTCAAAGTACCGGCGGTTATGCCGAAACTGAGAACGTAAAAGGGAAATACTACGGCCATTATTTGAAAGAGAGATTTTTTTTTTTTTTTTTTTTTTTTTGAAACTCATATATACACAACATGTGGGGCAACCCCCCCACACTAGGGTGGTAGAAAGATAGAAAGAAGTCAGAAATATGGGTGAAAACCCATATGGCATGCTACTGTTTTTGATTCCCGAGTCGCTAGCTTGACTCGATCCCCGCATTCATTGGTTCATGGGGAAAGTTTGTACGTCCGGGACAACCACAGGGGGAATGTCCTCTCCAAAATAATGCTTCAACCGATGACCATTCACTTTAAAGTTTGGACCATCGGGTTGAGATAACTCAATGGTTCCATATGGAAATACTTTAGTGATGGTAAATGGTCCAGACCAGCGGGATTTTAATTTTCCCGAGAAAATCTTCAATCTTGAGTTGAAAAGAAGGACTCGATCACCGACGTTGAAAAGGCGGTTCTTGATTTTTGAGTCATGAATCTTCTTTGTCTTTTGTTTGTAGATCAAAGAGTTCTCGTATGCTTGATCACGGAGTTCATTTAATTCATTCATTTGAACTTTCCGGTGATCACCAGCTGTCTGAATATCAAAGTTGGCATGTTTCAAGGCCTAGTATGCCTTGTGCTCGAGCTCAACCGGTAGATGACATGCCTTCCCGTACACTAACTTGTATGGAGTGCACCCGATGGGTGTTTTATAAGCTGTACGGAAGGCCCAGAGTGCGTCATCTAGCTTATCCGACCAAGAGGCACGGTTTTCGCCAACCGTCCTCTCCAAGATTCTTTTAATCCCCCGGTTAGAAACTTCCACTTGCCCACTAGTTTAGGGGTGGTACGCAGTAGAGAGACGGTGAGTTACACCATACTTTTACATGACCCTATCAAACTGGTCATTTCAAAAATGCGTACCACGATCACTGATTATGGCTCGTGGAGTTCCAAACCTAGCAAAAAGAGATTTTAAGAATTTCACAACAACTCGGGCATCGTTGGTAGGTAAAGCCTTAGCTTCAACCCATTTTGACAAATAGTCAACGGCCACGAGTATGTACTTATTACCGCGAGAAGAAGGAAATGGCCCCATAAAGTCAATGCCCCAGATGTCAAAAATCTCACACACTTGAATGGCGTTTTGCGGCATTTCATTTCTTTGTGAGATATTCCCATGACGCTGACAAGCGTCACAGGTTTTGACAAATTCGTGGGCATCCTTATAAATCGTGGGCCAATAGAATCCGGAATCAAACACCTTCTTGGCGGTGTAGTTGGGGCTATGATGTCCCCCAGTAGGTCCAAAATGGCAAGCCTTGAGAATGTCAATAGCTTCCTGACCATACACACATCGCCTGATGACTTGATCCGCACAAATTTTGAACAAGTAGGGGTCGTCCCAGAAGTAATGTTTTACATCTTTAAAGAATTTGTTTTTCTGTTGGGACGACATCCCTTTCACCACAAAGTTACCCGCATGGTAATTTGCAAAGTCAGCAAACCATGGGGTAGAAGAGTCTCCACGAAAAGAAACCACATTGAGTGTTTCGAGAGGAAATGTTTCATTAATCTCCTTTTTCTCGAACACATTTTGGTGAGGCTTCTCTAATCGGGACAGATGATCAGCAGCCAGGTTCTCAGCTCCTTTTTTATCACGTATAATGATATCAAATTCTTGTAGGAGGAGAACCCAACGGAGCAATCTCGGCTTTGCATCTTGTTTTGCAAAGAGATATTTGAGAGCCGAGTGATCCGTATACACCACGCATTTGGTCAAGATGAGGTATGGCCGAAATTTCTTAAACGCATACACCACAGCTAATAGTTCTTTTTCTGTAGTGGTGTAATGGGTTTGAGCTTCAGTCATAGTCTTACTTGCGTAGTGGATAGGCTGAAAATGCTTGGTTTTTCGTTGCCCCAAGACTGAACCGATAGCAAAATCACTTGCATCGCACATGAGCTCAAAGGGTAAATCCCAGTCGGGGGCAACTAGAATGGGTGCTTCCGTAAGCTTTTTCTTTAATGTTTCAAAAGCTTCGATGCACTCAGGAGAGAAGATAAAAGGAGCATCTTTTTCGAGAAGATGGGTCATAGGCCGAGCAATTTTAGAGAAATCTTGTATGAATCTACGATAAAACCCGGCATAACCTAGAAAACTCCTAATACCTTTGACGGTAGTAGGGTGAGGCAGTTTAGCAATAACATCAACTTTTGCTCTATCTACCTCAATCCCGTTTTTTGAAATCTTATGGCCAAGGACTATGCCTTCTTTGACCATAAAGTGGCTCTTCTCCCAATTTAGACATAGATTGGTGTCTTCACACCGTTTTAGCATTTTGTCTAAATGGGAGAGACATGTATGAAACGAGTCCCCAATGACCGAGAAGTCATCCATAAACACCTCCATTGTTTCCCCGATCATGTCGTGGAAAATTGCCATCATACATCGTTGGAACGTGCCAGGAGCATTACATAGGCCAAAAGGCATACGTCTGTAGGCAAATGTCCCGTATGGGCAGGTGAATGTGGTTTTTTCTTGATCTAGCGGATCAATGGGGATCTGAAAGTAACCCGAGAAACCATCAAGGAAGCAATAGTATTCGTTCCCTGCTAATCTCTCAAGCATCTGGTCCATGAAGGGTAGAGGAAAATGGTCTTTACGGGTGGCTTCGTTTAACTTTCGATAGTCAATACACACACGCCATCCCGTAACCAATCGAGTTGGAATTAACTCATTTTCTTCATTCGTGACAACAGTAATGCCACCCTTTTTAGGAACGCAATGAATTGGGCTAACCCAAGGACTATCAGAGATCGGGTAAATTAAACCGGCATCAAGAAGTTTGAGAACCTCTTGTTTGATAACCTCGTGAATCTTAGGATTCACCCTTCTCTGATGTTGGACTGCTGGTTTGAAGTCATCCTCCATTAAGATTTTGTGAGTACAAAACTCAGGGTTGATACCCTTAATGTCGGAGAGTTTCCAAGCAATTGCTTGCTTGTGTGACTTCAAGACCTTTATGAGAGCAGTTTTCTCCTCCTCAGTTAAATCCTTAGCAATTATGACGGGTAATTTATCATCACCCTCCAAGAATGCATACTCGAGATGAGGAGGTAGGTCCTTAAGTTCAACCTCGGGAAATTCTTCCGTAGAAGTTTGTACTGATTTGATTTCCTCAATTGTGATTTCTTTCGGAGGGAGTGAAGGTAATGGATCTTCATTAAGAAATTGCTCAAGATAAAGGATATCCCCCTCCGAATCATAAACACCATCAATTCCAGGCGGAATTGATTCATCAATAGCAAGAAACTCATCGATCTCTTCCGTAAGGAAGTCACCTCCCTCAAACGGAGTAAGAGAGGGGAAGAGTCGGCAATGATAGGTTGAGAAGATGTGGTGGAATCTCCACTCACAGAATTATGAAGATAACCAAGAAACTCTTGAGAGTACTCCTCTGAAGCAATATCAATTAAATCGACTCGATTAATTGACTCAGTATCATAATTTGAGGAGTACCTCGAAGTTTGAACGAGGTTAAAGGTAACAGCTTCATTACCCACACGTAAAGTGATTTCTTGCTCGAATACATCAATAAGAGCACGACCCGTTCTCAGGAATCCTCTTCCAACAATGAGAGGAACCCGAGGATCAGCATCGAAATCAACAACCACAAAGTCGGCTGGAAAATGGAACTTTCCTACTTTCACGAATACATCCTCGGCGATGCCAAGAGGACGCGATATAGAACGATCTACAAGCTCAAGAGTCATGCAGGTAGGAATAAGTTCCGGAAGAGAAAGTTTCTTCCACACTGAATAAGGCATCAGATTGATGCTTGCACCAAGATCGGCAAGGGCAAAGCATTCAATCATCCCAGGAAAAACACAAGGAAGAAGAAATTTTCCGGGATCTCCCAGCTTCTCGGGAAGCTTCTTTAACAGAACAGCTGAGCAGTTCTCGTTCAAGGGAGTCTTAGCCATTTCAAATAGCTTTTCCTTGTTGCTCAACATGTGTTTGAGAGTCGATGCAAACTTGGGCATCAACATGATAGCATCCGCAAAGCTTATGTCAAAGTGTAGCTCTTGGAAAATTTGAAAGAATTTTTCCATTTGATGACTGGCTTTTTCGCGGAGCTTTTGCTCATGTAAACGTGAGGGGTAAGGAATAGAAGTTTTGGATTTAGGGTTATCATCTGGAGGTTCAAAAACAACTGTGTTTGTTTTTCGACAACCTGAGGATGGACATTGCTGGTACTTCCGTTATTAGTAGGAAGTTCCTTGTCCTTTGTCGCCTCAAGTTCACTTTCCACTACCTTCGGGAGAGAAGAAGAAGAGGTAGTAGGAATAGCGGGTCCATCATAAGAAGCACCACTTCTGGTTGTGATCGCCTTTGCATCGCCCCTCGGATTAGCGATCGTATTGCTAGGTAAAGTACCTGAGCCTGAGGGTCGATCATTTAAAGACTTCTTAATGTCGAAATCTGGTGACCAACAACCTGTTCATTTCCTCTTGGGATTTCATGAATTGTTTCAACAACTCATTAGATGATGGTCCAGTTGGAACAATGGCTTGAGTTTGCACAGGAAAATTCTGGCCTCTATTGTTAGGATTAGGGCCTTGATTCTGAAAATTTCCTTGATTATTGGCATGAAAATACCCTGGGTTGAAATTTCCCTGACCTGGGTTTCTATTGAAATTTCCTTGATGGTGGAAATTTTATTTGATTTTGAAAACCGTTGTTTGGACTGAAATTACCTTGGTTTTGAAAACCTTGGTTTGGTCTATTTTGATTCTGATTACGGTTTTGATTGAAACCGGGAGGTCCAGGGTAGTGGTTAGGACGGTGGTTCGGGTCTATAGGAGCACGATATTGGTTGCCTCCTTGATTAGAAATCCCGCCCACAGCATTAGCTTCAAAAGGGTTACCATCGGTGGCCATACAGTTGTAATAAGCATGGGGGCCACCACAAGTAACACAGACTTCCACTTTCTTAACTTCAGCAGAAGGTGAAGTTTGTGGAAAAGAGACTTTCTTTTGGTTGGAGAGAACCAAAGCTTGAATAGCTTCCGTGAGTTTATCAATCTTAGCATCGGTGCTAGACTGACTCACGGGCGATGAAGAAGAAGGTCCAACACTGACTTGAGAAACAACCGGCTTGCTTCGTGCAGGGCGGACTTTAGACTTGTTTTCAATGATCGCTAAAGCTTCTTTGACAGTTTTGCTTAGGAAATTTCCTCCAGCGGAGGAATTGAGAGAATCTTGATCAGATTGACTCACTCTATTGTAGAAAGTATCGAAGTTTCATCAACTCGAGAAACCGTGGTGAGGACATTTGCGAAGCAATTCCTTGAAACGATCCCACGATTCACTGAAGGATTCATCAAACTTTTGAGTGAACTTGATGATTTCATTTTTAAGACTCGTGGTTTTGGAAGGTGGATAGAATTCATTCACAAATTTCTTCACCAGATCTTCCCATGTCTCAATTGACTGAGGGGTTGTTTTTCAAGCCAAATCCGGGCTTGTCCCTCGAGGGAAAATGGGAACAGAAGAAGTTTAACAAAGATCAGTAGGGACATTCTTGTATTTGATGGTAGATGCAATCTTGTTAAACCATCGAATATGAGCATGAGGATCATCCCGCTCAAAACCGTAGAATTGATTTGAGGTTACAAGATTCAGTAACCCGGTCTTGAGTTCAAAATTTTCAGCCACAATGGCTGGTACAACAATAGCATCTCCATACCCGTCGATGGGTGCCTGGAGAAGCTCACACATAGGGCGTTCTTCCGCCATGATAACGGAAGTAGTGTGAGCAGTCCGGATCTCAGATCCGACTGATGGGGCAGAAAGTCTACGGACACGCCTTCTTGGAATCTTGACAAGCTCACGAAATGGGCTCACAGATCTAGAAGAGCGAGTGCGCATACACTAGAGTTAACTCTAAGAGACCTCAGAGTTAAGGAGAGAAATGGGAATTATGAAGATGTTTTATGAAAATGGGGTGAGAAGAATCTTTTTAGGTTTTCTGGTTCTGAAACGTAGATATCACAACAAATCCAATTAAAACAAGATCGAGGCAAAACAACAGTGAACTTAACCAATAATCACAAGATGAATGGCTTCTTTGAAAAAGGTACACCAATCACAAGGACACAAAGGCAAGTTTTAAATCTTTAGTTCGGGAACTTATTATGGTCGTACCCCCAGTTAGGTAGTACACTGCCTTGGTTTGCGGTGGTAATCTTTTATGTTGTTATTATTAAAGAAAACGACAAATCTTTTTGTATTTTTATTTTTGATACATATATAGAAACAAAAGGAAAATATTTTTGTGTTTTATACGTTTTTGGATGTTTTTGAGTTTTTGGATTTTTTATAAGAGAATATAGATATATATATAGATAGAGATGGATGATATGAACAAAGAGTGAGTATTCAAACTACTAATCTGCTAAACGGAAGATAATCAGCACAGCTCCCCGGCAGCGGCGCCAAAATTTGATTGATGCCAAACCGTCAAGTTTGCTCACACAAGCCGGCCACTTGTGAATGGCTGACCGTAAGAAACTTCAAACAGCTTAAACACCAATGCAATGAAGATCAGGGGAGTATAGTGTTTCCCCGGGTCGTTATGTCCCAGCGAACTATGCAATGGATCACCAAACGTATAGTGATCGAGAAATTTGAACAGAAAAAGGGATTTGTGATTATTATAACTAAAGAAAAAGCAAAAAAATTACAGAGGCTTAAATGCAAATTAAAGGAAGTTTAAAAAGATAAAAAAAATATTAAATAAACGCTATCACTATTTGCAAAATGATGTTTTTGATTTTATGTTTTTATAAAACTGAATTAAAAACTACGTAACGTACAAATAAAAATGTGAAACTTACACAATATTAATCCTAAAAATATGAAAATGATATTTTTACAAACCTACTGATAAAAGAAAATTTATAGAAAAATAAAATTATTTTTATTACTAATTATCTAATTATTATTAATTAAAAACTATTTTTAACTATTTAATATTAGCCTAAAATACAATAAAATAGGAAATAAAGCTAGAAAAATAAAATTATGACTTGGAAAAATCTAAAATATCAAAATAGAATTTTCAAAACTAATTTTATATTTTTCTGATTATTTTTGTATTTTCTATGAATTAAAAACTATTTAAAACTACTTAAATTACTTAAAAATACAAATTTAACTAAGAAAAATATAGAAAAATATATTTTTGGCTTTTTATATTTATTTTAACTTAAGAAAATTGAAAAATTATTTTTTTGAAACTTTTCTTAATTAATTGTATTAAATGCTAATTAAAAAGGCTTAAAAACTAATTTAAATCAAGAAAAATACTAAACTGACCTAGAAAAATCTGAAAAATTCAAGATAAGTCTACAATAATATTCTAAAGCTGAGAAAAATATAAAAACAGGTGCTTATGTGCAATAAATTGAAACTGCCATACAAGTGCTTATGAAATAAGCACTTCAAATAAGCCAAGAACCACAAAAAGCTACCAACTGTTTACAGAAACTCTAATATACTACAATTACCCAAATGCAACTAATCTCAACTGCTTTTAACCTTTAAATTGCAAATTGCACAGAATTGATGAATTGAGCAAATGTGCTTAAAACAGTTTGAAGCTCCTACTTTGGACTAGAAAATAAGCACTGAGATAAGCTGGAATCAAGAAAACAAAAGAAGGGACTTAGACTAGACCTGGCCAAGAATGTCTAAACCAAAGACCAGACCTTGGTGAGCCAAGATGAGCCCTGTGCAAGCCTTGCACACACCCTGTGCAGAGTCAGTTTAAACTGACTCAGTTAAACAGGGCAACTAAGACCAGATTCACAAGCTTTTTGAAGCTTCTAAAAAAAATAACAAAAATCCACAAAAATGATGATAAGCAAAGAGACCAGCTGAAGTTTTTAAAATGCTAGGTTTCACTGAATTTGACCCAAGAATGACTCAATTAAAAATCACTCCAGTTGGTTTCAAAACAGGTTTTTCAAGTTTTTGACTTTTTTGACAGTTGAGAAAAGTTGACTTTGGTGAGTTTTAAAACTAATTTGTGGACTTATTATGAAGTATTATGATGTAATAGAACTACTGAAAGCTAAGTTTATGAATTTTAAACACAAAACAAAACTTTGCTTTTCCAAAATCTTAACAGCTAGTGAATGAGACAGATTTTATACCATGTTGACTTTGGGCTTATGTATGCACAAAATTATGACAGAGATGAGTTCAATTTAGCTTAACTAACCCAAACCAACAAGTCTCAATCACAGAGCAACTCTCTAATACAGATTTAAGCACTGATCCAAACACCCTTTAAACACTGATATGCAAAGTAAAACTGAACTAAAGACTGAATTAAATAATACTATTGATCAAACTAAGTTTACCTAACATAATTACACCTTAATTAACAGATTAAATCCAATCTAGACTACAAGAACAGGTTATGCAATGGCTATTGAAAATAACTTACAACTTGTCCCAGCCACTATGGCTTGCCATCATTGAAACCAGAACCACTAGTCTATAAAAACCAATCCAATAGACTATAAATCAACCCATTACATGCTCTGCAACACCAAATTCCATTTCCATTACCCAATGATGAATCAGTTGACTTTTATTGACCAATTTCCAATTTTGCTAGAAACTTAAAGACAAGCTTACAGAAAGCTATAATAAGCTTATATAAGCTTGTTTGAGTGGAACAATAAGCTATTGGAAGATTTTATTTAAGAACATAAGTTTAGATTTTCAACAGTGAACCTTGAAATATGAAATCTTAACACCACTTTGAATTAATACTTAAAAAAGGTTGTAGTACACTGAAACAAAGTAATTTAATACAATGAAACTGAAATTAACAACTAAGGATCTACTTTAGACTTTAGAAATACAAAACGACATACATTTTTAAAATTTGACTAAGTGCTCTCCTTTCTTCCTTCTCTTTGCTTCTTTTTATACTCCAAACATCTTCTCTCACCTCTCTCTTCAAATCCCAGCATTAATCTGAACCATTGGATGCTTTGGAGAGATATTGGCCACTGGATTGAATTTACCAAAACTGCTTTTAACATGGGGAGGGTAGATTGTTAGGTTGAAGGTGCATTAAATGCATCCTTGGAGTGGGGTGAGGTGGAGGGTAGGGTTGATGATGAAGGAGGGTTGAAAGTGTTAGCAGGTGGTGTTGCAGTGGGTGGGATGATGATGGAGGTGTATCCCGTGAGTTGGAGGGAAAAGAGGAGTCAAAGGGTGTTTGACTGGTAATATTAAAAGGGGGTCCAAATGTTATTGACAGGGGTCAAATGGGAAGGCAGGGGTCATATGGGTTTGTGACAAGGCCAAGGGTGTATAAAAGGGTAATAATAATCAAGGACCTATGTTGCCATTTCTGAAACTGTAAGGACCAGAACTGCCAAATCTGCAAAGTTGCTCCAAGGACTAAAAGTGACAAGTTTCAATAATGCAAGGACCAAACTTGACATTTTCCAAATTCCAAGGACCATTTTGCCAATTTTTAAACTTGGAGGACCAAACTTGTAATTTCTCAAAACTTTTGACATTTTTCACCAAAGGACTAATTTTGACAACTTATGATTTAAAAAGGACCTTTGGTGATTTTTGAAATTATGTGCTCAGGGACTATTTCTGACAACTTTGAAACTTGGGGACTGAAACCTGCCAATTATGCAAACTTAGCTCATTTTTCATCTGATTTTGAACATTTTGCATCTGAAACATATAAAATGCAATTTTGGAATATTTTCAGTATTTTGATGCATTTCTGAGCATTTTTAAACGTTTTGCAGTTCAGATTTGACCAAAAATGATGAGTATTTACACACTCATCAGATAGTATCTTAGGGTCCCAAACCCTATTTTACACATCAAGATAAGTTTTTTATTCCATTAGTTTCATTATGTCTTCCATTGAATGTGTGTATGATTGCTTGTTTAACATGTCCGGCTAAATTTCTTGTGTGTTTGCTTAGATCTATGAAACCTAGTTGTTAATTATTGATTGGTTGTCTCATATCTTAATTGTAAATGGCTTAGGAGTGCAGTAGGCTATCGTTGTGTTTAAATGCTTGAGTAATATTTGTGAACATTAGTTTATGAAACACTTAGCGGATTTCGTAGTCTAAACATCCAAAGATAACCTTAAAGTTATTTTATGAATCATCTAGAGGACTTCGTAGACAATAACCTAAAGGTATTCTCAAAGAGTTAGGGCATAAGCATTCCCTACAACCTTAGAAAACACAACGCGTTAAGAATAAGGACGTGATAATTCAACCAACAATAAAAGATGACTAGGGAGTAATAGTATCTAGGTAAACACATTTTTAATCCTCATACGAGCACACATCAAAAAGACATAGCTACCCGTAGTATTAGATAATTAGATAGCAGAAGTAATCGGTAGAAGTACCACCCCCAAACCAATTGCCTCGAGATATTTAGCCTTAGCTTTCTAAAAAACATATAAAAGATAAAAAAGAATCATCCTCAACCCCACCTTAGCGTAGTACACTTCTTGCTAGCATTCCTATTCCCCTAGAGAATGATATTAATACCCAAGGCTTACCCAATACTACACTACAATGATTAGGTTCACTGCCTAGGGTGTTGAAAAACTTGCTCGACGAAAAGGAAGTTCCTTTGACCCCAAACGCGCTTCGTACGCGCATCAGTTACGTCATAACAGGTTGAAACCTGGAGTGAACTACTACTGAAGAACGGTTATGGCGTAACCTATGAGAAACGTTACTCCGTAATAGGCTTAACGGGATGAAATCCAAGTGACCCTAAACGCCATGCTTTTAACTCCATTTCCTGCAAAAAGGCTAAAAAAATGCACAAAACCAATCTATAAAATAAAACAGAAAAGAAAGGGGATAATTCGGGTTGTCTCCCGAAAGAGCACTTTTGTTTATTTTACGAGTCTTTAAGTTAGACTCAAAGCCACAGGGTTTTATCCAGGTGCGAAGAACATGGTACTAGTTAGTTCACTAATGTCCTTTCCATAATAAATTTTTTCCATATGCCCATTTACCTTGAAATATTCCCCCTCTTTACTGACAACTTCAATTGTCCCATAAAGGAACTCTTGACTAACCGTATATGGTCCAATGATGAGTGTCTAAATACTCATCATTTTATTCCCATTTAAACTGCAAAAACATTTAAAAACACCCAAATACAATCAAAATATGTTAAAAATATCCTCGGAGTGTGTTTTATGTCTTTCAGGTACAAAATGATTGAAAACAGAGCGGAAACAGACGAAATCGAGCTGAAACTGGAAAAGTGCTGAAACAGACGAAGCCGGGATTGGATTTTCTACAATTTCAGAGCCGGAGACACAGTTTTGAGAGTGGGTTTGGGAAAATCATCTTAGAACCTTCCCCGTAACACAAATTACAAATTACCCGTCCCCGAAACCCAAATAACCACTTTGCCCGACAAAACCAAAATTCCAAAATAAAAACACATTTTTAGTTTAAAACCAATTTTGTAAAGTTTATTCTCTTAAAACAAATACCACCCTAACCCAACCCAAAGAAACCAACCCGACCCTATACCCTTTCCCTCCAACACCTTTTCTCACCTTCTTCTGCTTTCTCTCTAACCCAGAAGCACCACAACTCTTTTACCCAGCAATCCCACCATCCCAAAACACTCAACCTCACCACAACCCTTTTACCCAGTCCACCCCAAATCCCAAACCCACTCACTCATCCTCTCCTTCTCCCAAGATGTCCAAGTCATCAATCCTTGGCTTAGCCTCACCCCATGGACGGCTCAGATTGTCTCTCCTTTGTACCTAATTGTTGGATGGTGGAGATCAATGGAAGAAAGCACAAAGCTCTTTTGGCTGTTTACCTCACACTGAAGAAGCACAAGTAGTAAGAAGAAGAAGACCCAAGACTTTAGCTTTATAAATAGGAGATTGTAGGAATTGTAAAGTAGTCTAGAATGAGTTGTCTAGCTCAGTTTTATTTTCATTGACATTTTTAGTTTTATGTAATCTTTAATCTCAAGTAATGCAACTTTCAGTTTTCTTTCTCTAAATTCACTTCATTGCAGTTTTACTTTTTATTTATGTTCATTAAATCCTAAGTTTGTTGGTAGTCATTTGGAAGTTCGTTGTGTTGGTACAAACTTAGTTTTCTGGCCATACCATTAAAGGGTGTGTTTGGTTTATGCTTTTCAATTAGTCAAAGAACAGCTTTCAACGCGCTTTGACTTTTAGAGTCAAACTCATTTTGAGTTCATGAGTCATGTTTACAAACCTGCATGTTGTTTGGAAAAATTTTGTGAAAGTTGTGTTTGAAAAAAAAAAATGTTGTTACACTCCTAACAGCATTAAAGGATAGTGCCTTTCTTGAGCCCTTTTTTTAGCCTAGTTGATTTCCAAAATTTGCAAAAAATTGGTTTTCTCAAATCTCTATATTCCAATCTTGGCTTGTGTCCACTTTACTAGCACCTTAATCCTCATCAGCTTAGTTTAATTCAGTGTTAAAATCTGTACTTTTGGCAAATTTATGTTCTGTCTCAGTGAAGAAATGGCCCAAAACAGCTGATAAAAGCTTATTTTTAAGCTGTTATTAGCCCACTTCTTGTACCCCAATCAGTCTATTTTGAATCTTGGCTTGTCTAACTTTAATTTGGCGCAGCTTTTCTTTACTTTGGAAGTTCATTTGCAGCTTAAAATAAGCTCTAAACAGTCCTCCACAGGCTGTTCTCAGCCTGCAGTTGTGCAGACAACAGGATACCCATGCCAACCATTCTTTACACAGCTTATTTATAAGCTGTGTTAAGCTCTTAATACTTCTGAAATAGGGGCAAAAGGCAGTTGGCCAGGTGGACTTTTAGTGGTAAGAGTTTCAACAGCTCACTCAGTGCTCAGCTTATCCCAAATAAGCTCCAAACAGTTACCTTTTGAACGATCTGGTCTACATCTCAAACAGATAAGTTTCTCTTAGTGCTTATTAGGAACTTGTTTAGCTTATTTAGAATCCTTTTTGCTTTTTGAGTGCAGCTAGATTACCTTAGATTCATTTTAGCATCATTCATTACTTTTGTAGCTTATTTGCTTATTCTGCCATAGTTTTAGCTTTAGGACCCCCATAGTGTAGAACTTGTAGCCAACTGCTTATTCCCTTATTATCCTCAGCTTATTTAACTTGTGTTCAGCTTAGTTTACTGGGTCCTAGCTTGTTTAACCTTGTGTTGCTTATTTTTCCTTTAAAACTGCTTATTTGTGTGCGTAATGGTTGTTGGTTGGGTCTGCCCACAGCAGTGGTTGAATAAGCTGTTAAAACAGCTTATTTAAGAGTCTCAAAGGAAAGTTGTTCACAGAAAGTTCTTATTTTGATTGTATCTTCAAATTCCAAAAGAGAAATTTTCCAAAAAAAATAAAGTTGCAAAAAGGGAGAGGCAGGGGTCGAACCTGAGACCTCTCCCTTATGAAAGTGTTAGAGGGTACCTGTATGCCAATTGCCCTTGGGACTTCCTTGGTTATTTCCTTACACAACTAACTATTTAATTAGATGTGGCAGTCTTGAGTTTTAGCACTTATCAGCTTATTTACGTACTTATTTCATAAAGCAACACCTATCTTTTCTATTTTTCTTAGGATCAGCTAGCATTAAAGTAGTTTCTGAGAATTTTTCAGATTTTTCAAAGTTAGATTAATATTTTTAATCATTTAATTAGTGTTAAATAGTTTTTAATTTGTAGAAAATAGAATAAAAGCTCAAAAATTCCGGCTTTTTCCTAAAATCATTTTTTGTCATGTAGAATGTAGGAAAATTGTTTTCGCACCCGTAGCCCTTAAATTGCAAAACTTTCACGTTTTTGGCTCGGGTGTTCCCGCTTTTTTTTGCGTTTTAGTATTTTTGCACCCTAGGATGTAATTTAGCTTCGTTTTATTGTTTCTTAGGCTTAGTATAGTTTATTTAGCGTTTACATTATTTTACGTGCTTAATTTTTATCCCCGTTCTTAAATTTGTAGATTAGCGTAATCCATAATCCAAATTCGTTTAACCAATTCAAGTCCTAATCACGAAACTTATCGACACCGTCAATTTCACACCTCGTTGGACACGACCGGAAATCACTTGCCCGTATCACTTTTATCACATTCGTGAGATTTGGCACGTTAACCTTTTTCCTAAAAGGTTGATTTGTCGAATTTCACGATTATTTTGATATACGTTGATATTGTGTTTTTCACCACTCACTTTACACGAATCAAATTTTGGCGCCGCTGCCGGGGAGGTGTGTTGCGACAATATCGTGATTTTTGCGATTAGTGACTTGAAGAACCTTCCTCGTGAAGTTACCGTTTTTGAAAAATACAAAAAATACTCTTCTCATTCCTCTTATCCGAATGATTCTATTTCTCTTACCCTCTCGTACCGTTTGATTCTACTCTTCTTTAACCTCAAAACCGTTTAATTCTATCTCTTTAACCCTCTATATGTTTAATTCTTATGTCGACAATCATCAACATCATCGTCAAATGCGTGTGTGAGCGGTGTGGAAGGCCTAGTTCGCGTAATTTTATGATTTGTGCGAATTATCCATCAAAAAGTCTTTTCAAAGTTATTTCAACCACCCGCCACAACCCGAAATACGTTCTAATGTTGTCGAACCCGCTCAAACGCCTGGAATTACCTCAAGCACTCACCGAGGGTTACGAGGACGATTTCTTTGAATTTAAAGCCCGTAATCTAATCGAGCAAATTCAAGCCGATGAAAAAGGTCAAGAATTAGAATTGATTACGATGAACCCGTTCAAACACCGGAGACCATAACGGAAGTGGTGGAACTTGCTAGCTCTAAGAGCACACTACTTGTCCCAACTCCGAATCTTCTAACGCTTTTACCGACGATTTCTTTAGGGCCGAAATGACATGATTCAAAACTTCTTAATTGAACTTCGCCATGATTCAACTTCGAAATACCGCTTTTCCTTCCTTATGTGATGTTGTTGAACCCTCGATTCCTATTCCCGAGCCCGAAATATCTTCGTTTGATCAAAGTTATTGCTACGGTTGTGGAGACTTGTTACCACAAGGTTTTCGTTGTTACAAATGTATGTGCGAGTGGTGTGGAAACTATCTTGTCAATGGATGGTGTTCGATTTAAGCCTTGAGTTGAATATAAGCACCTCTTGTCATACTTTAAACTCTTTTTCTTTAATTCGAGCATCGTGCCATCTTTTGGTCATGTCCTTATAGGCTTTTACGTGATCATAGGCCTCATCCCTCAATTCAGCAAGGTGATTTATTTGAGAGAATCGATGTTCCTTTATCATATCAGTATCCAAATTAGCATTTTTAAGGGCCCAATATGCTTTATGTTCCAACTCAACCGGAAGATGACAAGCCTTTCCATACACAATCCAAAATGGTGTGCTACCTATCGGGGTCTTATAGGCAGTCCTAAATGCCCACAAAGCTTCGTCCAGCTTGCCAGCCTAATCTTTACTGCCACTACTGACGGATTTTTCCAAAATGCGTTTTAGTGCCCGGTTGGTGTTCTCGATTTGCCCATTTGTTTGGGGTGGTATAGAGTAGACATCTTGTGGAGCACTCCATATCTCGTAAGCACTTTCTCCATAATAGCTTTGCAAAAGTGTGTCCCCCTATTGCGTATAATAGACTTAGGAATTCCAAACCTAGAAAAGAACTTCTTTAGGAATCTAATAATGCTCTTAGCGTCACAAGTTTGTAGAGCCTCTGCTTCGACCCACTTTGATACATAATCAACAGCCACTAAAATATAGTATTTATTTTTCGAAGGGGTGAAAGGTCCCATGAAGTCGATTCCCCAGACATCGAATACCTCACATACTAAGATGTTATTCAAAGGCATCTGATTCCGCGAAAGAAATATTACCTGACCGCTGACATGCATCACAATTCCTTACATACTTAGCGGCATCCTTGAAAATGCTTGGCCAAAAGAATTATGCTTCAAAAACCTTCTGAGAAGTTGTGTCAGCACCATAATGTCCTCCAGCTGGTCCGTTATGGCAGTGTTCCAAGATTTTTTGTTGCTCTTCCCCGAAAATGCATCTTCTAATGATCCCGTCGGCACACGACCTAAAAAGGAAAGGGTCGTCCCAGAAATAATATTTTAAATCTGAGAAGAACTTCTTCTTTTGACCATACGTCTTATTGCTTGGCAGGACTCTGGTGGCTAGATAATTTGCATAGTCAGCATACCATGGCTCAGGCTCAGGATCCCTAACTTTTACGGACATCAGATGTTCGTCAGGAAATGAATAGCGTATAGTTTCTATGTCAAGTTCTCCTAACTCAGGATTCTCTAGTCTAGACAGATGATTTGTCGTCAAATTCTCAGCCCCTTTTTTATCCTTGATTTCGATCTTGAACTCTTGGAGCAAAAGTACCCATCTGATCAACCTGGGTTTAGCATCCTGTTTACTAAACAAATACTTCAAAGCTGATTGGTCAGTATAGACAACAGTTTTAGACATTACCAAATAAGACCTAATTTATCAAAGGCATAGACTACCACAAGAAGTTCTTTCTCGGTGGTAGTGTAATGTTCTTGCGCGTCATTTAAGGTTTTACTAGCATAATAAATTGGCTTAATTATTTTGTCTACCCTCTGTCCCAAAACAGCCCCAACAAAGATAGTCACTGGCATCGCACATTAATTCAAAGTCGCTATTCCTAGTAGGAGCGATAATAACAGGAGATGTAGTCAATTTATTTTTCAAAATATCGAAGGCATTTTTACATTCATCATTAAAATCAAATTTCACATCCTTCAAGAGTAGTTGAGTCATAGGTTTAGCAGTTTTAGAAAAATCTTTAATAAATCTTGTATAAAACCCAGCATGCCCAAGGAAACTCCGAAACCCATTGAGATTATTGGGGTAAGGGAGTCTAGAAATTACGTTAATTTTTTCCTTATCGACTTCAATTCCAGATTAGGAAATTTTATGGCCTAAAATAATCCCCTCCGTGACCATGAAATGGCATTTTTCCCAATTAAGGACCAGGTTAGTTTCTTCACACCTAGCAAACATTTTAGATAAATTATTCAGAAAAGAGGAGAAAGAGTTACCAAAACCAAAAGTCATCCATAAAGACATCTACGAAATCTTGACACATATCGGAAAATATAGCCGTCATACATCTTTGGAAAGTGGCCGGGGCATTGCATAATCCAAACGGCATTCTTTGTTAAGCAAACGGTCCATTTGGGCAAGTGAAAGTAGTATTCTCTTGATCCTCAGGAGCTATTGGAATATGAAAATACCCCAAACATCCATCAAGGAAGCAATAGTATTCATGTCCCGAAAGTCTTTCTAACATTTGGTCAATGAAAGGAAGCGGGAAATGATCCTTGCGAGTTACGTCGTTTAGTTTTCTGTAATCAATGCAAACTCTCCATCCAGTTACAACCCTTGTAGGAATCAATTCGTTGTCTTCGTTAACGACTATTGTCATCCCTCCTTTCTTCGGTACTACATGGATAGGACTAACCCATGGGCTATCGAAAATCATGTATATCAATCCCGCGTCCAAGAGTTTAATGATTTCATCTTTTACCACGTCTTGAACTTTTGGGTTCAATCTCCTTTGTGGTTGTACCATGGGTTTGAAGTCATCTTCCATTAAGATCTTGTGAGAGCAAAATGAATGGCTAATTCCCTTGATGTCTGAAACCTTCCACGCAATTTCTCCCTGATGCTTGCTTAAAACCTGTAACAACAAATTCTTTTCTTTGTCTATTTAATAATGAAGAAATAACAACAGTAAATTCTGGATTTTTATCAATAAATTCATATTCTAAATGTGAAGGAATCACCTTGAGTTTTGGAGCATTTCTTGTTTTTTCCGAGGTGTTGGCAGAACACAAGGTATGGTTATCTCTAATGTTTCCATTATACTTGTCAATCTCTTGAAATCCAGATTCGTCGGGTGAATCGACCTCGTTACCACTTGCCAAGAGTATTGAATTTGATGGATCTGGTTGAAAACATTCCTGCACATGTTTCTGAACATTGATTTCAACCAAGTCAAGATCTTCAAGGTTGTTGTCTGTGGAGGTGGCGTATTTCATGGATTTCTCGAGATCGAAGGTTATCTTATCATTTCCAATTTCTAAGGGGATCTTCTTATTGAATACGTCAATCATGGCATGTGCGGTGGCTAGGAACGGTCTTCCGAGTAGAATTGGAACGTCAGAATCTTCTTCTATTTCAAGGACAACGAAGTCGATTGGAAAAACGAGCTTATCAATCTTGACCAAGACATTTTCAGCAATTCCTTTAGGGTATTGAGTTGATTTATTGGCCACCTCAATACACATTCTTATGGGCTTTAGTTAGCCTAATTCCAGTCTTGAATATAGAAAATAAGGCATAAGGCTAATGTTAGCTCCTAGGTCGACCAGGGCTTTTTCGAAAATGATTCCTCCTATTGTGCATGGTAAAGTAAAACTCCCAGGGTCCTTTTCTTTGATAGGAACGTCATTTATGAGTGCAGCAGAACATCTTTGATTCAAGGTCACCTGCGTTTGGTTAGAAAGTCTCCTGTGAGTAAGAAGGTCATTCATGAATTTAGCATATTTGGGCATTTGTTCTAATGCCTTCACAAGAGGAATATTAATGCTGAGCTGTTGCAGTTTCTCCATGAATTTCTGAAATTGTTGTTATTCCTGCTCCTTCCTAATTCTTTCAGGAAATGGAATTGGTGGAACATAGGACCGAACGTTTTCTTGTTGTTCGGCTGGCTTGATTGTATCATCAACTTTGTCTTTTTTTAGGGATTTCGCTATCTTGAATTACGGAGTTTGACAGATAGGCTGACTCTTTATAATTCAATCCACTCCGAGTGGTAATGGCATGAGCTAGGTCCCTAGGGTTGGTTTCAGTGGTACTTGATAGTTCTCATTCGTCTCTGATTCTAACAAATTCGGCTAGTTTTCCTACCTGATTTTCCAACCTTCTTATTGCAGCAGCTTGCATTCTCAATATATAGTCGTATTCCTTCTTAATATTCCAAACCATCTTTTTGCTTTCCTCTTTCTTCTTACTAGATTCCTTCACAAGTTTTTTAATTTCCTTTTCGAGGTTGGATACCCTTCCTTCCATGGGGTTGTCGAACTTATGTTTAACCATTTTTACCTCTTCTGCTAGTGAATGCATATCAAACTCAAATTCTTCCAAGTCCTTCATCATTGACTGAAATTCAATAGAATTTCCTATAATCTGAGTATTCTCTTCATGCCATGATGCAGAATGTTGGGCAGTCCCTTCAATTCTTTTCCATCCTTTATCAGCAGTCATCCTTGGAATAGGTTCTTTGGAGTCCAATATTTGTCGATTCTCAACATTTAGGCCATTGTAGAAAATCTGAAGTTGCTCGTGTTTATTGAGTTTATGCTCTGGGCATTTGAGGAGGGCTTCTTGAAATCTTTCCAAGGCTGCAAATAATGATTCACCATTATTCTGTCAGAAAATTCTGATTACATCAACTTGTTTTAATATCATAGCTGGAGTTCGATATTCTTTTAAGAAGGCTTTTTTAAATGTACTCCACATTGTAACCGATCCCGTAGGCAGCTTCTACATCCAATCCCTAGCTTTTCCTTTTAGGGTGAAAGGAAATGCTCTCATCATAACATGGTCTCTCGACACGCCTGGCACATGAAATAAATCAGCGATTTCACAGACCTTAGAGATGTGCTTGTGTGCTTCCTCTTCCTTGTTCCCGTAAAAACTGCATTTCTTCAATTCGCCCATACACAGCCCCCAAAACTCCAACCTGATGTTTTCCTTGAGGGTAGGTATAGCAATCCCTTGTTCAACTTTAGAAAGGGTTAGATAATCATTCATGGTGAGGGCCATATTATCTGAAACTAAAAGTAAATTGTGAGAAAAACAAAACACTAAAATAAAAGACTTAAACAAAAATTCTAATATAGCTCCCCGGCAGCGGCGCCAAAATTCTGATGCAGGATTTCCGACTAGGATTTAAACTTCTAAAGTCTCGTCTACCTAAGGTCTACCTATTGCACTAACGAGCAGTGAACCCGGTCATGCGTAGTATAGAGTGTGGTAAAGCCTAGGTCGTTCCCAAGAGCTATGTGGTTTTGGATCCTATTAAGTCTAGTGTCACGGTTTTTAAAAGAGATTTATGTTGAAAGATTAATTACGCTAAAAAACAAGAAATAAAATGCGAAATTAAATGAGGTTGTGAACAATAGAGAGAAAGTGTGCTAACATAATCATTCATCCTATCATTTTATGTCTATGTTTTCTAGTTATTACTTCCTATCGCTTCAAGTGAGGTTTAGACTCGCTAGACTCCTTTGGTCAATTCTTCATAGCCTATTAGACATAGATTCCTACCCAAAATCAAAGGCATTACCCTTTGGGGTGACGAGGATCTCTAGCAACCTATGTTAAGTCTTTAAGTTCCCTACATGCAAGATTCAAAACAATGTGTGCCCGGGCGCTAGCATCTTAGACACACATCCCTAACTTCTTAAGTTTCGCCTTCCGGACGGTGATCCTTTGGTCAATTCGCACGAAAGGGATTGATAGTCCTTTGATCAATTCTTATCAACCCTCGCTACCTACTTCCCTAGGGTCCTTTGGTCAATTCTCCTAAGCAAGCAAATACGACCGCAATTTAAAATTACCAAAGCTAGGGTAACTACCAACGAACTATGCATGCATACACTAGAAGAAATAATAAAAGTGTGAAAACATAAACAAACAATCAAGGAATCATAACTAGTCTAGCACCAAAGGTGCTTAACAGATCATATTAAAACACACACTCAATTCAATGTTTAACATGGTGAATGAAGACATGAATTAAAATGTAATGAAATAGAAATCGCTAAAGCTTATTGATGTTATGGTGTGATTTCTCCTTTGGAAATAGCTCCGTATGCTGAATAAGATCTGCCTTTGGAACCCTCTTCACGTTCTCTGCCTTTTTGTGGTGAGTGAATGATGATAAACGCAGAATTTAGGGTTTGTATTTATAGGTACGATCAATGTTACGTCGTAACCTAATAATGTGGTTACGCCGTAACTTAAATATCTTCCAATATCAAGTCTCGGTGTGATGATTACGGCGTAACCTAAGAAATAGTTACACCGTAATCCCTTAATCTCCGTCGTAAACTCGATAAGTGGCTATGCCGTAATCTTCAAAGATCCCATCAAGACCTCGTAGTGCTTGTTATGTCGTAACTAATGCGGAGGTTACGCGTAGAACGATGGAGGCGCGAAATTCCTAATGACCTAGATGGTTACGGCGTAACTTGAGTTGATAGTTACGCCGTAACTGATATTGACTTGGTCTTCATATACGCATTCCTAGCTACGGCGTAAATGAGAGTGTGAGTTACGCCGTAGCTTTTTCCATGAAAGCATACTAAGGTATAAATCATTAAGTATATCTTCAAAATTGCGTATGTTTAGCTCCCATGCTCATATATACCCTGGAAACGAAATATAAAGGAATAAGAGTATAAATCCGTATAAACAACATAAAATATGAGCATAATCGGTGGAAATTGATACCTAAAAATCAGGATTATTTGATGTTATCACCTCCATACTTCCATGGAGGGTGAGACTCATTTGTGTAATTTTTACTTTCATCTTATTAATAAAACACGTAGTTTCCATTCTCTCTCTACTCTCTCTCTAACCATGGATATGATGTTCTTCCATCATCCCTGACCTCTCGATTTACATAATCAACCAAAGACACGTTCCTACACTTCATGTGCTGATATTTGGAACCAAATTCGAAGGAAAAGGGTTTTAAAATCCGGAGAATGAGGGTTTTGAAATTCGAAGAACATCAAATTTTCCAAATATTCACTTTTCCTACCCTTTTTTACCACAAAATCTACACGGTTTGGGTACAACAGTCACTAAAAGATGAGTTATACAAAAGCAGTTAACTTGGGACTGAAAAAAAACACAAGAAACTGTTTAGGTAGAACCATAAAAGCATAATACTTTTAACCATTTTTTTGATAAAGAAAACCTTGTATGAAAACTGTTACCGCTTTAAAGATAAAAAATTTTGCTCGGTACAAACAAATGGTAAAAACAACTTCAAAAAACAAGATACAAACCACAAAAATCAACAAAAAGAACAACCATATATCTGATGCTAATTGTAGGACCGAAAATATCTAATTTATGTGGTTCGGGAGGTCGAGGTTGATGACATATGATAATCACGGTGATGGTTCTAGAGAAAGATTAAAGAGAGGGTGAGGCGAAAGAGAAAAGATATCATTAAGATTAACCAAATGATTACACACCCACACCCATCCAAAAAGTAATTTTTATAAAATGATTTTTTGGCAATGACTTTCATAAAATACCTCGTTTTAAAGTTTCGCTTTACGGCTCCGTAAAGGTTGAGCCACCCCTACTTGTAAGCATATGTTAGGCAATGTTATAAATTTAATAAGTTTCGTAAGAGATACATTAAGTTAAAACCGAACATAACTAAGGTAATAAATGCAAAACTAAACAGATTATATATTCAGCATTTTATAAACATCAAAATGAGAGCTAGTATATTATCTTTCTAAAATAATTATAGTTTTTCCTAGTTTGAGCTAGTTTATGTGAAAGCTCTGGAGTCTGGAGCAATATATCAACTAACTGTTGTAAAACAAGAAATGCTAAGGTTGAGTAACTATCGATTATCAGCTACACGGTAAATAATCGACGTAATCGATAACAAGTCAAAATTTGATTGAACTCAATCAAAATGCAGTCAAAACTCGAGGTTAACTAGGACAAACTCGGTTTAAAGTATCTGGATAACTATGTTCTCCAAAAGGTGAAGATCGGTGGGATCACCCTGGTCCCATGCATCCTAAGGATGCCAACCGGACCCTCCCCCAAGGACCCAGCCTCAGGCAATGAGCACCTGTCTCAGTGACTGTACTTATCAGGAGGTGGGCTTTGAACCCTGACCATTTTCTCCAATAGGCCAATCGCTGACCAATCAATCTGAGCATTTGCGGTGGGGGATGGTACCAAATGATCTTTAGTGCCATGGAAGAGATTTGAACCCGGGTCTATTGACTCAAGCCCAAAGCTATTACCAATGGACAAAAGCATCATTGGTATTTGGATAACTATGTTGATGTTTCTAAACACATTTCTATGATCTTATCCAGTTATGGAATCAGAGCTAAAAGTGACAGAGGTAATAAAAAAAATCAACAGTAATATAGAGGGAAAATTAACAAAAAAAAAGGTATGATTTTTTGATAAAAAAATTCGAGTTTAATAAAAGTAAGTTTACCTTTTACTTACTGATGGACTAAGCAAGAATATAATGCCTTAGGATCGGTTGCATTTCAGAAAATACAAAAATTAGCATTACGAGTCAAAATTCTAGCTGCCTATTGCACGCTAGAATTTTGATATGTCATTCATGTAATTACACGCTAGAAAATTAGCACTAGGTGATATGCCTACATTTGTAATCGTGAAAAATGGATTGATTAATGAATTAAATTAAGGAAGAGAATTAGTGCATTACACATGTTATAACTTGATGTATGTAGGAGGATAAGTAGAAAAATATTGTAAAAAGATATAACATTGCTTTTTATCAATGTCATTCATATAATTTCAAGTTTTTCATATAAAATTATTGTTCATTTAATCCCTGATTACTCCTTATCAAACCGATTACATGCTACAAGTTAGTCGATCGTTCGATTAGCGCCTATCATCTCTTACAACCATACTCCAAAGTGTAATATCATATGTTACTCATGTTGAAATTTCCATTTTGACATTCTTACAAATACCTCTTATCTGGTGGACGAAATTTTGAGTAGTTTTTAAAAGAGAGGTGATTTGCACACTTCAAATTTTGATTGGCACACTCAATTTCATGCTTTAAGCAGTTATACATATATCGCAGGATGCATATTGTATTTGTACATTTGAGTGTGCTAATCAAATATTTGAGTGTGCTATCTTTTTAAAAATGCAAATACAGAGAAAAATGAAACATGCAATGATTGTTCTTAAGATATCTACAGAAGCCTAAATAATTACATCTACAATTATTAGATGTTTGTAACGATTAAAAAGCTTTCTTTATTTGGAAATATCATCGCTACTGCGTACATCAGTGATTGATGTCTGCTGCAAATGCATTTCTAGATGTTTGTAACGATTAAAAAGCTTTCTTTATTTGGAAATATCATCGCTACTGCGTACATCAAGTGATTGATGTCTGCTGCAAACGCATTTCTTTCCATTGCTTAAAATAGTAAAAAACAAAATATACTTCATGCGCTACCAGTCAATGGAGTACGAGCTAGAGCTCACTTTTTGTAGGCTACGCCGCTACGGGCTGGTTTATGGTCACGTGCGCAAGAAAGTTAAAATTAGATGGCTTGTCAAGTTGTCAACTTGAGATCAACCAAATAAAGGGAGCGCAAAACATATAAAAAACTTATGGTGTGTTATTGAGTTTTGTTCATAAAGAAAATGAAAGTAATGTAAAGTAAACACTTTTCTTTCACTTTTGGGAGGAAATACTTTACTTTCAAATAACCTAAAATTTCTCTACTTTTACTTTTTTTTCCTTTATAAAAGAACTCAAGAACATGATACATTTTTTGTCTTCTTTCAGTACTTTCCATTTCTTTTATAAAACTAACTTGAGAACGTACGGATAATCATTTGAGAAAATTATCAAAAGAGGTCAAAAATTAAAGGTTAGTCTATTTTTTAGACATTTTATTTGGCAATGCTCAACTGCTGACTCCATTATTTTTATGACATGATGTCCTTATAATTACAAGTGTTAGGTGAAGATATTTTTTTGCTTTTAACTTAAATGTCAAATTTACCCTTGTTATCTTACTTTATTAATTATCTCAATTACTCTCACCTAACTCCATCCACCTACCTCACTACCTTACCAGTCCATAACCACCACTATCACCGCTGCTCATCTGCTCGACCACCACTGCTCAACTGCTCGACCACCACTGCTTAACCACAAAAATTATTTATACCGATCAAAACTGACATACAAAATTACTTATTTCATCACTCGATCCACACATTCAATAAATTCATCTCCAACATAACTTTATTTCAACACCCAAAAACAAATATATATATATATATATATATATATATATATATATATATATATATATATATATAATAGACCAATAATCAAACCCTTAATTAACAAATCTGGTACATGAAATGTTGACTAGTTTTAATTAACCAAAATTTTATTAAAAAAAAAATCACGCATCACAGATCTAGAAAAAAGATGTTGCAAGAGCATTACATCATATTAGTCAACATTAAAAAAAAAAAAGGCCAAGCATCACAAACGAAAACAGTTGGAAACATTATAAAAAAAAACAAATGAAAACAATTGAATCATTATAAAAAAAACCCATCTGCTAAACCGAATCTCGTTTTTTTTTTCTTTTATTTTTCTTTTTTCTTTATAAAAGATCTTTAAAAAACCCATCATAGAAAAATTGAATCATTATAACAAAAACCCATCATAGATCTTGAACAAGAAACGAAAACAATATCAAATACCTTACCCGAGACCTTGTTTAAAGATCTTGAAGCCTTTTAATAAGAAAGAAACCAAAAGAGGTTCGATACTTTAGTGATTGTGAGATTCGATTTTGGAAGAGGTTATTGTGTTCCGGTTGAGATTTAAAAAAAAGAGGAGATAAAGTTTTGTTTGTGTCTGTAATTTCAATAAGAAAAGATAGAGATGAAGTTATTGTTAGTGTAACAGATAAGATTTGTATGGATATATTTGAGTGGGTAAGAGAAAGAAGATAAAGGGTATTTTTGACTTTACAATAAGATAAAATATTAATTCTTACCTAACATGTGTACTTGTAAGTGACATGTGTTATAATATGAATGGAGTCGAACAGTTGAGCAGTTGAGTATGGCTAAAATGGGAAAAAGATGTTAAAAGTGCCTAGAAAATGGACTAACCTTGGATTTTTGGCCTATTTTGGTAATTTTCTCTAATCATTTTGACCCGAATCTCGGTAACGAAGTGAAATTGTACCGGTATCGTATCGAAATGGTATTGACTTTTGATACGCGGTACGAGACCGGCATCATTAATCGAGTAAAAAAAAATCAGGATCACTAATATGGTATCGGAACCAAAGCGGGATATTACCGAAAAAATTCTCGAAATTTGAGTAGTCATGTTTTTTAATTAAACAACTCATCCAAATACTAATTAAGCCCGTTCCATGCTAAACAATAGTCATGTAAAACATTACGAAAAAAACCAAACCTCCCAAAAACCTACTGCAACAACTATAGATCTTTCATAAATCTAGTGTTTTTCTTGTTGTCACGACACAAAAACTGAATATGCATTTGTTTTAGACCGGATATTCTTAAAGGAGTTATTAGTAATTACAATTGCACTACTCATGATACATATTCAGTGTAGTATTTGGTATGTTGAAAGAAAAATAAATTGTAATCTGGACAAGCAATCATCAGAAAACAGAAACATATATTTAAGCAACAAGAAGCGCAAAACTATGAGGAGTCGATAAAATATCTTGTTTTCGTAAGTAATCAATTTTCTTCTCTGGGCATGATCCTAAGAATCAAAATTACATAAAATTATGTAATGACATATATGATATGCAAAAGCGGAATGAAGAATTAAGGTCATTTTATATCCTGGATTTTTCGGTTTAATAAATTAATACGGAAAGATCCGGATAGGTATCGATTTCTTGGTACCGAATTACCGGTACCGAAATATCGTCCGGTACGATGCTGTTACCCCCTTTCATGTTCTGGAAAAAAAACGGTACAACCAATTTGTAAAAAGTTATGATTTCCCTTTCTTTGT
The DNA here is from genome assembly GCA_910596185.1 of Chrysanthemum makinoi. NCBI lineage: Eukaryota > Viridiplantae > Streptophyta > Magnoliopsida > Asterales > Asteraceae > Chrysanthemum > Chrysanthemum makinoi. The sequence goes on from OU343221.1 coordinate 108,394,591, forward strand.
TATTGATAATCACTAAACAATATATATGATATATAGAGTATTCTAGACTATGGGATAGACCTTATTACATCAAAATACATCGGGCCTATCTATACATAATAACGACTAATACTCTCTCGCATTTGGAGCGGGAGGAGGCCAGACACTCAAACTGGATCTAAACTCTTCAAACAAAGCAGAAGGCAGCCTCTTGGTGAAGATATTGGCGTACTGATAACGACATGGTATATGTAAAACGCACACCTGACCAGCGGTAACCATGTCACGGACGAAGTGTATGTCTATCTTAATATGTTTCGTCCGCTGGTGTTGAACAGGTTTGACAGACATATAAATAGCACTAACATTGTCATAGTAGACAAGGTGGCAGAAGATAATGGAGAGTGTAGCTCACAGATCAAATTACGGAGCCATGCAGTCTCAGCCACAACATTAGCAACCCCGCGGTATTCGGATTCGGCACTGGAACGGGAGAGGGTGTGTTGGCGCTTAAAAGACAAAGAGAGTAAGTTATCACCCAGGAAAACACAATAACTTGAAGTGGACCGTCGAGTAGAGGGGCAACCTGCCCAATCAGCATTGGTATAACCAACAAGAGAGGTGGTTTAGATGAATATAGATGAAGACCAAAATCCAAAGTGCCATAAACATGTCGTAAGATACGTTTGAGAGCAGCTAAATATGGCTCGCATGGATTGTGAATGTAAAGACAAATTTGTTGCACTACATAAGACATACCTGAGCGAGTGAATGTGAGATATTGTAAACCACATGCAATACTTCGATACATAGTAGGATCCTGAAAACTGGAACACCTTCATGACCCAGTTTGGACTCGTTATCAACTGGTGTACGAGAAGGATTACAATTAGCCATGTTTGCACGCTCAAGAATCTGAATATCATACTTCCGCTGAAATAGAAACAAGCCTGTAGAGTGACGAGTAGCAGAGATACCAAAAAAATAATTAAGTGCTTCGAGATCAGTCATATCGAACTCATGGTGTAAAGAAGAAATAATCTGTTGAAGTAGAGTAGTGCATGAAGTTGTCAGAATAATATCATCCACATATATAAGTAAATGAGCAACCTAAGAACCCTACCGGAGAATACATAAAGATGAATCACACTGGCTGTGGTAAAACCCGACCTGTGTGGCATAACCTGCAAACCTCTGAAACCAAGCACGAGGTACTTGCTTCAGTCCATGTAGAGATCTCTACAAAAGACAAACATGATGAGGGTATCGAGAATCCACAAATCCCGGAGGTTGATGCATATAGACAATCTCAAATATATCACCATTAAGAAATGCATTCTTAATGTCAAGTTGATGAATATGCCACTTGCGAGACACAACAAGGCTAAGGACAGTACGAATGGTGATCGTTTTGACAACCGGACTAAATGTCTCATCACAATCAATACCAAGTTGCTGAATGCTTCCATTAGCAACTAAATGAGCCTTATAGCGGTTCAAAGTCACGCCAGCATGAAGCTTATGTTTAAATTGTTACACCCGAAACCTGTTTTGTAAACTGGTATGACTCTAGATGAAACAAATGTTAAGTTGAAGGTGTTATGTGATTGGCTAGTCAAACCCGATAGTCAATCTAATAGTCAAAGAAGATGTAATATGGTTATAGGAAGATTGATGTGACTCAAATATAAGAGATATAGACTTAAGAGATTAAAATTCTCAATTGTTAAATGAGTTATAAAGTTAATGTGGCTAAAGTAAAGAGAAAAAGGACTTGAGCGACCTAAGTTGCCAAATGACCAACTAGTACTAGAACCAACTTATTTTAGTACTAGAACCACCTTGTTATAGCACTGCAAGGACCATTCCTGCCTAATCCCACACTAGTACTAGAATAACCTTGTTTAGACTTAATGTGAAAGGATTCTCCCATTAGGGAATATTCTTGCCAAAATCTCAAATTGGCACTATAACCACCTTGTTTTAGTACCAAGACCAAAGTATTATAGTACTTAAAGGACTAAAAGTGTTAATTGTGAAATAGCTTTAAAATAAAGAAAGGTTATACTAGAAATATCCAGGTTTCCTTGATAATTCTTCATTTTTATCTAGAAGGAGGGGAATGAAGGTTTTTATTAATGACCAAATTGATGAAGGATTAAGGTTCCAAATCAAGAAATAAGTTAGTACTAATAATCATCCTTTCAAGAAGTAACCTCCAATCTTGAATTAATTAGTTAATTGAAAAGCTAGGGTATATGAACCCCTAATTTGAAAAATGGATAAATGATGTCTTAAAGCTAATTAAAAGGTTATAATAATTATGGGCTAAGTTATAGTGAATAAAAGTTAGTAATTTTAAGGGTTGATTGTCATATGATCAATATATGATCATATGATGAAAGGGTATATTAGTTGTTATAGTATTTCTTAAATTTAATGATGATTATTATGGTTTAGGAAGTAAGGATGATAATGGAGATGTTCATGGTTATAGCTATTGAGCCAAGGTGAGTAACTATGATTATAACATGTGTTATATTGATATTATCATGTTATGTAATTGTGAATGAAGTTGTTAGGACATAAGAACCTTGGCCTAATGAGTATGAAAGTGATAGAGATTCGGATAGTTAGATTGTGTGGTTAAATTGGTGTTAATCTATAGTTATAGTATGATTGATTATGTTGTTATGGCTTGATAATTGTGGTTATGGAGCAGGATGATGCAAGTATTGAAATGGTTATAGTCTTTGGAATATATGTGGATGTTTCATGATTCTAATATGATTGATTGATGTATAATTCCGGTTACTTACTAAGCGAAAACTTACGGTATAGTGTTTCACTGTTTTGTAGGATATAATAAAAGTGCTATGGCATGGATTAAGCTTAAGGACCGTACGTATAGATGCTAGAAAGTTATTGGTTATGTTAGAGCTTACTCTTAATTACCGTGCTCAAAGTCAAGGTTGAACCTCCGTTGGTATTTTAATGGTTGTTTATGTGTTGGTGAGTGTCATAGTCTATGTCATAGCCATTCAAGTATATTAGTGGTTAAATGGGTTGTCATAGAAATGGTCAAAGTGTATGTAATGCGTTAAAGGTGTGTTTGGATTATAGTCTATTTGTACCCATTTTGGGGTCAAATAGTGTTAGGTCACCATAAGTTAACACAAGTAACAATTTGTAAGAAATTAGATGAAGATAGATTGGTTGAACAAACACACACAAAATACATGTATGAATAAAGAAAGCTTAGGCGTAGGATTTTAGTGCAAATGAACAACCAACCTTCCAAGGAAGGTTTACATGAGTTTATATAGGGAAGGGAACTAGGGCAACATTGCTAGTCCCTTCCTTACTTATTGGGCTTGGGCCAAGGCCTATGGGCTTTCTACATAAGCCTTGCCATTTATAACTAACATAAAAGCCTAATTAAGCAACCTATTACATATTGATTACTAACACTTGAGATACAAGTTAGTAGTGATTCCAACAATCTCCCCCTACGTGTTGGTAATTAATAAATGACTCCAACAATCTTGAGAAGTTGTTGGTGTTAATGTAATAGCAGTTACTTTGACGTCTTCTGGCATTCTTCTTTCTTGTGAGAAGAAGTGCCTTGATTCCAACAATCTCCCCAGTGTGAGGATCTTGTTTCTTTTGAAGTTTTCAGCTTTGACGTCTTCATTTATCTTTGTTCTTTGTTCTTTGTTCTGGTGTGGATATGGTGATGTTATGTTGTTGTTGTCTGCATCAGGTCCGCTTCGTTGCTCAGGTGGCTCCACGTCCTTCTCCAACATGCTCACATGCTCTTTTACGTTGGATTTCAGTTTTGATGTAGTTCTCTAAGTCTTTAAACTTTGTAGATTCTTTGGGTTAGAGGAAGAATCATTCTGACTTTTGTGTTGCCTTTCGAGAGAACTTCAAATTGTGTTGTTGTTGGTCTGAGCATGTGGAGAATCAGCACGATCATCTCCCAGAAGCATCCATTAGAAGAAAACATAAGAATGGGTTAGTGATAAACACCAATCGATCACTGTGGTCGTTTCTTAGAGAATTGACCACTACGATTGTTCTTCTGATGAATGTCTTTATTCCATTCAACTTGGTCGGGCGAATCAGCCGTCCGAATCCCATAAGGGACAGTTGGCATTACATTGAACAAGTTCAAGTAATGACCCACATCTTCAGGACTCGATTCTTGAAAGGAATCTCCTTAGCGGGATTTCCAGCACTTACAAGTTCGAACTTCGAGCGTGTTAACAGCATAGTGTGAAAACACATCTCTAATTCTAGCAAAGGCTGTTCCTGAACTGGAGTCCCTCAAGTAGGATAACACAATGTACCGAAGTACACCTACAGTTCAGGTGAGTCGTTGAGGTACACTGAAGCATCACCTCACAACTGTAGACCGTTTGAGACTACACTAACCGTAACCCACGAGGAGTTACCGAAGCGACCTGCTGTCAGGGCTGTTTGATGTTGACCCTGGCAGGAGTTTCCATTCAATCATTGAGGATCACAATTGTGAACCTCTCATAAATGTTCTCGATAGATTGCTAAGATCTGTGAAGGACTCGATAATGTTATCACTTGCGTCCTTAATGTTGAACGACAAGTGATGAAATGTCAAGTGTTCCTAAGAGATCTTTTGATAATCTCGTGGCTCTAGACTCAATAGTGCGCTTTGGTTTTCCTGAGCGGAGACTAGGGAGAGGGTCTCCTTTTTCAATACCAGCAATCTCTAAGAGAAAGCCGATAGTTTACGTAGGGTTCCCTGTGAGAATGAAACAAGCTTCTGTTAGAGAAACTTGAGTGGCTAAGAAGGTTTAGTGCATGCGTCACAAGGTCCATGACGACTTTAATCTTCAATACCGATGTCATCTAGTGACAACCAGTAGCATATGTATTGAACTCGGTGTCTGCCCTAAGTTGAATAATTTGGAGGGCTATTTCTTTTCATCATTTTCTTTACTTTTCTTTTTAATTCTTCAACTCTTTCTTTTTCCGATTCTCATTTTCTCCTTTTTATAATCATACCTAAGGACTTTTAAATTCTAACTATTGGTGGTGTCCTTGGGTAGATCCTTCCGGCTCTGGCAGATCATAGGACGGTTATTCCTAACCTTAGTCACCTTATAACTCCATGACTATCCTAAGTTGCCATAAAACCATTTTCTCGAAAAATCTCTCAAGTGTTTATGAGTGAAAACATTTTGTAACACTTCGAGAGTTTTGTATAGTTAAAGAGTTGCATTTTCAGCTTTTAGGTGACAACTAGCTCTAATAACTACCTTGAAGATGTGGACAAACCCCGAAAGGTTTGTCAAACCCGTCAAAGTTCATGTTTATCAAGAGTTTCTCGAATAGGTACGATCTACTCAGATAAGTCTTGGAAGACAAATCTTTTCGATGTATGACAGTTCAGATCTCGTCAATTCATGGGTTAAGTCTTATCACACGAAGATTCAATCATAATTTCAACATATTTGTATCACACAATTTTTCTCCCCCTCAAAAATGGCATATAAATGTTATTTTTGATGAAATTGTGATATCGAATATGTCCATTTCGAGTTTTGTGGGAAGATTTCCACGAAGAACAATTTGTGAACAAAGATTTTAGCAAATACTCCCCCTCAACAAGTAATATTAACTTTTGAGGTTTTGAAAACATAAGGGGAAGTACTTGTTCTTTTGAGCAAAACTTTGAAAAAATGAAAGTTTTGATAAGTTTTACTCAAAAGTAACAAGCTTTCGCTCCTTTTATAAGGATTGTGGCACTGATGCGTACCACAGGGTCCTTTCATTACAAGAACGGGTTGTACACTGTTATGTGTGCACAAGCCATAGTCAAATATACAAATCATGTCATCCAAATATCAATCAATGAGATAGTTTAAGGAGTACCAGGCAATTCGTCAATAAGACTGGGAGTTCTCTCTTAACGTTGATAACCCGTAAGAGGGAAACTCTGTCGTCCACCCACAAAACTCTCCAAATTCCGGATCTGATCACGGTGAAATAACCTTTCATCTATCCGTGTGATAATCTTCTTAACATCCCTCTTTTCTCTAGAATTCCACCGCTTCTTCGACCCAATGCCTTCATGAATCTCCTTCAACCGATACGCTAACCCATCACGGACCTTCTTCAGAGTATGATCACAATACTTATGAAGCTCATTGCACGCCATTAAACAGTTATGGTGAAGTTCACTGCGGTAAACTACTCCAAACTTTGGTTTCTTCACAATGGTGTACTGAGAGAGTTGGTTGATATTGGGAAAGTGTAGCAACGGTTTAGTGAGATTGACTTGTTTCTGGTATGATTCCACGGCAAGTTGAAGATCTTCAACACGTTCCTGGATCACTTTGCTTCTGATGAATATAAACAGTGACTTGATGTACTGGAGCTGGATGTTGGTGGAGAAATGTCGCATCCGACCTTGTACCTTAGCCAGATACATGTCTTCAATGTCGTTGAGCGACAATCTCGGAAAATCAGCTTCAGTAAAATCATATTCTTGCTCGTCTTGGCGCTTGACTTTGATCTCTTCCAGGAATGAGTAATCCCACTTCGTAGCCAGACTGACATTCAGGATAGCAATGATCCATTTGTCACTGAACACCTCTTTGTTTGATTTCAGAACCTGACAGCTTCTGTAGTAAAGTCTTCTTCATTCAGGCCAATGATGAATGCCATACTGTGCATCGAGATCATAATTCACCACTTTTTCAACAAACATTCTTGTGGCTTCTTCCTCGATGGCAACATTGTTGGAGAAGACTGCTGCTGGGATGTTAAAGGTGAGTGACGTAGCGTATTTCTTGCTTACATCGCTACCGTGTTGAAGAAATTATAGGTCGTTGTTGAAGAAGTATTGGTAGGTAATCCTTGGTTGATCAGGTCGACCAATGGTTGGTAGTGGCTTGGTCCAGTCAGTGTAGTATGGAGTCTTATCTTGTCTTGTGAAGTCGATGTTTGATTCAGGGTTGAGCCAATCAATGTTGTTGGACAAAGCTCGTGCGATGTTGTCTAGATGATATTCAACTTCAATAGCACTATCAGAGCTGTCCTTAAGCAGTTGAAATGCATCATTCTTGATTCGGCGTAACTCCCCTTTCGTCATCTTCTTCACTTTGAACTTATCCTGAGTTATCTTAACGTGCTCCATAGTTCGACCATCTACCGGTTCTTGGCCTTCCGGTAATCGAGGGGTGGCATCAACAAGCTTGGAAAACCATTCGTATTCATCAGTATCATCTTCATCCAACCATGATACAACTGATTTAGACTTTTTCTTCTTTGGCTTGGACGATGATTCTGGTTGTATCTTGGTTGATGTTGTAGATGAGGGCGATTGTTGGGTGATAACATCAAATAGTCCTGAGTTTCTAAGCGTTAATTTCCCCCTTTATGATCACATTTTGAGTAAATTATTAGTGAAAACATCCTTATTCCTTATTATTTCATTTCAGGACGCATTCGAAGTAAGGAAGCTGCTATTGGACATTTTCAAGCCCTATTGATTCAACTGTCTCTTAATTACGACGTAACCAAGTGATGAAGTTACGGCGCAACTAAAGATTACAAAGGCTACGGCGTAACCCTCAGCTCAGGTTACGCCATAACTACTGATAACATAGACTACGGCGTAGCTCTCAGCTTAGGCTACGCCGTAACAAAGATTTACACTGGATTATAGCAGCTACGGCGTAACACCAAACAAAGTTACACCGTAGCCAATGGATAAGCACTGAAGATTGAAGGAAGTTACGCCGTAACTATTTCGAAGCCTATAAATAGTCGATGGTTTCATCAATATTAGATATCTCTCCTTTCCCAAACCTTCTAGGGTTTGGGGAGATCAAAACACAGAAGAAGAAGCATGGTTTAGGAGCATGAATAACGAAGTCCTCGTCTACGATTTCCTTTGTATTCAAGTTTGGATCCTTTTTATATTTTTCTAGATCTTATATTATGAATTCATGTCATTAATTAAAGTTTTCATTTATGATATTGTTATTCTCTATAATTCTTTATAGACATTTGCTAGTCTTCTCATAGATCGCTAGCCTTGGTAGTATTATAAGCTTGGTAGTATCTACAGGACTGGGAGATATGACCAACTAACCCCATTCTGATAGATAGCGAAGTATGGGAGGAATTGGCCATAGTACGACCACTCTTCATGTGCGAATTGACCAAATGATCACTTATCAAGTAGAGGTATTTAAGAGGTTAGGGGGAATCTAAGTTCCTAACGGCCGGGTTCCCACCGTCTAGATCTAGTAGATTTGGTGCTTAATGACTGCTATTAGGTTTCCGAATGATCCCGGGTGACCTGCTTATCTTGGTGAGGAATCTAAGAACCATAGGCCATGACGAATCGACCAAAGGAGTCTGGTGATAATTAACCACTATATTGAATCTTGGTATCGGGAATCAATTCATATTTGTAGTTTTTATTAAGCTTTGTTTATCTATCTCTTTTACCTAAATTTTTGGTGTCTGTGTAAGTAGAATAATAGCATATCTATGGATCATATCAACCTTGTCTACCCGTATATCATCTATATATTATCTAATCATCTTAGTTCTTTCAAGGTCACAGCTCTCTTGGGACGATACTCGGATTTACCTAAGGCTTTACTACATCTGATCGGTACTCTGCCCGTTAGTATGTGTCTATCCTAAGTTGTCTAAGTTTTATAAATATTAAAAGCAGGATGAAATAGCACATCAGTTTTTGGCGCCGCTGCCGGGGAGCAGTTAATGAAAGATCTAAGGTATTTCATTTTCACCTCATTAAGAGATTTAAGCACTTCCATAAGGTACGTTTCTGAATCTCTCCTATTGCAATATTACATGATTAATATTCTGACGCTATTACTTACAGCGTAACTGCTTTCTTGAGTTACGACGTAACCGTATTGAAATTTATTTAGATTATTATAAAATCGTTTTGACTAATTAGTTACGACGTAACCTCCTTTTAGACTTACGACGTAACCACTATAAAATCAGATTTAAAAAAAAAACTGACCTTTGATTAAAATTAATTACGGCGTAACCCTTATTTGGATTACGACGTAACCATTTCACAACCAATTAATATTCTAAAAATATTAGTTACGGCGTAACTAGGTGTAAAAATATTAGCAAGGCACTCAGCCAAAGAGAAGATGACCATGGATGATCTTTATCTGATGCAGGGAATGGAAGGAGGGAACAACATTGATGTTCCTTACAATTTGGCTAGGTTTATGGCTGTGGGAGCTAAGGGGTTTTCCGCCAGGAGTCCTTTGCAGGGGGCTCATTTCATCGGGAGGTTGGCTAGGAGTTTTGATCTTATGACCAATGCAGCTTTGGCCCAATTGACCCATGGTAAGGATACTTATTTGATTGGCCTGCCTAAGCTAGTGGAGTTAGGGATTTGCATCCAGGATGTTTATGGTGCGATTCAGTTAGCTAGGATTGCCCCGAGGAGAGAAGAAGGGGAACCTAGTGGTGCAGGTGGTGAAGCTGAGGAAGAAGCCGAGGAGCAGGTGCATAGGGGGCGAAGAAGGGCACATGTGAATGTTAGGGAGAGGTTGCAGATCATTGATTAGAGGTGTTGGGAATAAAGCTAACACTTACCACTGATACGCTTGTGGTTAACACTACTAAAGATTACACTAGCAGTGGAAACTAATTACCACTGTCAGTACAATATTACCACTGCTATTAGGATAATTGTTATGTATCCATGTATTGATAAGTATAGAAAAGATCTTGTGTATATTCTATATTGTTAGGATTATACTTATCTTGTAAAGGACTCCTTGTGCTATAAAAGGAGATCCTAGGTCATTGCTTAGAGTACGTACTATTCATATAAGCTTCAAGGTGTAACCCTAGTGATAAGCAAGATCACTCGTATTATTTCTTAATAATATTGGAGCTTAGTGTTAAAACTGTTCTCACTTACATTACATCATATAATCCATCTTCTAAGTATTACTAAGTATATTCCGCGTGCTTATTAATATAACTCAAAATATCACTAACACAAGGTGTGTGTTTAGATCCATCAAGAGGCTTGAGGGAATGTCATCCCACTTCAACGAGGAGATCGAAAGCCTCAAAGTGGGTCTATATGGTCTTAGTAACAAGTTTGAGGGTTTTTCAGGTACACTGGATCAGGTGCAGCAACTCCAGCAGGATTTCTTTCATTGGAGTGCGGATCGGACTAGCCAGATGCTACAGCATATGCATTTGAGCCACCCTAGGTGGGAAGGTCCGGAGTACGTGTACCAACCTAACATTCCCGATGTTGGAGTCCAACAAGGAGTTGCCTACACGCATCCTGGCACCACTCCTGGAAGCACCACGAGCACTCCATATGATCCCGCCCAATTCCACTCCATGGATCATGATCTTCCTGGGGACGAGTGATTTCCCCATTTGATGAAACAATCTAAAACAATTTTAAAACAATTTGAAACTCATGTCTGTAATAACTTAACTATGTGGATATTTGCTTGTTCTATCGTTAATTGTACCCGCCGGGTACAAAATTTTCCTGATATGCTGTGCAGGTTTTGGTTCTGTAATGCAGTTACGACGTAACCTTAGGATTAGTTACGCCATAACCCCTGCTGCAGTAGGCAATTTTTGGAAGCAACTCAAATAGTTAAGCCCCATTCCCGGATACGACACACATTAGCCACCCCATGACCCACTTTCAACCTTTAGTGAGACATCTTGAGCAACCATTCGAGAGGGGAGTTTATTTCTTTCTTGATTATTTTTCATTTCTATTTTATTTTTCCTTTTTCTTCGTACAAATGGGACTTTGTACACTTCAAGTGGGGGGGGGGGATAGGAATAGAAATGAAGTGTATGATTACTTAGCTTACTTGCCCTAATTTTCTAGTTGGTTTCAAAATTTTAAGCTTATTTGAAAATTTTTTGTCATATTTTTAACCAATCTAGAATCACATAAAGCCGAGCACACTATTACCCTTATTGCCAATGGTGAGATTTAGCATTTCCATTTCCCCCATTTTACCCAAATATACCATAAATTGAGTGTGCCGATAGTATTGTAAACTTTAGAACTTGGCTTTTACATCACTTCGAGACCATAAACGAGTAGTGTATCAAGTTAGCTTGGTGCATTTGGAAAAGGCGATTTAAAAAAAGTAAATGTTTTAGGATTAAACCCAAATAGCCTATATGTGTTCACTTGTGTGCGTTTATCGATTAGTCGCATTGGCTTTTTGACCCCCGTGTTAACCCTTTTTGTTGCACTCTCGTTTAGTGCAAGATACCCCTAGTTACACCCTTTTTGAGCCTATCCTTTCATTTTCTAACCCTTATTTTCGTTACAACCTTACACCTTAGCCTACCGTGTAGTTTTACCTTTTTTCCTAGAAGCCATTGTTCACCCTAGTTTGAGGTTCAAATAAAGAAGCGTATATCATCATCTACATCTCGCTAAAGATCGTCAAAGACCCCAAGTAATCACCTTATGCTCAGTTCAAGTGGGGGGAAATTTATCATTGCATCGTAAGCATATCGTTGCATATGCAAAAAAAAAAAAAATTATTGAAGTATGACTGTTTATAGTGCGAGCAAGTATAAGCACTGCATGAAGAAATTGGCATTGAGAATAATCTTCTCGATCACATACAAAGGTTGGAAGAATAAGTTCAAGAATAATTATGGTGGATTCCGGAGGCATGTACTGACCATATGTAGGCGAACCTTGAATTATTGGTTGGACGATGGCAACTCGGTTTTAAGCTAAAACTATTTCTTTTCTCTTTTCCTTTTCACCCATTATATATCCCATGCCTATCCTTACCCTTTTTGTCGTGAAGCGTGTCTAGGTGATGCAGCGAGCAATCCTTGATGTCTTGGCCATGGATTTGGTCATGTATCATTGATTTTGTCCACTTCGCCGTGACACGTTAGTAATGACACCACCCCTTAAGCCTTTGAAACTCAACCCAACATTGCTTTCTAAAATTTGTCTTAACCTTAGCTCTAGTGGTGGAGTTGTGTGTAATTGCCAAGCTTATGATAGAATACTTACTATGTCCGTGCAATTGAGTGATCACCCCGAAATTAACACTTAGAATAGGATGAGTGAGAGAGTTTTCGTTCCCATTTCGTGAGGTGTTCGGCTCTTGTTAATATTCTAGCATGGAAATTAAAACTGCGCATTCTTCATGGATGTGTCTTTTGCATTCTAAATTGGTCTACTTGAGGGCAAGTAGAGTTTAAGTGGGGGGATATTTGATAACATCAAACAGTCCTGAGTTTCTAAGCATTAATTTCCCCCTTTATGATCACATTTTGATTAAATTATTAGTGAAAACATCCTTATTCCTTATTATTTCATTTCAGGACGCATTCGAAGTAAGGAAGCTGCTATTGGATGTTTTCAAGCCCTATTGATTCAACTGTCTCTTAATTACGACGTAACCAAGTGATGAAGTTACGGCGCAACTAAAGATTACGAAGGCTACGGCGTAACCCTCAGCTCAGGTTACGCCGTAACTACTGATAACATAGACTACGGCATAGCTCTTAGCTTAGGCTACGCCGTAACAAAGATTTACACTGGATTATAGCAGCTACGGCGTAACACCAAACAAAGTTACTCCGTAGCCAATGGATAAGCACAGAAGATTGAAGGAAGTTACGGCGTAACTACCTAATAAGGTTACACCGTAACTATTTTGAAGCCTATAAATAGTCGATGGTTTCATCAGTATTAGATATCTCTCCTTTCCCAAACCTTCTAGGGTTTAAGGAGATCAAAACACAGAAGAAGAAGCATGGTTTAGGAGCATGAATAACGAAGTCCTCGTCTACGATTTCCTTTGTATTCAATTTTGGATCCTTTTTATATTTTTCTAGATCTTATATTATGAATTCATGTCATTAATTAAAGTTTGCATTTATGATATTGTTATTGTAACATATTGGATTTCACAAACACACTAAACCATAATCACAAGTGGCGTACAAGAAGGTTTTTAGAGAGAGAAAGTTAGAGGTTTAGGGAACTTAGTGAGAGAAAGAAAAATCTTATTATGAGCTCCAACTCTCTACCTTGGAAGGTAGAGAGTATTTATAGTCTTACAATAAAATGCCACACAACGGGCTGTGGATCAGGCATACAGTGGGTAAAGACCGTCCGTCCTCCACGGTGTTACTTAACTAAATACTACTTAACATAAAATAACTACGACTACGAGCTTTCTAACGAATATATATACTTTAGGTGACCGACTCTTTATACCGGAATTTCTAATTTCTAACAATCTCCCCCTAAGGGAGGTCACCTCAAACACACATTAAAATTACATTGAAAACAAACGGATATAACATTGAGATGGTTCTTGAGTTCTTGTTCATGTTCATTGTTCTATAGCTCGTAGTCATTGATTCTTCACATTGCATGTTTGGTTAATCCAAGTGGAGGTCTTTTACTGATCCACGTGATAATGAGATTTGAGCCAGCTTTGAGATCATCAGCCACATTAAATCTCTGACTCTTCCTTTGTGGTGTTGATATTATGTGATGTTGTGACATTTGGACCGACATGCTCACATTCTGGATCATGATTTCTTCTTATCAGAGTAGCGGAAGCTTTTGTTAATTCATGATATTGGCGCAGCGTAGCTAGAAGCATGGAGTGATAATATCAGAGTCATTGATGCACTAATCATGATTTCTTTAGAAACGAATGTGTAGTGTAAGCATGCGGCTATGGATTGACCGCTCCATTCTGATCAACTGCAAACGTCGGGGCGTACCTGCATACAACAGTTAGCAATAAAGCGCACGAGAGTGTCTTTGATCACTTTCGTTGAATTGAGGTACACGCCCACGGTTCCCCGTTGATCAGTACAAGTACTGCCTGTGATCAGGTATAATTCGAAGAATTTCCTTGACAGGGTTTCGCAGCTGCTCTAGCCGTTCTCAAACCGGAACGTCTCAAAGAAGACAACACGGAGTGAGTGAATCAGCGAATAGAGATTCACTGATTGATGAAAAGAGATTTGAAAAACAATCGTGTATCGCTCAATAGAAATTGTTTTTGCAATACAACGAAGGTTTTAATGAAAATCAATTATCAATCATAAACACCTTTTAATTTGAAATATTCGTACACGGTCGATGTGCTAAAGAAAAGAGTTTTTAAGCACAACGACCGGTTTTTCAAAGGTATCCGTCAATCCATAACCTGAACCAAGGTTGATTCAAAAGATTGAATCGCCCCATTGTTTCTGTTCAGTTGTCACATGGTTGATCTAATGAATAGATCTCACATGCCACCCACCAGGAGCTTGTTTGATGTTGGCACTAGAAGGCTTTCCATCTTCATTGTGAATATGTTTGCATATCACTCGAGATGTTCCGCAATACCACAAGGATAATCCGTAGGACTCAAGATATAATCTCTCTTTCCACATTGTGTGAAACAGAGAGTCTTCATTGAACGTGTCCTAATGAGATTTATTGATGATCTCGTGGCTCTAGACTCAATTTGTGCATATTTGGATCCTATAACGGAGACTAGGGAGAGGGTCTCCTTCTTCAATATCAACAATCTCTAAGAGAAAGTCGATAGATAATGTCGGTTCCCCGTGAGAATGAAACAAGTCCTTTTAAGAGGAACTTGAGTAGTTTGGGAAGTTAAGTGCAGCGCGTCACTGGGTCCATGACGTCTTGTCTTCAATACCGATGTTACCATCAGTAGTATATGAATTGAACCCGGTTTCTGCCCTAAGGTTGAATAAATGGAGGGCTATTTGTTTTCACCCTTTTTCACATTCAATTCTTTTTCATTCTTCAACCCCTTCAGTGCTTACCGAGACTTCATAACTAGAACCTTGTTGGGTTTATTCCAGTACTAGCTTAGTCTTAGTCCGCACTCTTCCCATATCTCATTTTTCTCCTTTTATCATCATACCTAAGAACTCTACACTAACTAGTGGATAGTCCCTGGGTAGATCCCTCCGGTTCTGGCGGATCATGGGAACAAAATACCTAACCTTATCATCCTTATATCACCATACATAAAGTAAAGTTGGTCGGTCTATTTGGTATTGTTCGTCCGCCATTGGAACCAATTGAAAACCATTTGAAAATCAATCCAGATGCTTGTGATATTTTATCAAAGAATTTTGTACCTGAATTGTTTTTGATATTTTTAGAAAGAGAGCTCCCCTTCAACATGTGCATCATGTATTTGAAATCGTTTAGCACACTGAGGCAAGAGGAAGAATTAACTTCTGTGATTTCTATTTTCTAAAAGATATCAACATCACTTTCCTTATCAAATCAAGTAGATAAAGCATTTTGGAAGGATGAGGTTTTCACAAGTTTGCTCCCCCTCAATATGTGCCTCGAGGTTTGAAAGAGTTATTGCACATACAAGAGAGAACTCAAGCACATTGATCACGTTTCAAATCTTTGTGTTTTAAGATAGATGCTCCCCTACAACATGTGCATGGAAAATTTGAAATCGCTTTGTCACATGCGGGAGGATAACTTGTACATCCTTATAAAACCATTTGCAAAACCATTTGCCGAATCATCAGTTTAAATCCAATTTAAATCACAAATTCTTCCCCGATCACAATTATCAAATCATTGAGATTTGTGATCTCTGTAGATTTAAATTGATTTTGAAAGCTTTTAAGGAGAATTGTGACTTGATTATGAAAACGTTTTAACCGATAAGGATCGAATTATGAGACTTTAAACTCCATTGATTAAACATGCATGATTATCTTTTGAAAACATAATAGTCACCAAGTCTGTACCATTGTTTGAAAAATACACTTTTGATTTAATTTGAAAAATCATTCTCCCCCTCAATCAATGACATAAGTTGTTGATTGAGTGTTAGATATTTTGACAACTGTTAGTCAGATGATTTTCAAAAATTGAGTCCGAGTAAATTTTCAAAGCAATTAGTTTTCGTTAGATAGTAGGTGATTGTTTTATAGAATCAGAGCATGAGATTTGAAAACCAATTTAAACATGGCTCTGTTCTTTCTTTGAAAAGCGGGTTACTGCCTGAAATGACAATAAACCATTTGTTTTACTTTCTCCCAAATTTATTTATTTATTTATTTTTTATTTATTTATTTTTATGAAAATTCGAACAACATCTAAAGTCCCGTGTCATTCTTTGAATGATAGCACAAAAACTGTAGATATTTTTCGAGTCGAGAAAAATATGATAAAAAGACAATATTTTTTGGAATTTTCAAGTTTTTTTAATAAATATTTACAAGAGATAGATGAAGAAAGACCTTTACTCCTCGCCTTCCTCATAAGACGTTTGAGTGTTTTTCGTTGAAGGCTTTTCAAGCCAAGTCGTGGAAGAATAAACTCAAAACGTTCTCTTGGAAGAGCTTTGGTGAAGATGTCTGCTAACCGGTATTCAGTCCTCACAAAATAGAGTTCCACCACACCTTTTTCCACTTGTTCCCTGATGAAATGATGTCGAATGTCGATATGCTTTGCTCTTGAGTGTTGAACATTGTTGCATGAGAGAGCAATAGCACTTTATTATCACAGTACAGAGGGATTTTGTTGAATTCAAAGCCATAGTGAGTTAATTGAGATCTCATCCATAGGATTTGAGCACAACAAGATGACATGGCTATGTATTCACCTCTGTAGAGGAAATAGAAGTACTCATTTGCTTCTTTGAAGACCAGCTCACAAGCTTATCACCCAAAATTGAGCACCTCCAGACGTACTTCGACGTGTATCTTGACACCCTGCATGATCTGCATCCTGCATATGTCCGTTAGTGACATACCGGTGTCCTTCCGGTACCAAAGTCCCATGTTGATGGTTCCTTGGAGATACCGAAAGACCCGCTTAACCGCTTCAAGGTGCTTTTCGGTAGGCTTAGCCTGGTATCTAGCACACATGCATACAAAGTAACGAATATCAGGTCTACTGGCCGTGAGGTACATCAGGGATCCGATCATACTACGATATTTCGTTTGGTCTACCATGATCCCTGAGTGGTCCTCATCTAGCTTGGTTCGTTCAATCATGGGAGTGTCAACGGGTCACTTGAATCAAATCCAAATTTCTTTAAAATCTCATTTGCATATTTAGATTGATTTATGAAAATGCCTCCGGACTTTGTGAAATTTGTAATCCCAAGAAAAATGACATTTGTCCCATCATTGACATTTGAAATTTGGAACCCATTTCTTTTGAAAAACGATCACATTCATTGGGGTCAGTCGAGGCAAAGATGATATCATCAACATAAATTTGAACGTGAATTAAATGTTTGCATGACTTCCTGGTGAACAATGTAGGATCAATCGCTCCTTTGCTGAATCCGGTAGATAGAAGAAACTTTGATAGCGTATCATACCATGCGCTTGGAGCTTGCTTTAAACCGTAAAGAGTTTTCTTCAAACGATAAACATGAGTAGGATGCTCTGGATTCACAAAGCCTTCAGGTTGGTTGACGTAGACGACTTCTTTAAGATCTCCGTTCTGAAATGCCGTCTTTACATCCATCTGATAGACTACCATGTTCTTACTTGCAGCATTAGCCAAGAATATTCCGATTGCCTCGATTCGAGCCACTGGAGCAAATGATTCTTCAAAGTCTATGCCCTCCTCTTGACGGTATCCTTTAGCAACCAATCTAGCCTTATTCTTTAAAACATCACCATGCTCATCAAGTTTAACTTTGAAGATCCACTTTAGAGCAATGATCATAGCACAACTGGAGCGGTACTAATTCCCATACATCAAGACGATCAAACTCATGAATTTCTTCTTGCATGGCATTGAACCGCTGTCTTCATTCATGGCGGTTTTAACATCTTTTGGTTCGATCTTAGAGAGTACGGAGTTGAAGAAGCACCATAAGGCATCGGTTGCAAGTTGTTTCCGTGTGGATACCGGACGAGAGGGATTTCCAATGATGTTGTCTAATGGATGATCGTGAGTCCATTTTCTGAGGTGTTCATGTGGGTGTTGTTGAGGGACTGAAGTAGCAGAGTCGATGTCTCCTGTAGAAGATGGTTCAGATGATGATTCATGAGCAAATATATTTTCAAATGGAGCATCTTCGGGAGTAGCAAAGGGATTGACTTCATCCTATGAATCAGAAGCATTTCCATGATGTACACTTGATGATTGAAGATTTGTTGATGAACAGGATTGTCAGCAGCAGGCTTCTTGGCTTAATGACATAGAAGTTGAAGGGTTAATTTCATTGACAGGATAGAAGCACTCTGTTGATTGGATTGACATATCATTGTTACTTGGCTCAAATTGTTCATCAAACATTGGATCAAACAGTTTCTTTAAATCATCTTCTGGAGGTACATATGGAGTTGCTTGAGAGGAGTTTGGTACAAGAGATGAACCAATGGGACGTTTTGAAGTGCGGGTCCGAATTTGGAATGTCCAGAGCCATTTGACCGGTCACCATCAAACGTGACGTGAATTGTTTCCATGATATTTCAGGTTCTCTTGTTATAGATTCGGTAACCTTTTCTGTTTGGTGCATAGCCTACAAAAACTCCAATGTCCGCTTTAGATCTCAGTTTCCTAAATCTTGACCATCATTAGTTGGATAACATAAAGCACCAAACACACGAAGGAATGAAAGATCAGGTTTTCTGTTGTGGACAAGTTCATATGGAGTTTTTCCATGAGCAGTGTGAATCGGGGATCGATTTTGGGTGTAGCATGCAGTGGCGATGGCTTCACCCCAGAGAAACATTGGAACTTTTGAGTAAATCAGGATTGTCCTTGCGGCTTCCACAAGAGTTCGATTTCTTCTTTCAACTACACCGTTCTGTTGAGGAGTTCGAGGAACACTTCTTTGGTGACTGATTCCAATACTTTCATAAAACTCACCAAGTTTTTTGTTAACAAACTCGTTCCATTTGTCCGCTCGATGATTCTCGACCGCTTTGTTAAGACGAACCCTGCACTGCTTGATGAGTTTGATGATGATATCCGGAGTTTCATCCTTTGTCCTTAAGAACTTTACCTGTGAATCTAGAGAAATCATCAACCACAACTAACACATATTTCTTCCCAAAGATATTCTACACTCTCATGGGTCCACATAAGTCCATGTGAATTGTATGAAGAACTTCTGGGACTGAGTTTGTGGGTTTGGGTTTATGGGCATACTTCTTGCTTTTTCCCAATGGCATGTCTGAACAAAGATGATCCTTTTCATACTTAAGTCTAGGTAAACCTACAACTAAGTCCTTTCTGGAGAGATCATTGATGGTGCCAAGTTCAAGTGATTGAGACGACGATGCCATAACCATGACTTTGTTTTTGAAGCCTTTGACAACAAGCAAATTGGAGAAGACTTCATCATATCTTCGATAGAGATGGTGTATAGGTTTGAACCACGTGTTCCTCTTAAAAGTTCCTTACCATCAAGTTCTCTAACGAAACATGTATGTTTCCTGAAGGCTACTTCTAGATCGTAATCGAAATTGACCAACAGAGAACAGTTATGACCAAGACCTTCCACATAATATACCTGAGATAACACTTTTGCCAACTACATAATCACCATAACCCATAATTGCACCGAAATGATCATTCCCGAATCTAACTGTCCGATGAATTTGCTCACGAAGTTCATGAGCCGCGACCGGTCTCCAGTCATATGCTTGGAACAGCCTGAGTCCAGTACCACGTAACGATTTGAACGATCTGTAGTTGAACACAGACAAGAATGGATAAATGGATAATTGGGATCCCCATGCAAGAATGGGTTCCACTTGGTTAGTAACAGTAATTGGAACACCCACATCATAAATAGAAACATCCATATCGAAGTAGAAGCAATGGAATCATTGGGAATAGATGCAATGTCGGTGTCAGATTTGACCTATTCAAAGTATGTTCACTTCTTAAGGGAATAGTTCTACCAGGAGGCATCCATTTTCTAGTGGGCATAGTCTTAGCAGTTTGAGGGCAAAACTGATTATTCTTATGGCCAAAAGGTATCCAATAATAACCTATCTTTATAAATGTTCTTCCTGTGGGTTTCCACTGTTTTCTAACAATCTTTCGTCTTTGCCTTTTAGCTTTCTTTGCACGATTATTAGCCTTAACAATTCTAACTGGGCATTTGACAGATTAGACAAAGCATTCACACCACATTCATGATTAGCAACATAATTCAAGCACATCATTACAAGGTTTGCAAATAGTATCAGAATTCGAATTAATTACAGTACGTTTAAGGCTAATACTAGAATCAACACGATTCGTTTTATTCAACTCAAGCTTAAAGTTCCTAGGTTGGTCTTCTACTCTCTTCCAATGCACATTTTTAGCTTGCGAGGTCCTATCATTCCTTGTATTGTCTTGAGACTTTGACTTGCTCGCTTTAATGTCACCTGATTACTCCTCAGTAGAGGAATTATGGGAACATTAGTTGGTTGATCTACTTTTTGCATTCCTGAACTAGACGTGCAAGGATCTGTATTACTAGACGACACATTGATGTTCACTTTCTTAAAACTGGGCCTTGAATGGTTTGAATGCTCGAAGACTAGGCATAGAACAAGGCATCACAGCTTTGCCTTTTGCACCTAAGGATAAGGATTTAGGACATGTTGCAATTACACATTCTAGCAGCTCTTGAGATCGTTTGGCCTGGAGGCAAGCAAACCTAATTTCACTATCAAGAGGTTTGTTAATGAAATCCTCTTCGACAATCTCACGGAGACATTCTAGACTATCCTTAAGGTGAGCACAGTAGTCATGAAAAGCATGTTCATTATTCCTAAGATGAAGAGGAATATATTTAATCACATAGTGTATTTGCAATCTAAGGGTGACTTTGAGACAACATTCTTATTGAAAACAAGTGGCAGTTTCCCATTTCCTGACTTCTCGATTCTCAATTTCCTTTTGTAAAGACGTTATTTTTTCGTTGTTTTGGTCACGGGTGACTTTCATTGAATCATATAACTCTTTAAAGTGTCGTTTAACTTTTTCATTTTCTTCTAGAAAACTCTCGTTTTCCTTTTGTAAGGCATTAACTAAGTTTTGAAGATGAAAAGTTTGAGAGTACTGAGAATCTAAAGGAGGAGGCATTTGGGATCCAGTCACATTGTTCTTTTCACCCTTCAATTGAGAGATTTGGGCTTTCAAACTTTTGATCGTGTTACAATGAGCTCGAATCTGTTCATCACGTTTGCTAATTTCAAAACTGCATCAAATTCAGGAGCATCCAAGGATGTCTTGATATTTGAGGTTTTAACATTTTCTTTTAGATGTTGATATTTTAGTTGTAAATCAAAATGTTCAACTTCTAGTTTAGAAAGATGTTTACCAAATTATCGTGATCATCCCGATCAATTTTCTCATTAAGTTTCGAATTAATCTTTTCAAGCTCAATGACACGATCATGAGAGACTTTCAGAGCAGATAATTCATGAAATTGAGAAGCATTAATGGAGCAATTGTAGCAGTAAAACACATCTTGAGCAATACATTCAGAAATAAGATTCTCATTCAAGGTATGCAAGTTCTTCCTCTCAATCTCATTATATTTTAATGCTCGCTCATAGTCACTAACCTCAACTATCATTGCATCAAATTCCTTTTCCATTCCTTTAATATCTGAATTTATCCCCTTTTAAGACTCTCAAAATGATCTTTTAGTAGTTTGAAGAAAGGCATGACCTCAGTTAGATAACATTCTTTTGTTTGTTCAAAACCCCTTTCCCTTCAGCTATCCCATGGGTGTGATCCTTTTCTTACAAGTTTTCTCAAAATCAACAAATAGTTGAAGAATAACATATTGACTGATTAAGGTCTTGCTTTTAGTGGCAATAGTCCTAGGAACTAAATGCATTGGTATATTGGGAGGATACAGTCGTGAAGGCATTTTCCTAAAGGGGGTTTGTTACAACAAGATTCTCTCGCTTTTGCTTATCTAAATCCTTTTCCGAACACTTGTTCGAGTGTTAACAATGTCCGAGGCTTAAACTTGTTCAAGGAAATCCAATTCTCCTTCTTGTAATCATGGGGTGTGATATTTATTTTCTTCTCTTTACATTTAGGATCATCTAGTTTCTTGTTCATCTTTTCCCTAGTGACTTCATCCGATTTCTTATCTTCCTCAGTGCACTCAACGCAACTAGGTTTTCGTCTAGGCTTAAGAATTTCATTGCCATCATAAATAACCTTATGGGCAGCTCTAGCCTTTTTAACAACCTCTGGATTTGGTTCCTCAACAAGGGGAATACTATGCTTATCATCAAAACTCTATGCTTAGTGATTAAGTGAGCAATCTGAATGGTATTTCCTTGTACGTACAACTTATTTTCAAGCTTGTTTTTCAAGGTTTTTAGATTAGAAAAATCATTCAAAAGTTTTGATTCCTTAATGCTAAATTCTTGCTTAAGCATTTTAACATTTTCTTGAAGTTCTTGTTTTTGCTTAGCAGTTTTAGAAAGCTTTTCTTGTAAGGAGTTTAACTCTAGTTTTAATACTTCTTCTAAACCTACTTTTTCTAATAGTTGTACGCATTTGGTCATCCATTTCCTGCTCACGGGAGGTCAACTCAAATTTAGCACGTTGTTCATAAATAGCAACACGTTCTTTATAGGCATTCAGTTTAGAGATAACAGAATCATCAGAGGCACATGCGGTGTATTCATCAAAAACATAGTCATCGTTGAATGCAGAAGATGCATCACTTGGTACAACTTCACTTTCACTTTGTTTCACATATTGATCATATGGGACAACATTGATATTACCCATATCTTCAATATTTGACTCAATAGTTTCAGTTGATTGTACTTTGTCATGCATCTTTTGCATATCAAGATCATCGTATAGTTTTAGTACCTCAGAAATGAGTTTGTCTTTGGATGGACCAACTTGTGGTGAAGATGAGACCTTAGGAGAGACCATTGGAGAAATGCTAGCCATGAAAATTGTTTGTGCAGTAGGTCCATCATCAACATCACAGTCGTATGCATCACAATCAGCTACTTGAAAGGCATTCTGATGATTGTGACCTATCTCCTGAATAGGCTTCTCATCCACATCTGCATCATAGGTCTTGGCATTTCCCTCAGCAAGAAATAACAACTCTTCTTCATCCAAAGCTACACCATTATCCCGGGCTTGAACAAGCAACATCTTATCCCTGAAGTATTCAGCATTCTGAGGGCTTTTTGGCGATGTGCGCTTCCTTGCAATGTGTCCCTCACCCCACAGTTGTAACACTTGATCATCTTAACTTGAACTTGATTTCCATATCTTCCCTATTCTCGATTTGCCACATATCCTCTACCAACTCCACCTCTTCCTTGTTCATACTCCCTTTCTTGAACTGGTTGTACTATAACCTTCCCATCTCTGACAAGTGGCATGATTGTGTGGATTAGATGCTGTTCTGAGGTTGTTGTTGGTGTGTGGGAGAGAGTTCATGTTTTGACTAATCAGGAGAGCCAGTTGATTAATGAAGTTTCCCATGTGTGCATCAAAGCATCGCTTGTTTGAACATTGGATCGGGAATGAGTTTGTGAGTTCCATCACCCATGGGTATAACTTGTGAAGCTTTAGTGGTAATCCTAATGTTTGAGTAGAAGGTAGTTGAATCATTTGATGAGCTTGTCTCTCCTGGATTTGTTTTGAATTGTTCAAGAATCCTCTTTTCAAACATGGCATGTCTCTCATTCTGAAGAAGGAAGGCATAAAGTTGCTCATAGTTTGTATTCTTCAATCCTTTAGTGAGCTTCACAGAAGTGACAAACTTGTGCCATTCGGGATTCATGTTGTTAACAAACTTTGAGTTCAACTGAATGTTAGGCATGGTCATTCTGATGTTCCTCATGTCATTCACCAGCTTATGGAATCTCACATAGTACTCATAGACACTCTCATCCGGTTTCATCTTGAAGTGCTCAAATTCATCATAGAGTTGAGATTCTCTGTCTTCCATAGTTAATTCAGAACCTGAGAGAAGCATCCTAACATTATCCCATACGCCTTTGCTTCTGTTGTGGTTGATAAGCTTGTATATGTCTTCTGGAAGACCTTGCAATATGATGTTAGAAGCCCCGATATCGTGCATCGAATCTCTTCTTCTCCTTATCATTGAGCTCATCATACATCTTTGGTCTGTCCATTCCAGTAAATTCAATGTACCATCTTCAGTTGTATCAATTATGTCTCTAGTAGTCTCAACCCGATATGGTCCTTCATCAATCGATTTGAGAATGTTGACCCCATTTTCCTTTCCAAGACAGTACAATCTGATTCTTTGAGCCCAAGAGTCGTAGTTAGTTCTATCAAGCATGGGTGACGCAGTATCTGAACCACCGCTTGAACATCCTCGCAACAGTGGAGATGATTGTAGGAACGTTGGTAGACATGATGACTGATTAAACGGGATTTTATAACTCTATGATTAAACCGCGAAATAGATTCTTTCACGGGATTTTACTAAATCAAGAGAAAACCGTATTCAAAGGATATCACCCAAGTCGCTAGGAAACTTTGAACCAAGTCGCTAAGTGCCAAGTCGCTATGGTCCCAAGTCGCTATATAACAACTCGCTACAATCCAAGTCGCTAGCAAAATTTTGACAAAGAAGTCGCTAAGAACTAAGTCGCTAATTTGTCAAGTCGCTAAATAGCAACTCGCTAGGTACCAACTCGCTAACACCAAATCGCTAACAATATAAAGTACAAGTCGCTAACTTACACCAAGTCGCTTTTTGTCGGCTTGTATCAATAGACAAGTCGCCAATCCAACTCGCTAAGACCTTCAATTACAAATCGCTACCAAATAACAAAGCAAGTCGCTAGCAAGAACACTTATCCGTGGCTCAAGTCGCTAGCATGAAAAACACATAAACACCACTTTTCAATCCAAAAACAATCCAACCACGATGATTCAAGCCTTCTAAATCAAAACCTAAACACTTGTGATGATTCCAAACACAAAAGTACAATCAAAATCCAAACTTTAACACTAGAAATCAACCAAATGATGCAAAAACCACTAAACTTTTTCAAACTCAAAAACCACCTAAAAACCACTAGAAATCCAAAGATATGTAAGAGATGATCTAACCATGGCTCTTGATACCAATTGTAACATATTGGATTTCACAAACACACTAAACCATAATCACAAGTGGCGTACAAGAAGGTTTTTAGAGAGAGAAAGTTAGAGGTTTAGGGAACTTAGTGAGAGAAAGAAAAATCTTATTATGAGCTCCAACTCTCTACCTTGGAAGGTAGAGAGTATTTATAGTCTTACAATAAAACGCCACACAACGGGCTGTGGATCGGCATACAGATGGGTAAAGACCGTCCTAGTCCTCCACGGTGTTACTTAACTAAATACTACTTAACATAAAATAACTACGACTACGAGCTTTCTAACGAATATATATACTTGAGGCGACCGACTCTTTTATACCTAGAATTTCTAATTCCTAACAGTCATTCTCTATAATTCTTTATAGACATTTGCTAGTCTTTTCATAGATCGCTAGCATTGGTAGTATTATAAGCTTGGTAGTATCTAAAGGGCTGGGAGATATGACCAACTGACCCCAGTTTGATAGATAGCGAAGTACGGGAGGAATTGGCCATAGTACGACCACTCTTTGTATGCAAATTGACCAAATGATTACTTATCAAGTGGATGTATTTAAGAGGTTAGGGGGAATCTAAGTTCATAACGGCCAGGTTCCCACCTTCTAGATCTAGTAGATTTGGTGTTTAATGACTGCTATTAGGTTGCTGAATGATCCCGGGTGACCTGCTCATCTTGGTGAGGAATCTAAGAACCATAGGCCATGACAAATCGACCAAAGGAGTCTGGTGATAATTAACCACTATATTGAATCTTGGTATCGGGAATCAATTCATATTTGTAGTCTTTATGAAGCTTCGTTTATCTATCTCTTTTACCTAAATTTCTGGTGTCTGTGTAAGTAGAATAATAGCATATATATGGATCATATCAACCTTGTCTACCCATATATCATCTATATATTATCTAATCATCTTAGTTCTTTCAAGGTCACAACTCTCTTGGGACGATACTTGGATTTACCTAAGGCTTTACTACATCTGATCGGGTACTCTGCCCGTTAGTATGTGTCTATCCTAAGTTGTCTAAGTTTTATAAATATTAAAAGCAGGATGAAATAGCACATCATTGGGGCTCAGGAATCTCTTCGTCGTCACCACCGGTGTATTGGAAATGATCACCAATTTTCTCTGATGGTGGTGGAGACTCAGAGTCCTGAGGTTTATCAGAAGCAGGAGGTTGTTGAGAAGAGCTTGTTGTGGTGGTGGTACTTGGGGGTGGTGGAGGCATAGATGAGGATTCGCCTGTTTTCTTTTGACGTTTAGGCTCTGAATCCTTGTTCGCATCATCATCGTCTCTTGGTCTCTTTTCTTGACCAGCTCATTCCTTGCAAGTTTGCTTTAGTTGATATGCAAGTAATGCCTCAAAAAGTTTTGATTCATCAGAAGTGAAAGTTCCAGATCGTGAAGACATCTGCATAATCAGTTTTGAGATCAAATCAGCTTTAGTGGCAACATGAGGCAGAACTGGTCGGATTTGCATCACCGCTGGTGTGGTTGAAAGTGTTTGCTGACATCAGATATGGATAGAGTTGTCTTGCAA
The DNA here is from genome assembly GCA_910596185.1 of Chrysanthemum makinoi. Lineage (NCBI taxonomy): Eukaryota > Viridiplantae > Streptophyta > Magnoliopsida > Asterales > Asteraceae > Chrysanthemum > Chrysanthemum makinoi. The sequence goes on from OU343221.1 coordinate 108,421,292, forward strand.
ACATTTCTTTTGTGACTCCAGGGACGGTGTCGAGAAGGAACTTATGAGTGTAGTCCCTAATCGTCTTGTCCATTTCACCCTGAATATCTCGGTTGAGGAATTGCTGGATCTGGTCTCTTTCCTCTGAGAACTCGTTCATCAAATCACCAAGTAAGTTAACCCTGTCAGCGAGTTGATTCAACTTCTTGTTAACTACATTTTGTTTCCTTGCTTGTCTGACAGCCTTAACAATCTTGGTTTTGGCACGTGATGCCCAAGTATCAGTGGGTTTCTTGATCTATCTGGATGAAGATCTGGTGGTAGCATCTTTGGATGGTGGTGGTGATGAATGAGATGAAGAATCTGATGAAGATGAGTCATGAGATGGCTCTGGGTCTTTAGGTGGCTCAGAAGTTTCTTCAGGGTTATGTTCAGGATTGTCTAGAATGAAACTGTCAGCCTCATTCTAATCCTTTCTTCCTCATCAGCTTTAGCCCGAGCTTCTTCTTCAGCCTTTTACCTAGCCGCTTCCTCCATGTCTTCATCTGTTATTTTCTCATTCTTTTCTTGTTCCTCATCTTCTTCAAAATCAAACTTGATTTCGGACTCTTGTTACTGTTGCTCTGTTGATTCCTTAGTGGTGGTAGCAGTTCCCTTATCGGGTTAATTAACCGCATCAAGAACTGGTGTGGTTAGTGCACCACCACTGGGACCTCCAAGGCTTCTGGTTTGTTGAAGGTTGAATTCAGTAGCAACATGCTTCAACCTCAGCTTCTTAAGAGTCTTGTGGTATTGCTGTTCATCCTTTTGTTCCGTATCATCATCAGAGCTATCTTCTTCTTCTTCAGCAACTTGTGTCTTCCCTTTGTCTGATTTGGGACTGGGTGGTTTGTCATCTGACCTTAGTGAGGTCGTTTCATCTGTTGCAGTTTCGAAATAGCGAACCACCTCTTCAGACACTGTATCTTCAAAGTCGTCATCCTCTGGAGTTTGTTTCGTCTTGGGATTAGGATGAGCGACCTGAGAAGGGACTTTTCTTTTGAGACTTGGGTGCCTCTTTGGATACTTGCGAGCGCTCCTAGTGCTTTCAATGCTTCCAGCGCTGCATGATCTTCTTGTCTTCTTGACTGGAATGGCTGAAGTCTTTTCATCCATGAACCCGACTTTGCCTTTACTCACTGCTTCTTGGTATCGACTATACGATGGAATACTTTTGATATCATTAGTGAGAACGCAATCCAGAAGTACTGCACCTTTTTTCTTTGTTAAGGAGTCTTTAAATCTAACAATGTTCAACGTAGGCTCATACAACGCAGAGTGATTCTTGGGGTCATTGATTCTCAAGGGAATGTCCCATATTTTTCCCGAGAATATTCTGTATAAACAGCTTCGTGTATCTGATGAAGGGAACTTTTATCCCAGGCTTCTTGAGGTAGGACATCATATCTTCCCAGATCAGACTTGCATAGTCGATGTGCATTTTGTTGACCATGCCCCAGAAAATTTGTAAGTGCATGAGTTTAGGATGCTCATGACCGCTGTCACTTCCAGAAACAGACTTGGCGATCATGATGTACAAAGTCCTCCACGGTTGGGGAATGTTCTTGAGATCGACCGAGGAGTGCTTGGTAATAACTCCAGCAGCTTCATCATAGCCAATATTGACCATGAATTGCAATGTAGCTTCTTCACTTGGAATTGCTACATAGTCGGCAGGTTGGATAGCAGGCAGAAGAAGAATTGTACGCAGATCAGCTACAGTGATGGTGACTTCCTTATCATTAAGAGTTACCATGATAGCATCTTGTCCGTCAATCTTTTTCAATGTATGCCATAATTGGTGAATGTAGATTTCTAGAACAGTTGTTGAGTTGGTGAGCATGTTGTTGTAAGGATGGGTTTGGAGGATATCTACAGCAATCCTGCATGAAGATTCTGAGCAGGTGATGTTCTCAAAATCGACCTTGAGGTTGTTCTTTCCAATTTTCTTGCTGTAATCAGTTGGGAAGATATCATTCATTGTGAGCTCATTTGGTGCATTGACATTTTCCATGATGACGTCCATTTCGTGATCTGAAAGGTATTGAGACAAAAGAACCAACATATCGAAAGACATTATGTTAGTCAAAATTTTATTTTATTGTCCAATTATTGAATTTGTTATGTTAATGAATGTTACGAGTCCAAAGTCACATGTTGTCCAATAGTCCAAAGTTGACGTGATAAGTTACGTGAGTATGTTAATTTTGAATTTTAAAGTCCAAATTTTCACTCAATTACACAACATTTTAACAATTTTGCTTATTAGTGACATTTTGGTCTTGTGATGTTATGAGTAACTTATTACAAGTTTGTACGCATAACATTTCAAAAGTTAAGTTACAAGTTAGGCTTATGCGTAAGCAGTTATGCTTATGCGTAAATAGTGAAACCATAAGCGTAGGAATAAGCTTATGCGTAGGAGTCACTCATAGGCATAAGAAAGCTTACGCGTAGGAATGGACACTTAGCATAAAGCTTACGCGTAAGCGTAGGTTAGGGATTTACGCGTAAGGTTTACTCGTAAGAGCAAGACTTATGCATAGAAATCCAAGTTTACGTATATCCCTCACAGGATACGCGTAGTCCCATTGTAGAACCTTATGCGTATAAGTTACGCGTAAGATTGCGATTATGCGTAACGTCTATGCATAAGGTGATCCTTAAGCGTAAAGTCCATTTTAACCTTGATTCTGAATTGGTATGCGTAAAAACCTGAAATAGATCAATCATAACACTCCTATTAATAGGTTATTCAATCACTTTCAACATCACATGGTATCACAAGTCAATTCCAGTTACGCGTAGAATAACGTTATGCGTAAACATAAACCCTAAACATTAAAAACCTACGTGTAAACAATCTAGCCATGTAAAATCCACCAAATGATTTCTGGGAGGTCTTAGAAGCAAGAAGAGATGTTTTCAACAAGTTTTAACATCAAATGAATCATGAATAAAAAATACCCCAAACCTACGAGTTCATAAACCCTAAAGTCTAATTTCACAAATTTGATATTTTTGGGTTTGATTCAAAGGTGCATTTGGTTAATTAAACATGTAACAAACCTAACCCAAGCATCTAATTAACCTCAAACACTCACACATGAAAGTACCCAAATCCACGCATAAACCCTAATCCACAAAAATGATCAAAAACATTTTCTGGGTTGAAAATCTTGATGGAAATGATTATTAGACATGTTTTTAACCATTTTAATACAAACCATTTCATCAAAAACACCCCATAGTGATTTCTTGTTCATACGCTTATGCGTAGAACCCAAAATCACTTATAGTTTAAAATCAAACCGTTTGTTTTGAATAAGATTTAAAACCTATGTTTGTAATCATTCAATGAAGCGTTTAACACTTACAAAATTCAAGTTTAAAGCACGGATTGAAGAATCAATCTTAGGCATGGATGAAGTGGTTGGAAAAGTTAATGTTTGTAATAAATGAGTAAATGAAATTAGGTGGAGTGTTTTGTGTAAAATGAGTTTTAACTTTTGAAAATAATAGTCCCCTCACCTCAACCATTTTCAACCACAGCCCATAACTTCTATTTTGGTTAAGCAAAATGTGATGTTTGGAAAGAAACTTGACGAAACACCCCCTCGACTTTAGAAATAGGGAAATTTTACAAATGTGAGTCCGAGGATAGTTGAAAAACAAGAAACGTATCCACCATTATCAAAGATACAACCAATTAGAGTAACATGCAAGTACAAGGTTTTATGAAACTGAAAAATATTTACATTCTCCCCCTCAACACTTATCTGAGAAAATTGATGAAATTTTGAAAGAGCAAAGTGTTGACAGAAGATTTGTATTTGCAATGTTTGAAGAAATTTAGATAGAAGAATATTTTTGTATTTTATCATATTTTATATTTTTCTATTTTTTTTTTGAAAAATTTATTAACAAAAGTGGTTTTGGTGTTTGACAGGTTTTAAGATTGTGTTAAAAGTTCGTCCAGTTCCTCTGGAGTCAAACACCTCATGCCAATCCAGTGTATCAACTCAGTAAACCTAGCAGGAGCTAAGGCTTTGGTGAGAAGGTCCGCCAGTTGGTGTTCAGTACCCATAAAATTTAATTCAACGGTACCCTTTTCCACATGCTCTTTGATGAAATGATATCGAAGATCGATGTGCTTGGACTTTGAATGTTGAATGGTGTTGCACGAGATCACAATAGCACTTCTATTGTCACAGTACATCAGAATTTTGTCAAATACGTAACCATAGTCTTTGAGTTGTTTTCTCATCCAAATGACTTGAGCACAACACGCCGACATGGCTACAGATTCTGCTTCGGTTGAGGACATCGATGTACAATCTTGCTTCTTTGATTGCCATGACACCAATTTATCACCAAGGAATTGCAAACCACCTGAAGTACTTTTCCGAGAATCTAAGAAACCTACATGATCAGCGTCTGAAAAAGCTATTAGTTCAAAACCAGAATCATTCAGATACCAGATCCCCAAATTAATGGTTCCCTTGATGTATCGGAGGATTCTTTTAGCCTCAGAGAGGTGAGTTTCAGTTGGTCGCGACTGATAATGGGAGAAAAGATAGACAGCAAATACAATGTCAGGTCTACTGGCTGTTAGATACATGAGAGACCCAATAATACTTTGGTATTTGGTAGGGTCAACCAATTTCCCATGCAAATCAGCGTCCAGTTTTTTGGTATGTGCCATTGGTGTGGCATAGGTGTCACAGTTTTGCATTCCATGTTTGTTTAAAATTTCAAGAGCATATTTGGACTGATTAAGGAAAATACCACGGGGTGATTGATGAACTTGCAGTCCTAGAAAGAACGTAAGTTCACCCATCATGGACATTTCAAAATGTTTTTTCATAAGTTTTGAAAATTCGTTTGAGTACTTTTTATGTGTTGACCCAAAAATGATGTCATCCACATAGATTTGAACGATTAAAATGTGAGCCCCATGATATTGACTGAAAAGTGTTGGGTCGACCGATCCTTTAGTGAAATTATTGGTAATGAGAAAGGATGATAACTTATCATACCACGCCCGAGGGGCTTGTTTGAGACCGTAGAGAGCCTTTTTCAGTTTGAAGACGTGATTCGGAAACTCAGGATCATCAAATCCTTCCGGCTGGCTAACATATACCGTTTCTTTCAGTTGACCATTCAGAAAAGCAGTTTTGACATCCATCTGATATACAGTGATGTTCATGTGAGCCGCAAATGCCAGAAAAATCCGTACAGCCTCAAGTCTAGCAACCGGTGCGAATGATTCCTCGAAGTCAATCCCTTCTTCTTGTCTATAACCCTTAGCCACCAGACGTGACTTATTTCTAATAACCGTACCTTCAGCATCCAACTTGTTTTTCCAAATCCATTTAAGACCAATAACGTAGACCCCTGTTGGTTTTACAACCAATTCCCATACTTCAAGACGTTTAAACTGATTAAGTTCTTCTTGCATGGATTCAATCCAGTTGTCATAAGTCATTGCTTCTTTAATGTTTTTGGGTTCAAATTGGCAGACGGTAAGTGCATAAATGCAATGTTCACCGTCAGTCTGAAGGCGTTGTCTAGTTACGACTGGTTGATTCGGGTTTCCAATAATGTTCACAAGAGGATGGTCTTTAGTCCAACGATGTGTGGAGGGTTGATGTTGATATACATTATGCAGATTAGGTGGATTCAAATGGCTTGAAGATGGTTCCACAACATCAGAAGTTGCAGTTTCATTAGTGAAAGGGTTAAAGAACGCATTTGGATCGAAATCTGCGGGTGTAGGTACATCATGATTCAGAAGATCATCAGCTGGTTCAGCGTCATTGGATGCAGTTTGTTCGGCTGTTGTTGTAGATTCAATTGGAGGTGCTTCTTCAACAGTTGTTGTTGTTGCAGGTGTATCAGGGATTGGATTTTTATCAGGTTGAGCAGCGGAAACAGTTGATACATCTGGAGCACGTTGATCAATATCATCACTAAATAGAGGAGCAAATAGCTGTTCCATTTGACGATGAGTAAGCTGTAAGCTTGGTTCAGCTGGTGATGGGGTTTGGGGAAAGTTTAGATGGTTATGACCGGGTTCCAAGCTGTTTTGCTCAAAAGCCATTTCTGTAAGCTCATCAAAATTGGCATGAACCGTTTCCATAATCTCCCTTGTATGACGATTCCATATTCGGTATCCTTTAGAATTTTCATAGTATCCAACGAAGACTCCAATGTCAGCTTTAGCCTTGAGCTTTCCAAAATCATCACGATCATTATTCGGGTAACAAAGAGAGCCAAATACATGAAAGTGTTTGAGATTCGGTTTGCGGTTATGAATAAGCTCATAAGGTGTTTTGTTGTGGCGTTTGGTTATCATAGAACGGTTTTGAGTGTAGCATGCAGTTGATACGTCTTATGCCCATAAGTAATCTGGAAGTTTTGCATTTATTAACATCGTTCTTGCAGCTTCCACTAGAGTACGGTTTCGTCTTTCAACAACTCCGTTTTGTTTTGGTGTCCGTGCAATTGATGTTTGATGCTCAATTCCTTCTTTCTCATAGAATTCACGAAGAGTTTGATTCACAAATTCAGTTCCTTTGTCTGTTCTGATTTGCCTGACTGTGTTCCGGAGCTGAACTTGAATTTTCGTGAGAAAGGTGGTGATCATCTGTGGAGCTTGATCTTTGCTTCGTAGAAAATAAACCCAAGTCCATCTGGAGTAGTCATCAACAATTAACAAAATGTAGCGTTTGCCATTAATCGTATGCACACGCATCGGGCCACACAAATCCATGTGAAGAAGATGAAGCACATGCTGGGAGCTGTGTTCCACCTTTGAAGGAAAGTGAGCACGAGTGCTTTTCCCTTGTTCACAAGCTGAGCATAGATGATCTTTAGAATACCGAAATCTTGGGAGACCTTCAACAAGTTTGTAACGTGCAAGATTGGTTATGGTTTGAAAGTTTAAGTGTGAAAGTCGACGGTGCCACAACCAAGATTTTGTTGATGTTGCCTTAGAAAGTAGACAGATGGGGGATGAAGCAATCATGTCTTGCATTGATATTGTGTAAAGGCTTGATGTGCGGTTTCCAGACATGAGATCGTTTCCTTGTAGATCACGAATGAAACAAGTTTTCTCCCTAAAAGCAACTTCCAAATCTCCATTACAAAATTGACCGACTGAAAAGAGATTGTGACCGAGACCTTCCACATAATAGACTCTGCTAATTTCGATGTACCCATTGATGTAATCTTCATAGCCCATGATAGCTGCGAAGTGATCATTCCCGAACCTGACAGTGCCGATGAACTTTGAAACAAAGTTTGATAACAGTTTGAGATTGCCTGTCATGTGCCGGGAACATCCTCTATCAACAATCCAGAGGATGATCTGTATCACCTGCATTACACACAGACGACACAGGTGGAATAGAAGTAGAGGTGGAACCCGAAGAGTTAGAGGGTTCCGTTACAGTTACAGTTGAAACACACATGTTAACAATTTTAGGAATCCATTTAAATCCAGGTATGTTTTGTAACCATCTCTGCCAAGTCCAACTAGTCTTTGCTTTGGTCTTAGTGAATGCACTAGGTGCTATTCTCTTCTTAGGAGGTGAAGTGGGTTCTATGGGTACATCAACGATCGTAGCAGGAACACTAGAGGGCGGTTTTCCTAGCACAGACTTAGAAGCATTAGTTGGACTAGAGGTATTCCATTTTCTATTGTTCCGCTTACGAGATAAGATAACATTAGCAACACATTTATCATGACAACCAGAAAACATGCTTTTACGACAACCAACACAAGATGCTTCAAACATAACATTCAAAGTACTTAAAGGTTCAACATTCGTTACATCACTTTTGCTATTACATTTGTCTAACGCAATGTCTAAAGTGGGTGCAACTTGAGTTTTATTCAAAGTCCTAAGGTGTTCTTCTACTTCAGAGGACTTTATTGTTCTTCTCTTACGTCGCAACTTCCTATTCTTCCTGGTTTTTCTCTTAAGCTGTGAAGTGCTAACGTTGGGAAAAGAGGCAACTATTCCTGTTTTAGTGGAAGGAAGCACATTAGTATCTTGTGGTTTGTCATTAAGTGTTCTAGTGTCAATTTTATACATTCCTGGGGCAAGTGCATTTTTGTTACTAATCTTATGTTGCTTAAGTTTTACCAACTCCGCTTTTAAGTCATGAATAGTGTGTAACAAATCTTGATTTTTAGAGCGAGTGTTTCCATTATTTCGTAAAACTTCTTTGGTATATGCAAGATGATCATCAGCATCTTTGACGCTTTAGCACGAGTCTTTTTGAGCAAATCAAATATGACACCATATTCTGTTTTGACTTTGGCAATTTCTTGTGCATATTTTAAAATTTAACATTTTAAAGACACGTTTTCATCATCCAGTTGTTCTATTTTTGGATCAAAAAGATTTTGAATGCAACTGGTTGATTTTGTTTTGCAAAGCAAGTTCTCGATTTTGACAATCTTTTTGACACCATTGAAGACGACGTTTTGCATTCGAAAGTTCATTTAACGATCGCTCATTTTCAATTTTGAAAGACTCGATTTGTGTCACATTATCGGTATTCTCAACATTATCAACAGAATCAACAGCGATATAATCATATGCATATGCAACAGTATGTAATAATACAACATTTATGGTATCAGCACAAATAAAATCTTCCAAGAGTCGGTCAACATGATTTCTTAAGATTTTCTTTTAATGGTTAGTATTTGAAATCGATGTTTTTGTTTTCTCGAAAACTGTTTTCATAAGTCCAATCTCTTTCTGAAGTTCCCGTTCCTAATATATTGCACACATTTTTAGATTTCGGACATGTGGTAAAATCCCTTTCTAAAAAATATCCCTTTGTTGTCGCGCAAATGGCAATTCAAAATGTTCAGCTTTTATTTCAGAATTAACTTCAATTGCATGTTCCAAAATTTTGATGTCAGACATAAAAGTGTCAAAATATTTTAGAATTTGACATAGTTAAGCTAATGGCTTTATTTCACTAAAAGAAGGTAAAGGACCATTAATTTGTGCAACATTGGGGTTGGGACCATCATGAGAAGAGGACTCAAGAGTAGGTGTGATAATCCACGGTGTGTTAGCAATATCCTGTTGTGTGACGAAAGTTATGGCTTTTGAATAGTTAAATGGTTTGTTATAAACAACATTTTCCATTTTTAACCGAATCTCGTCTTCTGCATCTAATTCCTCAGTACGATTATATTCAACAACACTCATAATTGAGTCATCAATTCTATGTTCTGCACTGTAGACTTTAGGATTTGGTTTGAATGCTCTATGTGAAAAACGTAGTTTGTAATCAGTAAGAATTGGTCCATATCCATCTGGATTTGGTTTAAAAGAGAACTTTTGAATTGTTGTGATTGACTCACCATGTTTGTAAACAACATTTCTAAACTCTTTGATTTTGTTTTGTAAGTCGGCAATTTCCTCAAGATAGTCATCTATTTGTTTCCTCGAATGCCTTTTGTACTCACAAAACTGTTTTTGACAAGTTAACAACTCAGACTTGGCTTTTTGAGTTTCCGAAGTGAGAGCGTTAAGTTGTTGTTTATGATCAAATTTTATTTATTAAATTTGAGAGAGCAAAGCATTCTTGGATGCAACTAGATCACATATCTGTTTTCCAAGGATTTTTCATTTTGGTATGATTTTGCAAAAGCGACTTCAAAACCTTTTTCCCGTTTCTCTTTAGTTTCAAAAATGTTGAGTTGGAACTTGTAGCATTCATTATCCTTAGTCAACATACAAGGCAATTTTATCCTGCAATTTTTTATTGATGTCATTGCACTTTTCCAGTTGAGATTGGGTGGTCTGAATTAAGTTGGTCTGAACCTCGTCGGATGCAGATGTTGGCGGAGATATCAGATCATTAATGAGTAAATTGTGATCTGGTACCTGAGACAAGCCATATGTGTCATACACTGGGCCTGTGTCACTCATGTGGAGCTCTTGCATGTTTGCGATTAACATCACAACTGCATTATCCTGCAAGTCCTCCATGTCATCATCAGAATCTACATTAGCCATGAAGCTTTGTTCCTTGTTGGTAAGTGTTCCACCAGCTTCATCCTTGAGAGCCAAGAGTAAAGCCTGTTTGTGATAAGCGCTGCCTCTTGTTCTCGTCTTTGGGCATGCATTATCCAGATGACCTTTCTCATTGCAGTTGTAGCATCGGAGACCATTAACCCTAGTCTGAGCATTTCCCTAATCAACCACTTGAACCCGTTGTTGTGGAGCACCCATGTTATTCATTCCATTAACATTAAACCCTTGACCACTATTCATCTAACGAGCATTTCCACGATTATGAACCTCAACCCTTCCATTGTTGACAACAGCTTGATTTCTTGTATTTGATGAGGTGCGAATGCGGTTGTTGGATTTGTTAGCAAATCTGCCGAAGGCTCTTGCAATCATTACAAATCCTTGATTCAATGCATCGAAGGCTTCTGCATCCTCATTTGATTCACTGTAGAGTGCTTGATCATTGTTGTTATTGTATGGAACCAATTGAGTTTCTTGTGATTGTTGTTGTGATGGATCATATGGTATAATCTGAGCAGTTGGTTGGGGAGGGTTTGTGAAGACAGTTGGCAAGGTTGGAAATTGAGGATAACATGCTTGAGCCCACAAAGCAAGAGTTTGATTATCCGGTAACGATGGAGAAGCAGGGATTCCACGGATAATTCTTTCTTTGTCTACTTCCTTTTGGTGGTGCTTCAAATAGTCGTACAATAATCCGTAAGTAGCTTGATGAAGATTCTTTGCTTGACGGATGAATGTAACATACTTCTCCCAATCGGGACCAAGACAACTCACGAAATTTGTGTTGATTGCAATCCTTGGCATAATAATATTATGTTTATCCAAGTCATTGATGATGTCTGAGAACCGATGATGATATGACTCTAATGTCTCCACTGGTTCAATCATGAAGTGTTCATATGCTAAGTAGATTTTGGATTCCAAATCTTCTTGATTGAGTTCAGTGCCTTCCATTAGAAGATGAATGTGCTCCCACATTGCTTTAGTAGTCTTCTAAGCATCAACACTACGAAGTATCGGATTGGGTAATCCCAAAAGCATATATTGCATTGCAATTTCATCGGCTTCTAAGTGAAGAAGTTGGTCAGTCGTAAGTTGATCAAGACCGACAATGTTGGTAACATCATCTCTTGGTGGAGTAGCATTCGGATCTCCTGGTACAATGATAGTAGGCATCTGAAACGGACCTTCAAGGATGACCTTCTTCAAAAACTTACCATGTGGCTTTTTGAGATCACAGAACCTAAAGAACCTTATCACCCATTGATCATAGTTTCCTAGAGTGAGCATTGGAGGTCTATCAAGGGATCCAACTTCATGAATGGATTTTTGGCTACTTAAAGCTTCACACATCTTTGAAAACCAAGAAGGTTCCTTTTGCGTTATAACATTCATAGCATACTTAGCCGGATACTGATATTGGAAGTAGTTACAATGTTGAACTTGTTGACGAGGTTTTGGTTGAACCATCTGTGGTGGAAGAGGGTTTGCTCCTTGAGGAAAGTACATTTGAGACGGTTGTTGAAATTGTTGCAATTGTTGTTGAGATGGTGGAGGATATTGTTGATATTGTTGTTGTTGTTGTTGTGGATACTCATGAGGAAAGTAGTGAGAGTATGGTGGTTGAGACATCTTGAAACTTGTGTTGATGATGGATTTTTGTAGTCGAATGAAACTTTGTTTGTTGATGAAGTAACCTTAAGCGTAGAAACCAGCTTATGCGTAGAAAGGACCTTACGCGCAGTACCCAATCTTATGCGTAGACAGGAGTTTACGCGTAGTAACTTCTTACGCGTAGACTTTATGCGTAATATTTCCTTAGGCGTAAGACAAGCTTAAGCGTAGGAAATGCTTAGGCAAAGAAGTTTCTACGCGTAAGTTTAAGCCCAGGCGTAAAACTAGGGTTTTACCCAAAAAATCCTTTACACTTATCCAAGTGTAAAAGATATCCAAATTCGAAGTGTTTTCAGGCTTATCCAAGCAAGAAAACACTGAGTAAACCAACAGCTTTGAAGATCAAGTGAAGAATCCCTTATGCGTAAATTGCTACTTAGGCGTAGACTTTGAGTATATGAGTAGAACTAGGGTTTTGTTACGAGTAGAAAGTACCAACTTTTGCCAAAATTGATTTTTATGCTTAAAAATGTTTTGTAACCTGATTTGAATGATGAGATAGCTTCAATATCACCAAAATAACAAGAAAGTTTGAAACTTGATGATTCAAAACAAATATCACCCTTACGCGTAGAAAATTGTACACGAATAAAACCAAGCTTAAAAATGACTCTACACACGTAAAGTTTGAAACTTGATGCACAAAACTTAAACTTTAACACTAAATAAACCTTAAACCACAAGAATCTTGAGTTTACAAGTGTAAAAATTAAAGCTTTTAGGCGTATGAAATGTTAAGCTTATAAAAACCACGCGTATAGTATTTTACTTGAAAAAAAAAGTGTTTCGCCCAACTAGATGGCGATTGATGCCACTGTTAGGTCACCATAAGTTAACACAAGTAACAATATGTAAGAAATAAGATGAAGATAGATTGGTTGAACAAACACACACAAAATACACGTATGAATAAAGAAAGCTTAGGCGTAGGATTTTAGAGAAAATGAACAACCAACCTTCCAAGGAAGGTTTACATGAGTTTATATAGGGAAAGGAAATAGGGCAACATGTCTAGACCCTTCCTTAATTATTGGGCTTGGGCCAAGGCCTATGGGCTTTCTACATAAGCCTTGCCATTTATAACTAACATAAAATCCTAATTAAGCAACCTATTACATATTGATTACTAACACTTGAGATATAAGTTAGGAGTGATTCCAACAAACAGGTTATAGCCGTGTACTATATTATAGTATGGTTTGTTGAGTGTTGTGGTTGTCAAAGTAAAAATTGTGTCAAGTCAATTATTTTAGTAATGGGTTATAGTGTTTGAAAGTGGGTCAAAACGGGTGTTTAGCAAACCCCGTAAGGTATGCGTTCACGGGCTGCTTAAACCACAACTATTTATGGAAATCATGTATTATGTTATGTTAAACATTTCTGGAAAGTTTCGTTAATTGTCATTTTGTTAAAGTGTAACAGAAGGTCCGTTATAAATGAGTGTTTTCCACGTAAAAGTTTTAAATTTTTAGTCAAATCGGGCACGGGGTGTAACAACTTTTATTAAGAGCTTCGGTTTAAGTGAATTAGGTTTTCACTTTAGGTTGCCTAGACTTAAACCACTATTAAATGCGTGAATGTAAGAGTAGGTAATGCGGGAAAGTAAATGTTTAAGTTTTGAAATGGATTATGTGATATGTTGTATGAATCTAAGTTGATAATGCTAAATGTGTTTTATAGTGTTAACGGGTATGTGATATAAGATCGTGGAGGACTTGAAGTGTTTAAGTAATTAGATCGTCAGACACCTCGGCTAGTGCTGGTGATCGTATTGTGATTATATGAACATGTGTTAGAGTAGCGGTAATGGAATATGAATAGGAATGGTAAGTGGTATTAGATATGGGCTAATAGTAAGTTAGAATATTTGACGCTTAAAGTATGGAACTTAGTGCTGATAAGTGTTTTAAAGTATAATGTGTGAAGGCAAGATGGGAATTGACACACTAATTGTTAAGTGTCTATTAATATGAAAGTTATAGAATTGAATTAATGAATGATAACTAAAAAAAGATGAGTTAATAATGTAAGTAAGAACATAAATATGTGTTTTCGTAGTTAAATCTGATAAGTATGTATGAGGTTAAGGTAATGACCTGAAATTATTATATCACGGCTAATGTGCCCCATTATCGGTGATCATTATAATGAGAATGTTGAATAGTAAAACATGTTTAAAATGAGTAAGAAGAGTAAATGAATAATCTTAATGAATGTGTTATCGAACTAGACTATGTAAGGTTAGATGTGGAAAAGAATGAAGTAGACTAAAGAGGTAATAGTAAAGATGTGGAAATGATTAACGAGGATTAAAGAATGTAAGTATAGTAAGTTGTGTAAATGCATAGAGAATGTGTAAACTTGATAATCAAGTTTCATATACTCTATGATGCTTGCTTTAACTAAATAAAATGGAGGTTATAGTGTGTATGTTAAAATGTTAATGGCTTGTGTAGAAAACTAGAATGGGGGTTGAATAGTTTTACCGATTAAAACTTTGTTTTAAACTTTTTAGATCGATTTATGTCAATCTATCTTGGTGTGTTGGATATTGAAAGTTAGATGTGATTAAACTATACTACAAGATAAAGAAAGAAAGACAAAACCATAACACAAGTATTTATAGTGGTTCGGCTACAAGGTCACCTTCCTTGCCTACTCCACTCCCCGAGTACCCAAATCGAGAGTTTGTAATCACTATACAATACAAGCTCCTTTCTTGGTGGAGAAGCCTTCACAATGTTGCTTACACTTTTTTCGGTACAAAGCTATATACTGAGTTCTTTACACAAGGTAGAACCAAACCTTCGTCGCCAACACTTTATCCGGAACAAGGCTAGATACCTGGTTCTTCAACAAGGTAGAACCAAACCTATGATGACAACATTTTATCCGGTACAAGGTTAGATACCGAGTTCCTTTACAATGGAGGAAATAATCCAAGCACCACCAGTTAACACAACACACCTATGGCATTCTAGAGGAACCAACAACAAGAGATACTTATGTGATCTTGTGATGATGACGAACTATTAGCAACTCATGTCTTCGAGCTTGCAAGTCTTCTATGCTAAACGTCAAGATCTCGCCTTTAAGAGGAACCTAGAGAATCACTAAGAGAAAAGCTACAGATATGATCCTTGGATATGAGGTTAGAGAAGTAAGAAAATAGAGAGAAGAAATATCTAAAAGTGGTGAGAAGAAATGAGAAAATAGACAACTATTTATAGGAAAACAATCCTCTGATCACCTGGATCCATCGCATCCTTTCCTAAAGGGATCCGGCAAGTGTTATCCAAGGGATCCAGCTATCTAGTAATAACATTGTGTGTTTTGGGTTACAATTTCGGGTTTTGGGTTATGGGTTATGATCCATGGGTTATGTGATGTCATGCATGATGTAATAGACATCTTGAGTCATAGGTTATGGACTTTGGGTCGTGGGTCCTGAAATTTGGGTCAGGGGTCATGGATTTACCCATTTTGATATCATACATGATGTCATACATATGGTCCATGGGTTTTTGGTCAAGGTCCATGGGTCATGGGTTTTGGGTTATGGATAGTCCAAGCTTTTACAAGTTACATTTGGCTTAGCATGTATTTTTATAAAAATATAAGCAACAAAAGTTACTTATAAGTGTTTTATAAAAATGGTTTTGGTTTTATGCAAACTATTTAACTAAACATGTTTAATGGTTTATTTGTTTAGTGAAATGAGTTAGTAAACTATTGGCTCAAAACTTTACGTATCTTATTTATTTCGTTAAAATGATTTTACGATTGTTATCGACAAAACATAAGAAGATCGTAAAATATAAATAAACATTTTTACGGTTTATTTGTATTAACAGCTTGGATCCATTTTTATAATGTGAAATGTTACTGATGGTATCCTTCGAGATGGCCGAGTTAATGATGTTAATGATGGTATCCTTCGGGATGATCGAGTTAATGATGTTAATGATGGTATCCTTTGGGATGGCCGAGTTAGTGATGACTAATGATGGTATCTTTCAGGATGACCGAGTTAATGATATTAATTATGGTATCCTTCAGAATGGCGAAGCTTGAAATGTTATGGAAAGATGGATCCATGCTAGGAAAAAATAAAAAGTTAAAGTGAAATGTTTAATCTATGAACGGTGAATGTAAAATGATAACAAGAAATAAAAGTTAAATCATATTATAGTAGTACTAGTGTTATGTATAAAGTTTGTAAGTAGGATGATTGATGATTTCTTTATTTAACTGGATTTGGATGCACCTTCATGTAAATAAAGAACTTTAATCATAGAACCATGAGTTTGTATTTCTTGATTTACATCGTAGACGCCTCTCCATGTAAATGAGGAAGTATTGACGAGACGAGTGGGCTTTTGTGTTCCCGATATGGCATGAGTAGGGTAGAGGAGTAGAAACGGGAGTCTAAAATTAGTTAGAAGTCATAAGAACTAAGATAGGTGGGATATAATTAGAATGTGACTTTTAGTTGAGACTTATGAGAAACTCATGCTTTAGGTGTTAAACGTAAGTTGAATGGATTAAAAGACTGAAATGATGTTGTAATATGCTATTTGGCATGGTGAGAATTTGAGGAATGATCATAAAAGACGCTAAGATGTGTTAGCACCTTATGTGAATAACGACCATGAAGTTCATAAAATTTAATAAATGCATAAGAAATAAGTAGGGATAACGAAGCGTTATAGTAAGAACACTAATGAAATAGTGGAATGGCTACGATTATGGAAGTATTAGTAATGTTGACTTATGTAAAGTCAAATTGTGCAAATATTCTCAAGTGACACATACTCCTTGATAGAAAATTTAGAATAAATGGAGTAAAAGTATGGTGTGATACTAAAAGTGTTGATTAAATGACCTAATGGTTATAGTAAATATGTCTTAGATCACATAAACACTTAATAAAGGCGTGTAGTTATAGAAATTAAGCGACAATGAGATGGATTAAGTGTATTGATTGTGTTATGGTGTACCTAGAGTGGCAAGATTATCTAAATCGTTGCAATTAGTTGATTAAATACTTGAAAATGTTAAGACGGAATGAGAAGTTTTATGTGACCAAGTTTTTGGTTTGTAATAGACAAGAGATTTCGGGGACTAAATCTAAATAAGGGGGATAGAATTGTTACTCCTGAAACCTATTTTGTAAACGGGTATGAATCTAAATGAAATTTGCTAAGAATTTTATGAGTCGGAAGACTCGATATGATTGGTTTGTCAACAGATGTTAATTTGAAGGTGTTATGTGATTGGCTAGTCAAACCCGATAGGTAATCTAATAATAAAAGAAGATGTAATACGATTATAGGAAGATTGATGTGTCTAAATTATAAGAGATATAGACTTAAGGGATTAAAGTTGTCAAGTGTTAAATGAGTTATAAAGTTAATATGGCTAAAGTAGAAAGAAAAGGGACTTGAGGGACCTAAGTTGCCAAATAGCCAAACTAGTACTAGAACCAACTTATTTTAATACTAGAACCACCTTGTTATAGCACTGCAGGGACCATTCCTTCCATAATCCCAAACTAGTACTAGAACAACCTTGTTTTAGCTTGTTTGGATTTAATGTGAAAGGATTATCCCGTCAGGGACTATTCTTGCCAAAATCTCAAATTGGTACTTGTTTTAGTACCAAGACCAAATTGTTATAGCACTTGAAGGACTAAAGGTGTTAATTGTGAAATAGCTTTAAAATGAAGAAAGGTCAAACTAGAAATATCCAGGTTCTTGATAATTCTTCATTTTTATCTAGGAGTTTGTGTGGGTCATTTATGGAGAGAAAGAAAAGGAATGAAATCAAGGTTTTCATTAATGACCAAATTCATGAAGGACTGGGGTTCCAAATCAAGAAACAAGTTAGTACTAATAATCAACCTCTTAAGTAAGTAACCTCTAATCTTGATTTAATTGGTTAATTAAAAAGCTAGGGTTTATGAACCCTTTATTTGGAAAATGGGTAAATGATGTCTTAAAGCTAATTAAAGGATATAGTAATTATGGGTTAATTCATAGTGATTAAAAGTTAGTAATTTTATGGGTTGGTTATCATATGATCAATATATGATCATAGGATGAAAGGGTATAGTATTTCTTAAATTTAATGATGATTATTATGGTTTAGGATGTAAGGATGATGATGGAGATGTTCTTGTTTATAGTTAAGGAGCCAAGGTAAGTAACTATGATTATAACATGTGTTATTTTGATATTACCATGTTATGTAATTGTAAATGAAGGTGTTAGGTCATAAGAACCTTGTCCTAATGAGTATGAAAGTTATAGAGATTTAGATAGTTACATTGTTTGGTTAAAGTGGGTGTTAATATACGGTTATAGAAAACCCAAGGTATATGATTGTGTTGTTAAAGTATAATATGATTATGTTGTTATGGCTTGATAACTGTGGTTATAGAGCATGATGATGCAAGTATTGAAATGGTTATAGTGTTTGGAATATATGTGGATATTTCATGATTCTAATATGATTGATTGATGTATAATATGCTTTATTATCCAGTTACTTACTAAGTAAAAGCTTACGTTATAGTATTTCGATATTTTGTAGGATATTATAGAAGTGTTATGTCATGGATTAAACTTAAGGATCGTAAGTATCAATGCTAGAAAGTTATTGGTTATGTTAGAGCTTAGTGGTAGTTACTGAGCTCAAAGTCAAGGTTGAACCCTCGTTGGTCTTTTAATGGTTGTTTATGTGTTGTCGAGTGTCATAGTCTATGTCTTATCCATTAAAGTATTTTGGTGGTCAAATGGGTTGTTATATAAATGGTCAAAGTGTATGTAATAGGTTAAAGGGATGTTTGGATTATAGTCTATTTGTACCCATTTTGGGGTCAAACGGGTTATAGCCGTCTAGTATATTATAGCATGGTTTGTTGAGTGTTGTGGTTGTTAAAGTAAAATTATGTCAAGTCAATTATTTTAGTAGTGGGTTATAGTGTCTGAAAGTGGGTCAAAACGGGTGTTTGGAAAACCCCGTAAGGTATGAGTTCGCGGGTTGTTTAAACCACAAATATTTATGGAAATAATGTATTATGTTATGTTAAAGATTTCTGGAAAGTTTCATTAATTGTCAGTTTGTTAAAGTGTAACAAAAGATCCGTTATAGATGAGTCTTTTTCGCTTAAAATTTTTAAACTTTTAGTCAAATCGGGCATGAGGCGTAACATAAATAACCACATAGATCAAACCATATTATCACTAGAGGGCCTTGGTACAAGAATCCAAGTACTATTTTTAGCTAACGTGTTATACTCATCATATATAGCATTACGTCATTGTGGGTCTATTAGAGCAATTTTTAATGGAGATTTAGGAATAGGGGAAATGAAAAACATATGTAAGGACAAATGATCAATGGGTTTGACAATGATCGATTGAGACCTTGTGACCATACGATGAATGTAAGGTGGTTCGTTAAGGGATTGAGTCAAGGAGGTGTTGTGTACAGGTTTGGTAGTGGGTTGTCAGGGGGGCGTCGTATTATTAGGTTCTGATTGGGTGGTGTGTTCTTGGGCTTACGTGGATGGGCCAGGAGTGGAGGCCGATTGTACCAAAGTTAAAAGGGATTTCTGTTGGATTTGCTCTTGGGTTTGGAAGGTTGGTGGGTCATTTTTTGGGCCCGGTTTGTGGGAGAATCGGGTTGTTGTTGGTTTGGTGGATTAGGTTGAGTTTGATTATGAGGTCTGGTTGATGGAGTGGTGTCTGGAATGTTAAGAATGTGGTTAAGGAGTAGGGAGGATGTGGGTACTAAGAACGTGTAGGATGGTGGAGACATAGGTTTCATGGATCGGTAGGAAAATTAGGTTTCATCAAAGGTGACATTTATAGACAAGATGATTTTTTTAAGGTTTAAACAACAGAAACCACGGTGATAGGCTGGAAAACCTAAAAAGATACATGAGGTTGCTCTTGGCTTAAGCTTGTGAGGTGAGGGTAACAAAGACACCCAAAGATGCGTAAGCGGGAGTAGTCGAGTTCTTTTTGAAAGAGTTTTGTGAATGGGATTTCCTTGTTAATAGCATTGGAGGGGAGAAGGTTTAGTTAGTAAGCGGCCATATGAAGTGCCTCGACCCAATAGGAGGGTGGTAGATGTGCTTGAAAAAGAAATGTACGAATGACATTGATGGCTCGTATCATTCGTACCACCTTGCCTTTTTGTTTAGAGTTTTTTCGGCAAGAAAATCTAATTTGGATGCCATGGTTAACAAAAAGTGTGTGGAGCCGGTTATTGTCAAACTGATGCAGGTTTTACTGACCAGGTTTTAATATTTATAAGTACTCTTATACCTATGGTCTACCCTAATGCACTAACGGGCAGTGTACCCGGTCGTGTGTAGTGTAGTATTCGATAAACCGAGGTCGTCCCAAGAGTTATGTGCGTGGATTTATACTAAGTCTAGGTGTCACAGATTTTAATAAGATTTTGATAGGGAATTAATTAATTAACTACTAAAGCAAATAAAGTCAAAGGATGTGATCAATAGAGGAGAGGGAAGCAACCTAGTTACTCATCCTAACTAGTAATGTTTACATCTAATTACTTCCAATTACTTCATGTGGGGTCAAAGTCGAGAGGAGACATTTGATTTGGTCAGTCATCCTAACCTATCAAAAAGGGTACCACTGAGAAGTCGTGTCCTCATAAATCCAGTTGTTCCTGGTCCCCTAAGCCAAGTCATTAAGTTCCGCTACATGCTAGATTTATAATAGTGAGGTGATCAATTGGTCAAATCGCACAAGTAGAAAGGGTCTTCAGTTGGTCATATCTTACCCTTCCCTGCCTCAGTTACTCACTTAGGTCATTGGTCATATCTCTAAGCAACTAGCCTCTACCGCCATTCAAACTACCAAAACAAGGGTAGCTACCAATAAACTATGCATGCATACACTTGGAAATAATTATACGAAAGCAATGTAAACGTAAACTAAACAATTAAGGAATCATAACTAGGCCAGCACCAAGAGGTGCTTAGCCGCTCATATTAACTATACAAATCAATTTAATGTTTAAGGTTACGAAATACATGAATCGAAAGTAAAGAAAAGATAGAAAGCTAATGCTTATCGTAGGAGTGTCTCCCTTGGAGATAGCTCAGATGCTCCTCTTAGATCTCTGCCTTTGGTTTCTTCTCATGTTCTCTGATTATTGTGTGTGAAAAATGAGATGCTTTCAAATGCTGGAACAGTATTTATAGGCCATATATGGGTACAACGTAACCATTAAAAGAGTTACGCCGTAACATATAATTCTTTGTAATTTGCACTAATAATGTTGCCACGCAACCTCTGGAAGAGTTACGCCATATTCAATAAATCTTGTTACGCCGTAGTTGATGCATGAGTTACGGCATAATTAGCAGCGGTGCGGAACCTCATTTGACCTAATATGGTTACGTCGTAATCTTTGGGATGGTTACGTCGTAATCTTTGGGAGAGTTACGCCGTAATCTTCTGTTAAGTTGGTTTTCTAAGCCATGCATTAGTTACGACGTAATGTGAGAGAGGAGTTACGCCGTAACTTCTTCAAAGTGAGCATACTATGATAAATCTTCAATAATCTCTCCAAATCCGCGTCTCTTTAGCTCCAATGCTCAGAATTTACCCGAAAAGTGAAATATAATGGAAAACAAGCGTAAATCCATATAAATGATATAAATTACAAGCATTATCGAGGGAAATTGACACTTAATATTCAGGATAATTTGATGTTATCACAAACTCACCACCATGATCACACTGGAAACTCTTGATTTCGTATATAAATTGATTTTTTTAAAATACTTACGAAAATGCAAAAACTTATTGAACACGTCAGATTTAGAATGAAGGGGATATACTAATAGTGAGAAACAATGATCAAGGAATAATACATAATATTTAAAACCACTAGAACTAACAATTGAAGAAGTCTATAAATCAGAATGGATAATATCAAAAGGATGTTCAACAATATAATCTACACTATAGAAAGGAAGTTTCACATGTTTGCCAAGTTGACAACCATGACAAACATGTGGAGTCTTTTCTTTATTACATGAAATGAACTGACGCGAAACAAGAGATCGTAGCACGTCGTCATCAGGATGACCAAGAGAGGGGCTTGTGGATACAAAGGCAGTAGGGAGAATTGACGGCTTGGTAACTAGATAGAGATCACCTAAGCTGTCACATCGAAGAAGGATATGACGAGTCAAGAAATCCTTCAAAAAGAAACCAAACGCGTCAAATTCAATAGTGCCAATATTATCCCTAGTAAACTCACGAATAAAAATGAGATTTTTAATGATGTTTGGGGTGACAAGTACATTATGAAGGTGAAGGGGGTGATCAAGGCAAGAAATAATGTTATGTCCAGTATTGGTGACGGGAATAGAATTACCGTCACCAACATGTACGGATGAGAGTAAACGTTTATTGAAAATTTTACTTAAATTACTTGCATTAGAATTTAAATGAGAAGAAGCACCTGCATCCATATTCCAAGTCGGGTCCTGGAGTGTCATAGTGCTAAATGCACTAGGAGGCGAAGTTGCTTGAGACGGGTACAAGACGGGTGCGGGTCTGAGTAAACCGGGAAATTGAACCGGTTGTTGGTATTGGGCCCCATAAACGAGCTGCTGGGTTGGTGTAATATTGGGTTGTGGGTAGTGCAAAGGGGCGGCAAAGGCCAGGGGGTTGGGCTGTGGTGTCTGTTGTGGTATTCGATTGAAGGGTGTTGAAAATATGGGTTGAAGGGTGTTGTTCTCCTATCACAAATAGCAAAAATAGCAATTAAGGCTAATCATGATCCATGACTTAAGCAAAGTATTTATAAAAATCAGTTAAACAAGATAAGTAAAGTAAATGTACAATAGATTTTTCAATGTTTATAATCTTATTAAAACGAATCAAAAGAATATATTACCCAAGTGTTTGCGGAACAACAATTGGGATTGAATGACAAGTATGATGTGTAATCCTCACTAAGCTTAGGCTAACCCTAAGAACAACTACACGGAACCACTGAACTATTTCAGGGACATAGTTGTATTTGGAGGAGTGAAAGTTTCTTGTGAATGTTTACACATTTAATGCACAAGCTTAACTTCCACTCTTTCCTTATGTCTATTTATACAAGTATAGAATTTGACTATATCCTAGAAAAAAATACTTGATGTAAGCTATAAGGACAAAATATAGATGTATTTTGTCTCTGTTTACAAGAAGCTATATTGGGTAAAAGACAATGTTTCTTTCTGATTATGTGTGATGACACTGATCTTGGTTGTTAGCCTTTCAGGGAAAGTTTGAATTATGGTTGATAAGGACTCCTCCTTATGCGTTCAAACTTATCCCGCCTTGTCCCGCCCATTCTTAAGCATTCTTACTCTTTAGTCTTTGTCTTCAGTGTTTGTAGTTGATGAGGAGTTATGGGATTCAGTGAGTTATTGTCATCACTCACTGAACCCATCATCTTCTTCTTGACTTAGTCTTCACCCTTTGAGTTCTGCCTCACTGAGTAGAGAAACTTTCTTTTTAGTCTCGTTCTGAGTGTTCTGAAGATGCTCACCGAGTGACTACGCCCTCAATGACTTGTTAGTGTTTAAGGTCATAAACACTTGGGGTATTTTCTATTCGAATCCCAGAATTAAGGGGTTTGGGTACTGTTGGTCCAAAGAATTGAGTAGATATTGATATAATAAAAAAACAACTTCATTATTCATGATGAACAATAGTTACAAGATTTCTCAATACCAACTAGGCTACATGATAACATCCTCAACTTTTTACGAGGATAATTTCGATATATTATCCCCCATTGAATGAAAAATAAACTCTCATTGATCCAAGCTATGCTTGTGTTTAAATCAGAGGATGACCCTATCAACTAATACTAAGTATTATGTGTTTGTTTAGGATACATACCTATCTCTATTACAATTACATACATATATAGGAAAAGAGTACAAAGACATGTGATGATGGTGACATGTGGTCCCTCATGTGGTCCATCTTCATCTTCCTTTTTTGGAAAAGCACCAACCATCCTTTTGAATTTGTCATCACAATATTCCCACTTCTTTGGTAATGTCTTGTACTTGTTTGACTTTTTCTCTTGGAAGTTCCCACCCATATTTTTTAGTCTGTATGTAGAGATAGTGTCTTTAGGATCACTGAGATATTTGTCAAATCTCAGTGTCATTGGTGTTGTTTGTAGCTCATATATTTTACACACTGACACCGTATCAGTAAGTAAAGAGCACTGAACAGCATTCTCTCGATTTCTTTTATCGGTGAGTCACTCACTATTTATTTAGTGAGTTAAGCTATTTTATTTTCAAATCTTGTTCAGGGTGATTGGGTCAATTTTTGGACCCAACAGTCTCCCCCTATTTGAATATACAAATAGCCTAAGGTGATTGGTAAAAGGTATAAGATGAGGGTTCGATCGAGGGTTCAAGTTGTTCGAGAATTGAGGTTCAGTGACTCAGTTGACTAGGTTCGATGACCCATTTCATGGGTTCATTTGCTAGTTCAGTGAGTGAGGTTCGAGGCCCAAGTTCAATGATGGGTTCAAGACCTGACCTTGGGGTTCAGTGACTGGGGTTCACCCACTGTGTTCAAGGTCTTGGGTTCATATGTTTTGTGTGAATATGAGTCCTGGTTCAATTTTGATACATAAGTGACCTTCTTCGTTTTCATAATCTATCATCAGTTATCCTTGATACAAATTAACTTTTAAAGCTAATTAGGGACCTGGTTCAATTTGATACATCATTGTCCACACATTTGCCATTAACACCCTGATATGAAACACACTTTGATTTTCGACTCTTGGGTTCGAGAGTCATACATTCAGACACTCGATTATTCAGTGACACCATGGTTCAGGGTCTTGGGTTAGTATTCTTCAATAACTTCTCAGGGAGTTCACATTCAAGCTTCTTGTTCAGGATAAGTCTGAATTCAAATACATACTCCCTGATGCATCTTCAACCCGATCAGGCTCCGACACTTCCCTGATTATTTCAGGGACATTTACCAGCTCATTGAATCAATATTATCAACTGATTGATATAATGAAAAACTCCCTGAGTCACAAGCCTAGGCTGTTGCATGTCATTCATGTACTCATCCTAAATAATCTTCATATCAGTGTCCTCATGGCTCAGGGAGTGATGAAGATGATGGTTGGTTAATGATTCAAAAACCTCACCCTGAGTATCATACTCCTAATCAGATTTAGAGAAAACCATTTTCCACACCACGTTGACTCATTCCGGCTTTGCCTGAAACCACTCTATCACTCCTTGACACTCCCTGATGTACAATCTGAATATTCAGAGATACTGAAAAATATCACAACTTTTAATCTCTCAACCACAAATCCTTTTACCAGATCCTAACTAGGCAAAAATCTTTATAACCACAAAAAATCACCTCGAGCTAAGCTCATCATCAACAAATCTTTTTCTAATTATAAACCATAAATTAAATTCAAATCCCTTTCAATCTCAACTGCCTGTCCTTTTTTTCGGATAACTCATCATCATTTTGACTCGACCCCGAATACGAGTTAGTTTCTGACCGGGTTCGATGCTTCACTTCGAAACAGGTTTGATGGTGCTATTAACCACCGTCGCCACAGTTGTTGCATTCGCCGGAGTGCCTGTTGGATTTGACGGTATTGATTTGGATGTGGGTTTTTTGTGTGAGAGATTATCGATGTAGACTTTTGTGTGTGTCGATTTTTTGTGATGATTTTTTTTTGTGGATGTGGATTTGGTTATTTATGTTCTTCGGATCTGTTTTTGGTGTTGGATCTTGTAGATTTGAGAAAAATGAATTTGGGTTTTTGGTGTTGGATCTTGTAGATTTGAGATAAATGTGTGTGTGTGCGTGCGTGATGATTTATGGGTTTGATGAGAGTGACGGGGTTGATATGTGTGTTTTACTGATTTTAATAATCAGTGGTAGGTTTTGTTAGGTGTATGTGTGTGATGATAAGATTTGTGTGGCGGTGGTGTGTTTTGTTTTGTCATTTTGTCAAGTATCTGTGTCTTTTCCCCCTCAAACATTGCTATACAATAGCATTTTTTGAAGGTTAACACTTGAGTTTTTTGACAAATGAAGAATGTTATCAGCAGTCTCCCCCTATTTGGATATACAAATAGCCTAAGTGTTTTGATCATTGTAAGTGAGAAGAGGCTTCTTCTTACACTCAATGTACTAGTAAGCTTCATAAAGAACACTGATCTAACAAAATACATCGTTTATTAATAATCATTACAAGTCCCTATCAGCTAGTATAAAAATAAAAGATAGATACTATTGCAGTGAAGTCAGTCTAGTTGGTAACCAGGTGCTTCCAGCTTTGGCTTCTTTGAGAGGAGATTTTGTTTATCATGATGATCATTTATCTTCTTCCTCAGGTCAGTGCAGAACCTGATATTCTCAGTGGTATGAATTTGAGATGCCACCATCAAGTAACTCACCATTGAAGCAATACCAGCGTTATCGATCTCACTTCATCTCTAAAATGCAGGGTCTCCATAGACATCAATGAAGAAGAGTCCTCTATCAGGCTGCTCAATGACTAAGTTGTTCACAAACTTTACGCCTTCAGGGAGTTCTCTGTTGCAATCGAAGCCAGGGACTTTGATTTTAGGTTCAGGCTCTATTCTCTTTCTCTTTCCTTGGGATGATTTGGGTTGTGTGCCTTGAGCTTCAGGGAGAGCAGATTGAATACCAAGCTCAGTGGGCATTTTCCTCAGCCTTTCATACCTTTTGCCTAAAGATGTCATTAGGTCTTTAACAACCAATTTTATCTTTTTTTCTATGATAGGACCAAGTTCATCCAACTCAGTGATCCAAAAGTTAGTGAATTTTAGAGGATCATGAACTTCAAAGTGCCTCTTGTTAATTCCCTTGTAGACATTCATTGCAAAAGGCTTAGAGTTGGGGATGATTTTTACATCAGTGATAGGCTCTAGGTCTCTTCGGCTAGTCATTTTCCAGTTGTAATGATCCACCCTTTGTTTTCTCAGCTCTGTAACTTTCCTGGCATTTTCATCCCTTCTCTTCTTCAAAACAATCATTTCGTCATCCTGAGCTTTCTTGAAGAGTTTACCGATTTTCTTGCTTTCCAGCTTCTTTGGGTCAAGCCCAATCTTTTCATCCTCCTCATGAACAACCTTGATCATTTTAGGCTTAGTGATCCTTTCTTATTCTGCGACCTTTTTCAGTGCCTCCTCTTTGGGAACATACGCATTGATCTATTCCTACCATGAGGTAGGTTTTGCCATTGATATCGTAAGGAATCCTGATTAGTGCATGATGATCCGGTCTAACTTCTAATGAGGCCTTTTGTAGCTTAGTACTCTGATCAAGTTCAGAAGTGGTGAGTATAGCTTTGCCTTTATCTTCAGGAGTAGTTGTTGCTAAAGATTGTTGTTGTTCAGGGTGTTGAGGTGGATGAGTTGAGATTGGCACAGCCTCAATGGGTTCTTTGTTTGAAGCATCCTTGTCTTCTTCAGTTTGCTCCCCCTCAGTGTGAGAGGTAGGTCTTTCAGTTGCAGAAGTATCAGTGACCTTCTCCCCCTCAACTTGTGCTTGAACTAAGGTGAGAGCATGAGTTGGTTGCAACACTGATGTGGAAGGAGTAGACTGACCCTTGAAGAATTGATACATCCCAGTCATCATGAGCTTAATGTCTGAGGTATCTTGTTGAAGTACATTAACCTTGGCTTCAAGGGTAGCTTGAGAACCTTCAATGGCATACATTCTAGGCCCAAGATTCCAGGCCATAGAAGTTGAGGACATGACCAAAGCAGCAGTGTGCTGTTCCAAAAGACTGATGCTGGAGCAGATGTCTTTGACTGATGATTGGAGTGGTTGATAAGGATTTAAAACGTACGTTTTTAAGGGGTCATTTAAGCCCTAATTTGACACATTTTATATCTGTTACTGCTTAAAATCGTTCCTTTTCACTTTTTAGGTATTTTAGAAGGAAAATGCTGGAATGAAGCATATTTGGTCGAAAAGGAGCAAAAACATGAAGAAAATGGCAAAGTCAAGATTAAAGACACTCAAGGCCTGATCATTACACCTGACGGCGTCCCATCCAAAGGGCGTACCGCCGTCCCTCTATGAAGACTTGATCAAAAGTGCGCACGCGACGGCTCACCGGAATTTCGGTCCTAAAGCCCGACGCATCATGCCTAAGTATGGAAGGCGCCACTCATACTTTTCACACCGGATGCCCAAGATCCAAGAGTCGACGACGCCCTGCATGAAGACCGACGCGCCACACTTCTCAAGTGACGTCGTCCCATCGATGACTTGGCCCAGACGAAACCCTAATGACGCTGACCTGACGGAGTCGCTAGCAAAAGGCAACGTCGTCGCAATTGTAAATCTATATATATAATTCGATTTTTCTATATTTTAAGAGGTAGAATTTTGGAGAGCAAAGCCTAACTCAGTTGTAGTCCTACTTGGACAGTATTATAGGGTCCCATACTCGATTTTACACATCAAGATAAGTTTGTTATTCCAATTTATCATCATGTCTACCCCATGTTCAATTGATTGTGTGTATGCTTGCTTGTGTAACATGTCTAGCTAAATGACTTGTGTGTTTGCTAAGATCTATGAAACCTAGTTATTGACTGTTGTTAGGTTGTTTCTTGTCTTAATTGATATAAGCTTAGGAGTGCAACTAGGATTTCGTTGTGTTTATTGCGTGAATGTCTTTAGGACGATAGGGTATTCGGGGAAAATAGTTTTATACTTGCCGAACCCGTGCATTTTATAGGAGAGATATATTCATAGAACTAGGGAATACGCACCCCTACGACTAACAGGAATACAACGCGTTAAGATAAAGGACGTGACAATTCAACCGACCAATAAAAGATAACTAGGGAGTAATAGTATCTAAGTGAACACATCTTTAATCACCATACGAGCACACCTCAATTAAGCATAAAACTATCCGTAGTAATTAGATAATTAGATAATTAGATAATTATTAAAGTAGAGAAATCGGTAGAACTACCACCCCCAATCATATACCTCGAGATTTTACCCTTGGTTTCTAAAAAAATAAAAAATAATAAAAAAGAATCATCCTCAACCCCACCTTCTCGTCATAAATTTATTTCTAGCATTCCTATTCCCCTAGAGAATGATATCAATCCCCGAGGCTTACCCTATACTATACTACAACGATTAGGTTCACTGCCTAGAGGGTTGAAAAGCTTTCTCATAGAAAAGGAGGTTTTCTCGACCCCGAACACTCCGTATCAGTGGTTGAAGATTAAAGCAATTCAGAAGACTTGGGAATTCACTGATAATTGTGGTATTCTTGATATAGGCCTCAGATGCTTCAAGGAATTTCTTTGTGTGTTTAGGGTCGTCCCTGACAGCAGTCTGAATGGTATCCAGCTTGGTGTGAGTCTCCTGAAAGGCCTTAAGGAACTTTTTGAGATGTTCATCCAGTGTATGTAGAGCTTGGTACATGTTCTCCATGTGCTCTCCATTATCATTAAAGTTCTCTTCAATGGAGGCTTTGAGATCGGCGTAGTTAATAGCAGCTTCAGTGTGCTGATCCCAAAGTTCATCAGTAAGACCATCATAAAGGCGTTGATTAACCTTCTTCAGATACTAGACCAGTTGCCTCTGAGTGAGTGGAAGAACATTGTCATATTTCTTCAACTCAGGAGGAAAGGAAGATGAGCCCAATCAGAAGAGGCATCTTGAGGAAGTGGTGACTCAGGCTCTGTAGATGAAAATTGAGGTTCCTGATCAGTAGATTGCACCTCAGTGTCCATATCCTCTCCAGCACCTAGGATTTCTTCTTCACTTTCATTATCAAGCTCGTCCTCAGATTCAAGGAGAGCCTGAACATCTGCAATGGACTTAAAAATTGGTGATTATGAATGGGTACCCGTTCAATCAGGGTTGTTCTGCCCCTCTGAAGATTTAGGCCCCTGATTATCTCCCTCAGGCAAAAGTGGTGATGTACGAGTGCCCTCATCGAGATGTGATTTTTGATGGACCCCCTTCTCAGTGGAGTAGTGCTACCCCACCGAGGATTTAGGGTCCTGAAATCCCTGAGGACCAAGTTGTGATTTACTTGGTCATTAACGGAATGTGATTGGTTTTTGGTCCCCTTCTCAGTGGAGTAGTGCTAACCCACTAAGGATATAGGACCCTTTTCTCCCTAAGGCTCAGGCTGTGATGTACCTGAGTCTTTAGTAGGATGTGAGGGTTGAGATGGTTCATGACCCACTGACTTGTTTATGTCAGTGGTATAATCAGAGGGTTTGCCCAAGGACACTGAGTATGATTTCTCATTACAATCTGTTGGCGGTTTTTTTTTGTATTGATGCAGGATTTACTGACCATGTTTTAATCTAGTGAGAAATTACTATGCTAAGGTTGAGGTTGAGGAAGATTATTTTTTATCTTTTTATATTTTTTTTAGAAACTAAAGGTAAAATCTCGGGGTTTGGATTTGGGGGTTGGTACTTCTACCGATTACTCTACTTATCTAATTATCTAACTAATGGGTAGTCTATGTCTTTTTGAAGTGTGCTCGTATGATGATTAAAGATGTGTCTACCTAGATACTATTACTCCCTAGTTATCTTTTATTGGTGGTTGAATTGTCACGTCCTTATTCTTAACGCGTTGTGTTTTCTAAGGTCGTAGGGTGTGCTTTTTATCCCTAACTCTTTGAAACTACCTCAAGGTTAATGACTACGAAATCTCTAGGATTCATAAACTTAACACTAATGTTTTCTTTGGATATTTAGCCTACAATTCCATTAGTATGTTTTAAATCTTTATCAAATATCCCTACACTTGGTATTTGCTTGTCCTAAAACAAATGTGCTTTTCGCCAATCGATTTATAAGTTAAGGGGCATAAAGCAACGGTTTAACATCATTCATAACAAGTATAAGCCCCACAATAGTCATAACAAGCATGGAAATTATATACTAGCACCTCACAATTGGTGTTTGGATAGTCTCATCTCTCGGGTGTATATGAAATATATCAAATGGAAATGGAAGATAAACACTCATTAACCGGTCATAGTACATAGATTACCATAGGCTTGAGACTAGATCAAACCTCCACCGCTTTGGCGTAAGCACCTAGGAGTAACTATCTAAGAGGTCTTTTAAAGGGTTGTAACGTTAGGCTTACGGTTAGGGAAACAAAGGGTTTGGTTGGATAGGCGATTTAGTGGTGGCAAGTCAAAAATCTTTATGTTACAAGCATGAAAAGAATGGTGTTGCTAAGCCAAGACACGACTCTCTAAACTCTAGATAACCTTGAAATAAACAAACATAAATATAAAGATAGACGTAGGATGGTAGCCCGTATTTTTTTTTTCATTTTTTCAATTATTTTATTTTATTTTATTTTATTATTATTTTTTTTGCATACACTTTTACTCTACCATCCTCTACGATAACATCAAAATATAAGGGATTTATAGGCACATCCCTACACTTGAGTTTTTATTACTCTAACACTAATATGACCCGAATTGAAAAGATCAAAACACTTGGAGTACATTATTACGTAAATAAAGGGAATTTGAATTTAACGTTCTTTTCCGTCACTCCATGAAATTTAACTTTACCCATGAGTCCCAATCGTCCCAAAACTGTGTACAAATGATATGACTCGACTTAGCAACCATGCAAGTAACTAGATAATTGAACTAAGGGTTTAATATGATAACAATAATGCACTAAAAGTGAGTGCATACAAGGTAGGCTAAGGCGATTTGGGTGTACATTTGGGGTGGATTGTAAACACTGCTCTTCATTGATATTCCAGAAAACCGAAACATCACGAGAACCGCGAAAAGGATAGGCTCTGAGGTGTTAACTAGAGGTATCGTGTACTAAATATGAGTACAACACAAGGGTGTGGGAGAATTACTCAATCGATGCGGAAGACGTAATTATAATACGGGTATCAAACAAGGGTTATCCTAATGCCTCTTATCATTTAGTTATTTCTAACTACACAAGTATAGTCTCATTAGCGATCTCAAGATGCATCACAAAACAAGTTCTAGAAACTGTTATACTACTGGTACACTCTCAAAGCATTAAAGATGAATGCTTTAATTCCTATAGATCTAGGGGCGAACCTCACATTTTTGGGGTGGAATTTGAGTGGTAAAGGGATTTTTTAAGCTAGTCATATAACTTCCTATCCATGAGACACTTTATTAAGACTAAAGACCCACTTGTATAAGTCATGAAAATTTTTAAATTTGGTGCTAAAATTACCCTAACCGATATTTCTCATGGTTTATTACACAAATGAAATAGGACAAGACAAATAGTCAAGGATAAGCATAGTTTCAAAGTTCCCATTTTATTCTTCCTCCCTACACTTAAACTGAACATTGTCCCCAATGTTCCCCGAAAGTATCAAAGTTATGATAACGAAAGGTAATTAAAAGAGAAAAGACTAATACTCCCTCGATTAGCTCGGTAGGATCCGCGGTGAAGTAGTGGTTAAATTCTTTCCAAGAAGAATGTATGCGTGAAAAGCTCCATCCAATCTTATGTTTCTTCTTCTTGATAAATAAAACCTGCACATTTTAAGAAAATAGATCTAAACCTTCGTAAAATCAGCGGTAAAATTATATATGACTCTACTACACTAGGATATAATGCTTGTGGAATGGATGTTTGCAGGTTTTCTGGAAAATTAAGACCCGAGAAATTCCAAAAATTTATAAGTAGCATAGAAAATGAGAGAAAGTTAGATAAGCCGCCGTTTCGCTTCTTCCGACACCATCGGTTGCAATCTCGACGCCAGTTATCCCGACAAACGGTATGTCGCGTTTTTCTGGAAAAATTCTTGAAAAATTGCACTTTTAAAATCTGGAAAAATTCCTGCAAAACATCCGGTATGACTCGATACAAGAATTTAACTCTAACAAATACACATATATATCATTTTCAATAATCGTAGTTCTCATGTTCACTTTTTTTTTTGTTTTTTTTTAACGTGTGTAATCCTCCCTACACTTATCCTTTTTGTAAAATACCTTTATATGTAATTAAGACGAGGTTAAAGACAAAATAAAGCATTTTCACAAATTTAAACATGAGAACAAACAATCAATGAAAAGATATATGACACACAAAGAAGCAAACAATTAAGCATTGGTTGCCTCCCACGAAGCGCTTTTCTTTATTTATGAGTCTTGTAGCTAGACTCGAAGTCGTGCTCCTACGTGGTCTTGTGCATGCTTACGTGCCCATATCTAAGCCATTCCAATGTTCTCTCACTTTTCTTGTATTCATCTCCTAACTCTAGGCATTTTTTATAGTACCTATCATTCTTTTCATAAGTATGCCTAAGTCCCCGTTGTTTGTCTCTTTCACTAAGTATTGGAATGGGAGGCATCTGATTACATGCCTCTATATCTTTGTGCTTAAACCTAGGATGCGTACGGGGCATTTGATAGACAAAATCTTCAACTCCATCGGAGAATGTGATCAGACCATCAATCATCCGTTCATTCAACCTAGTCATTATCTTAAAGTTTGTTCCAAATATTACTTGAGTGAGGCTCCCATCAATGAATTCTCCTAAATCTTCTGGGACCATGAATTCAACTACATAGGCAAAACTTCCAACAAACACATCCAAGTAAGTGACCGCATCAACAACATTATCCCCTTGATAGGCTAATTCATTTACCTTAATTTTGTTATATAGATTTCTCGAGATTAAGTTTAAAGGTAACAATGAGTGCAAGTTAGCATCAAAACTTTCAAATCCTATCTTGCAAGGGAATTGCATGTTAAAGGGGCCATCAACCTCAATCCTACACCTAGGGTCAAAAAATTGGGAGAAGTCTTCTTCCATTTCAAAATTAACTTCATCGATGATCTCCCCGTTATCGAGTGCCTCGCCATAGTCAGATTCTTCATCGAAATCCGAGTCATAGAAAGGACTATGTTGTTGCCAATTTATCTCATTATGCCCTAGGTGATTTCCAAAGTGGTAAAATGTGTGAAAGGTTTTGTGGGATTGCTTTTCTATTTCACCATTGGGAGGGGTTGGGAGCGGTAGTGCAAAGTTTCTATGGCTTAAAGATGCGAATCATGGTGAGTGGTGGGGTTTACGAACAATGTCATGAAGAAGGGGGATAGACTACGAGGAAGCTAAAAATGAGAAAAAAATATTACTTCGTAGGAATCAAGCAAGGAAACCTAAACGAGATAGAATCATAACTAGCTATTCTATTCCCCGGCAGTGGCGCCAAAAACTTGGTGCGCTGCATAAGCGCTGCTCGGGGTCAAAGGAAACTTCCTTTCGCTTCAACAAGTTTTTCAACACCCTAGGTAGTGAACTGATCATTGTAGTGTAGTATTGGGTAAGCTCTGGTATTGATATCGTTCTCTAGGGGAATAAGAATGCTAGTGAGAAATTACTACACTAAGGTTGAGGTTGAGGAAGATTATTTTTTATCTTTTTATATTTTTTTTGGAAACTAAAGGTAGAATCTCGGGGTTTGGATTTGGGGGTTGGTACTTCTACCGATTACTCTACTTATCTAATTATCTAACTGATGGGTAGTCTATGTATTTTTGAAGTGTGATCGTATGATGATTAAAAATGTGTCTACCTAGATACTATTACTCCCTGGTTATCTTTTATTGATGGTTGAATTGTCACGTCCTTATTCTTAAGGCTTTGTGTTTTCTAAGGTCGTAGGGTATGCGTTTTGTCCCTAACTCTTTGAGACTACCTTAAGGTTAATGACTATGAAATCTCTAGGATTCATAAACTTAACACTAAGGTTTTCTTTGGATATTTAGCCTACAATTCCACTAGTAATTATAAACTAATGTTCAACAAAGATTACTCAAGCATTAAAAACACAACGATGGCTTCATGCACTCCTAAGCCAATTACAATTAAGATAAGAGACAACCAGTCATTAATTAATAACTAGGTTTCATAGATCTAAGCAAACACATAAGTAAATTAGCCAGACATGTTAAACATGCAAGTGATAAGGATTTAAAAGATACCTTTTAGAGGGGTCATTTAAGCCCTTAGCTGATCGCTTTTGTATCCATTACTACTGTTGGATCGATGTACTCTAACCAAACTAACTTAAATAGCTTGTTAAGGGTTTAATCCTCGGATAAATCCTAAGTTATTAACAATGAAACACTGATCAAACTTTATTAAGTATGCGGAATTTACTTAACAAAGCTAAGAAGTGTAGGATCGATATATTATTGTGTTTGATGATTCGGGTGGTCTTGGATGATCAAAATACATGATAGCCATTTTAGAGAGAGAAAGTAAAGCGATGGGTGTTCAAGCTAGAGACTTGCTTCAATAAATGTAAAAGGTTAGATTGAAAGCACCACCCCTTCCATGGATGGAAGGGATATTTATAGTTACAAATACACGACCTCCTATCAGCCTGTGGATCAGGCATACAGTGGCTAAAAACCCGTCCTTCCTCCACGGTGTTGCACTAAACTAAACTACGCTACAAACTAACTAATTAACTAATAAGTTACGTAAATAACGACACGTCTACGAGCTAACATATGCTAAATCATAATTGGGGTGACCGACACTTTAACAAGGAATTTTCTAATTCCTAACAATCTCCCCCTAAGGGAGGTCACCCCATGAAATACATTTTACATCCTAGCATTCTATTCTTGACTTCTGTTCTGAGCTCGTAGACTTCTATTCTTCAAGTTCTGCAATCTTTTTGCTTTTGTAGCGATTCTTCAAAGTCCGCATAGATTTGCACTTTAAGTGGAGGTCTTTGAACTGATCCACATCTTTGATGATCTTCAAGCTTTTTTTGAGATCATCACCACAAAATCTCTCAGATCACCCTTTATTGTGTTGCCATCATGTGAAGTTGTGACTTTGGACCGACGCTCACACTTTTGAATCATGACATCTTTCCATCGAGTAGCGAAGCCTTATCGTTCATGATATTTAAAAGAAATAAGGTAAGCATAGTATGAAATATCGAGCCATGTTATGTAGATATGCACCGCATGATTTCTTCAAATTAAGTGCGATGCCTGGAGCATGTGGATTTGGATTGACTCCTCAACCTCGATCACCGCAATCGTGGTAAAAATACCCGCATAACAACAGCTAGTATAAAAGCCACGAAAGTGTCTTTGATCACTTTTGTTGAATTAAGGTACACGCCCACCGGTTCCTCGCTGATCACAAGTACCTCGCGGATCGTAGGATTCCTAAGAATGTCCTTGACATGGTTTTCAAGAAAGCCGTGTTCTAGCCGTTCTCAAACCGAACGCCTCAAAGAGGACAACACGGAGTGAGTGAACCAAATAATTGAGATTTATCGATCGATGAAAATGATTTGAAAACAATCGCGTATTGCTTGAAGAAAGAGTTTTGCAATAATACGAAGGTTTTATGAGAAAGATCAATTTTCAATGAAAAATACCTTTTGTATTTGAAAAGAGTACACATTCGACGTGTTAGAGAAAAGAAGATTTGCACATCGAACGGTTTTTCCAAAAGTATTTTTCAATCATAAATACCCTTTTAATTTTGAAAGATTAATACACACTCGATGTGCTAGAGAAAAGAATTGTTGAGCACAACGACCGGTTTTTCAAAAGGTATCCACAATCCCTTCCTCGACCAAGGTTGATTCAAGAATGAATTGCCCCATCGCTTTTGTCCAGCTTGTCACAAGTTTGACCTTTGAAAGATCTCACATGTCACCCACCAAGAGCTTGTTTGATGTTGGCTCTAAAGGGATTTCCATCTTCATCGTGAATATTTTCATATCACTCTGATGTTCCGCAATACCACAAGGATAATGCGAGGACTCTCTTAATATATACTTACTTTCCACATTGTGTGAAAGCAAGTGTTTCATTAATTTTGTGTCCTAATGAGATATTATGGATAATCTCTTGGCTCTAGACTGAATAGTACATTTGGTTCCTATGCCAGAGACTAGGAGAGGGTCTCCTTCTTCAATATCAACAATCTCTAAGAGAAAGTCGATAGATTATGTAGGCTCCCCGTGAGAATGAAACAAGCCCTTTTAAGAGGAACTTGAGTGGTTTTGGGAAGTTTAGTGCAAGCAAGGCCACCGGGTCCATGACGCCTTGTCTTCAATACCAGCAGTTACCTTAGTAAACACCAAGAGCATATGTATTGAACCCGTGGTTCCGCTAAGGTTGAATTATTGGAGGGCTATTTCTTTTCACCCTTTTCTCATTCATTTGTTTTACATTCTTCAACCCTTCTTGCTTATGAGACTTCATAACTAGAACCTTGTTGGGTTTATTCCAGTTCTAGCTCTATCACAACGGCACTCTTCCCATATCTCACTTTTCTCCTTTTTTCAATATACCTAAAGACTCTACACTATCTAGTGGATTGTCCCTCGGTAGATCCCTCTGCTCGCATGGATCGTGGGAACGTAATACCTAACCTAACCATCCTTATAACCCATGCATAAAGTAAATGGTCGGTCTTTTGGTATTGTTCATTTCTTCTTGAAACCAATTGAAAAATCATTTGAAAACAATCAAGGTACTTGTGATACGAGATCAAAGCATTTTGTACCTTAATAGTTTTGATCATTTAGAAAACCTCTCCCTCAACATGTGCATATGATTTAGAAATTGTTTAGCACATGGAGGCAAGAGGACTTTATTTTCTTTGATCACAATTTTCATAGAAAAGCCATTTGATTTTCTTTGGTAAATTCTCCCCCTCAATATGTGCATAGGATATTTGAAATCATTTTATCACATAGAGGAAAGAGTTCTTTTGAAACACCTCCACGATCACAAAAACCATTAAGAAAACCATTTGAAAACTCAATCAAGGTACTTTATGTTAAAACATAAAAGCTTTTTTTTGTACCTCGATAGTTTATTTTCCTTTAAAATGCTCCCCCTCAATATGTGCTTTAAAATGCTCCCCCTCAATATGTGCACAATTGAATCAAAACGATCACCTTTTATCATATTTCATTATTAAATCACAAATTCTCCCCCGATCAAAAATATCAAACCCTTTGAGATTTTGGATCCCAAGTGATTTAATTAGGTTTAGAAAACATGGGAGAGAATGTGGCCATGTTTAAATACTCATCTGGTTTTTGGATAAATCCTCTTCCTCAACATGTGCATTGTGTATTTGAAATCATTTGACACATGGAGGCAGGAGTGCCTATAAAGGACTAAAACCGATTCCATTAAAACAGATTTGAGATTTAAATCACTTATCTTCCCCGATCAAAAATTTCAAACCCTTTGAGATTTGTGATCCCAATTGATTTAAATCATTTAAAAGAGTTTGGGAAAGAAAGGACGGGCAAGATTTAATTTTGAAAATGACGATAAGGACCAATTTAAGACATTAAAGATTTTAGTGTCGTATGATAGTTTTTACGAGATCTTTAAGTAAAATAAAACAGTTTCACAATCAAACAAGAACAGAAAAAATTTCATTTTGAAAGACCTTGATTCAAAAGAAAAATCATACCATGACATAACATTAAATCTTTAGATCACCACTTTTATTGTACAAACGGACTTTTTATGAAGAAAATATCGTTTGAAAATATTTTATTTTAAATCACTCTCCCCCTCAATTGATGACCGTAGTCGTTGATTGAGTGACTTAGATTTTGATAAAAGAAGTCCGGTGATTTTCAAAATTTAGTCCAATTTATTTTCAAAACAATATTTTTCCATTTTCAAAACAATATTTTCAAAAATTGTTTAAAAATGGTATCATTCACTACTTTTCCTGCACAAGATATGTTAGGTGGAGAGAAGCTTCCGTTGTTGTTGCTGTAGGGTTTGGAAGAAAACCATCTCTGCCGATGCAAAGGAGACTTCGCCTTACGCTTGCATTTTGAATGCCAACTGAGGTCAAATTAAGCTCCGTTTCTTCAATCTTTTAGAAGAAAACCATTCACGATGCGTGGAGACCTCTTACATTGCATTTATGCCAACTCCATAGAAGTCCAATTAAGCTCTCGCTTCTTCATTTGTCAACCCAAGATATAGTTACCCTTTCCTTTCGGCATCCAATCATCTTCAATTTGTGGGATCCGGATCGGGAACATTCTTATAACCAATATACATGCATACGTTAGTGAACACACATACAAATATATGGTGGTCGACATCACCCATAACAGCAATCGACTAATTAAAGTTATATAAGGCATGGGGTTTATGTGTTAATCAAACTCTAATCATCTAAACCTAACAATCATATTCTAAATTCCTAGTCCTTCACATACGTGCAAATATCATTTTTAATTAAGCACGTAGGATAATTAAGAAAGCTCGTTAGATGATATAGATTTGAAAACATTCTCCCCCTCAATCAATGACTCATTTTCTAAAAAGTTTTAAAAGCGCTGAAGTCATTAATTGAGTTTTCAATTATTACGAAAACTCTGAAACTGATTGTTGTTAAAGCAACTCATTTTACCACCATTTTTGGAAAACATCAAATATTTTTCTGAAGAATTTTAGACGGAAAAACATTTGTGTAGGAACAGCAGTCCTTCGACATACTTTCCTCAAATTGTTTTAGGATAAGTGCACGAAATATTTGAAAAATTGGTTTAGCGCAACACTTTCCTTTCTTTAAGAGCGGGTTGCTATCTGAAATAATAGCAAGCCATTGTTTAAGCACGGGTTACTCAAGTAACCGTAGTTTCATTATAGTTTGAGACATGTTTTGAAAAGAATATTTACACCTCCCGCCAACTTCATATATGGTCCCGTGCCATTATTGAATGACATTTCTAAGACCGTAGATGTTATCGATACCATAAGACATGTCTTAGAAAACATATTTTTGGTATTTTTGAAATTTTATGATTTTTATGGGTTTTAGAAGGTTTTATATTTTTCTATTTTCTTTTTGTTGGTTTTATATTTTTATATTTTGTTTTTCAGATAAATATATACAAAGATAAAGAAGATGATATAGTTAAAGAGGATGATGATATGAAAATGATAAGGATATCGAAAATTGTAGAAGATAGAAGTCATCATCTCTTAAACATTCACCACCAAAGCTTCCAAGACTCTTGAATCGAAGAGAGAGATTGAGCCCCTTGAAAGTGAGACTTTGCAGCCTTCCCCAAACCGAAAATCCATTAGATGAGCAGATTTGATGCTCTATTTCAAGCTTGCCTAAGCCAGGTGCACAAAGAAGCACACCATTATCATAAATCCCGCTGCTCCTTTTTAGAACGATAATCTAGATTCTTTGTTCGGGGTTATATCATCAACAAGAACAAAGACCGTATCATCCCACACATAAAACAATTTTCTCAAATTTCTTTTCTAATGACGTCTAAAGCAATCCATTTCAAAAGATGTCAAGAGATCACTTCCCCCGAGTAGTTGAATTGATGCAGTCAGTCTCTTAGACTAGAGCTCACGAACCCGAATACCCGAATGCCCAAAGAGAGAATAACCGATAACATTGAAGAAACATGCCTGTTAGGAATTAGAAATTCCAGGTATTAAAAGAGTCGGTCACCTCAATTATATGTAATCGTTAGTAAGCTCGTAGTCATAGTTCTTTTATATTAAGTATTATTTAGTTAAGTAACACCGCGGGAGGACGGACGGTCTTTACCCATCTGTATGCCCGATCCACTCTCGCTGTGTATGCTTATTGTAAGACTATAAATACTCTCTACCTCCCAAGGTAGAGAGTTGGAGCTCATAATAATATTTTTCTTTCTCTCATTATAGTTCCCAACTCTCTTCCTTTCTCTCACTAGAACTTTCTCTCTCTCTAACATACTCTTATACTACTTTGATTATGGTTTAGAGTGTTTGTGAAATCCAATATCTTACAATTGGTATCAAGAGCCATGGTTTGATCACTCTATCTTCATGCTCTTTGTTTTGGTGGATTTCATAAGGTTTTGGGGTATTAAGGGTTTAGGAGAGTTTGATTCATTTGGACAAATTCTAGTGTTAAAGTTTGAATTTTGCTTGTACTTTTGTGTTTAGGATCATCATATGTGTTTATGTTTTGAATTGGAAGGCTTAAATCATTGTGGTTTGGTTGTTTTGGATTGATAAAGTGGATATTTGTGAAAGAAGGACGGTTGCGAGTTGAGTCTTGACTTGTTTTTCTTCAAAGCGAAGTTAGCTTTGTTATTTGATGATTTTGGTACATGCTTAATTTAGCTGCTTAGCGAAGTTGATCTTTTATGCTAATTTGGGTTCTAAGCTTAGTTGTTTCTTTGCTTACTTGAGATCTAAAGTTTACTTAGCTATTTAGCGAGTTGTAACACTAGCGAGTTAATTTAAGTGACTTAGTGTTCAAACGAGTTGATTGTGTTGTGAGTTGATACTAAAGCGAAGTTGGCTATTTAGCTTACTTGATTCATTAAGCGAAGTTGATTGTGTTAAGAGTTGATACTAATGCTAATTTGGCTATTTAGCGAGTTGACTGCTTAAGCGAAGCAAGTGTATTTAGCTACTTGTTCATTTAGACTTGTTACTTCTTCGTGATACATTCTTACGGTTGTTCTTTTGGTTTAGTAAAATCTCGTGAAAGAATCAATTTCCCGGTTTAATCAAAGAATAGTAAAATCCCGTTGAATTTGTTATCATGTCAAACATCGCTCCTACCAATTTCTCTCAAGAGTCGAGGATGTTCCGCCGGTTCGATACTCGCCCACCCATGCTTGATGTGAATCGACTATGACTCTTGGGCTCAACGAATCGATTGTACCTGCCTTGGAAAAGAAAATGGGGTCAACATTCTCAAATCCATTGATGAAGGACCTACCGAAGTTGAGACTACTAGAGATATACTTGATAATCGCTGAAGATGGAACTCTGATTTACGGAATGGAGAGACCAAAGATGTATGATGAGCATGACGATAAGGAGAAAAAGAGATTCGATGC
Organism: Chrysanthemum makinoi; assembly: GCA_910596185.1. Taxonomy (NCBI): domain Eukaryota; kingdom Viridiplantae; phylum Streptophyta; class Magnoliopsida; order Asterales; family Asteraceae; genus Chrysanthemum; species Chrysanthemum makinoi. The sequence continues at coordinate 108,463,081 of OU343221.1, forward strand.
GATATCCGAAGCTTCTAACATTATTCTAAGGTCTTCCAAAAGACATCTACAAGCTTATCAATCACAACACCGAGGCAAAATGATGGGATAATGTCAAGATGCTTCTTCGCTCGTTCGCTAACTATTGAAGACCGAGAATCACAACTCTATGATGAATTTGAGCACTTCAAGATGAAACCAGATGAGAGTGTCTATGAGTACTATGTGAGATTTCATAAGTTGGTGAATGACATGAGGAACATCTGAATGACTATGCCTAACATTCAGCTTGAACTCAAAGTTTGTAAACAACATGAATCCCGAATGGCACAAGTTTGTCACTTCCGTGAAGCTCACTAAAGGATTGAAGAATACAAACTATGAGCAACTCTATGCCTTCCTTCTTCAAAATGAGAGACATGCCATGTTTGAAAAGAGGATTCTTGATCAGTTCAAAACCTCGTGGAGAAACAAGCTCAACAAATGATTCAACGCGCTTTACTCAAACATTGGGATTACCACCAAAGCTTCTCAAGTTATACCCATGGGTAATGGTAATCACAAACTCATTCCCGATCTATGTTCAAACAAGCCGACCGATGCAGCATAGGAAACTTCATCAATCAACTAGCACTTATGATAAGTCAAAACATGAATTCTCTCCCACAAACCAACAACAACCTCGCACAAAGATCTAACCCACACAATCAAGCTACCGTCGAGATGGGAAGATTGTAGTGCAACCGCCTGTGAAAGACAAGATGATCGTGGGAAGAGGTGGAGCCGGTAGAGGTTATGTTGCAAATCGAATCGGGAAGGAATGGAAATCAAGGTCAAGCTAAGCCGATCAAATGCTATAACTGTGGTGGTGAGGGACACATTGCAAGGAACCGCACATCTCCAAACGCCCACAAAATTCGAATACTTCAGGATAAGATGATGCTGTGCAAGCTCGGACAATGGTGCCGCTGGATGAAGAGGAGTTGTTGTTTCTCACCGAGGGCAATGCCAAGACCTATGATGCAGATGTGGATGAGCAGCCAATTCAAGAGATAGGTCACAATCATCATAATGCCTTTCAAGTAGCTGATTGTGATGCATACGACTCTGATGTTGATGATGGACCTACAGCACAAACAATTTTCATGGCTAGCATTTCTCCAATGATCTCTCCTAAGGTCTCATCTTCACCACGTTGATCCATCCAAAGACAAACTCATTCGAGGTACTAAAACTATATGATGATGTCGATATGCAAAAGATGCATGACAAAGTACAATCAACTGAAACTATTGAGTCAAATATTGAAAATATGGGTAATATCAATGTTGTCCCATATGATCAATATGTGAAACAAAGTGAAAGTGAAGTTGTACCAAGTGATGCATCTTCCGCAGTCAACAATGACTATGTTTTTGATGAATACACCACATGTGCCTCCGATGATTCTTATCTCGAACTTAATGCCTATAAAGAACAAGTTGCTATTTATGGACAACGTGCTAAGTTTGAGTTAACCACCGTGAGCGGGGAAATGGATGACCAAATGCGTACAACTATTAGAAAAGTAGGTTTAGAGAAGAAGTATTAAAACAAGAGTTAAACTCCTTACAAGAAAAGCTTTTTAAAACTGCTAAGCAAAAACAAGAACTTCAAGAAAATGTTAAAATGCTTAAGCAAGAATTTAGCATTAAGGAATCAAAACTTTTGAATGAGTTTTCCAATCTGAAATCTTTGAAAAACAAGCTTGAAAATAAGTTGTAATACAAGGAAATACCATTCAGATCGCTCACATGATCACTAAGCATAGAGTTTTAAGTGATAAGCATAGCATTCCCCTTGTTGAGGAACCAAATCCAAGTTGTTAAAAGGCTAGAATGCTCATAAGGTTATTTATGATGGCAATGAAATTCTTAAGCCTAGACAGAAACCTAGTTGTGCTGAGTGCCGGGAAGATAAGAAATCAGATGAAGTCACTAGGGAAAAGATGAACAAGAAACTTGATGATCCTAAATGTAAAGAAAAGAAAATAAATATCACACCCCATGATTACAAGAAGGAGAATTGTATTTCCTTGAACAAGTTTAAGCCTCAGACATTGTTAACACCCAACAAGTGTTCTCGAAAAGGATTTAGATAAGCAAAAGAGAGAATCTTGTTGTAACAAACCTACCCTTTAGGAAAATGCCTTCAATGATTGTGTATCCTCCCAATACACCAATGCATTTAGTTCCTAGAACTATTGCCACTAAAAGCAAGACCTTAATCAGCCAATATGTTATTCTTCAACTATTTGTTGATTTTGAGAAAACTTGTAAGAAAAGGATCACACCCACCGGATAATCAAGGAAATGGGTTTTGAGCAAACAAAAGAATGATATCTAACTGAGGTCATGCCTTTCTTTAAACTACTAAAAGATCATTTTGAGAGTCTTAAAAAGGGGGATAAATTCATATATTAAAGGAACGGAAAAGGAATTTGATGCAATGATAGTTGAGGTTAGTGACTATGAGCGAGCATTAAAATATAATGAGATTGAGAGGAAGAACTTGCATACCTTGAATGAGAATCTTATTTCTGAATGTATTGCTCAAGATGTGTTTTACATTGCTACAAATTGCTCCATTAATGCTTCTCAATTTCATGAATTATCTATTGCTCTGAAAGTCTCTCATGATCGTGTCATTGAGCTTGAAAAGACTAATTCGAAACTTAATGAGAAAATTGATCAGGATGATCACGATAATTTGGTAAACATCTTTCTAAACTAGAAGTTGAACATTTTGATTTACAACTAAAATATCAACATCTAAAAGAAAATGTTAAAACCTCAAATATCAAGACATCCCTGAATGTTCCTGAATTTGATGCGCTTTTTGAAATTAACAAACGGATGAAAGATTCAAGCTCATTGTAACACGATCAAAAAGTTGAAAGCCCAAATCTCTCAATTGAAGGGTGAAAAGAACAATGTGACTGGATCCCAAATGCCTCCACCTTTAGATTCTCAAGATTCTCAAACTTTTCATCTTCAAAACTTAGTTAATGCCTTACAAAAGGAAAACGAGAGTTTTCTAGAAGAAAATGAAAAAGTTAAACGACACTTTAAAGAGTTATATGATTCAATGAAAGTCACCCGTGACCAAAACAACGAAAAAATAACGCCTTTACAAAAGGAAATTGAGAATCAAGAGTCGTGAAAAGGGAAAATGCCACTTGTTTTAATAAGAATGTTGCATCAAAGTCATCTTAGATTTGCAAATATACTGATGCAGTTAAATATATTCCTCCTCATCTTAGGAATAATGAACCTGCTTTTCATAACTATTGTGCTCACCTTAAGGATAGTCTAGAATGTCTCCGTGAGATTGTTGAAGAGGATTTCATTAATAAACCTCTTGATAGAGAAATTAGGTTTGCTTGCCTCCAGGCCAAACGATCTCAAGAGTCGCTTGAATGTGTAATTGCAACATGTCCAAAATCCTTAGGTGCAAAAGGCAAAGCCTTAATTTGTGAAGCCTTGTTCTATGCCTAGTGCCAAGCAGAAATCCGCTCTATGCCCGCCTTAAGAAAGTAAACACTAATGTGCCTTCAAGTAGTTCGATTCAGATATGCTAGTGCTAAGAAAGTGAACTTTAGTCTGCCTGCAAATAGCTCTAATCACATTCTTAAGAAAGCAAACACTAAAGTGCCTTCTAGTAGTTCAGATCCTTGCACATCAAGTTCAGGAATGCAAAAACTAGATCAACCAACTAATGTTCCCATTCCCTCTATAGGAGTAATAAGTGACATTAAAGCAAGTAGGTCAAAGTCTCAAGACAATACAAAGAATGATAGGACCTCGCAAGCTAAGAATGTGCATTGGAAAAGAGTAGAAGACCAACCTAGGAACTTTAATTTTGAGTCGAATAAAACGAATCGTGTTGATTCTAGTATTAGCCATAGGCGCATCGTAATTAATTCAATTCGATACTATTTTGCAAACCTTGTAAAGATGTCTGCTTGAATGTCTGCTTGAATTCTGTTTCTAATCATGAATGTGCTTGAATTCTGTTTCTAATCAACAATGTTAATGCAAAATATCATGCTAAAAAGGCAAAAAGGCAAAAGCGTAAGAAAATTAGAAAACAGTGGAAACCCACAGGAAGAAATTTTAGCAAGATAGGTAATCAATGGATACCTTTTGGTCGAAGGTTAATCGACAATGCCCACTAGAAAATGGATGCCTACTTGTAGAACTATTCCCTTAAGAAGTGAACATACTTTGAATAGGTCTAATATGGACACTAGTTGCATCTATTCCCAATGATTCCATTGCTTCTACTTCGATATGGATGTTTCTATTCGATGTGGGTGTTCCAACTCTCTGTTCTAACCAAATGGAACCCATTCTTGCATGGGGATCCCAATTATCCGCTTATCCATTCTTGTCTCGTGTTCAACCGCAGATCGTTCAAATCGCTCGTGGTACCGGACTCGTGTCTCCAAGCATATGATCGAGACCGGTCGCTGCTCATGAACTTCGTGAGCAAATTCATCGGGACTGTTAGATTTGGTAATGATCATTTCTGGTGCAATTATGGGTTATGGTGATTATGTTGTTGGTGATAGTGTTATCTCTAGAGTATACTATGTGGAAGGTCTTGGTCATAATTTGTTCTCTGTTGGTCAATTTCGCGGATTCGATCTAGAAGTAGCCTTCCGAAAACATACTTGTTTTGTTAGAGAACTTGATGGTAAGGAACTTTTAAGAGGAACTCGTGGTTCAAATCTTTACACCATCTCTATCGATGATATGATGAAGTCTTCTCCAATTTGCTTGTTGTCAAAGGCTTCGAAAACAAATTCATGGTTATGGCATCGCCGCCTCAATCACTTGAACTTCGCACCATCAATGATCTCCGTAAAGGACTTAGTTGTAGGTTTACCTAGACTAAAGTATGAAAAGGATCATCTTTGTTCAACATGCCAATTGGGAAAAAGCAAGAAGTATGCCCATAAACCCAAACCTACAAACTCATTACGAAGTTCTTCATACAATTCATATGGATTTATGTGGACCAATGAGAGTGCCGAATATCTTTGGGAAGAAATATGTGTTAGTTGTGGTTGATGATTACTCTAGATTCACTTGGGTCAAGTTCTTAAGGACAAAGGATGAAACTCCGATCATCATCAAATCAAACAAGTAGCAGTTCGACTTAACAAAACCGCCGAATTATCCTAACAGACAATGGAACCGAAGTTTGTTAACAAACAACTTAGTGAATTTTATGAAAGCATTGGAATCAGCCATCAAAGAAGTGTTCCACTAACTCCTCAACGTAACGGTGTAGTTGAAAGACTAAATCAAACTCTTGTGGAAGCCGCTAGAACAATGCCGATTTACTCAAAGGTTCCAATGTTTCGGTACGGGGGCGCTATGCCACCGCATGCTACACACAAAATCGCTCCTCGATTCACATCGCTCATGGAAAAACTCCATATGAACTGGTCCACAATAGAAAACCTAATCTCTCTTTCCTTCATGTGTTTGGTGCATTGTGTTATCCAACTAATGAGGTTCAAGACTTAGGCAAACTAAGAGCTAAAGCGACATTGGAGTTTTGTAGGTATGCACCAAACAAAAGGGATACCGAATCTACAACAAAAGAACCCGAAATATCATGGAAACAATTCACGCTTACGCTTGATGAGTCGACCGTCAAATGGCTCTGACAATCCAGCCAGACCCGCACTTCAAAACAGTCCCATTGGTTCATCCCTTGTTCCAAACTCTTCTCAAGAAACTCCATATGTACCTCCATCTCAAGATGATTTAAAGAAATTGTTTGATCCTATGTTTGATGAACTTTATGATCCAAGTACTAATGAGGTGTTGATCCCTACAGAGGCCGCCATATTCCGTGAATGAAGTCAATCCTTCAGTCTCAATATCATTAAGTCAAGAAGCGCCTGCTGCCGATCACTCTATCTCATCAACAAATCATCATTCTTCAAATGTACATCATGGAACTGTTTCTCGCATCAATGATGAAGTTAATCCCTTTGCTACTCCCGAAGATGCTCCATTTGAAAATATATTTGCTCCTCAATCTTCATCGAACCATCTTCTTCTGAGACATCAACTCGCTACTTCACCCTCAACAACTACCACATGAACACCTCATAAAATGGACTCACGATCATCCATTAGACAACATCATTGGAAATCCTTCTCGCCCAAGATCAACACGAAACAACTTGCAACCGATGCCTTATGGTGCTTCTTCAACTCCAGACTCTCTAAGATCGAACCAAAAGATGTTAAAACCGCCATGAATGAAGACAGTTGGTTCAATGCCATGCAAGAAGAAATTCATGAGTTTTATCGACTTGATGTATGGGAGTTAGTACCTACTCCAGATTGTGCTATGATTATTGCTCTAAAATGGATCTTCAAAGTGAAACTTGATGAGCATGGTGATGTGTTGAAGAACAAGGCTCGATTAGTTGCTAAAGGATACCATCAAGAGGAGGGTATAGACTTTGAAGAATCTTTTGCTCCTGTTCTAATCGAGGCAATCGAATATTTTTGGCTAATGCCGCAAGTAAGAACATGGTAGTCTATCGATGGATGTGAAGACGGCATTCCCGAACGGAGATCTTAAAGAAGTCGCCTATGTCACCAACCCAAGGCTTTGTAAATCAAGAGCATCCTACTCACGCTTATCGTCTTGAAGAAGGCTCTATACGGTTTAAAGCAAGCTCCAAGGGCATGGTATGATACGCTATCAAAGTTTCTTCTATCTACCGGATTCAAAAAAGGAGCAGTTGATCCAACATTGTTCACCGGAAGTCGTGCAAACATTTAATTCATGTTCAAATTTATGTTGATGATATTATTTTTGCCTCGACCGACCCTAATGAATGTGATCGCTTTTTCAAATGAAATGAGTTCAAAATTTCAAATGTCAATGATGGGACAAATGTCATTTTTCTTGGGATTACAAATTTCACAAAGTCCTAGAGGCATTTTCATAAATCAATCTAAATATGCAAATGAGATCTTAAAGAAATTTGGATTTGATTCAAGTGACCCCGTTGACACTCCCATGATTGATCGAACCAAACTAGATGAGGACCACTCAGGGATCATGGTAGACCAAACAAAATATCGTAGCATGATTGGATCCCCGATGTACCTCACGCCTAGTAGACCGTATATCTTGTTCGTTGTTTGCATGTGTGCTAGATACCACGCTAAGCCTACTAAAAAGCACCTTGAAGCGGTTAAACGGGTCTTTCGGTATCTCCAAGGAACCATCAATATGGGACTTTGGTACCGAAGGACACCGGTATGTCACTAACAATGATATGCATGCATCATGCAGGTGTCAAGATACTCGCCGGCACGTCCGAGGTGCTCGCTTTTGGGTGATAAGCTTGTGAGTTGGTCTTCAAAGAAGCAAATGAGTACTTCTATTTCCTCTACAGAGGTTGAATACATAGCCATGTCATCTTGTTGTGCTCAAATCCTATGGATGAGATCTCAATTAACTGACTATGGCTTTGAATTTAACAAAATCCTCTGATCGCGTGATAATAAAGTGCTATTGCTCTCTCATGCAACAACGCTCAACACTCAAGAGCAAAGCATATCGACATTCGACATCATTTCATCAGGAACAAGTGGAAAAAGGTGTGGTGGAACTCTATTTTGTGAGGAATGAATATCGCTAGCGACATCTTCACCAAAGCTCTTCCAAGAGAACATTTTGAGTTTATTCTTCCACGACTTGGCCTGAAAAGCCTTCAACCGTAAACACTCAAACGCCTTCGTGAGGAAGACGAGGAGTAAAGGTCTATCTTCATCTATATCTTGTATATATCTTTTCAAAAATCAAATACAAAAATATAAAACCTTCAAAATCCATAAAAATCTAAAAAATTCGAAAAATCTTCAAAAATATTGTCAATTTGTCATGTTTTTCTCGGTTCGATAATATCTACGGTCTTTATGCTGTCATTCAAAGAATGACACGGGTCTTTAGATGTTGTTCAATTTTATTAAAAATAAAAAATAAAAAAAAAAAAATTATTTTTGGGAGAAAGAGAAACAATGGTTTATTGTCATTTCAGCAAGAACCGCTTTTCAAAAAAGAACAGAGCCATACTTTATCATGTTTTCAAATTTCCATGCTCTGATTCTTTAAACATTTATCTCAATAAAACTAATTGTTTTGAAAAATAACTCGGACTCTATTTTTGATAATCATCTCGACTTATTTGTCAAAATATCTATCTCTCAATCAACAACCTATGTCATTGATTGAGGGGAGAATGATTTCAATTAAATTAAAAAGTTATTTGGCATTCAATTGTTTTCAAAAGATATTCATGCATGTTTTATCAATGGAGTTTAAAGTCTCAATATCCGATCTTATCAGCTAAAACGCTTTCATAATCAAGTCACAATTCTCCTTAAAAGCTTTCAAAATCAATTTAAATCTACAAGAGATCACAAATCTCAAATGTTTTAATAATTGTGATCGGGGAGAATTGTGATTTAAATTGATTTAAACCGATAATTCGTAAATGGTTTTATAAGGATGTACAAGCTCTCCTTCCCACATGTGACAAACGATTTCAAAATTTTCCATGCACATGTTGAGGGGGAGCATCTATCTTAAACCACAAATATTTGAAACGTGATCAATTTATATCAATGTGCAAAGTTCCTCTATATGTGCAAAACTCTTTCAAACCTTAAGAAGCACATATTGAGGGGGAGCATAATCATGAAAACCTCATCCTTCCCCAAAATGCTTTAGCTACTTGATTCGATTAGGGAAGTGATGTTGATATCTTTTAGAAAATGGTAATCAAAGAAGTTAATTCTTTCTCTTGCCTCCGTGTGCAAAACTATTTCAAATACTTGATGCACATGTTGAGGGGGAGTTCTTCTTCTAAAAATATCAAAACAATTCAAGTACAAAATGCTTTGATAATATATCACAAGTATCTGGATTGATTTTCAAATGGTTTTCAATTGGTTCCAATGGCGATGAACAATACCAAATAGACCCACCAACTTTACTTTATGTATGGTGATATAAGGATGATAAGGTTAGGTATTTGTTCCCATGATCCGCCAGAATCAGAGGGATCTACCCAGTGGACTATCCACTAGTTAGTGTAGAGTTCTTAGGTATGATGATAAAAGGAGAAAAATGAGATATGGGAAGAGTGCGGACTGAGACCGAGCTAGTATCGAATAAACCCAACAAGGTTCTTGCTATGAAGTCTTGGTAAGCACTAAAGGGGTTGAAGAATGAAAAAGAATTGAATGAGAAAAGGGTGAAAACAAATAGCCCTCTATTTATTCAACCTTAGGCGTAAACCGGTTCAATTCATATGCTACGATGGTAACATCGGTATTGAAGACAAGACGCCATGGACCCAAAGTGACGCACCGCACTTCAACTTTCCAAACCACTCAAGTTCCTCTTAAAAGGACTTGTTTCATTCTCACGGGGAACCTACATAATCTATCGATTTTCTTAGAGATTGTTGATATTGAAGAAGGAGACCCTCTCCCTAGTCTCTGATATAGGATCCAAATATGCACAAATTGAGTCTAGAGCCAAGAGATCATCAATAAATCTCATTAGGACACTTTCAATGAAGACTCTCTGTTTCACACAATGTGGAAAGAGAGATTATATCTTGAGTCCTACGCATTATCCTTGTGGTATTGCCAGAACATCTGAGTGATATGCAAATACATTCACAATGAAGATGGAAAGCCTTCTGGAGCCAACATCAAACAAGCTCCTGGTGGGTGGCATGTGAGATCTATCTAATAGACCAACCATGTGACAACCGACGTAAACAATGGGAGATTCAATCTTTTGAATCAATCCCGGTTCAGTTATGGATTGACGGATACCTTTGAAAAACCGGTTGTTGTGCTTAAAAACTCTTTTCGTTAGCACATCGATCGTGTGCCTATTTATCAAAAATAAAGGTGTTTATGATTGATAATTGATTTTCAATAAAACCTTCGTTGTATTGCAAAAACAATTTCTATTGAGCAATACACCATTGTTTTTCAAATCTCTTTTCATCAATCGAATCTCGTTTATTTGGTTCACTCACTCCGGTTGTCTTCTTTGAGACGCTCCGTTTGAGAATAGCTAGAGCAAATTAAAACCCTCGCCAAGGAAATTCTTCGAATTATACCGATCACGTGCGTTTTGTATCGATCAACGGGAACCGTGGGTCGTGTACCTCAATTCATCGAAAGTGATCAAAGACACTTTCGCGGCGCTTTTATTGCTAATCGCTTATGCGTGTACACCCGACGCTTGTACTGATCGTAATGGAGCGGTCAATCCATAGCCGCATGCTCACACAACACATTCATATCAAAGAAATCATGATTAGTGCATCAATGACTCGATATTTTCACTCCATGCTTCTCGCTACGCCGCCAATATCATGAATCAACTAAAGCTTCCGCTACTCGATGAGAAGATATCATGATCCGAAGTGAGCATGTCGGTCCAAATGTCACAACATCACATAATACCAACACCACAATGGAAGAGTCTAAGATTTAGTGTGGCCGATGATCTCAAAGTCGGCTCAAATATTATTATCACTTGATCAAGAAAAGACCTCCACTTGGATTAACCAAACATGCAATATGAAGAATCAATGACTACGAGCTCTGAGCAAAATACTACATCAAGAATGCAAGAACAATTTATAATGTAATATCGGTTTGTATTCAATGTAAGTTTAAATGTGTGTTTGAGGTGACCTCCCTTAGGGGAGATTGTTAGGAATTAGAAATTCTGTGTATTAAAAGAGTTCGGTCACCTCAAGTATATGTAATCGCTAGAAAGCTCGTGAGTCATAGTTCTTTTATGTTAAGTAGTATTTATTTAAGTAACACCGTGGAGGACGGACGGGTCTTTACCCACTGTATGCCCTGATTTCCGTACCGGTTGTGTGGCGTTTTATTGTAAGACTATAAATACTCTCTACCTCCCATGGTAGAGAGTTGGAGCTCATAATAATATTTTTCTTTCTCTCACTATAGTTCCCAACTCTCTTCTTTTCTCTCACTAGAACTTTCTCTCTCTAACATACTTATACGCCTACTTTGATTATGGTTTAGAGTGTTTGTGAAATCCAATATCTTACAATGCCGAATCACTGATTATCTCTGCGGAGGACTATCTCTGCGGATTTCAACTACGGAATAAGTGATTATATCTCTGAATCACTGATTAAGCACTCAAATGAAATACAACCGGAAGGCCCCAATGTACACAATCTCTCTCCCCTAATGATTGTGATAACATCAAAATCATCACACACTTGTGTACCTCTTTCATCTTCAGAAACTAACTCTTCCATCACTTCCCCACACAGTTGGAATAAGAACACTAAATGCCTTGATGAGTAAAACCTGAGTTTCTCTCTGCGGTCATGACATTTGTTTTACCTGGATATCTTCAATCACTTAGAAGAATTAAGTTCATCAAGTTTACTCGCCATAAGTCAAACCTTGAGTTTCTACGTAATAACATTTGTCTTCCCGGGATATCTTCCATCACTTAGAAGTATTAAGATCATCAAGTTTACTCGCTTAGATATCGTGTCTCCTTCCCCTTGCGGTTTTGACACTCGTAATCCAGCAACATCTTATCGACCCAAATACTTGAAATCTTTATGAGAAGAACACTTGAACTCGTGATGTATTGTGAGAATCAACTCTTTGTCAAGAAATACGTGAGCAAGTCTAATTGGGGATTTAAATTCAACATTTCACTCTCCCCCAATTAGTGCTCTCCCCTAAACTGACAATCTTTTAAATGCCCAGAATAAGAAGAAGTCTTTAGATAATCAAATGCAACTCGTCTTTAGTCTTCTAACATGTAGCAAAAATGTAGAATGTGATCGTAGACTCGACCTTCTTCAAGATTGTCCGAATGGGGAATAGAGTGTTAACATCTTCAACTCACAACAAAAAGCATCCCACCAAGGGCATCCCAATTAACTTACATCTTGCAAATCCCCTTAACTAAAATCCCTCCCAATCAAACAAGAACGGAAAGATGTTCATCAAGGAAATCAAAGCAATCGCCGCCTGAATCGTAACACACAAGATGGTAACACCAAACTACCAATCACATCAAACAATAACAGAGAGATTGTTCAGAATCATCATGTTGATGTATTCGTGAAGCATTAACTGGAAGCACTTTGTCGATAAACTCATCAATCCGAGTGAAGATGTCAACCAACGGTTCTTAAGAAGAAACTCCATGTAAAGATGACCCGATAAGAAGAAGCTCGGTTCTTACATGAGTTAGGATCCTCAGATGACCATATATTCTCATAAGTCAATCAACCATGCATTATCACACTTCTTTTCTCCCCCTCAAGAATTGCATACGGAGATGCCATTCTTGATTAAATAAGTGAAAATCATCCGAATGTTCTATTCACACTTCTCTCCCCCAAAATAAGCACATGATGTCGCCATCTTCATTATAATCGAGCAAGTGGAATGAGAAAACAATCGGTGGTAGCCCGGTTCACTTGATGGTGATCAACGCATGGAAAAAGTATGAAGCATGTTGATGAGAATGGTCATAATAAGAAGATTTCTCTTCTTCGTAAGATAAAGCGACCTACATGTACACTTTTCTTTCTTTGAGGAACGAGGCATGAACTGCTATGTGTTCAAACGTCATAAGAAGATTTCTTCTTTCAAAGATAATGCGCATCAAACGTATACATTTCTTTTCTTTAGAGAATGAGGAATGAACCGATGTGTTCATATCGCCTTAATCTCTTTTCAATCTTTTGGCAAAACTTGTAATCAATCCCATTATCATTCGGTAGGCTCTTTGTTGTAAATGATGGAGAAAACCCAATATGATGAATTTGACCTCAAGTAGAATAACCCAACTCGTGACTTAAACTTGCACATATGTAACAAAGAGCCGTGCCGATTTCCATTAGCATCTCTAAGTACTCTCTATGTACTCTATACTCTTCAACCAACCAACCATCAAGTATAAGACGTACATTACCTCTTGAAAATCCATAGTTGAATGTGACACTGAGCACTACAACGTAACTTCTTAAAGTGATAGTTATTTTGTAGTGGTATGAGCCTAATTCCCCCAAGTGGTAAAAGAAAAGGTAAAAGACACCCAACAATAACTAGATTTCCAAGTCTTCGTTTTTGAAAATAAGCTTGAACAAGGATCATGAAGAATCTTCATCCAACCATCCCTGATGCATTCAGATACTAAGTACACTTGCCCGTGATATTTCACTTCAACCTCAAATAAATAATACTGAATTAACGCCGTTGTCACATCTTCTTGGTTAAAAGCTCAAATCTAGCCTCCTTTGACGTTTTCAGTGAACTCTGATAATGGTTTTCATCCCGACCATGGTTTAAAAGCACATAACCCCGTAAAACCTTGTAATAACCAAACTGCTATGACGAATATCCAAACACACATCCAATTTATGAAGTACACCCTTTTATCCCTTCTTCGAAACAGAAATCGTAGCACCAACATCAGAAAGGATCCTGAAATACGCTTTCCTTTCTTCAGGATGAATCCATCAATACAGGATTTTACAATTCCATGGTTTAAACCGAGAAATAGATTCTTTCGCGGGATTTACAAAACCAAGAATAAACCGTAAGATAGATCCGGAAATGCACTTTACTATTACTGGGATGTTTCCATTGTTACGGGATTTTACAAGTCTATGATTTAAACCGAGAAATAGGTTCTTTCGCGGATTTTACAAAATCAAGACAAAACCGTAAACAATGTCAGCTTGAATGTGTTATGACAACTTTGGTTTCGTTGAATATCCGCTTTTAGGGGAACATCACGCAAATGTTCATCAACTGTTCATAATCCAACATCAGCAAAATCATCAATCATCCAATCAACACCTTGGTACACACATCATTCATGCATTATGTCGGCTATTGTAGTGACCACATTGAGAAGTAAACCCGATATGCCAAACTTGATCATGAAGTAAAAATCCCCTGATTTGTTACTTAAACTTGTACTAATCCTTGTGAAGAAGAAATGGTGTACCCAATGTACAAAACCTATTGACATTCTCAACTGAAAGGAGACACCGAAGTGATAATTATGTTGTGGGTTAAGCGAGAAAGAATCACAAACGTAATTAACTGCCCAAGTCTTTTTCACTCTCAATAAATGCCCAAACAAGTCATCTTCGCGGAAGGGTAGAAAGAAGGAAGACGAAATAAGTAAACATGCCCGGAAAACCTCACTTCAAATCCAAGTAAGAAATACCAAATTCACACAAACCCTGTAGTCAACTTCGTTCAATCATCAATTCAAGCCGTGACATATTCTCCGTGAAAGTGTATAAACCAAAGTATCGTAATCGTAATAACACAACCTAACATCATCATCATACCAAATCACATCATTGAAGTACAACGTCAAGACTCTTCATCAAATCAAAAACCCCATGATTTTTCGAGCTCGGTCCATGTACAAAATCATTAATAGCAATACATCCTCCATGCCTATGAGTGAGATTACAACTTCAAAGCCCAAATCATTAATTAAAGGATATTACCCGGTCCAACGCGCAAAATGCACACCATAACCAAGCCCACTTCACATCAATAATTATATATCAAAAGTAAGAGTCTGCGAGTATTTGATTCACTCAAATAGAACCGAGGCTCGAAAGTTACCACATCACACGTTCCAAAATTAGTACCATTAATCACTTGGTCCATAGTAATCATTTATCCATTCCCGACAAATAATTAATTCATACTCTTCCAAAGGACAAGTGAGAATATATCATCTTTCGATCATATATCACATAAAACTTACTTGCATAAGTGCCACATGTAGTAACTTCAAACCCAAAATAAAAACACGGCCCATACAAGTATTCATCACTTCGGCCTCATTCATGGCCCATAAACGTTTACAAGGTACACAAATCACCTCATGGGTCTCGTTCACGGTCCATTAAACAAACAGATCCAATCACTGGTTGACCTAAATTTCGGGGGTATTTAACATAATATCACACACAACATCTCTTACAAACCCTAATCCCTCACTCACTTATCCTTTATGCAGTCAAGATACTATTTCCAAACCCTAAGCAAAATAGAGCGCCTCCTTATCCTGCATCTCATACATCCGAACAAAAGTTCTAAGAATCCCATTCATCCCCAAATATTACGACACCCAATTCACACTCATTTCCACCTTCAATAATAATCACTCTTCAAACCGTACTTAAATCCATCATTCATTGCTTCTTAAATCAATCTCGCCACAGGGATGGTTTGATGGTTATGACTCGTATGACCTTGCCACTGGGATGGCAAAGGTTTTGTAAGGCAGCCACGAGATAAAGCTCGATTTGTCAAGGTAGGTTCATCTTGAATTAATTATATTGTTCAGCTTAGTATGTCACGAACATAACATTTGATGAGCCTTTTGTCAAAGATTTTGATTTTGTTGAAGAGATTAATTATGAGCGAACGAAGATATGATGATAATATCCTTGTTATCCATCATGTCTTATGTGTCGAATAGTTGATGAAGCATATGTTTCAAACAGATATGGATCAGTGATGATATTCTATTTTTGTGCATAAGACTTTGGTCTTGATGTTACTTACGAGTACCATGAAAATAGTTGACTGAGATCAAGGATTATCTTTCAATTAGGTTCATTGTCGAGTCAAGAAAGGTTTTGGTTTGGATTCGAACACCTTTTTCATTATGAAAACGTTGAACGATCGATGGTCTTCCTCATTGAGTATGATGGTTTTGGTTTGGATGTTAGGTATGGATAATTGGTTGTGTCGATGTACAAGGACTGATTATGGTGTTTAACCTGAGGTCGTGATGATGTTTGACATTTGTAATGTGGTCTTGGTCATTGGTGTTGGTCAGTGGTTAAACTCTTCTTCATCTCATCACATAAGTCGCTAGACTCAATAGTCAAAGTGGATTAGTCAAGTCGCTACTATTTCTGTCACAAGTCGCTAGTCTTAAAATAGTAGAGACAAGTCGCTAGCAAATTTAACCAAGTCGCTATAACAGCTACAAGGCACAACTCGCTACGACTTGTAAATACAAGTCGCTAGGTAGATTTCATATACAACTCGCCACACCAAGTCGCTACATATAAAGTATAATGTATTTGGACACTTTTTGACAAGTCGCTAAGCAATGTACCAAGTCGCTACTATTAAAACAATGAATCCGGACAGCAATTTCAGGCAACTCGCTAGCATGAATATCAAACTGTTACCCGTAATATATCCAGATTATAACCAAAGTTACCCGGAATACATCCAAAAGATACATCTTTTAACCCTTTTTTGACCATAGAAACAGTGATAAGTCATAGCAAAATAGATGTAATAACTGACTTGAACAGAAAAAGATGAAACAAGACAGATAAAGACTAAGATTGGACCAAGACACAAAATGACCAAACATATACATGTCAAAACAGTTTTACCACAATACTAAAAAATGTTTTCCAACCAAAAATTAGTACAAAACATCCACGAACACGATACAAACCGCAATAAATCATCAAAACACAATAAACCTTGGCTCTGGTACCAATTGAAGGATCGATATATTATTGTGTTTGATGATTCGGGTGGTCTTGGATGATCAAAATACATGATAGCCATTTTAGAGAGAGAAAGTAGAGAGATGGGTGTTCAAGCTAGAGACTTGCTTCAATAAATGTAAAAGGTTAGATTGAAAGCACCACCCCTTCCATGGATGGAAGGGGTATTTATAGTTACAAATACACGACCTCCTATTAGCCTATGGATTAGGCATACAGTGGGTAAAGACCCGTCCTTCCTCTACGGTGTTGCACTAAACTAAACTACGCTACAAACTAACTAATTAACTACTAAGTAACGTAAATAACGACACGTCTATGAGCTAACATATGCTAAATCATAATTGGGGTTACCGACACTTTAACAAGGATTTTTCTAATTCCTCACAAGAAGATTTAACTTTAACAATATTATTAATAACTCTAAATCTGCTTGTTATGCAGATTCTTTAACAACTCTAAAACTCTAATATCGTACTTCTCTAAAACTCTAATAAAGCGCATAACTCTAATGCCAATCTAGGGGTCCTTTTATAGGCTTAAGGATAACCCTAGTCGGTTTACAATTTGTATCCTTGTACAACAAGTAATCTAAACAAAGAATATTCTAGAATAAATAATGCTTTCCATAAACGAATATAGCAGTTCTTTGGCTTTGCAGTACTTTGACTTTGACAATAGTACTTTGACTTTTTACTTAGCAGTACTTTGACTTCTTCCAAAGACTTTGACATTAATCAGTACTTTGTCAATCTTCAAAGACTTTCATATCCCAACAATCCTCCCCTAACTTGATTTCTACTTGCTTGACTTCAAGTTTCTTTGTAAACTTATCTTTAACTTCTGTTAGTCTCTTGGAAAGATTGTATCTTTGTCAATTTTCTTTATCTTCTTTGTATTCACTGTACTTGGATTGTCATTATCAAAGTAGTCTTTATTCTTTCAGTAACATTCTTTACAACATCCTTAATCAAGTAATATATTTTCAAAGAACATTCAAGAAGCTCCATCTTTTCAAAGAACTCAAATAAACATATGACAATGTGTACATTAATTCAGAGTTTAAGTTTCACTATTCTCATCACTTCCGTGTTTGTAAACTCTTGTGAGAGGTGAATCATTGAAAATTTAATGGATTTTGATGTCTCTTTACCAAAGCCATTAACTCTGGAGTAGCCAAATCTTTTGATGTGTAAGATCATGGTACATTCATAACCATATGATTTTTAGCAAATCATCAGCTATCAACAGATTTGAGTTGTCTTTACCAAAAGTCGCACTTTTGGACTAGTTAGTTCTTTCATCCATGGTGAACTAATTACCATATAATGGTTTTGCTACGACCTTTACCACAAGCTATTTTCTTGTGGGCTAGCCAACTCTTTACATTTACTGATATGGTGAGTTGATTACCATACAACTTATTAGTAAGTTGTCAACTATAAAACGGATTTGAGATATCTTTACCATAGCCGTTTGCTCATGGATTAGCCAATCCTTTTGTAATCATGGTGGATTGATAACCTATTGTTGTTACCATCTCAAAACCATTTATTTCTTTTAACCTTTGTTTCAAAATATTTATCACTTAACAAAAGTTTTCTTTTCAAAAATCATTAACCGGTTTTAAAGTCAGTTTGCAGATGAAAGTATCGCTTGATCGCTAAAGACTTTGATGAAAGTATCGTTTGCTTGATCGCCAGTATTTGAATAAAGTACCTCTTGATATATCAAAATTTATTCAATAAAGATTCATACCAAAGTTATTCATCATCATCACCTATAGTTGTCCATCCGATAAACAATTTGATGACCATAAGAGCAGCTTTCATTATCTTCTTCAACTTCCATTCCATGCTTCCAGCATTCTCCTCATGAGACCTATAAGCTGGATATCTTCTCACCGCTAACATAGTGAATCATAGTTCCATCTTCTAATCCTAGAACATGTACCCGCATTCTTCAAAGAATCTCCATGATTATCTCCCAATCTTCTTGATTTTAAATCTCCAGTGGTGCTTGTTTCTTGGTTTCCCAAGTTTGTGGATCTAAGCAAGATTCATTCGGTGAATGTGTTGAAGTGCATGATATAGATGCAAATCCTATCTATTAATGATCCGGCATGAAACACAAGCATAAAACATCGATAATTCCCATCTTGATTCTACAACTTCAAAAGTAGTTATTGGAGACTTTTTTTCTTCTTCTTCTTGTCTTCTTTTTCGCATTATCTTTAGAATACTCGGATTCTACAATTCTTAAGTAATTCCTTAGTTTATCATCAGTATCAGATCTTAACTCAACCTTCTTTGATGGTACATTTATCTTCAACTTCATTGTTCTTTTTCTTTAAGCTTTCTTTTCTATCATCTTCTTTAAAGCATCATCATCTTTATAATCTTTGATACTATCAACATTATTACGATAAGCTTCTCAACTGACTTCATACAACTGTTTCATCTCAACATAATTCAACTTATTCAATCCAATATATCCTTGACCTTTTAAATAAGCCATTATTGCATTCCTTTCCTTAGCAAGATTTGGTCTTCTTGGTAGAGCAGAAACAGGAATAGGTGAAGCTTCAGCATCCAACTTTGCTTGTAATTCCTTAGCTACTTCTTTATCCTTGGCTTCTTCAATGTCAGCTTCAGCATTCAATTCAGCTTCTAACTTTCTAGCTGCTTCCTCATTCATAGCAACTTGAGCAGCCCTTATTTGTGCTAAAGTAGGTTTCTTTTTCTTCTTTGTTTCTACCAACTTACCTTTTCCTTTATCCTTAGGATCTATAGAAGGTTGAGAAGCTTGTGGTTGTTCTTCAGCAACTCCTGGAATAGTCATACCTCTTGGTTTTGATAAATCAAGCAATATCTCAGCTATAGTTTCATCATCACTTGCTGTATGTATTGGTTTGGGTGTATCAGCTTCTTCTTCTTGTTGGTGTTGAAGGACCAGCTTCTTCATCAAAATCTAACACCCTTGGTGTAATAAGTTCTTGTCGAGATATTCCTTGAAGACCAGTACTTTGATCAGCAGCACCTTGATCATCAGTACTTTGAACTCTAATGCTTTCTTCAGTACTTTTCAATATTTACTTGCACTTCAGTACCTTGAGGTTGAACATCAGTACCTTGAGGTTCAACTTCTTTATCAGTATATAATGGAGCATCTTCATTCAAATTCTTATCTTTCAATTTCCTCCCCAATTGGAATGAAGATTGCTTTTGAAACTTTTTGCCTTTAGTGGTCTTGTTAAATTGCCTAACAGGCTTTCCTTGCTTCCTTTCAGACTTGACCCATAATCTATGATGTTGAACTAATGGCCATACAAAATTCTTTAATTGTCTAAACTTAAGCTTCAACTTCTTAATTTGAGTGGCCTGTTCTTCAAAATATTTCTTCAATCTTGTCAACTCTCTTGATAAAGCATAAGTGTTGAGAACATTTCCTCGTTGTCACATCTCCCTCTTCTCCTCCAGATGTTTGAAGCTCATCTGTTGAAGTATAATCATTGGGAGAGAATGGTGACTGGTCTTCTTGTTGAGAATCATGAGCAGAAGCTTGTGGAGATGGTGTAGGTGAAACTGCAATATCTTCTTGAACATCGGCACCTTGTGAAGCGGTTCCTTGTGATGCGTACCTTGAGAGCGGTACCTTCAGTGACGGTACCTTCTCTTTCATCACTCTCTGCAGCCTCATCTCGAATTGCTTGAACAATCTCCATCATTGAAGTGGTTAATGGAGTGTTCCTTCCAGAAAATAGATCACTTTTTCTAGCCATAAATGTGAAAATATTGGCTGGTTGTACCACAACAGATAGTAGACTTGTAGGTTTAGGTACATCTGAAAGTTGTTTATTCAAGAAGACTTGAATAAATCTGGGATACATTAACCATGTTGATCCATGAGAGATGTGTGAGAGCATTCCATCTAAGATTAGCCTTGAAAAGTTGAACATACGGTTTATAGCCAATCCTACCAGGTGAGATGCAATGTCTGAACCAAATTGCTCCCAAGAAGTACTTTTAGAACTGATACAATGAAGAAGAACATGTACCAAATACTTCCAAGGTGGGTGAACAAGGGCTTCTTGAATTTGTTGTGTCGACCAAAGACCCTTCATATCCAATATCTCTCATGTATCCCAAAGAAGTTTATCAAACCTAATAGCTCCTTACGCATCATCAAACAATAAATCATCATGAATGATGCTTCATAATCTTGATAATCCTTCCAGCAAGTTTAGCTTGAATATAAGATTCATCATTCTCCATATGTGTCCTACTTGATTGTCCAAAACTGTTGTATCCAGGGCTCAATTATGTCGGTTCCACCAAAAGCGCATATAGCGATTGGGGAAACAGTTAAGAAATCAATGATGTCATGGAAGATGACATTGGCCTCTGTTTTTCTAAATTCGCCACCATGTTATGTTTTAGGCTACATGTGTAGATTTGCCATGGATGATTGAAAAAGATATGAATTCTTGAATACGTAAGTGTGTGAGAGAGAGAAATATGGAAAAGATTGAAACGAATAAAGATGAGAGGAAAATCGAGTATTTATGTATAGGTAGGATTTGAAAAATCACAACCCATAATAACAAAGTTACCGTTAGTGTGTTTTACCCTTCAATATTACCGTTAGAACAGTACTTTAATGAACAAGGTTCTTTCCACGTCATAATACTTTCCAGCGGTACTTTCAAGCAGTACTTTCATAAAATCAAAACTTGTGCCATTCTCCTCTTTACAATAGCAAACACGTCAAATAAACACGTCAAATCTACAAAACTTGTCCACAACTTGCTGCGTGACCACATATTACATGATGAGGGATATTCTTTTATAATTGTTCACTAACTTACAACGCCATGAAACTAATCTTCTTCCAAGATATTGGCATCCTCCAGTGGTCGATCTTCTTTCATAGTTGTCACTGCATAATCACTATCTGAAAAAGCTTCCAAGTGAAAAGGTGAATCCTTTGGATACCACAACCCTAACTTAGGTTGTTGTTTCAAATAACAGAAAATTCTCTTCACTGCATTCATATGAGAGACCTTAGGTGAGACTATATATCTTGCACATAAAACAAGCGAGAAACATGATATCGCCTAGATGCAGTGAGATACATAAGACAACCAATCATTGATCTGCAGCTTGACTTTTCTTGGGTTGTCCATCTTCATCCTTGCCCAATGAGTTGATAGACTTGATAGGTGTAGTGGCTGGCTTCATAGCATCAAAATTGAACTTCTTAAGTATGTCAAATACATACTTGTCTTGACTTATGAAAATTCCTTCCTTGGACTCTTAACTTGAAGTCCCAAAAAGAAAGTTAACTCACCCATTGAACTCATTTGAAATCCATTATGCATCAGCTTCTCAAACTCCTTGACCATATATTGTTTTGTAGCTCCAAATATGATATCATCAACATATACTTGAACCAACAAGATATCCTTCTTATCTCTCTTGATGAACAAAGTTTTGTCAATTGCTCCTCTTACATAACCATGTTGCAATAGAAAAGTAGAGAGCCTTTCATACCAAGCTCTAGGTGCTTGATGTAAGCCATAAAGAGCCTTAACAACTTTGTAGACTTTGTTTGGATGTGTAGGATCTTCAAAACCAGAAGGTTGTTTAACATACACCTCCTCTGTAATCTTGCCATATAAAAGGCACTCTTGACATCCATTTAATAAACTTGAAATCCCATATATGATGCAAAAGCAAGGAAGATTCGAATGGCTTCAATCCTTGCTACGGAGCAAATACTTCATCATAATCTACTCCTTCTTCTTGTCTGTAGCCTTGTGCTACTAACCTTGCCTTGTTCTTGATAACATTCCCTCTTTCATCTCTCTTGATTCTGAACACCCATCTTGTACCAATGACCTTCTTCCCATCAGGTAGATCACATAATACCCAAACTTCTTGAAGCTTGAATTGAAGAAGTTCTTCTTGCATAGCTTCAACCCAACTTTCTTTAGTTAATGCTTGAGCAATATTCTTGGGTTCTTATTGAGAGATAAAACAAGTAAACAGGCATGTTTGATGGTCCTTATGATTTAGCCTGTTCTATTTATAGACAAAGCTAAGTAAAGCATTATGAGGTTTAGAAAAACTCTTAGCTTTGTGTCTTGTCATCACTCCAGAAGTAGAAGGACCAATGATTTGATCAGCAGGATGATGCTTATGAATTCTTAAGATAGGAGTCTGTGGAACTTCATAATTATCACCCAAATTAGTAAAATTAGCATCTTCATTGGAATCTAAAAAAATACCTTCATCGTCAAACTCATCATCAGTATCTTCTAAGCCATGCATGGTTGGATCATCCAGATCATCCAAATCATCCAAAGTCTTTGTTAACAGTCAGTGATACTTTGATGAAAGTCTTGTCACCCAAAGTACAGTGAGTGAACTCTGCAGTCTTGTTCTTTTTCTTTGCTTCCTCATAAGCTCTTCTTTGTTCATCATTATGAGAATGTGCTATAACATCTTGAAAAACATCTGATTAAGTTCATCTTGAATAGCTTGATTCTCCGCAGCCAATGAGGATTTTGGCTCGTCAGTACTTTTCTCCTTCTCAACAGTTTTAGGTTCTTCATCATGAACAACATCAGGTCTAATATGGACTCCATGAACAACATACTTTAAATCTTCTTCATTGTGAACATGTTGATTTTCTTCTCTAACAGGTACATAGTTCATAGAAGGAGTCAAAACTTCAAGATCAAACATCCAATCAGGACCTTTACCCTCTTGATTTTCTTGATCTTCTAAAAATTCAACATGAAGACAATCTTGAACCTTCTTGGTGACTCTGTTGTATACTCTAAATCCTTTGACGTTGGTGCAATACCCCAATTAGTATCCTTCTTCTGACTTGCCATCAAATTTGCCCAAATTATCAATTGTGTTGAGAATAGTTAGAGGGCATCCAAAAAGGCTTCATAAATCCGATGTTGGGTTTGTTTCCCATCAGCAACTCATAAGGTGTCTTCATCTGTGGTTTGGTGACTGAAACTACGTTGTACGTTCCCGACTTCAACCGAATTGAATAGGTAATTGTGAATGCAAGCATTGTTCGGCTGCTTCTATCAAAGTTCTATTCTTTCTCTGCAACACCATTACGATGTGGTGTTCTTGCAATCTTGAACTCCCTCTTTATCCTTTGTTGGCACAAAATTCATCCATAAGCTTGTTCTTGAATTCAGTCCCATTGTCACATCGAATACTTCTTACCTTCAGTCTTAATTGGTTTTCAAGGGCTATGATTAGATCATGAATTGCATCAAAAGTAACATCTTTAAATCCCAAGAAAAATACCCAACTGAATCTACTGCAATCATCGTCAACACAAGCGATTACTTTTTCTTGTTTAGACTTGTTGAAGCAGGACCAAACAAATCCATGTGTAGACTCAAAGGTTCTCGGCCAGTTCTTTCCTCAAGCTTCTTGCATGAAGCTTTGTGTCGTTTACCCTTCTTTCACGCCAAACATGAGTGATCATTCTTGTAAGTTTTGGTGGGTAAACCTCTAACTAAATTTCCTTTGACCAATTTGTTGATATTCTTGAAATTTACATGGCCCAATCTTCTATGCCATTGATGTGCTTCTTGAAGTGATGCCTTTGCTACTAAACATGTAGCTCTTTAGGAAAGTGAAGACTCTTCATATCCAAACTATACACATCATTAGTTCTTGGTACTTTGTTATCACCAAGTTATCATCATCAAGCTTGAATTTAGGTAAAAGTAGGACATTACGTATGGGTGAATAACCAGGGGTGCTTTTTGTCACAGATTTGAGAGACTGACAAAAGATTGAACTTGAGCTCCTTCACATATCTAACATTCTCAAAATCTATGCTCCCTATTTTGATGGTTCCTTTCCCACTAATTCTACCTCCACTAGCATCATTCCCAAATTCAACTCTTCCTCCGCAATAAGATCTAAAATCTGACAGAATCTCCTTGTCTCATGTCATGCTTCCAGAGCAACCACTATCCACAATAAGATGATCTTTAAGCTCTCTTACGGGTTGCCACTAGAAGATAAAAGAGTTAGTTTTTTTAGGAACCCAAGCCATTCTGACTTGTGTTCCCCTTGGAGATAACATACTCAAATTCCTTGAGTATGTAATCTTCACAATTTTTGTAGACATAATCAAGCATTATCTTTTGTTTCAAAACTTGTGGTGGATTTTCAGCAAAAATTTCTTTTTCAACAAAATCATCTTTATCAAAAACCTCAGTTTCACACTCACTTGCTGAATGTACTGTTTGTTCCCCATCAGTACTTTTCTTCTTAACCCATTTAGTTTTAACTTATGGGGTAGAGTCCCTTGATCTAGCTACTCTTTTGGGTTATGCGCCTTCTAGATTGATAGTAATTAGATCTCCTAGGGTTCCTATTCCAAAGGTGTTGAAAGTGTGGCAGTACTTTGAGAATCTTTTGTATTTTAACTGATTACCTTGGAAAGTGTTTGAAGGTACTGGAGGTTTTGAAAAAGGTCTTCTCTGGTGAGGGTACCTATAGTCCGGTGAGAAGTTTCTATGGTTAACCCTATGTGAATGATTCCAAGTTTGGTCTAGTCTCCTTGGTTTTGGTTGGCAGTTGTTCTTTGGGAACTTACTTAGGTACTTTGAGTGAAGGTCACGTCCTTAATCAAATGATCGAGGACTAAAACAACAAAACATATTTTTGATCTGTAATCCCAAAATTTCTTCTTCTATGTGTATGACCAAACCTATTCTGTCTTCTAGGTGAATGATTAAAACTATTTTGACCAAAATTATCCCAAAAAGGTTTAGCAATATTGTGAAAAGGTTTTCTTAAAGGTGCTGGCGGGGGTGTAGCAGTACTTTTGAGGTGAAATCTGCTTGGCTTTTAGCATCATCTACCTTAGGTGTCTCAACTGTTTCTTTTGAGGTTTCAGACCTAGATTGACCTTTAAGCTTTTTCCTAAACTCTAAGTTGTCTACTCCAAAACGAGAAACATCAGGCCTAAGGGGTTGAAAACTTCCAGTGGGATGAGGGACTGCATGATAACCATTATCTTTCTTATATTCAGGAGGTGTTTCACTAATTGATTCCTCAATACTAGATGTGTCTACATAATTAATGAGTTCATCATCACTAGTGGTTATATCCTCAAAATCACATTCATCCTGATCACTAGGTTGGTTTTCTATGCTATTAAAGTCCATACCAAAACCTAGACCAGTTTTAATGTAAGATCTTCTCTGTTTTTCAACATAAGTGACATGTGAAAGACCTGATTGTCCCAAGACAAACTTTTCTATCAATTCATCTCTCTCCTTAGTTAGTTTTTCAATTTCCGAAATCTTATAATTTAACTTCAATTCACTTAATTTTAACTGATA
Organism: Chrysanthemum makinoi; assembly: GCA_910596185.1. Classification (NCBI taxonomy): domain Eukaryota; kingdom Viridiplantae; phylum Streptophyta; class Magnoliopsida; order Asterales; family Asteraceae; genus Chrysanthemum; species Chrysanthemum makinoi. Next base: position 108,489,153 of record OU343221.1, read on the forward strand.
ATCCTGTTGTTCATACTTTTCTGCCCAAGCCATTTCATTATTTTCATGTGTTATGATTTTGGATTCCATAGACTCTAAAGTAATTTGATAACCAGCTACCTCAGACCTAGCCATTTGATAATTATCTCTTTGACCACATAATCATTTAGCACTTTTTGATAAAAGTTATGACACTTTGAACATACCTCAGAGATAGAGGGTGAACTTGGTGAAGTGGCTACCATAGCAAGTAGAACAGGATCATCTTCACACTCCATGCTCCAGTCAAGGCTTCCATAACCATCTTTAGACTCCATAGCGACATGTCCAGGTTCATCATCAAAAGATGTGCTCCAATCAAATTCTTCCATTGAATCCTCAAACTACCATACAATAGGTGATTGGTTCATCATCAAACTCGGCACTCCGGTCAACCTCGATAGATTCTCTTGAGCAACCAAAGCTTTTGTTTTAGTAATAGGAATTTCTTTTAGCTCTAGCTTTGGTTTCTCGTCATCTTGTTGCTTGATATTTAGCAAACTGCATTCCTGCAAAATGTCGGTCTTTTGCAGTTGAAGCATTCAATCTTGGATTTGTCAAAAGTAATTCCCTGTTTTGGTTTGAAATCAATGCCTCTTCTGTCTTCTTCATAAACTTCTTGATCCTTGCAGTGATCATAGCAACTTGCCACCTGATATCAATTTCTTCAAGAGCATCCTCTTCCATCTGTAAGAGATCTTCTTCATAAGTAACAAGTAGGGTAGCTTGCTGTGCAAACAAAGAGCATCGACTTCATCTGAGTGGATGGTATTTGTTGTGGGTTCTTGAGCAAGGTGGGGTAGTGTAGGCAATGATGCTTTGAGTAGGAGAAGCAGTACTTTTAGTGGAAGTACTGCCTCTCTTTTCAGAAGAAACAAAAGCTATACTATGAGACTTTGAACTTGTTTGGCCATTCACCTCATGCTCATACACCTTCAGATGATTGTAGAGATCATCAAAATCCATGGTGTCCAATCCAGTTGTCCTCACGATCATTGTAGCAATCACATGCCATGTCGATGGCAAACTCTTTAAGAACTTTAGGTTAGCATCTTCAACTGAGACCTCTGCTTTGTATGACTCCAGCATCTTTGAGAAGATTTTGAAATCTATCATAGGCAGACATCAAGACTTTCTTTTGTCCAACGGTAAAGGTTTCAAGCTGTTTGCTAGATTTACGTGCATCTTCTTGGAAGCATCATTACCTCCAAACCTTGTCTTGAGAGCTGCCCAGGTTGCTTTGCATCTTTAGCATCATGGAACTTGAGTAGATGACCATCTGGAATAGTAGACAGGTATGTTTGAGCCTTTTCTTGATTCCTTATTGTTGCTGCTGGTAAGACTGGTTTGGGTGGTTTAGGTTGGCCAGGAATCTCTCTTGGTTCGGGAACAACTTCATTACCATTGACAATTACATTCCATAGTGCATGGTCTGTAATGGCAGTATGCCTCATCTTCATGCTCCATAGGTCGTATTATCCCTTCTTAATGATTGGTATTCTTAGTGAGGTGATGGATGGGGGTGGAGCACTCGATCGACATCTTTAGATTTTGTTGTTAACTAGGTTTCTTCTTGTCAGTGAGTTTCCACAAAGCTCGATACCACTTGTTGGATCGATGTACTCTAACCAAACTAACTTAAATAGCTTGTTAAGGGTTTAATAATCTCGGATAAATCCTAAGTTATTAACAATGAAACACTGAGCAAACTTTATTAAGTATGTGGAATTTACTTAACAAAGCTAAGAAGATTTGACTTTAACAATATTATTAATAACTCTAAATCCGCTTGTTATGCAGATTCTTTAACAACTCTAAAACTCTAATATCGTACTTCTCTAAAACTCTCTAATAAAAGCATAACTCTAATGCCAATCTAGGGGTCCTTTTATAGGCTTAAGGATAACCTAGTCGGTTTACAATTTGTATCCTTGTAAGACAAGTAATCTAAACAAAGAATATTCTAGAATAAACAAAGCTTTCCATATACGAATATAGCGGTTCTTTGGCTTTGAGTACTTTGACTTTGACATGATGCTTTGACTTTTCCTTAGCGATACTTTGACTTCTTCCAGCACTTTGACTTTAATCAGTACTTTGTCAATCTTCAGCACTTTCATATCCCAACAACTACTTAATTTCATTCCTTTTCACTTTTTAGGTCTCTTGAAGGAAAATTGCTGGAATGATACTTATTCGGACGAAAAGGCGTTGAATATCTGAAAAGGTCAAAGTCAAGAATCGAGACACTCAAGGCTTTTAGGCGAAGGGGCAGCGTCGGTTCTATTTGTGGCCGTCGGAACATGTTTTGTGACGACTCAGTAGCCAAATTGCTTATTTACAAGTGGCGGCATCGGTTTTAAAAGAGTAGAGCGTCGCTGGCTGGGCAGCCTAGATTTGATCTAGACGGCGTCGAGACTGAAGGAGGCAGCGTCAAAGCATAAGGTGACAGATCACAATGTCTTTATGGTGATGCGGGTTTCTTGACCGGGTTTTACATTTATAGTAACTCGTCTACCTATGGCCTATCTAATGCACTAACGGGTAGTGTACCCGATTGGTGTGTAGTGTGAGGAATGGTAAGACCGAGGTAGATCCAAACGGTTGATTCTAATTGTCTAATTAATTAAATTAGTCAAATAAATAAGTTTTAATGTATAGATTGATAATATTTAAGGTGTCACGTGATCAATTGGGTTGGTTCTACGGTAAACAAGCTAATGGTAGCGATAGTGGCGCAATTCTTAAACCTAGTTCTTCCACAGTGGCAGCGGTCGATAGACTCCTTTGGTCAATTAAGCCTACCCTATGGTTAGTAGAATCCTCACCAAGATGAGCAGTCACAGGGATCATTAGGCAATCTAATACAGGTCATTAAGAGGTGGGGGTTTACTATGCATAATACATGGGTTCTAAATGTCACTAGATTCCTATTTCAAGTGGGGTTAAAGTGAAGGGACAACATTTGGTCAATTCGCCCTAACCTATCGGCAAAGATGCCACCACGAGAAGTGTGACTTGCAGTCATAAGTCTGTTGTTCCCGGTCCTAAGCCAAGTCATTAAGTTCCGCTACATGCTAGATTTATAATAGTGAGTGCCCGGCCGTTAGGAACTTAGACAATCACCCCCTAATTCTTAAGTTCATCCAAGCGGTGATCAGTTGGTCAAATGCTTTGCAAGTAGAAGAGATTCGTCAGGTTGGTCATATCTTACCCTTCCTAGTCAGGTCCGCTCACTAAATTGAGTTGGTCATATCTCCTAGGCAATTGGCCTCTACCGCCATTCAAAACTACCCGAAACAAGGGTAGCTACCAATAAACTATGCATGCATACACTTAGAAACAATTATACTTAAAAGCATTAATAATAAAAAGAATCTAAACTAGGCCAAGACCTAATTTCAACATCTCTAAAATACCTAATTGGGATGACAAATATAATTATCAAGTAAAACAATAAATAAACAAGACATAACATCACAATAATTAATTGACAATTAATAAATTAAAAGACAATCAATTAAATAGAACACAATAAATAAAAATGCTCCAACAATTAAATCAGAATCAAAATTATAATTGAATAATGAAACCAAAATAATATTAAGAGTTGGAAATTAATTACATATCGTGCCAAAGATAATGCTATCGATCTCCTAGTTGAGTACCGGGGCAAAACCCCGAAGGTTTTGCCCCATAAAAACCGAATACTTGTACGCCTCCTTTTTCTTCCTTTTTTCTGTCGTACAGTACCAAAACCACAATGATGATTTGATTCCTGGAACATGTGACTATTTATAATAGAATTTTTTTGGCAAATTGCAACAATGGTCCTTGGACTTGCATAATGTAACTCTTGTAGCCTTTTCATCTTTTCTTCATTATTTACACATTAAAATGTGTAATATCTTCTTATAATAATGACGACTTCAGCCCCTGGACTTCAAAACTCCATATAAAATATCCGCATTTAGTATATTACGGTGTAACTAAATTATAATTACGCCGTAACCTTCGAAACTTTCTGTACGTAATAAGTGCAGTAATAAACATCGGGTTCGCCGTAAGCTTTCATAATCTCAAACTTATACGATCGAAATAATCTCAGTATTAACTAATTCCATGTTCGTAGTAACCTTCATAAAATAATTACGTAACCATAAGAAATGGTTCGCCGTATCCTTCAAAAGCATATAATTACGCGTAACATTATTAGCGATTCGGCGTAACCTTCCTAAATAATTATCGGTATTACGTTGTATTGATTCGGCGTAGTCAAAAGTACTCTTTATGCAGTAACTTGTCTTAGAATATATTTCTTGGCTTTTTATCACTTCTTTTCAGCTCAGTACCTCATTTATCACTGAAATGCAAATATGAACGAATATAGACCAATTAAGTACCATATTAATATAAATGAGGCCATAAACACGGGAATTTGATATATAAAAGATCAGGCTAATTTGATGTTATCAAATATCCCCACTTGAATCCTACTTGTCCTCAAGTAAACCCTTTAAATAATTCTTAAAAAGATATCTCCCATGATTAATTGGAAAATATGAGTTCAAAAATCACCTAAGCTAGAAAATTCCTAACCGAGCACCTCACACAAAGGGAATTGAAGTCACACTCTCTCTCATAATTCACGTGTTTAATATTTTTGGGTGATCACTCAACTACTCAGTCATGGCGAGTATTCTATCATAAGCTTGGAAAAGATACTAATCTCCACCACTAGAGTCTATAGATGCAGCTATTCTAAAAGGCAATGGGTTGACACAACACAGGTTTATGGGGTTATTTTGTCATTACTAACGAGTTACGGCAGGGGACAAAACCAATGATACATGACCAAATCCATGGCCAAGACACCAATGATTGCTAGCTTCTCACCTAAACTCGATTCATGACTAAGGGTAGGATAAGACATGGGAACACATTAATGGGTGTAAACAAAAGACCACGAAACAAATAGATTCCTAAGTCCACGATGCATTAGCGTGACCCAATCGCATTCATCCCAGCAAAAATCAAGAAAGTCAAGGGGAGTGTCTTCACACGAGGTCAATGCATATAAAAGTAGCGTGGTGCCTCATAATCTCCATAAACTTGGGTAAATAAGATGCGTGCTTCGACTTCATCATCAATAGAAACAAAGTATGTGCTATAAAATTTTAAAATTTGGGTACTTTTAACACATAATTTTACCAAAATCAACCATTTCTATCTCCCATCCCGGCTTGAAATGTAAAATGCCCCTTTAATACGAATATTGATTAAAATTTGAAAGGCTGAGATAGGGTATGCGGTTTCTAATGTTATCCGTAGACAGCAGTTTGTAAACATTTGCGCCTAATTGAAACAAGGCGAGAACACCTAACACAATACGACACATAAGCTGATTTATATTACGATCAGCAATAACCAAACTAATAAACAAACTCTTGCTTGCATTCTCTTTTTCTTTTTTTATTTTTTTTCACTTTTTTTTCACATTTTTTTTTGGATGCAAGACAAGGTATACAGGAAATAAAAACAATACGAACATATAAAGCATCCCCCCACTTGAGATCAACTATCATCTAAACCCGATTTTCTTTCAAAACCCTTTATTCAAAACCCGCGACTTTCACTAGTGAAACCAAAATTAACCAACGAGCCCGACCATGGACATAAGGAAACTATAGGGTAGGCTTTAGGCGATAGGTGTAACAGAAATAAACATATATTGGGTGAAAAAATGAAAGGAGGCTCGAAGGGTGTATCTAGGGGTATCTTGCACAATGGTGAGTGCAAAACAAAAAAGTTTAACGGGGGATTGACTGTCGATGTGAGAAGTCAATATACACAAACATAAATGATGGGCTATTTGGGTTTAACCTAAAATTGCCTTAAATCCTAATTTGACCGATCACACCAAGTTACCTCGATTGTAATGCTCATTATTATGGTCTCGAAAAGATATGCAAGGCCAAGTTCTAAAGTCTACCAGACCCGGCACACTCATTTATGGAATTATGTATAAGGGGAAAGCGGAAAGGCTTATCCTCACATGAATGTAAATATAGGGTAGGTGTGCTCGGTCTAGATTAATCCATTAAGTAATAAAAACATGTCAAATTTTATTAATGAAACACTTTTATCAAAAACTAGAAAAATAGGCAAGTAAAATCAAATGGGTGTCTATGTCTAATCCCTTCCCCAGGGTCATACTTAAGCATATAAATGAAAAATAGGAAGGGTTAGAGATGAAACCGAAAACTCCCCTGGATTTGCTCGGTATGATTAATAATGCATGTTCGAAAACATGCTCCAATTGTGCCTCCACGAGCAACATCCATCTACTCCAAACAAAATGCTTCAACTAGGGCCGGATAAAAGTGTTCCCTTCAGCTAGATCGCAGCTCCATAATCAATCAATTGCTACAAGAAAAACTAATACCAAAAAGCATAATTCCGGATAAAAAGCAAAAATAGCACGAAATGTAAAAATAAAAACAAAATAAAACCTAACTCACTTGCGTAGGAATCACGGTTGCATTTAGCGCATGCAACAAGCCTTTTTAAACCCTCGGTGTCGGTGGGCCAGTGAAGTCTCATTGAGGGTTTTCGAGGAACACACCCAAGTTCATTTAATTACTAATACAAGGTTATGAAAATGTTTTGAAACTGTTTTATTAAAATTTTCATATCGAGGATAGTGCAATGCTTGGATCGGCCCGATTACGGCGTAGGTGAGTTGACTTAATAAAATGTTTACGAGGAAGGGATTACGGCGTATCTGGATCGGCCCGATTCGGCGTAATAAAGCAAGAAATACCGGAACATGGATGTTGCGGAGTTAGAATGAAGTAGGCGGATGGCCTTACAGAGATGGCATTTGGCGTAAATGGATGCGGCCCATTACTGTAATTACTCACGATGTTGTGGTGCCCAAAGTGTCAACTTCTCCTCGTGATCAATAGGAGTTATTGGAACTCCTATCATCTATCCTTGGTCTTTATACCTGTAAATAGATAACAAAACATACCAAGCCCAAAACAAAATCTAAAAACTACCAAAAATATCTAAAAGGTCTAAGAAATAAAACAAAAACTAAATCTAGGATAGGGGCGGGTAGTCTCCGGCGACACTTTTCTTTATCCTCAAGGTCTTTAAGTTAGACTCGCAGCATACATCAATGGGGCGTCTCCAATAATGTCCATCGCTCTCCTAATCTCGGTTTATGATCGCGTCGAGATCCCCTTCACTTGTTCTTCCTGCTCAAATGTGTAAAAATAATAAACATGAGCAACAAGTGAGATAACACACATAATTCACAATTTTAAGATGTCACAGACTTGGTTGCGGTAAGTCCAATTACTAACTACGCCAGTAACTTCGGGTTGAAAGTAACTGATATATAATAAGAAAGATGCAGCGTAACCATGGCCAAAGTTGCGCCCGTAATCTAAAGACCGAAGACATAATTGTAGAATAATATTAATCAAACTGACCAAAAATACGAAGGCCGTTCCGTGCAACTAATTCCATGTTACGCCAGTAACCTTCATAAATATAATACGGCGTAACGTGAAATGGTTACGTGGTATCCTTCAAAGCACCATAATTATGCGTAACATTATTAGCGATTCGGGTAACCTTCATAAATAATTATCGGGCCCGTTGTATTAGTTACGACGTAGTCAAAAGTACCCTTTACGCCGTAACTTGTCTTCAGAATATATTTCTTGGCCTTTTATCACTTCTTTTCCGCTCCAGCGCCTCATTTATCCTGAAATGAAAATATGAACGAATATAGACCAATTAAGTACCATATTAATATAAATGAGGCCATAAACACGAGAATTTGATATACTCCCTCCGTCCCATTTTTATTGTCCTGTTTGACTTTAACTAGTCTTTCTTGTTTAACTTTGACCATTAATATATTTATTTGTGTTATATAATATTTGATGAAAATTTTACTAATAAAAAATATATTTAAAGCCCAATACATTCATATATTTTTCATCAAGTATTATATAACATAGAAAAAAATAATTATTGTCAAAGTTGAAGAAGAAAGACAAAAAAAGTCAATAGTGGACAATAATTTTGGGACGGAGGGAGTATAAAAGATCAGGCTAATTTGATGTTATCACGTGGCTAAGACGAAAACCTAATAACGGCGACCCATGACGTCTACAATTAAAGTGGCCTTGCGTCGCTTTCACTAACACTATATTTAGAAATTCGATTTTAGGTTTTTAAGGAGGTAGTTTTGTGGATTAAAAAACCTAAACAGACCAGGACGTCTTGTCTGGTATTTTAGGGTTCCATACCACATTTTACATCAAGATAAGTATTTTTGCTTCATTGATTCAATTATGTCTTCAATTGATTGTGTGTATGCTTGCATGTTCTCCATGTGCGGCTAATTTACTTGTGTGTTTGCTTAGGTAATATGAAACCTAGTTATTGAATATTGATTGGTTGTCTCTTATCTTAATTGTGATTGACCTAGTATTGTGATAGGTCATTCGTTGTGTTATTAAGACTTGATTAATCTTTGTTGAACCTTAGCATATAGTTACTAGTGGAATTGTAGGCTAAACATCCAAAGAATACCTTAGTGTTAAGTTTATGAATCCTAGAGATTTTGTAGTTATTAACCTTTGGTAGCGAAGAGTTAAGGATAGCGCATACCCTACTGACGCCGCACAAGCGTTAAGAATAAGGACGTGACAATTCAATCATCAATAGGAGATAACTAGGGAGTAATAAAACCTAAGTAAACACATTTTTAATCATCATACGAGCACAAAACAATAGACATAGACTACCCCTAGCTTAGTTAATTAGAGAATTAGATAATAGTAGAGTAATCGGACCCCCAAATCCAAACCCCGAGATTCGTACCTTTCCATTTCCTAAAAAAATATAAAAAAGATAAAAAAATAATCTTCCTCTACTCCAACCTTAGCGTAGTAACTTCTAACTAGCATTCCTATTCCCCAGAGAGCGATATCAATACGTGGCTTACCCCAATACTACTTACCAGCGATTAGGTTCACTGCCTAAGGTGTTGAAAAACTTGCTCGATGAAAAAGAAGTTCCTTTGACCCCGAACACGCTGTGTAAGCGTGTCAGCAAGCATACACACATTCAATCGAATACATAATAAAATCAAGGGAATAAATAACTTATCTCGATGTAAAATAAGGTATGAGAACCACAAAATCTGTCCAATGGGCCATCGTTTTAGTTTTTACTCCACAAGTCATCTCTCAAATTCTCAAAATCCATTTCTTCATATAATTTTACCTGGCTAGCGGCAGTCACCCTTATAGTTGGGACGCCCGTCGAACGCCATTAGGGTTTCATCTTGGCGAGTCGCCGGGAGAGAAGCGTCACGTTGTGGTTGTGGCGGCCGTCCGGTCTTGGTAATAATGTGGCTCATTCGGATCTAGGTCATCGAGAAGAAAGTCTTCGTGATGCCCTTACTCTTCAAAGCCTGACGCCGTCAGGTGTAAAATAGCAAATTCGCTCCTGAGTCTTGATCTTGACTTAGCCATTTTCTTTACATATTTCCTCCTTTTCGTCCAAAATGCATCATTCCAGCATTTTGCTTCCAAGAGACCTAAAAAGTGAAAAGGAACGAAATTAAGCAGTAACGGATATAAAAGTGGACGATTAAAGGCTTAAATGACCCCTTAAAAGTGTACGTTTTAAATCCTTATCATAAGTCTAGGTATCACTGGTTTTAAGTATCGAAATGATTAATTAACTAATAAAACAAGAAATAAAAGAAAGCAAATAAAGGTAGAGTTGTGATCAACAGGGGTAAAGTGTGCTAACCTAGTTACTCATCCTATCATGTTATGTTCACGTCTAACTACTTCCAATTGATTCAAGTGGGGGTTTAAGTGGCTAGGATGACATTTGGTGCGTTCGTCCTAACCTATCAGCAAAGGCTTCCACCAGAAATGAAGCTACTACCCTTGAAAGTCCGTACATGCAAGATTCGTAACAATGAGTGCACAAGCGAAGAGTGCGTCCGATTGGTCAATTCTTACCCTTCCACTAGGTCTACCTACTTATAGTCAGTTGGCCAATTCTCCTAAGCAACTAGACACTACCGCCATTCAAAACTAAAGAGCAGGTGAAACACCAACGAACTATGCATGCATACAAGCAAAGCGATTATAAGGAAGCATGTAAGCGTAAACAAAACAATTAAGGAACCATAACTATACTAGCATCAAAGGTGCTTAGCCGATCATAAAAAAAAAATCAATTCAATGTTTGACATAATGAAATACATGAATCGAAAGTAAAAAGAAAAGATAATCGCTAATGCTTATCGTTAGGGAGTGAATTCTCCCTTGGAGATGGCTCCGTATGCTCTTCAAGATCTGCCTTTGGACTATTACTCATGTTCTCTTCTTTTTGGTGTGGAGTGAATGACATGAAATGCAGAAATTAGGGCTTGTATTTACAGGCGAGATTTAGTTACGGCGTAACTTTAGTTGAGAGTTACGCCGTAACCTTAATAATTCCATAATAATGCTTCTCGTAAAAGGCAGTTCTACAGTAACACATGAGATGAGTTCGCGCGTATCTTCAATACAGGTTACAATGACATGATTATGCCGTAATCATTGGAAGGAGTCTGCGTAAGCCGATGGCGTAGAACATCTTTTGACCTAATGGGTTGCGTAATCCTTGGTTAGGGAGTTACGCCGTGTCTGGCGCTGAGTTGGCCTTCGAGTTACGCACTAGCTTCTGCGTAATGTGAGAATGGAGTTACGCCGTAGCTTCTTCACATTGGGCATACTATCATAAATCTCTTATAAAATCTCCAAATCCGCGTCTCTTTAGCTCAATGCTCAGTAATTTACACGAAAGTGAAATATAAAGGAAAACAAGAGTAAATCCATATAGATGATATAAAATACGAGCATTATCTGGAAATTGACACTTAATATTCGGACAATTTGATGTTATCACTATCCCCCGCGAACTCTACTTGCCCCAGTAGACCTTATTAGATAAATTTCTAAAAAGATATCTCCCATTAACTGGAAAATATAAGTTTAAAAATCCCTTATGCTAGAATAAATCAAAGCCGAACACCTCATGAAATGGGAACAAAACACCGAAATCTCTCAACTAGTCAAGTGTCAATTTGAGGTGATCACTCAAAGCACTATCATAGCATGTATTTTATCATAAGCTTGGCGGTTACACAAATCTCCACCACTAGAGTTAAGGACTAAAAAATTCTTGAATGCAATATGGGTAGACCTGACATGGGTTAAGGGTGAATCATCATTACTAACATGTCACGTAAAGTGGACAAAATCAATGATACATGACCAAATCAATAGCCAAGACACCAAAGATTGCTTTCACACCATCACTAAGGCAACTTCATGACTAAAGGGTAGGATAATACATGAGATTTAATTAATGTAAAGTAAAAATAACAAGCAAATAGTCTAAACCTATAACCAAGTCATCACGTACCGTTCATCCAAAGTTCAAGTTTCAAGGCTAAGAAACGGATCATGATATACCAAGTAGATGGTATGGAATCATGATGGGCTACATTCGCAATTCTTCATTTGTTAGCGTAATAATTACCAACTTAAATCTTCAAATGTGACCTAGGTGGCCTCCTCGATACTAAATCTTTGATGAGCTCTAGATATAGTGCTTATAACTTTGCACTTTACAATAAACAAATAACTATAACTATTTTTTTTGCATCATAACTATAATATCCCCACTTGAGTTGAACATAACATGAGAATTTGGGGGGTCTTCAATGATCTTCAAATATATGTCTTTGACTAAAGCGTGATTTCCGAACCTCTCTACTTGAACCTTGAACTTAGGCAAACAATGACTTCCCGATCACAAATTAAGACTACACGGTAGGCTAAGGTGAATGGGTGTATCGAAACATATATATTGGGTGAACAAAATGAAAGGAATGGCTCAGGGCAGTGTATCTAGTGGTATCTTGCACTAAAGGTGAGTGCAACAAAAGGGTTTAACATGGGGGTCGAGAAGTCAAGGTGACTAATCGATAGACACACAAGGATAGGCTGTTTGGGTGATAATCCTATAATATTGCCTACTTAAACTGAATATTCCAAATATATTAAGCGAACTCAACATACCTCGTCTATGGTCTCGAAATGATGCAAAGGCCAAGTTTTAAAGTTTATAAGTTACTGGCACACTCATAATTTGGTGGATTTGTGGTAAATATTTGGAAACGGATAAGGCTAATCTCACCATATAATATCAAGGGTTATAATGTTCTCGGCTAAGGTCTACTCTAGTTAGGTTGAGAAAAACATGTCAAAATTTTAAAAGGCATAATTTTTTTCAAAATATACTAGAAAAAGGGGCAATAAAGTTCAAGATATAATTCTACTCCTGTCCCACTTGAAGCGATGCAGAAGTCCCTTTTGTACTAAGCGTTAAATAAAGGTGAAGAGAAGGTAGAATTAGGCGAGAACTCGCAATTGCTCCTAAAGAAAGAAGGCTCACGAAGAGAATCGTGCGCCGCTTGAGCATCCTGAGCAAACTTCATTCCACAAAATCACACTACCAACAAGCATAATTCTAAAAGAAAAAAAATGAAAAGAAATCTAACTTCACTTGTAGGAATCATGGTTGCATTTAGCGTATGCAACAAGATTTTTAAACCACTTGGTGTCCCAATTGGATGAGTGTAGTCTCGTGGGATTCACGAGACATACCCAAAAGGTCATTTAAAACTAATACAAGGTTATTGTGTTTAAATAGAAAGAATTAAAAGTAGAGGATAGTACGTCGTAACTCCTAGAAGGAGTGACGCAGTAATTATGGAAAATCCTAGCAGTCGCTACTGGAGGGTAGCTATGGCGTAACTATAGCAATGGATTATGCCGTAATTGGTAATGCTACGAGGAGATTCGCTACTGATGATGTGCTATGGCATAATCATGGGAATGAGTTACAGCCGTGCGATGGGCCGAATTGGATCCGGATTTAATTCTTGATGCAATCTTCTCCTATTCCTACAAAAATGGTTAAAAACACAAAACGCAACAAAAATAGAAATAAAAGAAACAAAAAAAGATAATTCGAGTTGTCTCCCAAAAGAGCACTTTTCTTTATTAACGAGTGTTTAAGTTAGACTCAAAGCCATGACGCTTTCACGCGGAGCTTAAGAATTATCTCCAGCTGCGTCCTTTCCATAATAAATTTTTGCTCACATTGCCCATTCACTTTGAAAAACTCCCTGCATATTATAAACTTCAATATTCCAATAAGGGAACACCTTACTCACTGTGTAAGGACCAACCCAGCGAGATCTCATTTTTAAAGGGAAGAGTTTAAGTATTGAGTTAAAAACGAGCACCTCTTGCCCAACTTCAAACTTTTTATCCTTTATCCGAGCGTCATGCCATCTTTTGGTCCTATCCTTATATGCTCGACATGATCGTGAGGCCGTCTCTTAATTCGACAAGTCATTGATTTGAGAAATCGGTGTTCATGACCAAGTCGGTCTCAAAATTAGCATTTTTAAGTGCAAAATATGCTTTATGTTCTAATTCTACCGGGAGATGACAAGCCTTTCCATATCGTCCACAAAAGGTGTGCTACCTATAGGGGTTTGTGGTTACAGATACCCACAAAGCTTCATCTAATTTGTTGGACCAATCTTTTTGTTACTTTAGCTGATGGAATTTCTCAAAATTTGCTTGAGTGCCCGATTGGTGTTTTTCGCATTTTGCCCATTAGTTTGGGGGTGGTAAAGTAGACATGTCAGGTGGACTACTCCGTGTCTGTTTAGCACTTTTTCCGTAATTGCATTACAAAGTGTGTCCCGATCACTACGATAGTTTTAGGCATCCCAATCTAGAGAATAACTTCTTTAAAAATCGAATGGCCTTCTAGCATCACAAGTTTATAGAGCTTCGACTTGACCCATTTTGAAACATAATCGGCTACCAATATAACTTTTGTTTTGATGGGGTGAAAGGTCCCATGAAATCAATTCCTCGAGACATCAAATACTTCACAAAATGTTATTGAGCGGCATCTGATTTCGAGAAGAGATATTACCTGCCCTTTGACATGCGTCACAATTTCTTACATATTTTGCGGCATCCTTGAAAATGCTAGGCCAAAATAATCATGCTTCATAAATCTTTCTAGAAGTAGTAATGCCTTCCAGCGGGTCCGTTGTGGTAGTGTTCCAAGATTCGTTGCTGTTCTTCTCCGAAAACGCATCTCCTAATTATACCGTCAAGGCAAGATCAAAATAAGAAGGGGTTATCCCAAAAGTAATATTTTAAATATGAGAAGAACTTTTTCTTTTGATCATAAGTTTTGTTGCTTGGTAGAACTCTGGCGGCGAGATAATTAGCAAAGTCTACATGCCATGGTTCAGGACCAGGATCTTTAATTCTTACTGACATAAGATGCTCATCAGGAAAGGAATCACGAATAGTTTCTATGTCAAGCTCCTCAAGCTCAGGTGTAGGATCGATATATTTATTGTGTTGATGATTCGGGTGGTCTTGGATGATCAAAATACATGTTTGCCATATTTAGAGAGAGAAAGATAGAGAGAGTGTTCTTGCTAGAGGTTTACACAAAGGAAAGGTTAGATTGAATGAGAAGCACCACCCTTTCCATGGATGGAAGGGGTATTTATACTTACACAATACATGACCTCCTGTCGGCACGTTGGATCGGTGTCTGAGTGGGTAAAGACCCGTCCTTCCTTCACGGTGTTGCACTATACTATTCTACGCTACACACTAACTAATAAACTACTAAATAACGTAAATTACGATATGTCTACGAGCTAACTTATGCTAGATAATATTAGGGGTGACCGACTCTTCACTATGGAATTTTCTAATTCCTAACAATCTCCCCTAAGGGAGGTCACCCCATGTTTTACATTTTGAATCCTAGCATTGTATTCTTGACTTTGTTCTTGAGCTCGTAGACTTCAATTCTTCAATTCCGTCTTTTTGTGCTTTTGTAGTGCAACTTCAAAGTCCGCATTGATTTGTACTTTCGGTGGAGGTCTTTGGGCGATCCACATCTTTGATGATCTTCGAGCTTTCTTTGAGATCATCAGCCATAGTAAATCTCTGGATCACCCTTTAGTGTGTTGCCATCATGTGAAGTTGTGACTTTTGGACCGACATGCTCACACTTTTGAATCATGACATCTTTCCATTAGAGTAGCGGAAGCTTTTCGTTCAAGATATTTGCAGCCGTATGAGCGAGGTTATAGTATAAAATATCGAGCGGTTACGTAGATATGCACGGTCGTGATTTCTTCAATTAAGTGTGGATGCGTGAGCATGCTGCTTTGGATTGACCGCCAATTATGATCGGTACAACCAGATCGAGATGTACCGCAAACAACGGTTAGCAATAAAACACACGAAAGTGTCTTTGATCACTTCACGAATTGGGAATACCATGCCCACGGTTCCCGTTGATCAGTCAATGCTGCTGTGATGGTAGGATTCCTAAGAATCTCCTTGCCAGGGTTTAATTTGTTCTAGGCTGTTCTCAAACCGAACGTCTCAAAGAGACAACACGGAGTGAGTGAACCCGACAAATTGAGATTCGATTAATGAAAAATGATTTGAAAACAATCGCGTATTGCTTGAAGAAAGAGTTTTGCAATATGTCGAAGGTTTTATGAGAAAGATCAATTTTCAATCAAAATACTTTTGTATTAGAGAATGAGTACACATTCGACGTGCTAGCGAAAAGAAGAGATTCACACATCGAGCGGTTTTCTAAAAGTATTTTTCAATCGGAGATACTTTTGAATTTGAAATGAATACACATTACGTTAGAGAAAAGAAGGTTTGCACATTGAGCGGTTTTCCAAAAGTATTCGTCAATTCCAATTCTGGACCAAGGTTGATTCAAGATTGAATCTCCCCATCGTTTCTATCCAGTTGTCACAAGCTTGATCTTTCGAGAAGATCTCACATGTCACCCACCAAGAGCTTGTTTGATGTTGGCTCTAGAAGGCTTTCCATCGTCATTGTGAATATGTTTACATATCACTCGGATGTTCTGGGAATACCACAAGGATAATGCGTAGGACTCTTAATACATTCTTACTTTCCACATTGTGTGAAACAGCAAGTCTTCATTAATTTAGTGTCCTAACGAGATATTGTGGATGATCTCTTTGCTCTAGACTCAATAGTGCACATTTGGTTCCTATGTCGGAGACTAGGGAGATGGTCTCCTTCTTCAATATCAACAATCTCTAGAAGAGAAAGTCGGGATATGTGGGTTCCCGTGAGAATGAAACAAGCCCTTTTAAGAGGAACTTGAGTGGCTTGGGAATTTAGTGCAGTGCATCCTTTGGGTCCATGACATCTTGTCTTCAATACCGGCGTTACCTTGGTAACCACCAGGTGTATATGTATTGAACGAATTCTGCCCTAAGGTTGAATTATTGGAGGGCTATTTCTTTTCACCATTTTTCATATTCATTTCTTTTTCATTCTTCAACCCCTTCAGTGCTTCCCGAGACTTCATTACTAGCACCTTGTTGGGTTTATTCCAGTACTAGCTCTGTCTCAGTCCGCACTCTTCCCATATCTCATTTTTCTCGTTTTTTCATCATACCTAAGGACTCTACACTATCTAGTGGATTATCCCTGGGTAGATCCCTCCGGCTCTGGCGGATCGTGGGAACAAATACCTAACCTCACCATCCTTATATTACCATGCATAAAGTAAAGTTGGTCGGTCTTTTGGTGTAGTTCATTCCTTCTCGAAACCAATTGAAAAATCATTTGGAAAATCAATCAAGGTACTTGTGATATAATATCAAAACATTTTGTACCTTAATTGTTTTGATCATTTAGAAATGCTCCCCCTCAACATGTGCATATGATTTTGAAATTGTTTAGCACATGGAGGCAAGAGTTCTTTGAAATAATTTCTTGATCACAATTTCCATGAAAAAGCCATTTGATTTTCTTTGGTAAATTCCCCCCCTCAATATGTGCATGCCATATGTGAAATCATTTTGTTACATAGAGGCAAGAGTTCTTTTGAAGCACATTTACGATCACACAAGCCATTAAGAAACCATTCGCTCCCCCTCAATATGTGCATCAATAAATGAAAGAGTTTGGCACATATTAGAGAGAACTTGCATTTTAAATCAACACGATCATCTTATATCAAGTTTCATTATTAAATCACAAATTCTCCCCCGATCAAAAATATCAAACCCTTTGAGATTTTGGATCCCAAGTGATTTAATTAGGTTTAGAAAACATGGGAGAAGATGTGGCCAGG
Source organism: Chrysanthemum makinoi (assembly GCA_910596185.1). Lineage (NCBI taxonomy): Eukaryota > Viridiplantae > Streptophyta > Magnoliopsida > Asterales > Asteraceae > Chrysanthemum > Chrysanthemum makinoi. The sequence goes on from OU343221.1 coordinate 108,506,520, forward strand.
TTTAAATACTCATCTTGTTTTTGGATAAATCCTCCTCCCCAACATGTGCATTGTGTATTTGAAATCGTTTGGCACATGGAGGCAGGAGTGCCTTTAACGGACTAAAACCAATTCCATTTAAAACAGATTTGAGATTTAAATCACGATCTCTACCCCGATCAAATATTTCAAACCAATTGAGATTTGTGATCCTAGTTGATTAAACCATTTAAAAGATTTTGGGGAAAGACGTGGCAAGATTTAATTTTGAAATTGACAGATAAGGAACAAATTAAGACATTAAAGATTGTTAGTGTCAGGTATGATTGTTTTAAGAGATCTTTAAGTAAAATAAAACAATTTCACAATCAAACAAGAAAAGAAAAAATTTCATTTTGAAAGACCTTGATTCAAAAGAAAAATCATACCATGACATAACATTAAATCTTTAGATCACCCCATTTTAACGTATAAACCGGAACTTTTATGAAGAACTATTGTTTGAAAATATTTTATTTAAAATCACTCTCCCCTCGAACCATGACGGTGAGTCGATGATTGAGTGACTTAAGTTTTGATAAAATGAAGTCCGGTGATTTTCAAAGATTAGCTCAATAAATTTTCAAAAAAATATTTTCCATTTTTCAAAACATTTATTCAAATTTTCAAAAATTGTTTTAAAATGGTATCCCACATAAATATGTTAGGTGGTTGAGAAGATTAGTTGATCTTGTAGGGCTTGGAAGAAAACCGTCTGCGGATGCGAGTGAGACTTCTTCTACGTTGCATTTTGAATGCCAACTGAGGTCAAATTAAGCTCTATTTCTTCAATCACTTAGAAGAAAACCTGGCGATGCGGTGAGACCTCTTACGTTGCATTTATGCCAACTCTCCATTGAAGTCCAATTAAGCTCCGTTTCTTCATTTGTCAACCCAAGAAATAGTTACCCTTTCCTTTCGGCATCCAATCATCTTCATTAGTGGGATCCGGATCGGGAACATTCTTATAATCCAATATACCGCATACGTTAGTGAACACACATACAGATATATGGTGGTCGACATCACCCAAACAGCAATCGACTAATACAAGTCAATCCAATATATCAATCAGTTCATATAAGGCATGGGATTTATGTGTTTATCAAACTCTAATCATCTAATCCTAACAATCATATCCTAGGCACCTAGTCCTTCAACATAGGTTAACATCGTTTTCAATTAAGCACGAGGATAATTAAGAAAGTCCGTTAGATGATATAGATTTGAAAACATTCTCCCCCTCAATCAATGACTCATTTTTTGAAAAGTTTAAAAGCGCTGAAGTCATTGATTGAGTTTTCAAATTTAATAAAAACTCTGAAACTGATTGTTTTTAAAGCAACTCATTTACCACCATTTTAGAAAAACAACAAATATTTTTCTGAAGAATTTTAGAAAGAAAAACATTTGTGTAGGAACAGCAGTCCTTCTACATACTTTCCTCATTTTGTTTTAGGATAAGTGCATGAAATATTTGAAAAATTGGTTTAGCGCAACACTTTCCTTTCATGAAGAACGGGTTGCTATCTGAAATAATAGCAAACCATGGTTTAAGCAGATTCTGGTCACGGAAATAGCGCTAGCCATAGTTTATGACATGTTTTGAAAAGAATATTTACACCTTCTGCTCGAACTTCATCTATGGTCCCGTGCCATTATTGAATGACATTTCTAAGACTGTAGATGTTATCGATACCAGAAGACATGTCTTAGAAAACATATTTTTGGTAATTTTAAATTTTACGATTTTATGGGTTTTGAAATTTTATATTTTCTATTTTCTTTTCTTTGGTTTTATATTTTTGTATTTTGTTTTTATGAATAATATTTACAAGGATAGATTAGATGATATAGTTAAAGAAGATGATGATACGAGTATCGAGATAAGGATATCAGCGACCCGTTGTAGAAGATAGAAGTCATCATCCCAAACTTTCACCACCAAAGCTTCGAGGCTCTTGTATTGAAGAAAGAAATTGAACCATCGAAGGTGAGACTTTGGAAGCTTCCCCCCAGAAAATCCTTTAAAATTTCAAGCTTTCTTTCAAGAGCTTCCATTAGCAGTGCACAAAGAAGCACACCATTATCATCGAACTTGTTGCTCCTTTTAAGAATAATCATCGTGATTCTTCGTTCGAGGTTATATCATCCAATAAAACAACAACATTATCATCCCATACATAAATAACTCTTCTCAAATTTCATTACCACTGAAGTTGAAGCAATGCATCAACGAGTTGTCAAGAGACCACTTCCCTCAGTAGATGAATTGATGCATCAGGTCTCTTAGACTAGAGCTCCGAACCCGAGATACATACCCGAAGACAAAGAAACTTATACCATCAAAGTATCAGATTAAGTCCAATAGCCAAAGAATAACCCTGATGTATACTTTTCTCCCCCGAAGAAGTGTATGAAGTTCAGAACCAAGTACCAGATGCCCAAAGTGAGAATAACCGATAACATTGAAGAAGCAGGCCGAATCACTGATTATATCTGTAGAGGACTATCTCTGATTTCAACTCGAATAAGTGATTATATCTGAATCGATTAAGCACTCAAGTGAAACAGGCGGCGTCCCCAATGTACACAATCTCTCCTTGAGGATTGTGATAACATCAAAATCATCACACACTTTGTACCTCTTTCATCTTGACTAACTCTTCCATCACTTCCTCCACATAGTTGGAATAAGAACACTAAACGCCTTGATGAGTAAAACCTTGAGTTTCTCTGCGGTCATGACATTTGTTTTCCCGGGATATCTTCAATCACTTAGAAGTATTAAGCTCATCAAGTTTACTCGCCATGAGTCAAACCTTGAGTTTCTCTGCGGTAATAACATTTGTCTTCCTGGGATATCTTCAATTACTTAGAAGTATTAAGTTCATCAAGTTTACTCGCGTTTAGATACGTATCTCCTTCCCCTCTTTGGTTTGATACTTGAATCGGTATACTTTAAGCCATGTACTAGAAATCATTTGAGAAGAACATCATTAGCTCAGATGTATCTGTGAGAATCAACTTGCTGCAAAATGTGAGCAAGTCTAATTGGGGATTAAATCAGACATTTCACTCTCCCCCAATTAGTGCTCTTCCCCTAAACCGACAATCTGTTTGATAAATGCCCAGATTAAGAAGAAGTCTTTAAATAATCAAATGTGACTCGTCTTTAGTCTTCTAACATATAGCAGAGAATGTAGATCCAACTGTAGACTCGACCTTCTTCAAGATTGTCCGAATGGGGAATAGAGTGTTAACATCTTCAACTCACACCAAAAAGTATCCCACCAAAAAGCATCCCAATTAACTTACATCTTGCAAATCCCCTTAACTAAAATCCCTCCCAATCAAAAAAGAACAGAAAGATGTTCATTAAGGAAATCAGCAATCAGGCCGCAACAAACACACAAGATGGTAACACCAAGCAAACAATCACATCAAACAAGAACATAATGTTGTTCGGAATCATCATGTTGATGTATACGTGAAGCATTAACCGGAAGCACTTTGTCGATAAGCTCATCAATTTGAGTGAAGATGTCAACCAATGGCTCATAGAAGAAAACATCATGTGAAGATGACCCGATAAGAAGAAGCTCGGTTCTTACATGAGTTTGGAGCCGTTTGACCATTTATTCTCAGAAATCAATCAACCATGCAGTAAATTCACACTTCTTCTCCCCACCAGAATTGCATACGGAGTTGCCATTCTTGATTAAACAGTGAACATCATCCAAATGTAGTCTACTTCTCCCCCGTAAAATTAGCACGGATGTCGCATCGTCATTATAGTTGAGAAAGTGGAATCGAAAACAATCAACAGTAGCCGGTTCACTAGATGACCGCAGTAGCATGGAAAAAGTATGAAGCATGTTGATGAGAATGGTCATAAGTGAAGATTTCTCTTTTTAGAAGATAAAGCGCCTTAGCGTACACTTTTTTCTTTTCTTTGAGAACGAGGCATGAACTGTTGTGTTCATACGTCATAATCTCTCTCTCTTTTCAGCTCTCTTGGCAAAACTTGTAATCAATCACCATTATCATTCATGGAGGCTCTTTGTAGTGACAGCTGAAGGAGATAACAATATGATGAATTTGACCACAGTAAACTAACCCGAACTTCGTGACTTAAACTTGCACATATGTAACAAAGAGTCTCGAGAGACTTCATGCCCATTGAATCTCTAAGTACTCTATACTCTTCAACCAACCAACCATCAAGTATTAGACGTATATCACCTCTTGAAAAATCCACAATTGAATGTATTGATTGACACAAACGTAACTCCTTAAGTGATAGTTAAATTGTTGAGGTAAGGGCCCAGTTCCCCCAAGTGGTAAAAGAAAAGGTAAAAGTTACCCAACAATAACTAGATTTCCAAGTCTTTGTTTTTAATAGTAAGCTTGAACAAGGATCATGAAGAATCTTCATCCAACCATCCTCGATACCTTCAGATACTAAGTACACTCGCCCGTGATATTTTACTTCAACCTCAAATAAATATCTTTATTCGCCGTTGTCACATCTTCTTGTTAAAAGCTTAAATCTAGCCTTCTTTAACATTTAAAATGAACTTTGATAATGGTTTCATCCTACGGTTAAATGCACATAATCCCGTAAAACCTTGTAATAACCAAACTGCCATGACAAATATCCAAACACACATCCAATTCATGAAGTACACTCTTTTATCCCTTCTTTGAAACAGAAAATGTAGCACCAGCATTAAATAGGAGATATCGAAATACACTTTCCTTTCTCCAAGATGGTTTCATTATTACGGGATTTTATAATTCTATGATTTAAACCGAGAAATAGTTTCTTTCGCGGGATTTTACAAAACCAAGAATAAACCGTAAGATAGATCCGGAAATGCACTTTACAATTACCAGGATGTTTCCATTGTCACGGGATTTTACAAGTCTATGATTTAAACCGAGAAATAGGTTCTTTCGCGGGATTTTACAAAATCAAGACAAAACCGTAAACAATGTCAGCTTGAATGTGTAATGACAACTTTGGTTTTGGTGAATATCTGTTTTAGGGGAACATGCAGCGGTTCATCAACGGTCCAAAATCCAACATCATCAATATCATCAACCATCCAATAAATACTTTGGTAAACACATCATTCACGCGATTCAATGCGGCTATTGTAGTGACCACATGGAGAAATAAACCCAATATACCAAACTTGATCATGAAGTAGAATTCCCCAGATTTGTTACTTAAACTTGTACTAATCCTTGTGAAGAAGAAACGGTGTACCCACTGTACAAAACCTCTTGACGTATCCTCAACTGCGTGAGACACCGAAGTGATAGTTACGTTGTGGCTTAAGTGAGAAAGAATCACAAACGTAACTAAATAGCCAAGTCTTTATCACACTCAATAAACGCCCAAACAAGTCATCTTTGCGGAATGGTAGAAAGAAAGAAGACGAAATAAGTAAACGTGCCCGGAAAACTTCACTTCAAAGCCAAATAAGAAATACCGACCAACAACCCCGTAGTCAACCGTGTTAAACATTCAGTTCAAGCCGTGACATAATTTACTACGTGAAAAGGTATAACCCAAAGTGTCAACTCGCGCAACACAATAAATCTTATCAACTCATCAACTCATCAATTCTCATCAAATCTCATTGACGAATCACATCAGCTCATCTCACATTATCCAAGTCTCATAAGATCGATCCAATTTTGAAAAACCCATATGTTCAACATCCAAGTCATCATATACTTCTTCGGCCCAATCCATCAAGAAAAACACCCGGTCCAAAGATAGTTCCAAAAATTAATCCAAGTTCATCTCTAGAAGCGAAGCAATAATACATCCGATCCAAATCATAATTACAACCCATTATCCAAATTCCATCGAAATGTTAAACAAAAATTCGGATAACAATTTGATAATGCATATGAGCGCATGTGAATCTCAGCCCTTGCATATTGATTCCCTATTCAGAGGACAAACGATAAATGTGACTAAGCGATAAGTGCAGCTTATTCATGAAATACATATATCGTTAATTCATATAGCTGTTAACTAACCACACGATAAACGTATAACATGACAGCCCAAATTAGAAAGTTAAAACCGATCCAAACATTAAGTGTCATAGGCCCAAGTCCGAAAAGACAAACCAGTTGGCCCATGAAATAATCCCAATATGTTGTACAAGTAATTCGGTTATAAAACCCTAAGGATTAGGTCATCTCATAACCTTAAAGCAAATGAACCCTAAACAAACGCCTCTCTTAACATCAGTCTGCCCCCATATCCTACAAATCCTCTCAAACACTTAACCTAATCTCCTTTATCATTACTGTCTGCCACTCACAAATCAAATCACAAAAAAATACGTGTCATTCATAATCCAATCGAAACACATCCATTCACCTCAGATCAATTAACACACGATAACAAGGAAGATCAGTTAGTCCTTCATTATTCGGACATGCTATGGCTCACCACAGGGATGGTTTGAGTGTCGAAAATGCCACAGAGATGGTTTAGGGCTGATGTTTTCACCTTCATCATTACGACCTAATCACAGGGTAGGTTACTTATCTTTGTTTGATTTTCGTTTCTTGTTTTGAGTAAAAACCGAACCAAAGATAGAGGAAATAACACACTTGTTATCTTCCTTGTCTTTTTAGTTTCGAATAAGTACTTCAGAGCTTTGATGATAAACGAGTCGTGTAAGATTAAATAGGGATCGATGATGGACTATGCTCCTTTTCATGTGAGGGGCCCTTGTGGCTTGATGAAACATTGAAACTTATGAGAGAAGTCTGAGATTCTTAAATATATTTTGTTGCTTTGAGTCTTGGTTAGTGATGGAAATCCTTTTATTTGCTCAATTCAATGAGTAAAGGAGGACTGAGATCATGGTAAGTGTCAAATTAAATGAAATTAGATGTAGATGAGTTATATTTTTTGGATCTGTGATGAATAATGTATCGTGAGATAGACCTCTTTTCTTGATGTATTGTTACACAGCACGATATGTGAACTGAGATCCATTAAATATGAGTCTGAGTCTTGGTAGCTATGATGTTTGGTAATCGCTATGTCGGTAATGGTTGTGGTCAATGTCATTCATTCATCTTCATCCTTTCTGTTAAATTACTTCAGTCAAGTCGCTAGTGCAAAGTCTTTAGCCCAAGTCTTTAACCCAAGTTGCTAGCAAATATTAAAAAGCAATTCGCTAGATAAAACACATCAAGTCGCTAGGTCTTATAACAAATCGCTAGCTCTGTTAAATAACAAGTCGCTAGGTCTTAAGTCACACAACTCGCTACCCTTTTTTTCTAGGTCGCTACCAGTTTGACTCAAAAGTCAAACCGCCACTTTTTCATGAGTTGCTACCAAGTCGCTATATCATTAAAATACATAAATCGCTAACTTGTTAATACAAGTCGCTACTTTGATTCATTGCATCTGGACAGATTTGTGACAAGTCGCTAGCAAGATTTGTGACATTTTCCGATGAGTTTTCCGATCATTTTCCGACCACATTAATATAGACCCAGAAACAGCAGCAGAAATGGCATCATTTAAACCTTTTTGACCATGAAAATTCTCACAAAATCCATTAAAAGACTTACGGAACTTGAACTGATGCAAACTCTGACCATATGACCATATGACCACAAAAAACAGCATACCAAAATCTGACCATATGACCTTGGTAACAAGATAAAAAAACTGTTTTTGATAAAAATTCGACCATAAAAGTGAACAAAAAAAAACAGTTTCAACAACACATAAAAATCCGACATAAATCAATAACACATAATAACCATGGTACGAAACCACACAAATCAACACAACACAAAAACCTTGGCTCTTGATACCAATTGTAGGATCGATATATTTATTGTGTTGATGATTCGGGTGGTCTTGGATGATCAAAATACATGTTTGCCATATTTAGAGAGAGAAAGATAGAGAGGGTGTTCTTGCTAGAGGTTTACACAAAGGAAATGTTAGATTGAATGACGCCCTTCCATCCTTCCATGGATGGAAGGGGTATTCTACTTACACAATACGACCTCCTATCGGCCTATGGATGGTATCAGATGGGTAAAGACCGTCCTTCCTCCACGGTGTTGCACTATACTATTCTACGCTACACACTAGCTAATAAACTACTAAATAACGTAAATAACGATATGTCTACGAGCTAACTTATGCTAGATAATATTAGGGGTGACCGACTCTTCACTATGAAATTTTTTAATTCCTAATATCAGGGTTTTCTAACCGAGATAGGTGATCAGCTGCCAAATTTTCTGCCCCCTTCTTATCCTTGATTTCTATTTTAAATTCTTGTAGCAAAAGCACCCATCTTATCAACCTTGGTTTGGCATCCTGTTTACTGAACAAGTACTTCAAAGCGAAGGTGGGTGTTAATACATACAGTTTTAGACATTACTAAGTAAGACCTAAATTTATCAAAGGCATAGACCACTGTAAGGAGTTCCTTTTCGGTGGTCGTATAATGTTCTTGTGCTTCATTTAAGGTTTTACTAACATAATAAATAGGTTTGAATTTTGTGTCTATCCTTTGTCTTAAAATAGTCCCCACAACATAGTCACTAGCATCGTACATTAGTTCAAAATCATTGTTCCAATACGGAGCAATGATAACAGGAGCTGTAGTCAATTTTTTTTTCAAATATCAAAAGCGTTTTTTCATTCATCGTTAAAGTCAAATTTTGCATCCTTCATGAGAAGTTGGGTCATAGGTTTAGCAGTTTTTGAAATATCTTTTATAAATCTTCTATAAAACCCAGCGTGCCCAAGAAAACTCCTAATCCCTTCAAGATTAGTAGGGTAAGGGAGTCGAGAAATAACGTCAACTTTAGCTTTATCTACTTCAATACCAGTTTGGGAAATTTTATGTCCCAAAATAATTCCTTCTTTTACCATAAAATGACATTTTTCTCAATTTAGGACAAGGTTGGTCTCTTCACATCTAGGAAGAATTTTAGATAAATTATTAAGGCAAGAGGAGAAAGAGTTACCAAAAACCAAGAAATCTTCCATAAATACTTTCATGAAATCTTGGCACATATCCGAGAAGATTGCCGTCATGCAACGTTGGAATGTGGCAGGGGCATTGCATAGCCCAAAAGGCATTCTTCGGTGCTTGAATGTTAGTAGGGGCAAGTGAAAGTTATCTTTCCGATCCTCTGGAGCGATTGGAATCTGGAAATACCCTGAATATCCGTCAAGGAAACAATAATATTCATGTCCAGAAAGCCTTTCTAACATTTGATCAATAAAAGGGAGTGGAAAGTGATCTTTCCATGTTGCATAATTTAATTTCCTGTAATCGATGCAAACTCTCCATCGATGCTTTGTCTTTGTAGGATCAGTTCGTTATCCTCATTAGTGACCACGGTCATTCCTCCTTTTTTTTGGCACAACATGAATATGACTAACCCAAGGGCTATCAGAAATAGCATAAATTAGACCTGCATCCAAGAGTTTAATGATTTCATCCTTGACCACATCTTGAAATTTCGGGTTTAATCTCCTATGTGGTTGCACTACAGGTTTAAAATCATCTTCCATTAGTATCTTGTGAGAATAGTATGAAGGGTTAATTCCTTTTATGTCTAAAACTTTCCATGCAATTGCTCCTTTATATTTGCTCAAGACCTGCAATAACAATTTCTTTTCATCGTTAGATAATAAAGAAGAAATAACAATAGGAAAATTAGGATCATCATTAATAAATGCGTATTCTAAATGAGAAGGGAGCTCCTTAAGCTTGGGAGTATTATCAGCTCTTTTTGGGATGCTAGCAGAACACAACGTTTGGCTATCCTCAGTATTTCCTTCCCACTTGTCTTCTTTCGTTAGACGCATTGTCATCGTCTTCAAATATTAGTGATTTCAAAGGTTCTAGCTGAAAGCATTCTTGCGCATGTTTCTGAACATTAACCTCGACTAAATCAAGGTCGTCAAGGTTGTCGTCTGTGAAGGAAGCATATTTCATTGATCTTTCTAGGTCGAAGGTAATCTTATCATTTCCAATTTCCAAAGAGATCTTCTTATTAAAAACGTCAATCATGGCGTGTTTGCTTGGCAAGAAAGGGTCTTCCGAGAAAAATGGGGACATCATCTTCTTCCATTTCGAGCACCACAAAATCGAACGGGAATACAAATTTATCAATCTTGACAAGGACATTCTTGGCAATTCCTTTAGGGTATTGAGTTGTTTTATTGGCCAACTCAATGCACATTCTTGTGGGTTTCAAGCTTCCCAATTCCAGTCGTGAATAAAGTGAGAATAGCATAAGGCTGATGCTGGCTCCCAAGTCGGTAAGGGATTTTTAAAACACGATACCTCCGATGGTGCAAGGTAAGGTGAAACTCCATGGATCTTCTTCTTTAAGAGGCATGTCCATAAGAAGTGCAGTAGAACACCTTTGATTCAAGGTAACCTGTATTCGATCAGAAAGTATTTTATGAGTGAGGAGGTCCTTCATTAGCAATATATTTGGCATTTGTTCAAGTGCTTCCACGAGAGGGATGTTTATGCTAGCCATTTGTAATTTCTCCATGAATTTCTGAAATTTTAATGGTCTTGGTTCTTAAATTCTTCCAGGAAATGGTATGGGCGGGACTTAAGGTCGAACTTTTTCTTGTGAAAAATTTGGTTGAGTAGCCCCCGTTTCCTTGTTGCTGTCTTGAAGGGCTTCTTCATTTTGAATATCAAAGTTTGAGGGATAAGTTGGTTCTTTATAGTTTAATCCACTTCGAGTTGTGATAGCATGGGCCAGATCCCTAGGATTGGTTTCGGTAATACTAGGAAGTTCCCCCTCGTCTCTGATTATGACCGATTCGGCGAGCTTTCCAACCTGATTCTCCAATATTCTTATAGAAGCTGCTTGAGTCCTTAGTACATGGTCGTAGTCTTTCTTGATATTCCAAACTAGCTTCTCGCTTTCCTCTTGCTTTCTGCTAGATTCTTTCACAAGCTTTTTTATTGCTTTTTCGAGGTCTGTCACTCTTCCTTCAACTGGGCTATCGAACTTGTGTTTAACCATCTTCACTTCTTCAGTAAGGGAGTACATGTCAGACTCGACTTCCTCCAAGTTCTTAATTACCGACTGTAGTTCCAACGGCGTTCCTCCCAATCTTCATTCCAAGATGAATAATGAAGGGCAACTTCTTCAACCCTAGTCCATCCTTTATCAGCAGTCATCAAAGGGATAGGTTCCTTGGAGTCTAAAATTTGTCGAGTCTTTATATTAAGTCCATTGTAGAATATTTTCAATTGCTCGTGCTTGTTGAGTTTATGCTCGGGGCATTTGAGGATGGCTTCATTGAATCTTTCCCAAGTTGTAAATAATGGTTCATCATTGTTCTGACAGAATCTTTTGATTTCGTCAACTTGCTGAAGGATCATTGCAGGGGTTCGATGTTCCTTAAGAAAGGCCTTTTTGAATACATTCCATGTTGTAATAGATCCATAAGGTAGTTTCTTTAGCCAATCTCTAGCTCTTCCCTTGAGAGTGAATAGGAATGCTCTCATCATAATATGGTCTATGGAGACACTTGGTGCATGGAACAAATCAGCGATTTCACATACGTTAGAGATGTGCTCATGTGCTTCTTCATCCTTGTTTCCGTAAAAACTACATTTCTTTAGTTCTTCCAGACATAGTCCCCAGAATTCAAATCTAACATTTTCTATTTTGGAGCTGGTCTATTCCTACTTTAGGTTTGATAAGATAATCATTAATGGTGAGAGTCATAATATCTGAAATTTAAAATCAGTAGTGAGAAACAATAATTAATAGAAATAAAGACTTAAATAAAAACCTAATATAACTCCCCGGCAGCAGCGCCAAAAATTTGATGCAGGATTTAATGACCAGGTTTTAATATTTATAAAGTCTCGTTTACGTGGTCCTTATGCCTCACAGGCGTGTACGATTGAGTGTGTAGTGTAGTAATCGGTAAAAATGAGGTCGTCCCAAGAGCTATGTGAGCGGATTCTAATTAAGTCTAGAAGTCACTGGTTTTAAGTATCAAAATGATTAATTAACTAATAAAACAAGAAATGAAAGAAAGAAAATAAAGGTAGAGTTGTGATCAGAATGGGTAAAGTGTGCTAACCTAGTTACTCATCCTATCATGTTATGTTCACATCTAACTATTTCCAATTGGTTAGTGGGGGTTTAAGTCGCTAGACAACATTTGTTGAGTTCTTCCCTAACTATCGTGAAAGGCTTCCACCGGAGATGAAGCTACTACCCTTGAAAGTCCAGTTTTTTTTAGTCCTGTTAGCCTCGCTTTTTATAAAGATAACGTCACTTACGTGAATTGGACTAGATGAGTAGTATACTTTGCCGCGGGACTAGTATCGTTTAAGTGGAAAGATAGGGCCTATAAATACCTCTCATGACTCTCCATGGGGGTGAGGTTGCAGCATTTGGTTGAGTGTGTGTTTGTTCTTATCAATAAAAGTTATCCTTATCTTCTCCTCCCTCTCTCTAGTTTCTCTCTATAAAAAGGATGAAGATTTTCATCTTCTTCCATCAACCTAGACCTCCAAACCACATAAATCTATAAGTTTTCGGTCCTAACAATTGGTATAACTAGCCAGGTTGTTGTTTGTTGATTTATTGTGGTTTTATACATGTTTGTTGACTGTTTTTGTGCTTATTATGTGGATCGGAAATTTTTTTTCCGATTTGTGGGTTAACAGTTTAACATGTATTTGAGTATCCTTGTTTTGGTCAAAAAGTCCTTCTCATTCATGTTTTACAATATCTGTTTTGTGTCTTTACTGGTCCAAGACAGACTTTGGTCTCATCTTTTATGTGACTTTTTTATACCAAAACTGTGAAATACTTGTGGTCAAACCGTCATCTTCGTGGTCAAACTGGTCAAAAAGAAGCACTTTTTATGCTTTTTCTGGGTAACGTATGAAGCTGAACGGAATAACATGGTCGGAAAAACTCGCCGGAAAAAGTCAAAGGGTCAAAACCCTAGTTTTTTTACGCATAAGGAGCATCTACAGAGTTGTTACGCGTAGCTGTGAAGTTACGTGTAAGAAATGGTTTACGCGTATGTCTTTACGCCTAAGCTTCTGGCTTTACGCCTAAGCAAGGTTACGCGTAAGGTTACGCATAAGCAATGTTACACGTATGTTTACGCATATACTAAGAACCTTACGCGTAATTACTGAAAAGAGGAAAAATGTTATGCGTAAAACATACAAAGACCTTGACCACATACCAAATACCAAAACAACTAAATAGACCTCAGTCCGATGGAACCAACCAAAACCGACTCCAACTATATGAAAAAACTGAGTTCGAAACCATACAAAACCAATCCTAGACCTAGACTCACTTCAAAAACCCTCACTATCTCTCCCCATCTCTTATTCAATCAAGACTCAAAAAGAAAATATACAAGTAATCTCAGTTTTGATTCAATCTTTATAATCTTTTAAAGATTATTTCAAATGAATCAATTTCATCATCGATTTTATTGTGTTATTATCCGAATATTAAGTAAAGTAAAATAACAAGTATGTTAATTCACTTTCTTGGTTCGGTTTAGAACTTAAACGACAATACAAACGAATATAATACAATTACACCTACCCGAGACCATATTCTAATGATCTTGAAGTCATTTCCTCTGATTTCGTGATTCGGATTAAGAAGCACATGAAGACAAGGGTCGGATTAGGATGTATTTGTGTTTGGATGATTCGTTTATGATGATGAAATATAGAGGAGATGAGATTTGTGAATGGGAGTTTGTGATATTTTTTCCAGATCTATCTTGGGAGAAAAAATATGTGATGGGGGCGTTTTTATCACTTATGTGACTTAGGGTTAGGTTATGTAGTGGAGATAGTTTGTGTCTGGATCGGATATAGGATTTGTTGGATCGGGTTTTAATATCCACTTGGGCCTCTATGTTCGTTCATTTTGGGCTGGTGATCAGGGTGTTCACAGACTGGACTGGATCGTGAGTTGGGTTTCAATGTATATTTCAAACGAATTAATGTTTAACATAAAAATTGTCTATCAAATTTTGTGTCACAAAATTTTGAGATACAATTTTTATTATTGGTAAACCGAGTGGTATTTTGGTACGGTATTAATTTCACAGGAGGATACAAAATTCACGGCTTGAGCGAAGATGCGAAAAAATGACTACGGGACTTTTGTACGGTATTATTGATGCGGAATTGAAGTGACATTTCACGGGTGGACTTCTTTATCTTTGAGACGATGGTTGGTTGGATGCATGTCTCAAGATAACTTGTTGGAGCACATTATGAAATTTGAAAATCTGGTTATAACTGGTAAGGAATTACGTTGTAGTGCTCACAGTGTGTAACCATCACTTTAAGGAGTTACGTTGTAGTGCTCAGTGTCACACGGCGTTGTGGATTGTTCAAAATTTAGAACAAGCAGTAAGTCACAAAGTTGGGATGTTTACTTCCTTTTCAAGTTAGTCGTATCGGGTTATCTCCATATGTGGTCATTACTATTAGCCCGTGAATTCAAAGGAGGTTCGATAAAAGGTTGGTTAGAGAAATTATTGAGAGTATATTTTTACAACATATTCTCACAGAATTTTGATCAAGCTATGATGTTAATATTGCATCAAGAAGGTAATACGGTATGTACGCAACATTATGATGATTCCGATAGCTCGCAACCATCTGGAGGGAGAAGTTGGTATTTCATCTTCGTGATTGGATTCATGAAGGGATTTTTCTGAAGAAGGAGAAGTAGTGTGTGTACATCGGGGCTTTTACCAACTTGATGCAATACTAAGTGAGTTATGTTGTTACGATGTTCCCAGAACGACAACCATTGTGCTTCAAGAGTTTACTTTCTCCGCTGCGTGTCTGAAGATTAAAGACGTGTTGGAAGAGTGTTGTCGGTTCAGGAGGGAGCAGAAAAAAAGAAAAAAGGCTCACTAGTTAGGAGGGAGTAATAACCTAAGTAGACCGTTACTGTTGAAGTTCAGAGCTACAAGAAGATCTAATGCCGAGATCGTCGGAAGGGAAAACTTCAAGTTTGCCTCAGTATCTAGACTACAGAGACTCTGCGCTTCAAGAAAGTCAACATTGTTCATTACTATTGTAATTTATTTTGTTTTGTATTTATAGGTCTCATTGTAACCATTCACGTGTGACGGTATCTTGGAGGGAGATTGTTAGCCTAGCTTTTTATAAAGATAACGTCACTTACGTGAATTGGACTAGATGCGTAGTATACTTTGCCCTTAGGGACTAGTATCGTTTAAGTGGCAAAGATAGGGCCTATAAATACCCCTCATGACTCTCCATGAGGGGTGAGGTGAAGCATTTGCTTAGTGTGTGTTTGTTCTTATCAATAAAAGTTATCCTTATCTTCTCCTCCCTCTCTCTAGTTTCTCTCTCTAAAAAGGATGAAGATTTTCATCTTCTTCCATCAACCTAGACCTCCAAACCACATAAATCTATAAGTTTTCGGTCCTAACAAGTCCCCTAAGCCAATTCATTAAGTTTTGCTACATGCAAGATTCGTAACAATGAGTGCTCGGGCGCTAGCATCTTAGACACTCATCCCTAACTTCTTAAGTTCATCAAAACGGCAGGTGATCAATTATTCAGTTTGCACAAGCGAAGAAGGGACGTCAATTGGTCAATTCTTACCCTTCCCACTCATTCTACCTACTTAGGGTTAGTTGGTCAATTCTCCTAAGAAACTAGACAGTATCGCCATTCAAAACTACCAAAACTAGGGTAGCTACCAACGAACTATGCATGCATACACTAGAAACAATTATATGGAAGCATGTAAACGTAAACAAAACAATTAAGGAATCATAACTAGGCAAGCACCAAAGGTGCTTAGCCGATCATATTAAAAGAAACAATCAATTCAATGTTTGACATAATCAAATACATGAATCGAAAGTAAAAGAAAAGATAATCGCTAATTCTTATCGTTAGGGAGTGATTTCTCCCTTGAAGATGGCTCCGTATGCTCTTCAAGATCTGCCTTTGGACCCCTACTCATGCTCTATGCTTTTTGGTGTGGAGTGAATGATGTGAAACGCAGAAATTAGGGCTTGTATTTATAGGCGATATCTAGTTACGGCGTAACTTTAGTTGAGAGTTACGCCGTAACCTTAATAATTCCATAATAATGCTTCTCGTAAAGCTGGTTACGGCGTAACACATGGGATGAGTTACGCCGTATCTTCAATACAGGTTACAAATGACATGATTACGCCGTAACCATTGGAAGGAGTTACGACGTAACTGATAGCGGCGTGGAACATCTTTTGACCTAATGGGTTACGGCATAATCCTTAGTTGGGAGTTACGCCATAATCTGTTGCTGAGTTGGCCTTCTGAGTCACGCACTAGCTACGGCGTAATGTGAGAGTGGAGTTATGCCGTAGCTTCTTCATAGTGGGTATACTATCATAAATCTCTTATAAAATCTCCAAATACGCGTCTCTTTAGCTCCATTGCTCGTGATTTTCCTGAACGTGAAATATAAAGGAAAACAAGCATAAATCCATATAAATGATATAAAATGTTAGAATTTGGAAAATCCAGTAGTTAAAGTGTCGGTCACCTCAAGTATATGTAATCGTTAGAAAGCTCGTAGTCGTAGTTATTTGATGATAAGAAGTATTTAGTTAAGTAACACCGTGGAGGACGGACGGGTCTTTACCCATTGTATGCTTGATCCACAGCCCGTCAGGTGGCGTTTTATGTAATGACTATAAATACTCTCTACCTCCCAAGGTAGAGAGTTGGAGCTCATAATAAGATTTTTATTTCTCTCACTAAAGTTCCCAAACCTCTAACTTTCTCTCTCTCAAACTCATCTTATACGCCTCTTTTGTTTATGGTTTGATGTGTATGTGAAATCCAATATGTTACAAATGGTATCAAGAGCCATGGTTAGATCATCTCTTACATATCCTGGGATTTCTAGTGGTTTTTAGATGGTTTTTGAGTTTGAAAAAGTTTAGTGGTTTTTGCATCATTTGATTCATTTCTTGTGTTAAAGTTTGAATTTTGGGTTTACTTTTGTGTTTAGGATCATTGTATGTGCTTGGGTTTTGATTTGGTAAGCTTGAATCACTGTGGTTGAGCTTGTTTTGGATTGAAAAGTGTGTTTTTAAAGTTTTTCTTGGTAGCGACTTGGCTCTCGGAGTGAATTTCTTGGTAGCGACTTGCTTCAGTAAAAGATAGCGAGTTTTAGTAAGTTTTGGTAGCGACTTGGTCATAGCGACTTGCCTTTTGAGACAAGACAACAAACAGTACACTTAGTGGATTCTCCACTACGGGTAGCGACTTGGTAAGGTAGCGACTTGCTTTCAATTTT
This sequence comes from Chrysanthemum makinoi, assembly GCA_910596185.1. Taxonomy (NCBI): domain Eukaryota; kingdom Viridiplantae; phylum Streptophyta; class Magnoliopsida; order Asterales; family Asteraceae; genus Chrysanthemum; species Chrysanthemum makinoi. The sequence continues at coordinate 108,523,938 of OU343221.1, forward strand.
GATAGGGACTTGTTCTTTAAGTTTCTTAGTGACTTGTTGTTAGCGATTTGGACATTAGCGAGTTACTATTTAGCGACTTGACGTCTTAGCGATTTGGTGCATAGCGACTTGCTGTCAAAATTCGTAGCGATTTGGAACTTAGCGACTTGTCTTCTAATTACTTAGCGATTTGGTGCTTAGCGACTTGGTTAAAGGTTTCTTAGCGACTTCGTTAACTTTTGTTTTTAATACGGTTTTCTCTTGATTTAGTAAAATCCCGTGAAAGAATTTATTTTCCGGTTTAATCATAGAGTTATAAAATCCCGTGTAATAAGTTAACATGTCTACCAACATTCCTACAATCATCTCCACTGTTGCCGAGGATGTTCAAGCAGCTGGTTCAGATACTCGGCCACCCATGCTTGACAGAACTGACTGTGACTCTTGGGCTCAAAGAATCAGATTGTACTGTCTTGGAAAGGAAAATGGGGTCAGCATTCTCAAATCTATTGATGAAGGATCTTATCAGATTGAGACTACAAGAGACTTAATTGATACAGCTGCAGACGGAGCAATGATCTATGGGATAGACAGACCAAAGACATATGATGAGCTCAATGATAAGGAGAAAAAGAGATTCGATGCTGATATCAGGGCTTCTAACATCATGCACAAGGTCTTCCAAAAGATATCTACAAGCTTATCAATCACAACACCGAAGCCAAGGCAGTGTGGGATAATGTCAAGATGCTTCTTTCTGGTTCTGAATTAACTATGGAAGACAGAGAATCACAACTCTATGATGAATTTGAACATTTCAAGATGAAACCAGATGAGAGTGTCTATGAGTATTACGTGAGATTCCACAAGCTTGTTAATGACATGAGGAACATCAGAATGACTATGCCAAACATTCAGCTGAACTCAAAGTTTGTGAACAACATGAATCCCGAATGGCACAAGTTTGTCACCTCTGTGAAGCTAACCAAAGGATTGAAGAACACCAACTATGAGCAACTGTATGCATTCCTTCTCCAGAATGAGAGACATGCTATGTTTGAAAAAAGGATTCTTGATCAGTTCAAAACCAACCAGGGAGAGACAAGCACATCAAATGATTCAACTGCATTCTACTCAAACATTGGAATTACCACCAAAGCATCTCAAGTTATACCCATGGGTAATGGTAATCACAAACTCATTCCTGATCGAATGTTTAAACAAGCTGATGCTGATGCCGCCGTGGGAAACTTCATTAATCAACTGGCTCTCATGATTAGTCAAAACATGAACTCTCTCCCACATACCAACAACAACCTCAGAACAGCATCCAATCCACACAATCAAGCCACTGTCAGAGATGGGAAGGTTATGGTACAACCACTTCATGAAAGGCAGTATGAACAAGGAAGAGGTGGAGTTGGTAGCGGATATGTGGCAAATCAGAATAGGGGAAGGATTGGAAATCAGGGACAAGCAAAGCCGATCAAGTGTTACAACTGTGGAGGTGATGGACATATTGCAAGGAACTGCACAGCGCCAAAATGCCCTCAGAATGCAGAGTACTTCAGGGATAAGATGTTGCTTGTGCAAGCTCAGGATAATGGTGCAGCTTTGGATGAAGAGGAGTTGTTGTTTCTTGCTGAGGGAAATGCTAAGACATATGATGCAGATGTGGATGAGCAGCCAATTCAGGAGATTGGCCACAATCATCATAATGCCTTTCAAGTCGCTGATTGTGATGCATACGACTCTGACGTTGATGATGAACCTACTTCACAAACCATTTTCATGGCTAGCATTTCTCCAATGGTCCCTCTTAAAGTCTCTTCATGACCACAAGCTGGTCCATCCAAAGACAAAATCATTTCTGAGGTACTAAAACTATACGATGAAGTTGATGAGCAAAAGATACATGACGAAGTACAATCAACTATTGAGTCAGATATTGAAAATATGGGTAATATCAATGTTGTCCCATATGATCAATATGTGACACAAAGTGAAAGTGAGATTGTACCAAGTGATGTTCCTTATGCAGTCAATGATGACTATGCTTTTGACGAATACACTGCATGTGCCCCTGATGATTCTGTTATCTCTGAACTTAATGCCTATAAAGAACGTGTTGCTATTTATGAACAACGAGCTAAGTTTGAATTAACCACCCGTGAGCAAGAGATGGATGACCAAATGCGTACAGTTATTAGAAAAAGTAACTTTAGAGAAGAAGTCTTAAAACAAGAGTTAAACTCCTTACAAGAAAAAGCTTTCTAAAACTGCTAAGCAAAATCAGGAACTTCAAGAAAAGGTTAAAATGCTTAAGCAAGAATTCAATGCTAAAGAATCAAAACTTTTGAATGATTTTTCCAATCTAAAAACTTTGAAAAACAAGCTTGAAAATAAGTTGTACGTACAAGGGAATACCATTCAGACTGCTCACTTGATCACTAAGCATAGAGTTTTAAGTGATAAGCATAGCATTCCCCTTGTTGAGGAACTAAATCCAGAGGTCATTAAAAAGGCTAGAGCTGCTAATAAGGTGATCTATGATGGAAATGAGATTCTTAAACCTAGACAGAAACCTAGTTGCGTTGAGTGCACTGAGGAAGACAGAAAATTAGATGATGCATCTAAGGAGAAAATGAATAAGAAGCTAGAAGATCCTGAATGTAAAAAGAATAACATAACGATCAAACCCCATGATTACAAGAAGGATAACTGGATTTCCTTAAACAAGTTTAAGCCTCAAACGTTGTTAACACCTGAACAAGTGTTCTGGAAAAAGGACTTAGATAAGCAAAAAGTAGAGAATCTTGTTGTTACAAACCCTCCCCTTAGGAAAATGCCTTCAGCGACTGTGTATCCTCCAAATACACCAATGCATCTAGTTCCTAGAACTATTGCCACTAATAGCAAGACCTTAATCAGTCAATATGTTATTTTTCAACTATTTGTCGATTTTGAGAAAACTTGTAAGAAAAGGATCACACCCACTGGGATAACTGAAGGGGAAAGGGGTTTTGAGCAAACAAAAGAATGCTATTTAACTGAGGTCATGCCTTTCTTTAAACAAGTAAAATATCATTTTGAGAGTCTTAAAAAGGGGATGGATTCATATATTAAAGGAATGGAAAAGGAATTTGATGCAATGATAGTTGAGGTTAGTGACTATGAGCGAGCATTAAAATATAATGAGATTGAGAGGAAGAACTTGCATACCTTGAATGAGAATCTTATTTCTGAATGTATTGCTCAAGATGTGTTTTACACTACTACAAATTGTTCCATTAATGCTTCTCAATTTCATGAATTATCTGTTGCTCTGAAAGTCTCCCATGATCGTGTCATTGAGCTTGAAAAAACTAACTCTAAACTGCATGATAAGGTTGAACAGGATGATCATGATAACCTGGTAAAACAGTTTTCTAAATTGGAAGTTGAGCATCTTGCTTTGCAATTAAAATATCAACATCTGAAAGAAAATGTTAAAATCTCAAATATCAAGACATCCTTGGATGTTCCTGAATTTGATGCAGTTTTTGAAATTAGCAAACGTGATGAACAAATTCGAGCTCATTGTAACACGATCAGAAAGTTGAAAGCCCAAATATCTCAATTAAAGGGTGAAAAGAACAATGTGACTGGATCCCAAATGCCTCCTCCTTTAGATTCTCAGTACTCTCAAACTTTTCATCTTCAAAACTTAGTTAATGCCTTACAAAAGGAAAACGAGAGTTTTCTAGAAGAAAATGAAAAAGTTAAACGACACTTTAAAGAGTTATATGATTCAATGAAAGTCACTCGTGACCAAAACAATAACGTCTTTACAAAAGGAAATTGAGAATCTGAGGAGTCAGGAAAATGGGAAACTGCCACTTATTTTTAATGAGAATGTTGCATCAAAGTCATCCTCAGACTGCAAATACACTGTGACTGTTAAATACATTCCTCCTCATCTTAGGAATAATGAACCTGCATTTCATGACTATTGTGCTCACCTTAAGGATAGTCTAGAATGTCTCCGTGAGATTGTTGAAGAGGATTTCATTAATAAACCTCTTGATAGAGATATTAGGTTTGCATGCATTCAGGCCAAACGATCTCAGGAGCTGATAGAATGTTTAATTGCAACATAACCTAAATCCTTAGGTGCGAAAGGAAAAGCTGTGATGCCTTGTTCTATGCCTAGTGCCTAGCATACAAACCATTCTAGGCCCAGTTTTAAGAAAGTGAACACCAATGTGCCTTCTAGTAGTACAGACCCTTGCACATCTAGTTCAGGAATGCAAAAAGTAGATCAACCAACTAATGTTCCCATAATTCCCTCTACAGGAGTAATCAGTGACATTAAAGCAAGCGGGTCAAAGCCTTCAGGCAATACCAAGCAAGATAGGACCTCGCAAGCTAAGAATGTGCATTGGAAGAGAGTAGAAGACCAACCTAGGAACTTTAAGTTTGAGTTGAATAAAACGAATCGTGTTGATTCTAGTATTAGCCATAGGCGTACTGTAATTAATTCGAATTCTGATACTATTTGCAAACCATGTAATGATGTCTGTTTGAATTCTGTTGCTAATCATGAATATGGTGTCAATGCTTTGTCTAATGCTGTCAAATGCCCAGTTAAAACTGTTAATGCTAAAAATCTTGCAAAGAAGGCTAAAAGGCAAAAGCGAAAGAAAGTTAGAAAACAGTTAGTAAGGTAGGTTATCAATGGATACCTTTTAGCCATAAGGTCAATCAGTTCTGCCCTCAATCTGCTAAGACAATGCCCACTAGAAAATGGATGCCTACTGGTAGAACTATTCCCTTAAGAAGTGAACATACATTGAATAGGTCAAATACAGATACTAGCACTACATCTATTTCTGATGATTCCATTGCTTCTATTTCTGATATGGGTGTTTCTATTTTTGATGTGGGTGTTCCAATCACTGTTACTAACCAATTGGAACCCATTCTTGCATGGGGATCCCAATTATCCAGTTATCCATTCTTGTCTGTGTTCAACTGCAGATCGTTCAAATCGTTCTGTGGTACTTGGACTCAGGCTGTTCCAAGCATATGACTGGAGACCGGTCGCGGCTCATGAATTTCGTGAGTAAATTCATCAGGACTGTTAGATTCGGGAACGACCATTTTGGAGCAATTATGGGTTATGGTGATTATGTAGTTGGCAAAAGTGTAATCTCCAAGGTATATTATGTGGAAGGTCTTGGTCATAATTTGTTCTCTGTTGGTCAATTCTGTGATTCCAATCTAGAGGTGGCCTTTAGAAAACATACTTGCTTCGTTAGAGAACTTGATGGTGTGGAATTATTAAGAGGTACTCGTAGTTCTAACCTATACACCATCTCTATCGAAGACATGATGAAGTCTTCTCCAATCTGCTTGCTGTCAAAGGCTTCTAAAACAAAGTCATGGTTATGGCATCGTCGTCTCAATCACTTGAACTTCGGCACCATTAATAACCTTTCCAAAAAGGATCTTGTCAGAGGCTTACCCAGATTAAAATATGAAAAATATCATCTTTGTTCAGCTTGTCAATTGGGTAAAAGCACGAAATATGCCCACAAACCGAAACCGACAAATTCAGTAATGGAAGTTCTTCATACCCTTCATATGGATCTGTGCGGACCAATGAGAGTGCAAATGCTAAATGGGAAGAAATACATTCTAGTAGTTGTTGATGACTACTCTCGATTTACTTGGGTAAAGTTTTTGAGGACAAAGGATGAAACTCCAGATGTCATCATCAAACTAATCAAACAGCTTCAGGTTCGACTCAACAATACAGTCAGAATTGTTCGAACAGACAACGGCACAGAGTTTGTTAACAAAGACTTAATTTAGTTTTATGAAAGTGTTGGAATCAGTCATCAAAGAAGTGTTCCACGAACTCCTCAACATAACGGTGTAGTTGAAAGATGAAATCGAACTCTTGTAGAAGCCGCAAGGACAATGCTAATTTATTCAAAGGTTCCAATGTTTCTATGGGCTGAAGCCATTGCCTCTTCTTGCTACACCCAAAATCGTTCCCTTATACACACCTCTCATGGAAAAACTCCATATGAACTTGTTCATAAACGAAAACCTGATCTCTCCTACCTTCGTGTGTTTGGTGCTTTGTGCTATCCAACGAATGACGGTCAAGACTTAGGTAAATTAAGAGCAAAGGCAGATATTGGAGTTTTTGTTGGTTATGCACCAAACAAGAAGGGTTACCGAATCTACAACAAGAGAACCCGAAATATCATGGAAACAATTCACGTTACGTTCGATGAGCTGACCGGTCAAATGGCTCCTGTACAATCCAGTTCTGGACCCGCACTTCAAAACAGTCCCATTGGTTCATCCCTTGTACCAAACTCATTTTCAGCAACTCCATATGTACCTCCATCTGAAGATGATTTAAAGAAATTGTTTGATCCAATATTTGATGAACACTATGAACCAAATGCTGATGAAATGTCAATTCCATCAACAGAGGCTGCTCCTATCCCTGTGAATGAAGTCAACCCTTCAGTCTCAATATCATTAAGTCAAGAAGCGCCTGTTGCTGATCACTCTGTCTCATCAACAAATCATCAATCATCGAATGTACATCATGGAATTGTTTCTGGCATCAATGATGAAGTTAATCCCTTTGCTACTCCCGAAGATGCTCCATTTGAAAATATATTTGCTCCTGAATCATCATCTGAACCATCTTCATCAGGAGATATCGACTCTGCTACTTCAGTTCCACAACAACAACCACATGAACACCTTAGAAAATGGACACATGATCACCCATTAGATAACATCATTGGAAACCCCTCTCGTCCAGTATCCACACGGAAACAACTTGCAACCGATGCCTTATGGTGCTTCTTCAACTCCGTACTCTCTAAGGTCGAACCAAAAGACATTAAAACCGCCATGAATGAAGACTGCTGGTTCAATGCCATGCAAGAAGAAATTCATGAGTTTGACCAACTTGATGTATGGGAATTAGTACCTGCTCCAGATTGTGCTATGATCATTGCTCTAAAATGGATCTTCAAAGTGAAACTTGATGAGCATGGTGATGTCTTAAATAACAAGGCTCGATTAGTTGCAAAAGGGTATCGTCAAGAGGAGGGTATTGACTTTGAAGAATCATTTGCTCCTGTTGCTCGTATCGAGGCAATCGGAATCTTTTTGGCTAATGCTGCAAGTAAGAACATGGTAGTCTATCAAATGGATGTAAAGACGGCATTTCTTAACGAAGACCTTAAAGAAGTCGTATACGTCAGCCAACCTGAAGGCTTTGTGAATCCAGAGCATCCTACTCACGTCTATCATTTGAAGAAGGCTCTTTACGGTTTAAAGCAAGCTCCAAGGGAATGGTATGATACACTATCAAAGTTTCTTCTATCCACTGGATTCAGCAAAGGAGCAGTTGATCCAACATTGTTCACCAGGAAGTCAGGCAAACATTCAATTCACGTTCAAATTTATGTTGATGATATTATCTTTGCCTTGACTGACCCCAATGAATGTGATCGTTTTTCAAATGAAATGGGTTCCAAATTTCAAATGTCAATGATGGGACAAATGTCATTTTTCTTGGGATTACAAATTTCACAAAAGTCCCGGAGGCATTTTTATAAATCAATCTAAATATGCAAATGAGATTTTAAAGAAATTTGGATTTGTTTCTTGTGACACCGTTGACACTCCCATAATTGAACGTACTAAGCTGGATGAGGACCACTCAGGGATCATGGTAGATCAAACGAAATATCGTAGTATGATTGGATCCCCGATGTACCTCACAGCTAGCAGACCAGACATCTTGTTCGCTGTGTGCATGTGTGCTAGATATCAGGCTAAGCCTACTAAAAAGCACCATGAAGCGGTTAAACGGGTCTTTCGGTATCTCCAAGGAACCATTAATATGGGAATATGGTACCCAAAGGACACCGGTATGTCACTAACAGCCTATGCAGATGCTGATCATGCAGGATGTCAAGATACACGTCGAAGTACGCCAGGAGGTGCTCAGTTTTTGGGTGATAAGCTTGTGAGCTGGTCTTCAAAGAAGCAAATGAGTACTTCTATTTCCTCTACAGAGGCTGAATACATAGCCATGTCATCTTGTTGTGCTCAAATCCTTTGGATGAGATCCCAATTATCTGACTATGGCTTTGAATTCAACAAAATCCCTCTGTACTGTGATAATAAAAGTGCTATTGCTCTCTCATGCAACAACGTACAACACTCAAGAGCAAAGCACATCGACATTCGACATCATTTCATCAGGGAGCAAGTGGAAAACGGTGTGGTGGAACTCTATTTTGTGAAGTCAGAATACCAGTTAGCAGACATCTTCACCAAAGCTCTTCCAAGAGAACGTTTTGAGTTTATTCTTCCACGACTTGGCTTGAAAAGCCTTCAACCAGAAACACTCAAACGTCTTCAGGAGGAAGACGAGGAGTAAAGGTCTTTCTTCATCCATCATTTGTATATATTTATTCAAAAAGCAAAATACAAAAATATAAAACTTTCAAAAATCCATAAAAATTTGAAAAACTCGAAAAAAAAATCAAAAAATATTGTCGTTTTGTCATGTTTTTTTACCTCGATTCGATAATATCTACGGTCTTTGTGTTGTCATTCAAATAATGACACGGGACTTTAGATGTTGTTCGAATGTTTAAAAAAAAATCAAAAAATATTTTTGGGAGAAAGTAAAAAAAAAATGGTTTATTGTCATTTCAGGCAGTAACCCGCTTTTCAAAGAAAGAACAGAGCCATGCTTTTTCTCATGTTTCAAACCTAATGCTCTGATTCTAAAAACAAATGTTTGTCACTAACAAGACAAATGTTTAATTTCAAATATTTTTCCTTCTAATGATTCCTCTGAAAAATATTTGCAATCTTATGAAAACTCAATTGTTTTGAAAACACTTCGGACTCTATTTTTGAAAATTAAAAGAACTTATCAAGTGTCAAAATCTCAATTCATCAATCAACGACTTTCGTCATTGATTGAGGGGGAGAATGATTTTTCAATTAAATCAAAAAGTGTTCTTTTCAAACAATTAGCACTTAAATGAGCAAGGTCTACTCTAAATGTTTTACAATATTTTATACAATTGGTTCAAAACCTTGGCTATTATTATGTTTTCAAAAGATAATCATGCATGTTTAATCGATGGAGTTTAAAGTCTCAAAATCCAATCCTTATCAGTTAAAACGTTTTCATAATCAAAGTCACAATTCTCCTTAAAAGCTTTCAAAATCAATTTAAATCTACAGAGATCACAAATCTCAAATGATTTGATAATTGTGATCGGGGGAGAATTTGTAATTTAAATTGGATTTAAACTGATAATTAGATAAATGGTTTCATAAGTGTTTAGCATGTTTTCCTCCCCGCATGTGACAAACGATTTAAAATTTTCCATGCACATGTTGAGGGGGAGCACCTATCTTAAACCTCAAATTATTGAAACGTGATTGAATTGTCTCTAAGTGCAGGTTCCCTCTAATATGTGCAAAACTCTTTCAAACTTCGAGGCACATATTGAGGGGGAGCAAACTTTTGAAAAACTCATCCTTCCTCAAAATGTTTTATCTACTCAAATTGATTGGGAAGTGATGATGATCATTTTAGAAAATGTTAATCAAAAGATTCGACCTTTCATTCTTAATCTAACGATTTCAATGATCTCTTTCCTCCATGTGCTAAACAAATTCTGAATTTTTATGCATATGTTGAGGGGGAGCATTTCTAAAATATCAAAACAACTAAGATACAAAATGCTTTGATTCTATATCACAAGTATCTTGATTGATTTTCAAATGGTTTTCAATTGGTTTCAAGGCGGAAGAACTATACCAAAAGACCGACCAACTCTACTTTATGCATGGTGATATAAGGATGATAAGGTTAGGTTGAGGTCCCATGATCCGCCAGAACCGGAGGGATCTACCCAGGGACAATCCACTAGTTAGTGTAGAAGTCCTTAGGTATGATGATAAAAGGAGAAAAATGAGATATGGGAAGAGTGCGGAATGAGACTAAGCTAGTACTGGAATAAACCCAACACGGTTCTAGTAATGAAGTCTCGGTAAGCACTGAAGGGGTTGAAGAATGAAAAAGAATTGAATGTGAAAAGGGTGAAAACAAATAGCCCTCCATTTATTCAACCTTAGGGCAGAAACCGGGTTCAATTCATATACTACTGGTGGTTACCAAGGTAACATCGGTATTGAAGACAAGACGTCATGGACCCAGTGACGCACTGCACTTCAACTTTCCAAACCACTCAAGTTCCTCTTAAAAGGGCTTGTTTCATTCTAACGGGGAACCGACATAATCTATCGACCTTCTCTTAGAGATTGTTGATATTGAAGAAGGAGACCCTCTCCCTAGTCTCCGATATAGGAACCAAATATGCACAATTGAGTCTAGAGCCAC
>OU343221.1:108534469-108624389 GCA_910596185.1 Chrysanthemum makinoi
GTATTCTTGGATTGAATTACAAAGCGGTAAGGAATTAATTCATATAATCCTAATTAAATTAAATTAGGGTTCTTCTAATTGCTAGTTTGTGAATTTGATTCTTGTTGACTAGAATCAGTAAGATGCTAGCATATATTCTTGTTTATGTTAATTAATTATTCGTTAATAAATCCTATACGCTTCCGCGTGTATACTTTGATGTTTTGTGATTATCTATTGATTGTCATGTTATATAATTCCAACAGTGGCATCACGAGTCATTGGTTTTAATGAGTAATTAATTACTAAACGAGTAAAAAAAACGAATAATTGTATGTTGTTTGATATGGTTAATCTAGGGTTTTGGATTATTTTTTTTTGGGTCGATTTTTTTTTGGGGCGTACCCCATTATTTTTTTAGTCGACACTTAAATTTTTTTTTAGGGTTTGAAAATTGTTTGCTAACCTTATCGAAATCTAGAATTAATATATATGTTACGTGATTAATTCATGAATAATATGTTATGTGACATGGAATTATTATATGCGATCTTGTGACTATTTGTGTAATTGTTATGATATATCCATGATAATACATGCATGTTTGTCATGGATTGTTACTTGTATATTGTTTAATTGTTAAGATATATTTATCACATGTTTATTTATGATAAATCTTGAATTGGGGAAGACTCCAATTATATATTAATGCATCAATTATGTGCAATTTGGTATATTTTAATTAGGGTTTACGTAATCGATTCGTCGATGTATGTGGCTCACTTTCAATTGAGAAAGTGAAAGCCCTAATTAATATATACATTAATTTAACCTAGATATTGATTATTAATAGGGTTTTATCGAATAAGTTGCATGTGGCTACTTGTTTACACGTATTAAATTGTTTATTATGTGCGCATTGTTTTTAGTTGTTTATTTTTTATTTTGTTTACTTGTTTGTTTATTATGTGCGACAGTTTTAAGCAAAGGGTAATTTTGAATTGAAAAATAATACGGACTAAACAATGGTGAAATTTGATTTATTTTTGAAGAGTTAAGTTTTTAATAGTTTAATTGATTGGTGATTTTGGTACAAATGGTCTGAACGGCTCACCCAATTTGACGGATTGTGTGGGAAGTACTATAGAGGAGGGCGCATTAAATTGTGACCCTAAAGAGGGAGGTTATTGCTTCAGCACTGACCAAACTCTCCGCTTGCTTGCGAGTCAAATTGGAGCTACTAAGTAAGCCATAAATGTACAAAGTCATCTTAAGGGCGAATTACTTTTGATTCCATGCAAATTGGAGCTACTAAGTAAGCCATAAATGTACAAAGTCATCTTAAGGGCGAATTACTTTTGATTCCATGCGCCACTTTAGTGGTAATTACCCGAAACACTAAGTGTTTACACTTATGCAAAAGTACGGTATAATGGACGATAATTAGAGGTAAATTCCTTGATTGGTGAACCCAATACCTCAATCAAAACTTTGATAATTTGATCTTTATGAATTGGTAATAAAAAGTTTTTTATTGAATTTATGCTACAAGATGAATGCATGACATCTTTGTACATATTTGATTTGACCACATAAAATCAAAACTAGTACCCTTATAAATTAAGTTATGTGCCATCTAATTAAAAGGAACACTTGAAGTTGCAATTTCGTCATGACGGTACTTGGCGAGATTGTGATGGGCGGTAAATCTCTATGTACAGTGAGACCTTACATGGACATATTTGCAGTTCTTTAAGTTAGACACTTAAGTTGAGTAGGTGAGACTGGACTCATGGCATAAAGATGGGATGAAACATGTTTATATTTGCAATAGCGTTGGAAAATATAAATCCCATAATGATCTAGGAATTGGAAATTGTTTGCAATTATTGTTTGACATTACCTTATTATATGTTTTCGTTACTAGCAGATTAAGCTGATGTAATAAACTATGATAATTGGATCCTAGTTTTGAGAAAATAATATGGTTATATGTTTTATATTACGTTGGGTATATTTTATTTTCTTGAAAAGTTGTATTATCGAAAATACTAATACTTGAACTTTTTCTGTAGAAATGGCTCAAAACAACGATAACACTAACACTGCACTAAGTTATGCGTTCAAAAGCTTTTTTGATCGAGAAAAGTTGGCTGGCTCTAAGAATTTCAATGATTGGCACGCTCTTTTGAGGTATGCGTAGAGTTCTTGACCAGGTTGAACTATCTTGTACACCTTGTCTGCTTGAACCACACACGGAAGCTACTCAAGCTAAAAATGATGCTTGGAAAATTGAGTATAAGCGTCATAACGATGTGGCTTGCCTAATGTTGGGAACGATGGAACCAGCTCTCCAAAGCATTTGAAAATTTCCCATCTACTATGCTCGATGAACTTGAACTATGTTAGAAACCAGTGTTGTGAGATTTATGACTTGATCGAGCATTACCATTTATAGCGGGAAGATAGTAAACCCGTAAGTGCTCATGTCTACGGAAATGAAAAGTTACATGGACCAATTAAGGGCACTTGCAAAACTTTTGAAGATGATATGGCGTGAACTTGATCAACGGATCCCTTAACAAGGATTATAATGGTTTTGTTGAAACTTCAATATGCCTTTAGCGTGGGGAAGACAATTCTGACCTACACGCAGCGCTAATTGATTATGAAAAGGGTTACCTCAAAGGCTCCTACTTCCCGGTACTTGCTATTCGGTGGTAGGATAAATAATCCAAAACCGCGGCGTCGCAAAGAAGGAAGGGAAAAGGGAAAGTTGATAAAGGTAAAAAGGTTATGGCCTATCAACGAACCAAGAAGTACCCTACTCCTAGGAAGGAAAATCCTAAAAGGATCAAGCATGCCACCACGCAAGGTCATTGGGCATTGGAAGAGAACTCTACTATCTTGATGAATTAGGGCAAAATAAGATGAAGTCTGGGTCCTCGGGGAGCCGGTTCTTCATGTATTTATTTGTCATTGAATTATTTACTATAAATCATAAAAATTCACGGGTATATCATACTGGATGTGGTATTCACATTTGTAATACTGCTAGAGGGTTTAGAGTGGAAAGGAAGCTTGCCTGGGGGAGCAATATCATGCGTGGGCAATGGGCACATCACGGTTGTTGAGCATAGGAGCGTTTAGTTTAGTATTGACTTTGGGCTTAGTACTATTATTGAACAATTGTCATTACGCACCTTCTATAATTAGAGGTGTTGTTTTCCTTCAGTTTTGTTGGATGATGGTTTTACTCATACTATTTCCGTAGTGGAATTTGTTTTCTTTAAATGGTGTATTTTATTTTAATGTGATTCTTTGTAATGGTGTGTTTGAAGTTGATGTGATTGGAAATTAATCTAACAAATATAATAATTCGATGTTTAGCATCAATAAGAAAATAAAGTTGGACTTGATTTCTTCTTATCTTTGGCATTGTAGACTTGCTCATATAGGCAAGGCTCGCATGCATAAGCTGCAACAAGAAGGGCTTTTGCAAAATATCAATGATGAATCATTTGATAAATGTGAGTCATGCATATCTGGGAAGATGGCGAAGAAACCTTTTCATAGCAATATGGAGAGGGCGTCTGATCTACTTGGTCTTATTCATACTTATGTGTGTGGACCACTTGACATGTGTCAAGAGAGGTGCTAGCTACTTCTTAACCTTTACTGATGATTCAGCCGTTATGGTTATGTTTATTTACTTAAGCATAAACATGAGGTGTTTGAAACATTTAAGGTTTTCAAAGCGGAAGTAGAACTGCAATTGGGAAAGAAGATTAAGCTCTTGATTCGATAGAGGGAGAGTATCTAAGCCAAGAGTTTAAAGATTACTTAGTTGAGAATGGAATTGTCAGAATCTCACTTTCCATATACTCACAACAAAATGGTGTATCTGAGAGAAGAAATCGTACATTGTTGGACATGATACGATCTATGTTTAATCTTACTACTCTACCTTTATCCTTTTGGGATTATGCTTTAGAATCAGCTGTTCACATTCTAAATATGGTTCCCACAAAGAAGGTTGATAAGACACCATATGAAATATGGCATGGTAAAACTCCTAACCTGTCTTATTTAAAAGTGCAGGGGTTGCGAGGCGTATGTTAGGCGTGACTCAGCAGATAAACTCAACAAAGATCTATAAAAATCTATCATAAATAAGGGAAACTATGGGTTACTACTTTTACTATCCAACTGAAAACAAAGTAATTGTTGCTAGGTATGGAGATTTTCTTGAAAGTGATCTCGTATCTCAAGAATTCAGTGGGAGAGTTTATGATCTGGAAGATGATCAAGAAGATGCATTACCTTTTGAAAACACTAACGTACTTCGGTAGAGACACGATAGTCTGGGTCCTCCACCGAGAAGTTGAAGTGATTCCCGTTAGTAGATCCGTAAGGTCTAGCGTGCACTGAATGTCTATGTCTTAGCGTAGAGGTTGAGGAAACTATGTTAGAGATCTTGGAGAGCCTACTAGTTATAAAGCTGCATGGCAAGTCTTGAAAAGGGAAAAATGGCAAGTTGCAATGAATGGGGAAATGCAATCCATAAGAAAATGAAGTCACAGGAAGAGGTTGATTTACCTCCAAACGCCAAAGTGGTTGGAAGTAAATGGCTCTATAAAATTAAGACTGACATGGATGGCAATATACACGTCTATAAAGCTCGTCTAGTTGTACAAGGTTTTACTCAAACTTATGGCATTGATTACGAGGAGACCTTTTCTCCTGGAGCGGACATTAGAGCTATTAGAATTCTCATAGCTATAGCAGCATACTATGACTATGAGATATGGCATATGGATGTCAAAACCGCCTTCTTAAATGGTCGCTTAGATGAAGACATATATATGAAACAACTTGAGGGTTAGTGAATCCACAATTTCCAAACCGTGTATACAAACTTCAAAGGTCCATTTATGGATTGAAGCAAGCATCAAGGCAATGGAATAAGAGATTTGATGAAGAAATCAAAAGGTATGGATTTATTCAAAATCTTGATGAGCCATGTGTATATCACAAAGTTAGTGGGAGTGATGTAATTTTCCTTATCCTTTATATCGATGACATATTAATTATGGGAAAAGACATTCCAAGTCTGCAAAATGTTAAGGCATATCTTGGGAAGTGTTTTTCTATAAAGGATTTAGGAGAAGCTGCATTGATAACATCAAATAGTCCTGAATATTAAGTGTCAATTTCCCCTGATAATGCTCATTATTTATATCATTTATATGGATTTACGCTTGTTTTCCATTGTTTTCCACTTTCGGGTAAATTATGAGCATTGGAGCTAAAGAGGCGCGGAAATGGAAACATATCTAAAGATTTATCACAGTATGCTATTTTGAAGAATTCTGGTACGTAACTTCATCTCTCACATTACACCAAGTAACTATTGCGTGACTCGGTATGCCAACTTATCAAAGGATTCGGCGTGTAACTCCTTCCAGAGGTTACAGTAAGCGCATTAGGTCAAAAAGATTCTCATGCGATACTTACGCGTATGCTTTGCATCCTTTCATGACGTAACCGATTTTGTGAGACTATGGCATAACCATTCATTAGGATTCTGTTGTAACCATAGATCTAGTGCATTTTACAAAGGAATGGAAGGTTCTTGGCGTAACTCCATATTGGTTACGCCGTAACCGGATCAACCCTATAAATACCCAGATTCCAGCATTTCTATTCATTCCATTCCATACACAACACTCTGAGAACGTGGGAAAAAGCTCAAGGCAGGTCTTGGGGAGCATACGGAGCTTGTGGAAAACTAGAAAGGGGGGTTGAATAGTTTTACCAATTTAAAACTTCCTTTTAAATATTTAGATCGACTTATGTCAATCTATTTGATTGTTTATGTTGGACATTGATAGATAGATATATAAACGTGTAATGAAATATAAAGAGTAATAAGCACATCACCACGACACAAGTTATTTATAGTGGTTCGACTACAAGGACACCTTCCTTGCCCTACTACTCACTCGAGTCACCTTTCGAGTTCGTAAGCACTACACCAACTCCTTGTGGCGGAGAAGCCTTCCTGCGATAAACAACCTTTTCCGGTACAAAGTTAAATACCGAGTTTTTTCACACCAAGGCGAACCACACCTAACACAACGTCGCCTACCCTTTATACGGTGCTAGGCTAACCAACGAGTTCTTTCACACCTTAGGAGAACTAATCCTATCACAACATCGCCTACCCTTTATTAGGTACTAGGCTAAGCACCTAGTTCCATTACTATGGAGGAACTACTACCCTTCACGACACAACACCTAATATCAGGGAGATCAATTCCTTGTTACACCTTCATCAAGGATATCACCATCCTTGGAAACAAACAAAAAATATACTTATGTATAACGATGCACCTCATCGATTATACGACCTAGGCATTCTTTCCAAATTCGACTTGATTTGATTCTTCGGCATCCTTCACTAATGCCTTTGACACAACGCTTGGCACCCTTCACTAATGCCTTCGTCTTGACACCTTTAGCATTAACACTAATGCTTTGACGAATGATGTACACCTTTCACTAATGCTTTCATCTTGACACTTTCGGCATTCTTCACTAATGCCTTCAACCCAACATCTATGGAGAGAGGAAGAACTATCAACAAGAGAACCTTAGTTGTCTTGAAGATGAAGCATGGAACACTCATGGACTTGAGCTTGCACGTCTTCAAGTGGTGATCTCTCCTTTAAGAGGAACCTAGAAGATCACACAAAACAAAAGACAAACTACATAGATCACTTAGATCTGAGGTTAGAGGGTTAGAATACTTTGGGGAAGTATGTGTGTAAAGTGATGCATAGAAAGGAAGAAATGGCTCTCTATTTATAGAAAATTATCTCTGTTCCTCAGATCCCACGGATCCCTTCCACTTGGGATCCGGCTAGCACAAAGCCAGGGATCCGTGGAGCGCTCCTCTTTGCCCATGGGTATTTTTGGTTATGGGTCATGGGTCATGGGTTATGGTTGATCCATGGTTTTCTTTCTAGATACAATGAACTTGGTTAAGTTGTATATATAAAACCATGGGTTATGGGTCAATACCATTTGCTAGTTTTTACCCATTTTAGTATTAACATGTTTTTACCCATTTTAGTATTTACATGTTTTGACCCATTTTAGTATACTTGGTTTAAGTATGTGCTAACCCAATATGTAAACATTAGTTGTTGTACATATATATCTAAATCATAAAACACTTATGCTTGTTTTGTTTTTATGTGAAAACATAAATGTGTTAGAAAATTATTAACTCAAACTATTTACGTACTCTATTTGTTTCGTTAAAATGATTTTTCGTTTGTTATCGACAAAACATTAGAAGATCGTAAAATATAAATAAACATTTTACGACTTATTTGTATTAACAATCTCCCCCTTTTTGTTGATGACAAAACATAAAATTATTTTAAAGAAAATCTAAAATTCGTAAAAGTTTGAATTTGTAGTTTTACTTTCTTCTCCCCTTTTTGTCGAAACAAAAGTGTTAAAAAAGAAACTAACACAATTTTTATAAGAAAAGTTATGTAAAAATGTAAAGAGAGCAAGTGACGGGAATGGTACTCGTCTTGACTCCCCCTTGACGAGTCCATCCCTTTGAAAAGGGCGTCAAGGACATAACGTAAAATATCCTAATTGTGTTTGCAAATGGTTCGTCTAAGTGACGGAAGCGTGCTCCCCTTTTTATATTGCAATGTTGCAATGGGGTGTCATGAAGTGTAATCCAAAATTGGATTAAGTTGCAAATGTTTTGCAATGTTGTTTGACACAAAGCTCCCCCTAGCTTTATGGTGTCAAAATCTTCATGTATATTTTGAAAATCTACAAAACAAAGATTAGAAAACAAGAGTATAGTGCATAATTTCCTGCAAATAAGACTCATGTTAGTAGTAAATTGTGCTTGATCCCACCCGGATCCCACGGTTCCCTTCAAGAGGATCCAGTCTAGGTGTTTGGAGGTCCGGCTCGGTAATGATTTCTTCCATGAGAAATGTCAAGCAACAAAAAAATGATATATATGTACAATATAGCAAGCACAACACACAATAATCATAGAATATAAGTATTCATTCAATAAAACAAGAGATACACAACCAAATCTCTAAAACTAAGAGATTGAACTAGCCATACAAGTACTACTAATGCTAATCTCAATACTGGACTTGGAATGTGACAATGTGCTTAAGTCTAGGGATGAGTGGACTTGTTGAATTGATCCAACTTTGCAAGAAGATGATTAAACATGAAATGTATCTCATTTTGTACTTCTTGAACAAGTCCTTGAGTTTTTAGACAATTTGGGCAGTATTTGTCTTTGGTTTGTGGGAATGGATGTTTTGAGGGGGCTCAATGTGTGTTTGAGGGTCTTCATTTTGAGAGTAGGAAGAGTTCTAAAATGAGGGGTGGTAATGGAACTTCTTCCATATGATCAAGATTGTTCCTTGTCTCCTATGATGGGCTAGTTGGTGTTGTAGGTGGTTCCCGATTCAATGAAAAGGTTGGTGAGTGGGACAATGAATATATGTTTGGATGAGGAAGAGGCTCATTCAAGGAGTGTAGTCCATGCTCAATGAATGAAGGTTTTGATGGTTTGCTAGAACTAGCCATGTTTGGTTTAGAACTAGATGATCCTTTTCTAGTTGGAAGGGTTTGATGCTAATCCTTGCGGTTCTCTTAGCTTTTGTTGGATGGGTTTGATGCGGTGGGATTCTAGAGTCACTAATTCTAACGGGAGATGTTTCGGTGGATGAAATTTCATGGATCATTTGACCCTTTCTTTTGGATGATCCTATGTTTGAGGAGTTGTTGCTAAGAGCCTTACTCATGGTGATGAAGATGCTAATGTGAGCTTCTAATTTTCGATTTTTGAAAAGGTAATTGAGGATGATTCCATAAACCTAAGATTGTTTGGTTTATAAAGAATAATTTGAATTTGGGAATTAAATTCTTGACCACTTAGAAGACTAAGCACTCTTGGGGTTTTGATCAACTCTAGGAGGACAATTAATGTATGCTAAGAGTGGTTAGAGAACCAAAAGGTGATATGAATTTGAATATAGGAGCTGGTTTATGCTCTCTGCATCTACGGATCCATATCCTTCCGGTAGGGATCCTTTGGTTAAAGACCGAGGATCCGACTAAGAACAAGGTCTAGGTGAAATCATTATGCTTTTGTAAGGTTTGTTATTAATGGATTTCGAGGGTTTGACTTAATTTTGAAGTCTTTAGGTGTTGGATATCTCAAATCCTTAACCATAACAAGTAATGGTGCTTAATGATGGTTTTAGCCAAGAAAATTTGACCTTGGGTAGTCTAACTATATGTTTGACAATGATTCCATTTAATTTGATGTGGAGAAATGGTGATAACAACTCCTAGAAGTCAGATGATGTCCTAATAGGAATTTACTAAAATCCTTAAAAATAAGAAGAAATGAAAACTAATTTTGACCTAATTTTGATTAAAGTATGATTGAGATCAATTTGCTAAAATTGAAAGATATACCTAACTAAGTGCTATCAAGCGTGATAGATAATGTGTGTGAGTGTTGGGCGGAATTATACGGTGAGTTTTGACTAGTAGATAAAAAAATATTTCAAAAATGTATCCTAGATAAACCATGGATGAGAGTGATATTTTTAACTATTTGATAAAGACTTAGTTGGCTCTAGTATCTTATGTTTGACTTGTTAGAGATGATCTAATGGATGTTTTTGATGTAGCCAAATCGTATTTCATATCGGATCTCACGGATCCGCGGTTCCCTATGGGAATCGGGAGTTCAAAACTGGGATCCGCCTCTTTGCGGGTGAGAGAGCTTTGGAAATGTGCATCTTTGCACTTTATATCAAATGCTTTTCTAGTTGTTTCTCTGAGGGACTAAATACACTACTTTGCTAATATAATGTATACCAAGTAGGGAGGAGCTAAAATTTCTAGAATGAGTGGCTGACGACCATTCAAAGGTTAAGTAAAATCTCATTTCCCAAGTACCTACATTAGGATTGTTTAGTGCCATGATATGGCAATACCTACAAACTACAAGCATAATTTAAAATGTTTACAAACCATTGTTTTGAAATTGTTCGTCACAAGTTTGATTCTTCAAACCTTACCTTTCTCCTCCTTCTTCCTTCTTTACCATCCTCCATTCTATATCAAACTATCTTCACTTCTTCTTCTTCAAGAAATTGGCGAAGCATTTGAAGATTCCCTTGGTTTTGCCATTGGGTGATTCATTAGGGATGTTTGGCAATTTGTTAATGTAGTCTAAGGGGTCAAGATTGATATTTTCGAGTGGGTTGCTACTACTCCCTTCACCTTCTCCTTGCCTCTCCCTTTCGTCCAAGGAATCCGTGGGTGGGTGTGGCCTCTTGCCTTCCACCATAAACCTTGTTGTTCTACCTTCGGTTAATGGTACCATAACTTTATTGCAAAAGCTATGATCAAGGGATTGTGGAGAAGGGTCTAATGCAAAAATAAATTTGGCAAGGCGGGTTAGGAGCATAGCATCATTTTGTCCATACTTCTTACACTTGCCATTCTCTTGACCATGTAGTAGGCAAGGTTAAATTGAGTATTGGTCACTAGGAAATAGATCATGAAGCTTAGACATGCGTTGGGGTGGTCCTTGTTTCCTACTAAGCACACCACATTTTCTCTTACCACATCTTCCCACTTCCTATACAATGCATACATTTCCGAAAGCTCCATTTGAAAAGGATCCCTATGGATCACTTTTGACTTCCTTGTGACTCTTGATGGTGAGGCTCTTGGCATGAACCGGTGTCCCTCACGTGGTTGCTTAGGATCAAAGTGTAGTAAATATCATGATGATCAACCATTGTGTGTAGTTGTTCCAAAGACCATTCATTCGAGTACATGCAAACGCCTTGATATGGAACCCCTATAATTCTTCCAAACTCTATAAGTGAAAGACTAAACTCTCGCTCATTGATGGTGAATTCAATTGAGATGGACCCATCATCATTTCTAATTATACCCATTGTCTTGTAGAATTCAAGCACAAAGACCGGGCAAATTTGCTCGTTTATATCCAATAAACAATCAAACCCAATAGTTGCAAAAACTTCCCTTACGTCGGTATTTGCAGGAAATGATGGATCAACAACTCTCCCTTCATGAAATAGTCTCCTTTCAAGCAACTTAAAGGCCTTTCTATCGTCCGGACTTAGACCATTTTTCTATGATACATGGGTATGTAGTGGGCGGTGTCTTGGTAATCTTGTTGCTTGTTGCTTGGCATGATTGTTCCTAAACAATGCAACCACAATGTGGTGTTAATTGTGAATAGTAACCTAGAGGGTTTGATCACAATTTTGCTCAATTCATTTTAATTGAATTCAAGAAATGAGTTTAATTTGTATTAACAATGTTAATTCTTTGATTTGGGTTATCTTAGAATACAATGTGGTAACAAATTATGACAAACCCATTTGAACCCAACCTCTAAAATGAAAAACTTGTAATCCTAGTAATCAAAGAATGAAATCAACAATGTAGTGAAGATTATACTTACACAAGTGATTGTTATGCTTGAGAGAGATCAAGTTGCTCCTGAGAACAGGTAGTTAGGTTTTTGTTTGTGAGTCTTCAAGGGAAAGTAGTTTGTGGAACATCCGATGATCATTCTTTTATTTAAGTTGTCTTACATTCTTGCGGATCAGCGGATCCCTCCATTTGGGATCCGGCTAGTGTAAGTCGAGGGATCCGGCATGACAGCAAAATCAGACTCAAGCATTCTTTGATACCTTTGGTTTGGAAGTTCTAAAGCGCATAGGGTTTTGATGTTTTAGGTTCTAAAACTTGTGGTTGATGTTTTGACGATGTTAAGCTAATCTTATTTGACGTAGTTTCCTTTTAAAGAATCGGTCATAATTCTTTGTGAACTATTTTTCAAATATTATAATAAAATCCCATTTTATCATAATGTAAGAAGTTTCACATAAATTTTTATTGACGTAGATGGAGTGTCAATAAATCCTCTGTGATGAATAATGATAATGGTTATCAAATAACCAAAATGTCATTATTACGAATTCGTAGTGTAGTCTCTACAAATAAGTCGAAGAATACTATTCTTGATGATGACTTTAATATAGATAACTACTAAAGCAATTACTAATAAATCACGCAACTAAGATTTCAATAATAAAGTTAAAAGAAAGTGATTAGTAATCATACCTTGGCTAAATATTCTTTTTAAGAAAAGAAGTATTTAGATGTTTTGTGATCTTCTTGGAAATTCCAGATTTATGTTGTAAGAATACTAAACATTCTTTTTGCGAAAGAAAATATTTAGATAAATTCTTTATGCTCTTCTTGGTAACTCCAAATCCAAGTATGGATAATGCCTAAAAAAATGTTAGAGCATTCTATCATTGTCCAACAATAAATAATATTATGATTTTTAAAATATGACAAAAGTAATCCTTCTTTGTAGTTTTCAAACATACATGGATCGTATCAAGTTTTTAAAGTACCACATACTCTAAGAAACTTGGTAACGAAGCTCTGATGCCAATTGTGGAAAACTAGAAAGGGGGGTTGAATAGTTTTACCAATTTAAAACTTCCTTTTAAATATTTAGATCGACTTATGTCAATCTATTTGATTGTTTAAGTTAGACGTTGATAGATAGATATATAAACGTGTAATGAAATATAAAGAGTAAGAAGCGCATCACCACGACACAAGTTATTTATAGTGGTTCGGCTATAAGGACACCTTCCTTGCCCTACTCCCACTCACGAGTCACCTACCGAGAGTTCGTAAGCACTACACCAACTCCTTGTGGGAGAAGCCTTCACAATGTCATTAACCTTTTTCGGTACAAAACTAAATACCGAGTTCTTTCACACCAAGGCGAACCACACCTAACACAACGTCCTACCCTTTATACGGTGCTAGGCTAACCACCGAGTTCTTTCACACCTTAAGAGAACTAATCCTATCACAACGTCGCCTACCCTTTATTAGGTACTAGGCTAAGCACCTAGTTCCATTACTATGGAGGAACTACTACCCTTACGACACAACACAATAATATCAAGGAGATCAATTCCTTGTTACACCTTCATCAAGGATATCACCATCCTTCAAAACAAACAAACAAATACTTATATGTATAACGATGCACCTCATCGATTATATGACCTAGGCATTCTTCCCAAATGCGACTTGATTTGATTCTTCGGCATCCTTCACTAATGACTTTGACACAATGCTTGGCACCCTTCACTAATGCCTTCGTCTTGACACCTTTAGCATTCTTCACTAATGCTTTGACACGGATGATGAACATCTTTCACTAATGCTTTCATCTTGACACTTTCGGCATTCTTCACTAATGCCTTCAACCCAACATCTATGGAGAGAGGAAGAACTATCAACAAGAGAACCTTAGTTGTCTTGAAGATGATGAAGCATGGCAACTCATGGACTTGAGCTTGCATGTCTTCAAGAAGTGGTGATCCCTCCTTTAAGAGGAACCTAGAAGATCACACAAAAACAAAAGATAAACTACATAGATCACTTAGATCTGAGGTTAGAGGGTTAGAATACTTTGGGGAAGTATGTGTGTAAAGTGATGCATAGAAAGGAAGAAATGGCTCTCTATTTATAGAGAAAATTCTCTACTGTTCCCCGGATCCCACGGATCCATTCCACTTGGGATCCGGCTAGCACAAAGCCAGGGATCCGTGGAACGCTCCTCTTTGCCCATGGGTATTTTTGGTTATGGGTCATGGGTCATGGGTTATGGGTTGAACCATGGTTTTCTATCTAGATACAATGAACTTGGTTAAGTGGTATATATAAAACCATGGGTTATGGGTCAATACCATTTGCTAGTTTTTACCCATTTTAGTATTAACATGTTTTTACCCATTTTTAGTATTTACATGTTTTGACCCATTTTAGTATACTTGGTTTAAGTATGTGCTAACCCAATATGTAAACATTAGTTGTTGTACATATATATCTAAATCATAAAAACACTTATGCTTGTTTTAGTGTTTTATGTGAAAACGTAAATGTGTTAGAAAACTATTAACTCAAACTACTTGCGTACTCTATTTGTTTCGTTAAAATGATTTTACGTTTGTTATCGACAAAATATTAGAAGATCGTAAAATATAAATAAACGTTTTTACAGCTTATTTGTATTAACAGAGCTGTTTCCAAGGGAGAAGTCACTCCATTACGATAAGCATTAGCGTTTTATATTTCTTTTACTTTCAATTCATGTATTTCGTACTTTTGAATATTAAATTGATTTGTATGATTAATATGAGCGGCTAAGCACCTTTAGGTGCTAGCCTAGTTATGATTTCTTGATTGTTTTGTTTACGTTTACCTTTACTTCCGTACAATTATTTCTAAGTGTATGCATGCATAGTTCATTGGTAGTCACCCTTGGTTCAGTAGTTTTGAATGGCGGTAGAGGCCAATTGCCTAGGAGATATGACCAACTGACCCTAGGTGAGCGGACTGAGACGGGAAGGGTAAGATATGACCAACTGACGACCCTTTCTACTTGTGCGATTTCACCAACTGATCACCTATCGTTTGGATGAACTTAAGAACCTGGAGGGTGTCGTGTCTAAGTTCCTAACTGCCGGCACTCACTATTATGAATCTAGCATGTAGCGGTACTTAATGACTTGGCTTAGGGGACCGGGAACAACAGGACTTATGACGGTGCACCTGATTTCTCCTGTGGTGGCATCTTTGCTGATAGGTTAGGGCGAATTGACCAAATGATGTCCTCTCGAATTTGACCCCACCTGAAGTAATTGGAAGTAAGTAGACGTATACATAACTAGCTAGGATGATTAACTAGATTAGCACCACTTCTCTCTATTGATTTCTCTTCATCCATTTATCTACTTTATTTTATTCTGCTTTAGCAGTTTAATTAATTAAATCCCTATCGAAACCATCATTATTCTGTGACATTAGACTTAGTAATAATCCAACTCACATAGCTCTTGGGACGACCTCGGGTTTACCATTTACTACACTACACGCGACCGGGTACACTGCCCGTTAGTGCACTAGGGTAGACCATATGTATTGCGAGACACTATAAATTTAAGACCAGTCAAAAAACCCGCTTCAAGTTTTTGCCGCATGCACGGGGAGTTATATTAGGATTGATGTTAAGTCTTTAATTTCGTTTTAAACTTTTCTCACGATCATATTCCAAGTTTCAGGTACCATGGAAGTTGTTAACATCGATGACCTCACTCTTGAGGAATACTTGGCGTTGACAAGAGCGGAACAAGGGCCGGGTCTCGTAAGACCGGCAATTGGAGTGGATGTCCATTTCGAAATCAAAGACCAATTTATGAGGGAGCTTCGCGCTAACCCTTTTTTAGGAAACAGGGACGAAGATGCATAAATGTCCTTTACATTGCAAGCCTTTTCAACATTTCGGGCGTGTCTCATGATGCTGTTATGCTAAGAGTATTCCCAATGACTCTTACTGGAGCTGCCAGAAGATGGATTGAAAGATTGCCCGCCGGGGCAATTAATACTTGGGCGCTGCTAAAGAAACACTTTATTCAAAGATATTGCCCGCCATCGAAGATTTCTAACCAGCTTTTGGAGATCCATAGTTTCAAACAAGAAGACGACGAAACGCTGTATCAAGCTTGGGACAGATACAATGATCTTCTTTACAAGTGTCTTACCAATGATATGAACAACCAGCAGAAGGTTAATATTTTCTACAAAGGAATTAACGTAACTACAAGGCAAATGTTGGACTATCAAGGACCTATCCCGAACATGACTCCTACTCTTGCAATTGAAGCCATTCAAAAAATGGCAGATCACTCTCAAAAATGGCACGACGGAGGAAGTAAAAGAAACCAAAGCGGAAGTTTTGACGGAATTGCATCAATCGCCAGTAAAATTGAAAATCTTAGTCGAGATATGCTGAAAGTCAGAGAAACCGTTCATGCCATCCAAGTAGGTTGTGAAAGCTGTGGAGGAGGACATCTTACGAAAAATTGTCCTCATAGGGACAAAGAGAATATTGAAGAAGCTAAGTATGGAGAAAATCGACCATTTTACGGAGATAATCGAAATAGTAATAGTTATCATGGAAATTACAACCGTGGGCCTTTTGGAGAAAGAAATCCCAGTCTGGAAGAAATAATTAATAAGTTCCTGGAAACTTCAGCCCAGAAACAAAAAGAACAAGATATTTGGTTAAGGGGTTTCCAGAAAAACACAAATAAAAATCTTTCCAGGCACGACAAAACCCTAAAAAATCTTGGAGCAATGATTGAAAAACTCAGTGCTGAGATAGAGGGAATTGAAATTAATGAAGCCAAGCGTAAGGAGGAATGTAATGCTATTTTCACCAATGACTCTCAGGAAGTAATTGAGGGATGCATATCCTCAATCGATAAGTTGAAGGTCACGAATACCGACAAACAAGGAGAGTTATGCCGTAACTACTTCCCGGAGTTACGGCGTAACCATGTTCTAGAAGGCGTATCCAGGTTAGGCTCAAGTTTATTCCAGTTAAGGATATTAGTGCAAGCGGGATAGTCATTCCATGTCTAGTTGGTAATATTGATATTTTGGGGGTAGTAGATTTTGGATCTTGTGTAAACATCATGCCGCTATCCATATTCTTAAAACTAAGGATAATCCACCTTTGGGAAACAGATATCATGATTGAATCAGCAAATTGAACTAAAATTGCCCCTTTAGGAATTACAGGTGGTATATGTGTAAAGGTCGATAAATTTACTTCAGCACCGAAATTTGTGGTAATCAATAATGTGAAAGACAAAAAGGAGCATTTGATTCTTGGTAAACCATTCCTTGACACTTTAGAACGTTACGGTGGATACTATGGAGATATAGTGGAGTTTAAACTGGATAAAACCTTGAGCCTTGAGCCAGACAAAATTGCTACGACAAATGAACCACCAAGAATCGAATTAGACGACTCCAATAGGTTTCCACCTTCATCTTTTGGCCATTTGCAGGACTCCGAATCCAGTGACGATGAAGATGATGAGGAAGAAATCCCGTTCTCTGTTCCCAGTTACAGTGTAAAAGGAAGAGTTCACTGTTGTGTTCCTTTAGTTGAGGGGACCAAAGTAATATTTCCCACGTGTTCCCCTTTCCAAAAAGGATGCAATAGAGGAGGAAAGTATCTCATTCGTATGATTAAAGAAGCTGCAGAAGTCTGGTGGTGCTGGGAAAAAAAGAGGATATTAGAGAAAAGTGGTTACAACAGCATAGTGCTTTTAGCGAATGGTTCTCCGATATTGACTGGACCATTCATTTTTGCGAACCAACTTCCATGCACGATGATTACACCATAGCATGGCCTACATGCAACCCCAATCGCAAGATCTGCGATGGAGGAGAATACCCTGAACCTAAATGGCTCAAACGGAAGGAATGGGCATATTTTGACGAAGATAAGAGAAGCAATGTAGGATACAAAGGGATCTCATTTGAAAATTGGTTACGAGTATAGTTTGGGTATGTTAAGATTGATGAGGAAGAAAAGGCTAGGTTTCGTTTCAAATGGGCACAAGCTAATTTTCTGCAGAAAAGATACACAATGACTCGGTATGTTTCACCACATGTTTGGGACCAGCCTTATTCTAAGAAAGATAACATTGAAGAAGTCGGGGAAGTCCAAAGGCCCCCATAGAAGCCCCGCGGCTCCGAGTCTAACTTGAAGACTCGTAAATAAAGAAAAGTGCTCTTTCGGGAGACAACCCGAATTATCCCTTTTTTTGTTTTATTTCCTTTTCTGTTGGGTTTTGTGTTTTCTAACTATTTTTGCAGGACACGAGGAAGTAATTGCTGCTACAGTTTGCTGATTTGCACAGAGTTACGGCGTAACTCATCTTTGTGATTACGCCGTAACCAACATTTTAGCAGCAGAATTCTTGACGCATTACCAATTACGGCGTAATACCATATCAGTGGTTACGCCCTAACTTCTCGCTTTGCAGCTCATTCTAGGTTTTGCCAGTTACGGCGTAACTCCCTCATAGGAGTTACGACGTAACTTTCCTCTGCTTTAATTCTTTCATTTTAAAACACAATAACCTTGTATTAGTTTTTAAATGAACTTTGTGGTGTGTTCCCTGTAAACCCTCACGAGACTTCACACGTCCACTTGGGACACCAAGTGGTTTAAAAGGCTTGTTGCATGTGCTAAATGCAACCGTGATTCCTACGAAAGTGAGTTAGGTTTGTTTTTCGCTTTTCATTTTTTTCTTTTTAGAATTATGCTTGTCGGTATTGTGATTTCAGGGATTGAATTTTGTTCATGATGCTTATACGAAGGCACGTTTCTTTTTCGTGGGCCTTCTTCTTTATGGAGC
The DNA here is from genome assembly GCA_910596185.1 of Chrysanthemum makinoi. Lineage (NCBI taxonomy): Eukaryota > Viridiplantae > Streptophyta > Magnoliopsida > Asterales > Asteraceae > Chrysanthemum > Chrysanthemum makinoi. Next base: position 108,552,883 of record OU343221.1, read on the forward strand.
AAATTTCAGAGAAGTTCTCGCTCTAATTCTACCTTTATCTTCACCTTTATTTTAATGCCTAGTACAAAAGGGACTTTGTACAATTCAAGTGGGGGGACGGGAGTAGAATTATCTCTTGAACTTTATTTCGCCCTCATTTTTCTAGTTTATTTTGAAAAATTATGCCATTTTTAAAATTTTGACATGTTTTTCTTAACCTAACTGGATTAGACCTTAGCCGAGCACATACAACCCTTGATATTATATGGTGAGATTAGCCTTATCCATTTCCAACATTTTACCCCAAATCCACCAAATTATGAGTGTGCCGGTAGCTTGTAAACTTTAGAACTTGGCCTTTGCGTCATTTCAAGACCATAGACGAGGTATGTTGAGTTAGCTCGATGTATTTGGACTTTTTAGTTTTAGAAGGCAGTATTATAGGATTATCACCCAAACAGCCTACCATTGTGAGTCTATCGATTAGGCACCTCGACTTTTCGACCCCCTTGTGAAACCCTTTTGTTGCACTCATCTTTAGTGCAAGATACCCCTAGATACACCCTTTTGAGCCATTCCTTTCATTTTGTTAACCCAATATATTGTTTCGATACACCTTTACACCTTAGCCTACCCTGTAGTCTTTATTTGTAATTGGGAAGTCATCATTTGCCTAAGTTCAAGGTTCGAGTGGAAAGGTTCGGAAATCACGCTTTCACCGACAACATTTTTGAAGATCATTGAAGACCCCCCGGATTCCCATTGTTCATCTTAAGTGGGGGGATATTATGTTATGTTATTGTTATGTTGAAAAAAAAATTGTTATGATTATGTTATTGTTAAGTGCGTTGTTATAAGCACTGTAGTATGAGCTTTATGGATTTAGTATCGAGGAGGCCACCTCAGTCACATTTGAAGATTGGAGTTGGTAGTTATGCCAACAGTTGGAGAAAAGGTAGTGTGCCCATCACGACGTCCTCTAATGACATATCTACCTTGCATTTCATGATCTGGTTTCTTGGCTTCTAAGCTTGAACTTTGGGCGGACGGTAAGTGGTGATGACTTGGTTATAGGTCTAGACTACCTGCTTGTTTTTTATTTTACACCAATTATATATCCCATGTCTTATCCTACCCTTTTAGTCATGAAGCGTGTCTAGGTGATGAAGCGAGCAATCTTTGGTGTCTTGGCCATGGATCTGGTCATGTATCATTGATTTTGTCCACTTCGCCGTGACATGTTAGTAATGAAGAGTCACCCCTTAACCTTTGTCGTGTCTACCCATATTGCCTTCGAGAATTGTTTAGCCCTTAACTCTAGTGGTGGAGATTTGTGTAACCGCCAAGCTTATGATAGAATACATGTTATGACTGTGCGATTGAGTGATCACCCTGAAATTGACACTTAGAATAGTTGAGAGATTTGAGTGTCTGTTCCCCTTTCGTGAGGTGTTCGGCTTTGTTATATTATAGCATAAGGGATTTGTAAACTCATATTTTCCAGGTTATGGAAGATATCTTTTTAGGAAACTATCTAATAAGGTCTACTTGAGGGCAAGTAGAGTTCAAGTGGGGGATATTTGATAACATCAAATAGTCCTGAATATTAAGTGTCAATTTCCCCCGACAATGCTCGTTATTTATATCATTTATATGGATTTACGCTTGTTTTCCATTGTTTTCCACTTTCAGGTAAATTACGAGCATTGGAGCTAAAGAGACGCGGAAATGGAAACATATCTAAAGATTTATAACAATATGCTATTTTGAAGAAGTTACGACGTAACTCATCTCTCACATTACGCCGTAACTATTGCGTGACTCAGTATGCCAACTTATCAAGAGATTACGGCGTAACTCCTTCCAAAGGTTATGACGTAACTGCATTAGGTCAAAAGAGATTCCACGCCGCTGATACTTACGTCGAATGCTGCTGCATCACTTATGACGTAACCGTGTTTATTGAAGACTACGGCGTAACCATTCATTAGGTTACGCCGTAACCAGCAGATCTAGTGCATTTTATGAAGGAATAGAAGGTTACGGCGTAACTCCTATATTGGTTACACCGTAACCCAGATCTGGCCTATAAATACCCCACGAATTCCAGCATTTCTAACCATCCCATTCCACACACAACACTCTGAGAACGTGGGAAAAAGCTCAAGGCAGGTCTTGGGGAGCATACGGAGCTGTTTCTAAGGGAGAAGTCACTCCATTATGATAAGCATTAGCGTTTTATATTTCTTTTACTTTCAATTCATGTATTTCTTACTTTTGAATATTGAATTGATTTGCATGATTAATATGAGCGGCTAAGCACCTTTAGGTGCTAGCCTAGTTATGATTTCTTAATTGTTTTGTTTACGTTTACCTTTACTTCCGCACAATTATTTCTAAGTGTATGCATGCATAGTTCATTGGTAGTCACCCTTGGTTCGGTAGTTTTGAATGGCGGTAGAGGCCAATTGCCTAGGAGATATGATCAACTGACCCTAGGTGAGCGGACTGAGACGGGAAAGGTAAGATATGACCAACTGACGACCCTTTCTACCTGTGCGATTTGACCAACTGATCACCTATCGTTTGGATGAACTTAAGAACTAGGGGGTGTAGTGTCTAGGTTCCTAACGGCCGGGAACTCACTATTATGAATCTAGCATGTAGCGGTACTTAATGACTTGGCTTAGGGGACCAGGAACAACAGGACTTATGATGGTGCGCCTGATTTCTCCTGTGGTGGCATCTTTGCTGATAGGTTTGGGTGAATTGACCAAATGTTGTCCTCTCGAATTTGACCCCACCTGAAGTAATTGGAAGTAAGTAGACGTAGACATAACTAGCTAGGATGATTAACTAGGTTAGCACCACTTCTCTCTATTGATTTCTCTTCATCCATTTATCTACTTTATTTTATTTTGCTTTAGTAGTTTAATTAATTAAATTAATATCGAAACCATCATTATTCTGTGACATTAGACTTAGTAATAATCCAACTCACATAGCTCTTGAGACGACCTCGGCTTTACCATTTACTACACTACACACGACCGGGTACACTGCCCGTTAGTGCACTAGGGTAGACCATATGTATTGCGAGACACTATAAATTTAAGACCTGGTCAGTAAAACCTGCATCATGCATACATTCTGGGAATCAAGATCTACCGAGATAGGTCAAAGCGGTTAATTGGTTTAAGTCAAAGCGCTTACATTGATAAAATATTGAAGAGATTCAATATGCAAAATTCCAAGAAAGGATATTTGCCGATGGAAGTAAAGCATGGCTTATGTAGCGATATGTGTGCTTCAACACCTGCTGAGGTGGTGCGCATGCAGAAATTTCCTTATGCTTCGGCAGTAGGATCTATTATGTATGCTGTCAGATGCACAAGGCCAGATGTGGCATTCGCTCAGAACATGACCATTCGATATCAACAGAATCCGGGTGAACTTCATGGACTATGTTAAACATATTCTAAAGTATCTAAGGAATACGAAAGATATTTTTTTAGTGTATGGTGGAAATCCATTAACGAGCTTGGTGTTACAGGTTACTGTGATGCGTCCCTGGCAAGTATGATAAAGATGATACGGAGTCTCAGATGGGTTATGTCTTTGTCATCAATGGAGGAGCAGTTGACTGGAAGAGCAAGAAGCAGAGTACGATTGCGATGTCTGCGACAGAAGCCGAATACATAGTTGCTTCAGAAGCTGCAATGGAGGCTGTTTGGATTAGGAAATTCACCTGTAGGACACCACCTGTAGGACCCGTCAACACGGCTTTATGACATGAAAATCTACTTTCCAGAGCTAGACCTCCATCGGATTGCATAAAAAGAACATTAATCTTTCCAAGATTATCATCAAATTTAGAAATGAAACCCGACAAATACTGTTTAATAACGGGAGCCAAATATGTATCCACACTGATGGTCAAACCTCTAGGAACAGCTCGAACCATCAGAGTTAAAGAAGTAGATAACGAAACATGCTTGAATCCCATATTGAAAACATAACAAATGTGACCGAAGATATTACACATAACTGTGACTTCTACATACCCATCAACACACAATCCATTTGTTGTAGTGGAGGCTCACTGGAATTCTCGACATTGAACACACTACAAAATATTCACCTAAGAAGTACCAGAGAGTAAGAGACCTATTAACTTTCAGCTAGACTCCTCACATTTCAGTTTTATCATCCACCTCAGCGTTCACTATAAGCCAATCTCATGATTTCTATGAGTTTTGTCACTTTGTCTGAATGCATATTGAGTGTCCTTGCAAGAGTTATCAAGTCTTTTGCAATCATACATTAGACTAACATGTACCTGGTACTCATTTTCATGTTAGTCTATACTCTTTGGTAGATCCTCTGCCTTCTCCAGACCCGTCGCTCCATCCAATGCACTCTTTACAACAGAAGGTCCATCTTTTGTAGAAAAGGTCTTCAATACTTTATCAATCTAGTGGCATCAAAACATAATATAAAACAACCTTATGAAATTGAAATATAGAAACATTGTGAAACACAAACAATAACCATATACTAATAACTTTTCGTAAAGTTTTGATTATGACTTTAACTTCAAAATTGTTGTCCACATATTCTATATTCTTAACTACAATATGATATGTGTGACAACCCGTACTTTCAGGTCATTTCTCGAAACGATTTATGCTTCACTATTTCAACATTTATCGTAAACTTGGTTTACTTGTTCCAAATTCGCGTAACCTTTATGGTTTAGTGGCGAATTCATGATCATATCATCACGAACATTTCATATGGACTATGATTAGTCTACATTTCATTGACATCATTTGCATCTCATTAATTCATTCATGATATTTCATTTCACATTTAACGCGTAATTTTTATATTTAATAAACGTTATCGCGTGAGTTATTATTTTAAAATAATTAATCCGTTACTTTCAAAAATGATCCCGACATATTTTTATACTTACATTGGTTTATAAAAACTATATTTTGAGTTTAACAAGTGTTTTGAATTTATTTCGTATACAAATCGTTAAAGTTAAATTATTACGACGTGTTTCTTAAAAATTATACGATAATTATTTTGTCACTCCAAATTTCACAAGGAATGTATTTTTACAATTTTTATTATCTCATTACATTCTATTTTGATCTACTAAAAATCTCTTTTACCTAAAAGTTATCATTTACTTTCACTTATACATTTTCCTACACAACATTTTACTTACATTTTTATTTACAAGTATATATAAGTATACACAATTATTAAAAAGGAAAAAAAAAAAAAATTGAGAAACACAATCCCCCATATCCGGCCCTATGGGGGATGTATCATAAAATTGGTACTCAAAGTCTTACTTGTATATATTTACACTCAAACTTCATTCATTATATTCACTATCCAATAATTCAAGTTACTCAAAAATTCTTTTCTCTCTTCTTGTTTCTCTCCATAACCGGTTCTACCAAGAGCTACAAGGGATCACAAAGTTTTTTTTTTTCAAGTCCAAGTTTATAACAATCTAGATAATACTCTTTATGAGGTTTTGAAATAAAAACCAAGAGTGTTTAGGCTAATCCTTGTTACTTTCACCTCATCATATTCACTTGTAAGCATGTTTCTTTCATATTTCATGTTTCCTTATCATTTCATATTCATCTTTTCATTTTTGGAGCAAGTATGCATGTTATGTGATTTATACCATTTTATTTCATGATTTTAGAGTTATTCATATACTTTGGTCATCCTATAAATATTCCCTTGGTATTCTTTGGTCTTGATGATGTCTAGGAACCCATGACACCCTAAGAAGGTGTATGGTAGGATTAGATTAGCTTTGGAGTTGATTTGAAGGGATTAGAATAGGTTTTGTCCGAGAAAAACTATTTTCGATAACTATAAAATAGGTTCTGTCCTTGTTTCGATTTTCTGGAAAAACCGACAGTAGGCACAAATTTTTGGCCTTGATATTTAGAAAATATACTTTAAAACGAATCCGTGGCCGCTTGAACGGATTAAAACGGAGTTATAACGAAGAAGTTATGAATTTTTCAAGTTTGACGACGAAATATATATTTTCTGAAATTTCAGCAACCTATTTTAGTTTTGTATGAGTCAAAAACGAGTCCTAAGCTTTACAAATTATTTCGACTTATCAAAAATATATTAGTATACTTTGATACGAAGCTAAGGACGTATAATACGTAGAAAACGGATTTGAAACGACTAAGATATACACGTTTTCATAAACTTGCCGTAACTATTATTTTTAGAAAAACTATATTATTTTTACGAGATAAGTGTTACGGTAACTAAAATCACCATATTTAACCCCTATTATCTTTATGTTCGAGACCTTTATGACGAGAACTCCTGAACTGAAACTTTTAGATATCGATACAAACTTTCCAAAACCGTCGAGTTCGTTCTCTAACGATCGACGTACACCGTTTTACGACTAGTTTTTCGAAGCCATTTTTGTTAAGTTCATGAAAATTCCGACGACATTGTTTTGCGGCGAAAAGTGGAAATTTCACCATAAATCATTATAAAACCATTGTAGGATGACATTTTGACGTAAATACTTGTAAAGTAATTTAAGAATAGTCAAGACGTCAAAAGAGTATTTTTCGACGATAAGTATTATTTTCAAAACTCGTAAATGGTATAAATAACATACGAAATGCATGCATAACATTACATTGCAACTCATCACATATCATATCATCCATAATAGGTCATTTTCGAGATTCACGCTATATTTCAGTGTACCCACTTTTGTCATCGTAATCATTGCAACAGGTGAGTTTCATGGCCCCTACTTTTACTTGCTTTCATAACTGTTTTGGGGGAGATACATGCTCAAACTGTTTTCATTTACTTTCACAAGTACTTTAACTTTTATAAGGATTACTGTGAGTTTTCATAGCCCCATTTTCAATTGTTTGAAACTATTTTGGGGGAGATACATGTTCGACTATTTTTCACAAGTACTTTATATTATTAAGGATAATTTCTATCATGATCACCATTGTTTTAAAACCGAATGTTGTACTATATTAATTGTTCTTGTTTATGTGCTATTGTTCTACGTCGAGTTAAGTGCTATTGATTATGTGCTATTGTTCTACGTCGAGATAAGTGCTATTGATTACGTGCTATTGTTCTACGTCGAGATAAGTGCTATTGATTATGTGCTATTGTTCTACGTCGAGTTAAGTGCTATTGATTATGTGCTATTGTTCTACGTCGAGTTAAGTGCTATTGATTATGTGCTATTGTTCTACGTCGAGTTAGGTACTATTGTGAATTCATTTGACGATGTGTGGTTGAAAATAAAATATATATACATTTCGGCAATGGGTTGTGAACACACAGGTTGCAAGTTTTGTATGGGCGGGACTTGGAACTGAGTGGATTTACAATGCCTTTGCTGCATAAACGATTTCGATACATTGAGTCATGCACTATTTGGTGAATTCATTTGACGATTTCTGTTTGAACATAAACTATGCATATTCTGGCAGTGGGTTGTGAACACACAGGTTGCAAGTTTTGTATGGGCGGGACTTGGAACTGAGTGGATTTACAATGCCTTTGCTACATAAACGATTTTGAAAGTCTATACATTTCAACGATTTACAATGCCTTTGCTGCATAAACGATTTCGAAAGGCTTTACATTTCAACTCAAACTCTATGAACTCACTCAACCTTTGTGTTGACACTTTTAGCATGTTTTATCTCAGGTATCTAAGGCATTCACTTCATGGCATGCATTTGGACACATCATGGAGTCGCGATGACGACGCGTCTCACTTGGGTTTTACGCACTTTAAAACATCGTTTGAATTGTAACAAACTTATTTCCGAACAAGTTGATTTTCATTTGGGACCTACTTTGTAAACTCTGATTGTTTTATTAAATCAAACGATGTATTTTCCAAACGACACTTTAGGTCGTTCAATATAACTGTGATTGTGATGCTATGACAGTCAATCCCCAGGAATTCCATTCCGCTGCAAAACAGGTAATTTGGGGGTGTGACATATTGGCATCAGAGCTTCGGTTATAGAGAACTAGGTGGCATCATTGACCCTAGACTATAACTACATCATCATAGCATCTCATCATTTCATCATACGTGCATGTTCACTTTGCGTGCGATTTATACGTACATTTTTCGAGTTATTTACTTTCATTTCATAACGATTGTCACATGGATGCCCTTAAATACCCATCCCATTATCTTTTCCTTATACTCTAATGTGGAGAATGCCCTGTCATTCCCTAGCATAATTTTAACACCGGTTGACTCAACACCAAACATCATATGAGTCGATTAGTCCAAGCATTGCATAGTTACTCCTAAATTATACATAGCCTGATCACCTATGTCTAATTCAGGAAGAATCATGCAATGAAGGGAGTAGTAGGCTTATATGTGTAAGCAATTCCGTAATCGAGCCAAATTTTCAAAAGATTTTCTTCAAACCACTTGTTTCCAGTTTGATCCGCGGGACAGTTCTTGTTTGATGAGTTGCAAAGATCGAGCTAGAAACAAGTTGTTACCTAAACCGATTTAGCCTAATCGTATGACAGTTCTTGTTTGATGAGTTGTGGGATTAAGTAAAAAATCGGTTACCAAAAAGTCTTTTGAGGGTTTTGCTCGAGAATGGGAAGGCTTGCCTCATCAAACCCTAAACCCGAGAGACCAACACGAACTGAATTCAGGGACTGAATTCCTTTTTGGATGGGCGAATGTGACAACCCGTACTTTCAGGTCATTTCTCGAAACGATTTATGCTTCACTATTTCAACATTTATCGTAAACTTGGTTTACTTGTTCCAAATTCGCGTAACCTTTATGGTTTAGCGGCGAATTCATGATCATATCATCACGAACATTTCATATGGACTATGATTAGTCTACATTTCATTGACATCATTTGCATCTCATTAATTCATTCATGATATTTCATTTCACATTTAACGCGTAATTTTTATATTTAATAAACGTTATCGCGTGAGTTATTATTTAAAATAATTAATCCGTTACTTTCAAAAATGATCCCGACATATTTTTATACTTACATTGGTTTATAAAAACTATATTTTGAGTTTAACAAGTGTTTTGAATTTATTTCGTATACAAATCGTTAAAGTTAAATTATTACGACGTGTTTCTTAAAAATTATACGATAATTATTTTGTCACTCCAAATTTCACAAGGAATGTATTTTTACAATTTTTATTATCTCATTACATTCTATTTTGATCTAATAAAAATCTCTTTTACCTAAAAGTTATCATTTACTTTCACTTATACATTTTCCTACACAACATTTTACTTACATTTTTATTTACAAGTATATATAAGTATACACAATTATTAAAAAGGAAAAAAAAAAAAAAAATTGAGAAACACAATCCCCCATATCCGGCCCTATGGGGGATGTATCATAAAATTGGTACTCAAAGTCTTACTTGTATGTATTTACACTCAAACTTCATTCATTATATTCACTATCCAATAATTCAAGTTACTCAAAAATTCTTTTCTCTCTTCTTGTTTCTCTCCATAACCGGTTCTACCAAGAGCTACAAGGGATCACAAAGTTTTTTTTTTTCAAGTCCAAGTTTATAACAATCTAGATAATACTCTTTATGAGGTTTTGAAATAAAAACCAAGAGTGTTTAGGCTAATCCTTGTTACTTTCACCTCATCATATTCACTTGTAAGCATGTTTCTTTCATATTTCATGTTTCCTTATCATTTCATATTCATCTTTTCATTTTTGGAGCAAGTATGCATGTTATGTGATTTATACCATTTTATTTCATGATTTTAGAGTTATTCATATACTTTGGTCATCCTATAAATATTCCCTTGGTATTCTTTGGTCTTGATGATGTCTAGGAACCCATGACACCCTAAGAAGGTGTATGGTAGGATTAGATTAGCTTTGGAGTTGATTTGAAGGGATTAGAATAGGTTTTGTCCGAGAAAAACTATTTTCGATAACTATAAAATAGGTTCTGTCCTTGTTTCGATTTTCTGGAAAAACCCACAGTAGGCACAAATTTTTGGCCTTGATATTTAGAAAATATACTTTAAAACGAATCCGTGGCCGCTTGAACGGATTAAAACGGAGTTATAACGAAGAAGTTATGAATTTTTCAAGTTTGACGACGAAATATATATTTTCTGAAATTTCAGCAACCTATTTTAGTTTTGTACGAGTCAAAAACGAGTCCTAAGCTTTACAAATTATTTCGACTTATCAAAAATATATTAGTATACTTTGATACGAAGCTAAGGACGTATAATACGTAGAAAACGGATTTGAAACGACTAAGATATACACGTTTTCATAAACTTGCCGTAACTATTATTTTAGAAAAACTATATTATTTTTACGAGATAAGTGTTACGGTAACTAAAATCACCATATTTAACCCCTATTATCTTTATGTTCGAGACCTTTATGACGAGAACTCCTGAACTGAAACTTTTAGATATCGATACAAACTTTCCAAAACCGTCGAGTTCGTTCTCTAACGATCGACGTACACCGTTTTACGACTAGTTTTTCGAAGCCATTTTTGTTAAGTTCATGAAAATTCCGACGACATTGTTTTGCGGCGAAAAGTGGAAATTTCACCATAAATCATTATAAAACCATTGTAGGATGACATTTTGACGTAAATACTTGTAAAGTAATTTAAGAATAGTCAAGACGTCAAAAGAGTATTTTTCGACGATAAGTATTATTTTCAAAACTCGTAAATGGTATAAATAACATACGAAATGCATGCATAACATTACATTGCAACTCATCACATATCATATCATCCATAATAGGTCATTTTCGAGATTCACGCTATATTTCAGTGTACCCACTTTTGTCATCGTAATCATTGCAACAGGTGAGTTTCATGGCCCCTACTTTTACTTGCTTTCATAACTGTTTTGGGGAGATACATGCTCAAACTGTTTTCCTTTACTTTCACAAGTACTTTAACTTTTATAAGGATTACTGTGAGTTTTCATAGCCCCATTTTCAATTGTTTGAAACTATTTTGGGGAAGATACATGTTCGACTATTTTTCACAAGTACTTTATATTATTAAGGATAATTTCTATCATGATCACCATTGTTTTAAAACCGAATGTTGTACTATATTAATTGTTCTTGTTTATGTGCTATTGTTCTACGTCGAGTTAAGTGCTATTGATTATGTGCTATTGTTCTACGTCGAGATAAGTGCTATTGATTACGTGCTATTGTTCTACGTCGAGATAAGTGCTATTGATTATGTGCTATTGTTCTACGTCGAGTTAAGTGCTATTGATTATGTGCTATTGTTCTACGTCGAGTTAAGTGCTATTGATTATGTGCTATTGTTCTACGTCGAGTTAGGTACTATTGTGAATTCATTTGACGATGTGTGGTTGAAAATAAAATATATATACATTTCGGCAATGGGTTGTGAACACACAGGTTGCAAGTTTTGTATGGGCGGGACTTGGAACTGAGTGGATTTACAATGCCTTTGCTGCATAAACGATTTCGATACATTGAGTCATGCACTATTTGGTGAATTCATTTGACGATTTCTGTTTGAACATAAACTATGCATATTCTGGCAGCGGGTTGTGAACACACAGGTTGCAAGTTTTGTATGGGCGGGACTTGGAACTGAGTGGATTTACAATGCCTTTGCTACATAAACGATTTTGAAAGTCTTTACATTTCAACGATTTACAATGCCTTTGCTGCATAAACGATTTCGAAAGGCTTTACATTTCAACTCAAACTCTATGAACTCACTCAACCTTTGTGTTGACACTTTTAGCATGTTTTATCTCAGGTATCTAAGGCATTCACTTCATGGCATGCATTTGGACACATCATGGAGTCGCGATGACGACGCGTCTCACTTGGGTTTTACGCACTTTAAAACATCGTTTGAATTGTAATAAACTTATTTCCGCACAAGTTGATTTTCATTTGGGACCTACTTTGTAAACTCTGATTGTTTTATTAAATCAAACGATGTATTTTCCAAACGACACTTTAGGTCGTTCAATATAACTGTGATTGTGATGCTATGACAGTCAATCCCCAGGAATTCCATTCCGCTGCAAAACAGGTAATTTGGGGGTGTGACAATATGAGACCTTGAAATTAAATATGATATATAGGTTCCGTATTTAGTGTATGAGTTCATCAATGTAACATTTTAGACAGTTCGTCGAAAACATTTACAAAGAACCGGTTATAATTAATAACCTTTGCCTTCCAAAAATATAATCTTATCTGTAATAAATAAGATATGAAAATGGTTTGAGTAGAACCTGATAAGCTCCACCAAGAAGATGCACAAAATATACTAAATTATTCATTTAATACATGTATCTCCTCAAAAACTTCACAAGACCCAAGAACCTGTTCACGTAAAAAAAATAAGGAATTAGAATTTGACAAACAGAGAGCAATAGTAGGGAAAATAAATGTCTATTGTAACCATAACAACAAAAATATGAGCACTACATTTAAGCATTACTTAGATAGCTGCATAAAGTAAAGCATAATGACCTCATCTATAACTCCGTTGACCAATGTTTGCACGATACCACCAGTTGCATATGTAACACAATTCAAATATTATTCAACAGCTCAAAAAAATATATCTCTGTCTGCAAAATACCAATGACAAAAAGAAAACTCAAGTAAGACATTTGAGCCTTCATATGACTACATTCCAAAAAAAAACTAATTCCCTCATATTTAGAGATAAACATTAATGGGAACCACACCCTTGACTTATAAATGAAAATTTATACCAAGGTTATTGAGCAAGGAGCTTGAATCAATCCAAGTGGATCACCTCCTGTTATCACTCTTGTACCATACAATCGCTTTAAGTTTATTGAGCGAGGAACTTGAATCATTCCAAGCTCTTCAATGTTTTCTGGTTCAACCCCAAGCTTATTTTATTTGAAAAAGTGAGTCTGGTACTTCTATTGCTCGTCTTCAATCTCAGTCACTTTACATTGATGAATATTGTTCAATAAAGTTCTAAAAAACATAGCCTGCAGAATATTACTCCAACCACTAAAGAAGGTGATCAAATAAATAATTTTATCCGATTGTTCTCACCTTCATGTAAGCAGCAACGTGCCAGATTTACTAAATCCTAACAATCTCCCCCTAAGGGAGGTCACCTCAGTTTACATTGATTACAAACAGATATTACATTTTTGTGTTCGTGGATTCTTGATTAAGTTCTTTGCTCTGTAGCCCGTAGTCTTTGATTCTTCATGTTCCGCATGTTTTGTTGTTTCAAGTGGAGGTCTTTAACTGATCCACGTGATGTTAAGTTTTGAGCCAGCTTTAAGATCATCAGCCACAGCAAATCTCTGACTCATCCTTTGATGTATCGCCATTATGTGAAGTTGTGACTTTCGGACCGACATGCTCAAATTTTGGATCATGATATCTTCTCATCAGAGTAGCGGAAGCTTTTGTTGATGATAACGCTACACGCGTCGTTCGGGGTCAAAGGAACTTCCTTTTCTTCGAGCAAGTTTTATAACACCCTAGGTAGTGAACCTAATCGTTGTAGTGTAGTATTAGGGTAAGCCACGGGTATTGATATCGTTCTCTAGGGGAATAGTGTCGTTAGGCTGAAGTGTATGTCGATTTAAGTCTAAAGGTGAGGGATGATTATTTTTGTATTTTTGTATTTTATGAAATGGAAAGGTACGAATCTCGGGGTTTGGATTTGGGGGTTGGTATTTCTACCGACTACTCTACTTATCTAATTAACTAAGCTAAGGGTAGTCTATGTCTATTGTTGTGTGCTCGTATGATAGTTTAAAGATGTGTTCACTTAGGTTTTATTACTCCTTAATTATCTCCTATTGATGGTTGAATTGTCACGTCCTTATTCTTAATCGTGTTGTGTGTCTAAAGTCGTAGGGTATGCATTTATCCCTAACTCTTTGAACTTACCAAAGGGTCTCGACTACAAAAACCTCTAGGAATTATAAACTCGGAATTATAAACTCTAACTCTAAGGCACTCTTTGGATGATTTAGCCTACAACTGCTCTAAGTGTCATAGTCCAAGGTTCACAAAGATTAATCAAGCATTAATTACACAACGAATGACCTATCGCATTACTAGATCATTAACAATTAAGATAAGAAACAACCAATCAATTATTCAATAATTAAGTTTCATATTCCCTAAGCAAACACACAAGTAAATTAGCCGGACATGGAGAACATGCAAGCATACACACAAATAATTGAAGACATAATTGAAGTAATGAAGTAAAACACTTATCTTGATGTAAGATAGGGTTTGGAACCCTAAAATACTATGCAAGACAGCCTTGGTTCGGTTTAGGGTTTTACTCCAAAAGACTACACACTCAAACTTAAAAATTTGGATTCTATATATAATATTACAATCGCGACGGCGTCACCTTATGATTTGTGACGCCGTCGGGTCGCCGTCATTAGGGTTTCGTCTTGGCCACGTTAGTCTTGCGACAGCGTCACCTTGTGCTTGTGACGCCGTCCCCTTCAGTCTCTAACGCCGTCTGGATCAAATCTAGGCCGTCTGAGTTACGACGACCTACTCTTTTAAAGCCTGACACCGTCACTTGAAAATAAGCAATTTGGCTACTTCCCCCGTCACAAAAGTTATGCGACGGCATCACAGATAACACCTGACACCGTCACTTGTAGAACCTGACTCCGCCCCATTGTATTTCAGCAGTCTGAGTGGCTCGATTCTTGACTTTGGCCATTTTCTTCGTATATCCGCGCCTTTTCGTCCAAATAAGTGCCATTCCAGCAATTTGCCTTCAAGAGACCTAAAAAGTGAAAAGGAATGATATTAAGTAATAACGGATACAAAAGTGATCAAATAAGGGCTTAAACGACCCCTCAAAAAGGTACATTTTAAAACCTTATCAAATATCCCTACACTTGGTATTTGCTTGTCCTCAAGCAAATGTGCTTTTAGCCAATTAATTTATAAGTTAGGGGTCATGAAGCATTGGTTTAAAATAATCCACAACACATATAAGCCCCACAAAAGTCATAACAAGCACGGAAATTACATACTAGCACCTCGCATGGGGTGTTTGGATACTCACATCTCTCGGGTGTATATGAAATATATCAAAGTGGAAATGGAAGATAAACACTCATTAACCGGTCCTAGTACATAGATTACCATAGGCTTGAGAATAGATCAAACCTCCATCGCTTTGGCGTAAGCACCTAGGAAAGACTATCAAAGAGATCTTTTAAAAGAGTTGTAATGTTAGGCTTATAGTAGGGAAACAAAGGGTTTGGTGGGATAGGTTATTTAGTGGTGGCAAGTCAAAAATCTTTATGTTACAAGCATACGAAGAATGGCGTTGCTAAGCCAAGACTCGACACTCTAAACTCTAGATAACTGAAACACACAAACATAAAATTAAAGGATAGATGTAGGATGGTAGCCCGTATGTTTTTTTTTTTCCACATACACTTTTACTCTACCATCCTCTACGGTAACATCAAAATGATAGGGATTTATATGCACATCCCCACACTTGAGTTTTTATTACTCTAACACTAATTTGACCCGAATTGAAAAGATCAAAACACTTGGGGTACATTATTACGCAAATAAGGGAATTTAACGTTCCCTTCCAGTCATTAAACTTTAACTTTTCCCATGAGTCCCAATCGTCCCAAAACTGTATACAAAGGATATGACTCGACTTAGCAACTCATGCAAGAAACTAGATAATTAAACTAAGGATTTAGGGTGATAACAATAATGCACTAAAAGTGAGTGCATACAAGGTAGGCTAAGGCGATTTGGGTGTACATTTGGGGGTGGGGTGTAAACAATGCTCTTCATTGATATTCCGGAAAACCGAAAAATCAAGAGAACCGCGAAAAGGATAGGCTCAGAGGGGTTAACTAGGGGCATCGTGTACTAAAAGTGAGTACAACGCAAAGGTGTGGGGGAATTACTCAACCGAGGTGGAAGAAGTAATTATATTACGGGTATCAAACAAGGGTTATCCTAATGCCTCTTATCATTTAGTTATTCCTAACTACACAAGTGTAGTCTTACTAGCTATCTCGGGATGCATCACAAAACAAGTTCTAGAATCTAATATACTACCGGTTCACACACTAAGCATTAAAGATGAATGCTTTAATTCCTACTAATCTAAGGGCGATCCTCACATTTTGGGTGGAATTTAGGTGGTAAAGGGTTTTTGTGCTAGTCATGTAACTTCCTATCCGTGAGACGCTTTTGGTAAGACTAATGGCCCACTCCTATATGTCATGAAAAATTTTAAATTTGGTGCCAAAATTACCCCAACCGACATTTTCTCATGGTTTATTACACAATTACAATTGGACAAAGCAAATAATCAAGGATAAGCATAGTTTCAAAGTTCCCGTTTTGTTTTCCCTCCCTACACTTAAACTGAACATTGTCCCCAATGTTCCCCGAAAGTATTAAAGTTATGATAATGGAAGGTAATTAAAAACAAAAGAAACTAATACTTCCCTGATTAGCTCGGTAGGATCCGTGTAAAGTGGTGGTTAAATCCTTTCCAAGAAGAATGTATGCGTGAAAAGCTCCTTCTAATCTTATGTATCTTCTTCTTGATAAATAAAACCTGCACACTTAAAGAAAACAAATAACCCAACGCATCAAACCGAACAAATAAAAATCACAACAAGATATAATTCCAGACTTAAATAAGATATAATGCTTGTGGAATGGATGTTTGCAGATTTTCTAGAAAATTAAGACCTGGAAAATTCCAAAGAAATTTATAAGTAGCACAGAAAACGAGAAAAAGTAATCATTGTTTTGCTCCTTCTGACCGTCAGGTTGCGATCTGACGCCGTCAGTTATCCTGACAAAAACCGGTCTGCGATTTTCTAGAAAAAATTCTGGAAAATTTACATCTTTAGAATCTGGAAAAATTTCCTGCAAAACATCCATTATAACTCGATACAAGCATTTGACTCAAACAAACACACATGTATATCTTTTAAATAATTGTAATTCTCATGTTCACGTTCGTTGAAAACGTGTGTAATCCTCCCTACACTTATCCCTTATGTAAAATACATTTATATGTAATTAAGACGAGGTTAAAGACAAAATAAAACATTTTCACAAATTCAAACATGAGAATAAACAATCAATAAAAGATATACGACACACAATTAAAAATGAAAAACAAATACACATGGGTTGCCTCCCAAGAAGCGCTTGTTTTTGTTCGAGTCACGAGCTTGACTCTACCCTTATTTAACGGATAAAGGGGAGGTTTTCCCTATACTTAAGTATAAGTGCGGGTGATAGTAGCGATACACACCCTTAGGGTGGAGATTTGCTACGTGAGGAGAGGGTGATGGGTGATTTATATGCTCAAAGGAGTGTACTCCATTTATTATAACCTTACCTAAGTCTATTGGTATAGTGGGTGAATCAAATCTCTCTCCTAAAAATGGATCATCTTCTATCAACTTCAAAAGATTCTTAGTTAAGGATCCATCTTGACCTAATAAACCTGGTTTAAACCCATAATGTTTCTTGTTATCAACCATGAATGGGTGATATAAGTGTGTAAGGTCATGAGTTACTCCTATATTAGCTTCCACTCTACATGGACTAGAGTCTACCACCTTTATCAAGCAACTACCCGGATTATTTATTTTGATAGGTGGATTGGGGCCTAATTCAATTCCAAGATTCACATCTAAAGACGGAAAATTGGGTAAGGTTTTTGGTTGAGGCTCCGGTTCATCAAAATTAGGAACTTCCCTAGGACTAAGAGAGAGGTCATGACAACAAGCATCTAAACCTACATTCTCTAGTGGCGTTTGGTCCAAAGGTTCTATATTAATCGGGGTTCCTATAGTCTCTTCTACTTCTTCCGGGTAAGTTATAGGCGATGTGTGTTCCTCAAGTGATGGTAGGGCTTGTGGGCTTGGAGTTTCCATCTTATTCTCCATTATATCTTGATCTCCTAAATGTTCATCATGTGTTTTAGTATGATCTAACCCAAATACACTCCTAAGCATCTCAAATCCTTCTTTGGCCATTTCAAATTCTTGGTCCGATTCATAAGAATCATTCTCAAAAACTTGACTACTATGTTCTATTGGCCTAAAGGATTCCTCACGCGCTTTATCCATTTCCTCAAGTTGTACCAGCTGATGGTTTATGCATAGGAGGCTTTTCTGAAAAATTCTATAGATGGTCTCACTAAAAGGAGTTGATCCTGACAACGATCGTTGAATAGAAGCCACACAAACACAAAATATATCAAATCCATCCAACCTTACACCCGTCTCCTTTTGGATATCTCTAAGTTTACTCACAAAGTCATTAGAACAATAAAAACCAATCCAATCTGCGAAATTCAATTGTTCCTCATTTGTTAATGATTCAAATGCAATTTCACTTGCCATAGCGACAATTGAAAAGGGTTTTACGAACACAAACACAAAGAAGGGGATAGACTACAAGGAAGCTAATAAAAAGAAAAATCTCACTTGATAGGAATCTTGTGAGTAGACCTAAACGAGATATAAATCAAGCCTAAACAATAACTATTCCCCGGCAACGGCGCCAAAAACTTGATAACGCTACACGCGTCGTTCGGGGTCAAAGGAACTTCCTTTTCTTCGAGCAAGTTTTATAACACCCTAGGCAGTGAACCTAATCGTTGTAGTGTAGTATTAGGGTAAGCCACGGGTATTGATATCGTTCTCTAGGGGAATAGTGTTGTTAGGCTGAAGTGTATGTCGATTTAAGTCTAAAGGTGAGGGATGATTATTTTTGTATTTTTGTATTTTTGTATTTTATGAAATGGAAAGGTACGAATCTCAGGGTTTGGATTTAGGGGTTGGTATTTCTACCGACTACTATACTTATCTAATTAACTAAGCTAAGGGTAGTCTATGTCTATTTTTGTGTGCTCGTATGATAGTTTAAAGATGTGTTCACTTAGGTTTTATTACTCCTTAATTATCTCCTATTGATGGTTGAATTGTCACGTCCTTATTCTTAATCGCGTTGTGTGTCTAAAGTCGTAGGGTATGCATTTATCCCTAACTCTTTGAACTTACCAAAGGGTCTCGTCTACAAAAACCTCTAGAAATTATAAACTCTAACTCTAAGGCACTCTTTGGATGATTTAGCCTACAACTGCTCTAAGTGTCATAGTCCAAGGTTCACAAAGATTAATCAAGCATTAATTACTCAACGAATGACCTATCGCATTACTAGATCATTAACAATTAAGATAAGAAACAACCAATCAATTATTCAATAATTAAGTTTCATATTCCCTAAGCAAACACACAAGTAAATTAGCCGGACATGGAGAACATGCAAGCATACACACAAATAATTGAAGACATAATTGAATTAATGAAGTAAAACACTTATCTTGATGTAAGATAGGGTTTGGAACCCTAAAATACTATACAAGACAGCCTTGGTTCGGTTTAGGTTTTTACTCCAAAAGACTACACACTCAAACTGAAAAATTCAGATTCTATATATAATATTACAATCGCGACGGCGTCACCTTATGATTTGTGACGCCGTCGGGTCGCCGTCGTTAGGGTTTCGTCTTGGCCACGTTAGTCTTGCGACGGTGTCACCTTGTTCTTGTGACGCCGTCCCCTTCAGTCTCTGACGCCGTCTGGATCAAATCTAGGCCGTCTGAGTTGCGACGACCTACTCTTTTAAAGCCTGACACCGTCACTTGAAAATAATCAATTTGGCTACTGCCCCGTCATAAAAGTTATGCGAGGGTGTCACAGATAACACCTGACGCCGTCACTTGTAGAACCTGACGCCGTCCCATTGTATTTCAGCAGTCTGAGTGGCTCGATTCTTGACTTTGGCCATTTTCTTCGTATATCCGCGCCTTTTTGTCCAAATAAGTGCCATTCCAACAATTTGCCTTCAAGAGACCTAAAAAGTGAAAAGGAACGATATTAAGTAATAACGGATACAAAAGTGATCAAATAAGGGCTTAAACGACCCCTTAAAAAGGTACATTTTAAAACCTTATCAGTTGATTCGTGATATTTGCATCAGAGTAGTAGAAGCATGGATTGAAAAATATCAGAGCCTGTTGATGAAGATATGCACTTATCATGATTTCTTTAGATGTGAAAGCGATGTGTGAGCATGCGGCTATGGATTGACTCCTCAATTCTGATCAGCTGCAACCGTCGGGTGTTCCTGCAAACAACAGTTAGCAATAAAGCATACGAAAGTGTCTTTGATCACTTTCATTGAATTGAGGTGCACGGCCCACAGTTCCCCGTTGATCAGTACAAGTACTGTCTGTGATCAGGTATAATTCCGAAGAATCTCCTTGCCAGGGTTTCGCAGCTGCTCTAGCCGTTCTCAAACCGGAACGTCTCAAAGAAGACAACACGGAGTGAGTGAACCAGCAAATTGAGATTTACTGATTGATTAAAAAAGGATTTGAAAACAATCGCGTATTGCTTGAAGAAAGAGTTTTTGCAATACAACGAAGGTTTTATAAGAGAAATCAATTTTCAATCATAAATACCCTTTTGATTTTTGAAGATATAATACACAGTCGATGTGCAAGAGAAAAGATTTTGTTAAGCACAACGACCGGTTTTTCAAAGGTATCCGTCAATCCATTTCCTGGACTAGGATTGATTCAAAAATGAATTGCCCCATTGATTATGTCCAGATGTCACAAGCTAGTCTAGGCAATACCACAAGGATAATGCGTAGGACTCTCAAATTATATTCTCACATTCCACATTGTGTGAAACTGTGAGTCTTCATTAATTGTGTCCTAATGAGATTTAATGATGATCTCGTGGCTCTAAACTCAATTGTTCACATTTGGTTTCCTATATCGGAGACTAGGGAGAGGGTCTCCTTCTTCAATATCAACAATCTCTAAGAGAAAGTTGATAGATTATTTAAGTTCCCCGTGAGAATGAAACAAGCCCTTTTAAGAGGAACTTGAGTAGCTTGGGAATTTTACTGCAGTGCGTCACTGGGTCTATGACGTCTTGTCTTCACTGGGATCCGTGAAACAGAAACTGTTTTTACCTCCTATTTTTCTCACTTTGGATGAAAAATCCACATTTGTTTTATTTTTGGGAGTATACTCTTTAATGCTTGTGTTCTCATGATCACATGCCTTAAATTCATATCTAATCATTAGATTTTAATCTACATTTTGGGTCAAGCATTCATTACAATGCTTTGTTTTTCTATATATAGAACTCCCAAAATGCTTGCATAATCAATCTCATCCTCACAAACACAATACATCATGTCATCCACAAACCCTTTAGATGAATCACCTAGTACAAACAATCATCTCCATGAAACTTAAACCTTTGTACTTCCACCTTCCAAAATACCAAAATCAAACTCTAGGATATCCGCACGGATTAACATCCGATCTTGTTGCTTAGGAAAACCATCATATGGCTCATCACCATCAACTAACTCACCACAAGATGCTTCCATTATAGCACCTCCCTCATCACCAACGAGTACACCAACTTCATCACCAAATCATTCACCACCTAAAATTACTCTTTTGGAACTCCTTACGACTCCAACAAGATCTCCACAACCAAAGCAAAAAGAATTAGCCTTTTTGACACCTCCAACTTCTCCAAACACAATATTCAATGATCTTGAAACATCACCACCTTTAGCTCCCATTAAACTACAAGAACATCTAGGTTCTTTTCTACCACCACTTCCAATCATTCCGGACTTTGATCCGTATTTTTCTATTTTTCCACCACAACTTCCGCAACTCACAAATCAAAACAAACCGGAAGATTTCCGTACTCATTACCCACATCACTTACATTGTGAACATTGCCAATCCACTAGGGAAATTTCAATAGAAGTTAGGGAAGAAATGCGATTCATACTCAACCTCATCCTTGATCGCATCAATACCATTACACATCCAAACCTCCATCCATAACCTTATGCAAGCATGGAAGGAATCACTACTACTATTTTCTATTTTTAGTACTTTTTCCTTTGAAGTAATTTTCAAGAACAAGTCTTGTTCTTATTTTTACATGCTTGTAGGTGGCATAAATACCACTACAATTTGTTGTTTTCTTACAAGGCCTTGTTTACATACCTTGGCTCCCAATCTTTATTCTCGGCAATCACAAGATTATTTAAGCATGTTACTAACCTTTCTTTTTGTAGGATTTTTATTTTTCTTCACTTGACGCCCCAAACTAGGGGGAGCTACCGTTAAGGGAGAGTTAGCAATACGTGGATTTATTTTTCCACACTTTTATTTCTTCCAAGGGTTAACTTTTTGTTTCGAAAAAAAGGGGGAGAAGAAGTAAAACTTAGGGGCTTTCAAAACTTACATCTATTCTTAAGTTTTACTCATCATAACATTATGTTTTGTCATCAACAAAAAGGGGGAGATTGTTAATACAAATAAATCGTAAAAACGTTTATTAATATTTTGTGATCTCTTTGTGTTTTGTTGATAACAAATATAATGTTATCTTAAGTATAATTATAAGGATATATGTTATTTTTGTAAAGCATTTACATATAGCCATTTAAATACAAAAATGTAGTAATTAAGCATTTGCTGTAATAGTTTATTAGGATGGGTAAAAACCATAACCCATGGATCATAACCCATACCCAAGTTGGTTAGATACAATGTATACTTAGATACATTGAATCTAAAGAAAACCCATGGACCAACCCATAACCAAAAAATCCATGGGCAAAGAGGAGCGTCCCACGGATCCCTAGGATTACACTAGACGGATCCCAAGTGGGAGGGATCCGTGGAACAGAGGAGAAATTTGCCTATAAATAGAGTGCCATTTCTTCATTCTAACTCACCCCTCTTCTTACTAAATCTCTCAAACACTCTCATTCTCTTCTAACATATAGATCACTTGATCTAGAGAGTTGTTCTTCTTTCTTTCTATTGTGATCCTCATATAGGTCCTTCTCTAAGGCGAGATCACGAGCATTCTACAAGTCATCCAAGCAAGGGGTCCTTGATTGATTTGTCACTCGGCAAGATTTCTGTAGCGAAGATCTTGTATTTGATATTTCACATATTTGTTGTGTAATAGTCGTGTTGGTTTGGTCCACCGTGTTACGGACTCGGTATCTAGCTTTGTACCGGAAAAAGTGTAAGCAACGTTGTGAAGGCTTCTCCGCCAAGTGAAGGAGTTTGTTGACATAGTGCTTGAACTCTCGAGTAGGTGACTCGGGGAGTGGAGTAGGGCAAGGAAGGTGTTCTTGTAGCCGAACCACTATACATCGGTTGTGTCTTCTCTATCCCTTTGCTTTACTTTATTTACTTGCTTTATTACTAGATCTATACTTTCTCTACATCTGTAAGATCTCACATATTAACGAATCTAAAGTTTTTTGAAACTAACTTAAAATCGGCAAAACTATTCAACCCTCCCCTTCTAGTTTTCCACAATTGGCATCAAGAGCTAAGTTTTAAAATAAAATTGTATTTTAAAAACTTTTCGATCACTATGGGTTCTGAAAATTATAAGGAAGAGCAATCTATGCAACGACCACCACTACTTAAAACTAATGGTTTTATATATTGGAAAAATAGATTCGAAACATATGTGAAATCTAAAGATATTGATCTTTGGTACATTATTGTTGAAGGCGATTTTGAGGCTACCTCAAAAGATGATAAAGGGAATGTAGTTAACATACCTCATGATAAATTAAGTGATGAATTGAAGAAAAAGTTTTCTAAAAATAGTGAAGCAAAAATTGTTTTATATAATGCTTTACCGAAAAAGGAATTCGAAAGAATTTCTATGCTTAAAACATCTAAAGAAATTTGGACTTCTTTAGTTGTAACTCATCAAGGCAACCAACAAGTTAAAAATAATAAAATTGATTTATTTGTTCAACAATATGAACAATTTTCAATATCGGATGAGGAAACTATAGATCATTCATTTGCTAACTTTAATACTATTATTACATCTTTACAAGCACTTGATGAATCTTTTTCTAGCCGAAATCATGTTAGGAGATATCTAAGGGCACTTCCATCGAAGTGGAGATCCAAGGTGACGGCGATCGAAGAGTCAAAAGATTTGACAATCCTCACCCTCGATGAACTTATAGGCAACCTAAAATTCTACGAGCTTGCCCTTGCTAAAGACTCCGAAGCCTCAAAGGTGAAAGAGAAACACAAATCTCTTGCCCTTAAAGCCAAAAAGGCTTCAAGCGATGAAGAGAACTCCTCATCAAGTAGTGACGGCGAGGAGTACGCTATGGCGGTAAGGGACTTTAAAAAGTTCTTTAGAAGAAAGGGAAGATACGTCAAACAACCGTATGACGATAAGAAAGGTTTCGGAAAAGCAAAGAGGACGAGAAGGCAAAAGATGATCGTACTTGCTTTAAATGTGGGGACCCAAACCACTTTATTAGTAAGTGTCCCAAACGGGATGATCAAAAGGCGTTCGTGAGC
Organism: Chrysanthemum makinoi; assembly: GCA_910596185.1. Taxonomy (NCBI): domain Eukaryota; kingdom Viridiplantae; phylum Streptophyta; class Magnoliopsida; order Asterales; family Asteraceae; genus Chrysanthemum; species Chrysanthemum makinoi. The sequence continues at coordinate 108,577,465 of OU343221.1, forward strand.
GGCACGTGAGGAATGAGCGACGAGGAGGACGAAGAAATTTGTCTCATGGCAAATGACGAGGTATGTCACGAATACTATAGTAGTTCATCACTTGATGACGACTCATTGCATAATGAATATGACAAACTATACAATATTTGCTTAAAACTAGTTAACAAAAACAAGCTTTTAAAGAGTCAAAACCAACGTTTAGATAAAGAAGTCATAGAATTAAAAGCAAAACTAAAACGTTTAGAAAAGGCTAAAATAGCAAGTGGTGAATGTGAACTTTGCGTTCAACTTCAAACACTAGTTGATCATCTAGATTCTAAAATTGCTAGAATGAGTACGAACACTTTAGATACGATATTAGATGGTGTTAAAATTGGTAACAACCAAAAAGGTTTAGGTGTTCAACAACTTGATCCATCAACTAGTGAAAGTAAAGAAACAAAATTTGTTAAGGAACTAGAAAAACCAGCCACTGTTGTGGCGGATCCCACGGATCCCCTAAAAAGGAAACCGGCTAGTGTACAAACAGGGATCCGTGGATCTGCTGTAACAAACAGTGGTAATAACGTAGCTTCTTCATCTAGAACTGAATTTGTTATCGTTAATAGGAAGAAACCAACTCATGTCACCACTAGACAACCACCTCCAAAATATAATCCTACTTTTGCAAGAAACAAAGCTCCATCTTTTTCAAAACATAATCTATCTAGGAGACCTAATAACATTTATCCAAGAAGTAACCATCAAATGGGATAGAATCCAAATATGCAAAATGGTTTTCCTTTTCAAAACTTTGCTCCATGGAAGGCATACTCATCTTATCCATACATGTCTAACATGAATGGGATGTTTAACACTAATGGACCCATGAACAAATGGGGACCAAACTTTTGAGTTTATTATTGTCTTAGGTATGCTTAAAGGTCGACCTATACCCGGATGAATGGGTCAAGGATAGCGGGTGCACAAGGCACATGACCGGCAATAGAGATCTATTCTCCACATATGAATCCTTCAATGGAGGTAATGTGGTGTTTGGAAATAGCAAAAGTAGAATCATCAGTAAAGGTACGTTTTCTAACAAATCTCTAACCATTAACGATGTGTGTCACGTAGAAAACCTAAACTTTTACCTCTTAAGTATAAGACAAATATGTGATAAAAAGTGCAATGTACTTTTTACCGAAACCGGTAGTAAGATATTAAAAAATGGCATAACCATAGGAAAAGGAATTAGGAAACATGGATTCTATGTCATTAAAATCGGTAATGAACCTAAAGACAAACTATGTCTTACCTCTATGGATGATACTTCGACCTTATGGCATCGAATATTAGGTCACGCCAACATCACTATCATCCAAAGATCTAGTAAGAGATCTACCTAAGTTAAAATATGAACATCACTTTTGTGATGCTTGTAATGTAGGAAAACAAGCTCATTCTAGTCATAAAGCTAAAAACATAGTGTCTACAACTAGGTGTCTAGAATTACTACATATGGATTTATTTGGTCCATTCGCTATCCAAAGTTATGGAGGCAACTACTACACTTTGGTCATAGTAGATTATTACTCTAGGTATACATGGACAAAATTTTTAAAGAACAAAACGGAAACCTTTAATTATTTTGAAATATTAAGCAAAAAGATCCAAAGACAACTAGGAAGTCCTATAGTGTCTATTAGGACGGATCATGGTAGGGAATTCGATAATGAAGTGCAATTTGGAGCTTTTTGTGACGCTAATGGTATTACTCACAACTTCTCGGCTCCACGCACTCCACAATTGAATGGGGTAGTAGAAAGAAAGAATAGAACCCTACAAGAAATGAGTCAAACCATGCTTAATGAACAACATACCTCAAAAGTTTTGGTGTAATGTCGTTGATACTTCAACGTACATACTCAATCGAGTCTTAATTAGACCAATCTTAGGTAAAACTCCATATGAGTTACTCCGAGGCAAAAAGCCTACGTTAAATCACTTTAGAGTCTTTGGTAGAAATGTTTTATTCTTAACACTAAAGATTACCTTACAAAATTTGATCCTAAATCAACCGAAGGTATCTTTCTAGGTTACTCTCCAAATAGCAAAGCTTACGTCATATTAAACAAAGAAACAATGAAGGTAGAAGAGTCATTAAATATAAAATTTGATGAAAGTCCACCCAAACCCTCTCCACCTCTTGTCGATGACGAGATTATAGAAAGTGAAGCTATAGTAATAAAGAAAAAGATAAATGAAGAAGAAGAACCTTTAAATGATGAAGTCATAAACATTAAAGAGTCCAAAGATCACCCCGTAGATAAAGTCATAGGAAAGCTAAATGAACGAACATTAAGGTCTCAAGTTCAAAACCAAAGTAGCATGTTTTGTTTCGTTTCAACCATAGAACCTAAGAATACACAAGAAGCCATAAAAGATAAGAGTTGGGTAATGGCTATGCAAGAAGAACTTAATCAATTCGTTTCTAATGATGTTTGGACGCTTGTCCCTCCACCTAGTAATCAAACCATAATAGGAACCAAATGGGTTTATAAAACAAATTAGATGCAAACGGAGTAGTGTCTAGGAACAAGGCTAGAATCGTTGCCCAAGGGTATAACCAACAAGAAGGAATAGACTTTGATGAGACCTATGCCCCGTGGCTAGATTAGAGTCTATAAGAATACTTCTTGCGTATGCTTGTGCTAATGATCTAAAGCTTTATCAAATGGATGTCAAAAGCGCTTTTCTAAATGGTTTCATTAATGAAGAAGTATATGTAGCTCAACCTCCGGGCTTCATAGATTTTGAAAAACCCAAACATGTGTATAAATTAAAGAAAGCCCTTTACGGTCTTAAACAAGCTCCAAAAGCTTGGTATGATAGACTCAAGTCATTTTAATTAAACACAACTATACCATGGGGTTAGTTGACAACACACTTTTTACTAAGAAAAGAGAGTCACATATAATCATAGTGCAAATATATGTAGATGATATTATATTCAGATCCACTTGTCAAGACATGTGTGATGATTTCTCTAAAATCATGCATGACGAGTTCGAGATGAGTATGATGGGAGAACTTAGTTTCTTTCTTGGTCTACAAATCAAACAAGTAGAAGATGGTATCTTCTTTAATCAATCTAAATACATAAAGGAGATGTTAAAGAAATTTGGTCTAGAAGAGTCGAAACCAATTAGGACACCAATGTCATCCGACACCAAACTCAAAAAAGATGAAGACGGCGAATCCGTCGATAATACTAAATATCGTGGCATGATAGGTAGTCTTCTCTACCTCACGGCAAGTAGGCCGGATATCATGTTTAGTGTTTGCTTATGTGCTAGGTTTCAAGAAGACCCTAAAACATCACACCTAGAAGCCGTAAAAAGGATATTTAGATACATTAAGGGTACAACACAATTAGGATTATGGTATCCTAAGGGCACGGGAGTAGAAACAATTGTATATGCAGATTCTGACCATGCAGGTGATTACGTTGATAGAAAAAGTACAAGTGGGGTATGTACTTTCATGGGATGTTGTTTAACATCTTGGTTTTCTAAGAAACAAACGGCACTAGCAATATCAACAACCGAAGCCGAATACGTCTCCACCGGCAAAGCATGCCAACAAGCACTATGGATGAAACAAGCGTTAGTTGACTACGACATTCATCTAAGCGACATAGCCATCCTATGTGACAACAAAGGTGCCATCGACTTAAGCAAGAATCGGGTATTGCATTCTCGCACAAAGCATATAGAGATTCATCATCACTTCTTAAGAGACAATGTTCAAAAGGGGAACATCTCTATTGAGAAGGTAGCATCCGAAGACAACATAGCCGACGTCCTCACCAAACCGTTGAAGCGGGAACAATTCAACCTACTTCGTCTTGGTCTTGGTCTAATGGAACAAACGTCGTAACTTATTTGACTCTACAAGGTATGTAAACACTAGCCTTCTTCTTTCTGAGTCTAGGATCTCTATTTCACGCACAACTTACAAACAATACGGGAATTTTCAAAACCCAAGATAAGTTTTCCACTTATAGTGTTCTTATTTTTTTTTCAAGTTGCAAACACATAACTACATACACATTTTCAAAGAAAACCTCTTTTCAAAATGTTTTCTAAAAGAATGATACCTTCCCGTATCAATTTCACAAAAGCAATTTCTCACGTCTAGGAAAAATCGCTTTTTCATTGTTAATACAAAGTAAAAACCCGCTTTCATTGCATCTCATGTCTTTTGAATGCTAAAGGGGACACATAACTAATATGTGTTTTCGGGTACATTCATTTAAGCAACAATGAATTAGGAGCATTGATAACACTAAATTATGTACTCATGTACTAAATATGTGTTTTCGGGTTATCTCAATAGGATGCTTTTCTACTTCTAGTTTATTTTTCTTTTTCTTTTTAGGGGTCGAGATAACCGCAACTCCAAATAGTTTGCATATAGGCACACACTAGGCAAAAATGTTTCCAAAAGGAAAATTTTGTGCTGCCTGAATCACCAGACCCACGGATCCAGCCTTCATGCTGGACGGATCCCTCAAGGGAAGGATCCGTGGGATCCGTGAGACAGAAGCTATTTTTACCTTCTATTTTTCTCACTTTGGATGAAAAATCCACATTTGTTTTATTTTTGGGAGTATGCTCTTTAATGCTTGTGTTCTCATGATCACATGCCTTAAATTCATATCTAATCATTAGATTTTAATCCACATTTTGGGTCAAGTATTCATTACAATGCTTTGTTTTTTTATATATAGAACTCCCAAAATGCTTGCATAATCAATCTCATCCTCACAAACACAATACACCATGTCATCCACAAACCCTTTAGATGAATCACCTAGTACAAACAATCATCTCCATGAAACTCAAACCTTTGTACTTCCACCTTCCAAAATACCAAAATCAAACTCTAGGATATCCGCACGGATTATATTCCGATCTTGTTGCTTAGGAAAACCATCATATGGATCATCACCATCAACTAACTCACCACAAGATGCTTCCATTATAGCACCTCCCTCATCACCAACGAGTACACCAACTTCATCACCAAATCATTCACCACCTAAAATCACTCTTTTGGAACTCCTTAAGACTCCAACAAGATCTCCACAACCAAAGCAAAAAGAATTAGCCTTTTTGACACCTCCAACTTCTCCAAACACAATATTCAATGATCTTGAAACATCACCACCTTTAGCTCCCATTAAACTACAAGAACATCTAGGTTCTTTTCCACCACCACTTCCATTCATTCCGGACTTTGATCCGTAGTTTCCTATTTTTCCACCACAACTTCCGCAACTCACAAATCAAAACAAACCGGAAGATTTCCGTACTAATTACCCACATCACTTACATTGTGAACATTGCCAATCCACTAGGGAAATTGCAATAGAAGTTACTGAAGAAATGCGATTCATACTCAACCTCATCCTTGATCGCATCAATACCATTACACATCCAAACCTCCATCCATAACCTTATGCAAGCATGGAAGGAATCACTACTACTATTTTCTATTTTAGTAGTTTTTTTCTCTTTTGAAGTCATTTTCAAGAACAAGTCTTGTTCTTATTTTTACATGCTTGTAGGTGGCATAAATACCACTACAATTTGTTGTTTTATTACAAGGCCTTGTTTACATACCTTGGCTCCCAATCTTGATTCTCGCCAATCACAAGATTATTTAAGCATGTTACTAACCTTTCTTTTGTAGGATTTTTATTTTTCTTCACTTGACGCCCCAAACTAGGGGGAGCTACCGTCAAGGGGGAGTTAGCAATACGTGGATTTATTTTTCCACACTTTTATTTCTTCCAAGGGTTAACTTTTTGTTTTGACAAAAAGGGGGAGAAGAAGTAAAACTTAGGGGCTTTCAAACCTTACATCTATTCTTAAGTTTTACTCATCATAACATTATGTTTTGTCATCAACAAAAAGGGGGAGATTGTTAATACAAATAAACCGCAAAAACGTTTATTAATATTTTGCGATCTCTTTGTGTTTTGTTGATAACAAATATAATGTTATCTTAAGTATAATTATAAGGATACATGTTATTTTTGTAAAGCATTTACATATAGCCATTTAAATACAAAAATGTAGTAATTAAGCATTTGTTGTAATAGTTTATTAGGATGGGTAAAAACCATAACCCATGGACCATAACCCATGGATCATAACCCATACCCAAGTTGGCTAGATACAATGTATACTTAGATACATTGAATCTAAAGAAAACCCATGGACCAACCCATAACCCATGACCCATTACCAAAAAACCCATGGGCAAAGAGGAGCATCCCATGGATCCCTAGGATTACACTAGACGGATCCCAAGTAGGAGGGATCCGTGGGATCCGTGGAACAGAGGAGAAATTTACCTATAAATAGAGAGCCATTTTTTCATTCTAACTCACCCCTCTTCTTACTAAATCTCTCAAACACTCTCATTCTCTTCTAACATATAGATCACTTGATCTAGAGAGTTGTTCTTCTTTCTTTCTATTGTGATCCTCATATAGGTCCTTTTCTAAGGCGAGATCACGAGCATTCTACAAGTCATCCAAGCAAGGGGTCCTTGATTGATTTGTCACTCCGCAAGATTTCTGTAGCGAAGATCTTGTATTTGATATTTCACATATTTGTTGTGTAATAGTCGTGTTGGTTTGGTCCACCGTGTTACGGACTCGGTATCTAGCTTTGTACCGGAAAAAGTGTAAGCAACGTTGTGAAGGCTTCTCCGCCAAGTGAAGGAGTTTGTTGACATAGTGCTTGAACTCTCGAGTAGGTGACTCGGGGAATGGAGTAGGGCAAGGAAGGTGTTCTTGTAGCCGAACCACTATACATCGGTTGTGTCTTCTCTATCCCTTTGCTTTACTTTATTTACTTGCTTTATCATTAGATCTATTCTTTCTCTACATCCGTAAGATCTCACATATTAACGAATCTAAAGTTTTTTGAAACTAACTTAAAATGGGAAAAACTATTCAACCCCCCCCCCTTCTAGTTTTCCACAGGGTTTATTCCAGTACTAGCTCTGTCTCAGTCCGCACTCTTCCCATATTCTCATTTTCTCCTTTTTTTCAATATACCTAAGGACTCTACACTATCTAGTGGATTGTCCCTGGGTAAATCTCTCCGGCTCTGGCTAGATCGTGGGAACAAATACCTAGCCTCACCATCCTTATAACTCCATGCATAAAGTAAAATTGGTCGGTCTTTTGGTATTGTTCTTCCGCCTCGAAACCAATTGAAAACCATTTGAAAATCAATCAAGGTACTTGTGATATAAAATCAAAGTATTTTGTACCTTAATTGTTTTTGATATTTTAGAAATGCTCCCCCTCAACATGTGCTTCAAGTATTAGAAATTATTTTTAGCAAATGGAGGCAAGAGGACTTTTGAAATCTTAGATTGAGAATGAAAGATCCAATCTTTTGATTAACATTTTCTAAAATGATCATCATCACTTCCCGATCAAATCTAGTATTTAAATACTTTGGATGAAACACTTTGGGAAGGATGAGGTTTTCTTTAATTCGCTCCCCCTCAATATGTGCATCGAGATTCGAAAGAGTTTTGCACATATCAGAGGGAACCTGCACTTTGAGACAAATCAATCACGTTTCAATTCCTTTAGGTTTAAGATAGATGATCCCCCTTAACATGTGCATGGAAAAATGGAAATCGTTTGGCACATGTAGGGAGGAGAGCTTGTTATTATATTTCTAAACCACTTATCGAATTGTTAGTTTATATCCAATTTAAATCGAAAATTCTCCCCCCGATCACAATTTTCAAATCCTTTGAGATTTGTGATCTCTATTGATTTAAATTCTTTTTGAAAACTTTTGAGGAGAAATGTGACTTGCTTTTGAAAAACATTTTAACTGATAAGGATCAGATTTTGAGACTTTAAACTCCATTGTTCAAACATGCTTAAGTATCTTATAAAAACACAACCTAGGTCTGGATCCAATTGTATAAAAACATTTTAAAACATTGTTCTTTTTTGATTATCCAAAAGTAGACTGATAACATCAAATTAGCTTGATCTTTTATATATCAAATTCCCGTGTTTATGGCCTCATTTGTATTAATATGGTACTTAATTCGTTCATATTCATTCATAATTTCAATCCTACTCACTTGAAGTACGATGATTCACATCAATTTGATATCTAGGCATTGCAATTCAGCAGCTAGAGTCTACTACAGGGAATATTTAGAATGACTTAATTATACTTTATAGGCTTAAATTAGAGATCTAATTATACTACATGGCTTAATTATACTTTATAGGCTTAAGTTGACATTTACAATTGGTCCCCTAAACAACCTTGATTTGAATGTGATACCCATGTCCACGCTTAAGAATTCATTACCTTCCTGTCATAGAACCTGTGAAACCGTTGATTAAAAACTTTATAACTCAATTTGCAGCTGTACCTACCTTGAAGATAAAAAAATCCCGAAATTGCATTGGTTAGCAGGATCACCAAATTCAGTGATGGGCACTGGTAAATATCCAACGGTTTCTCAACGACCCTTTACATCTTTCGGTGCGCCACTTTGTGCTTTTGCATTCTATAACCATTGAAGCAGATTGCTTTTAGCCTCAAGAGCTATTTTTTTGCCTCTTTTATAAATTTCATCCACTAAACTTTTATGTTATCCCTCTGCAAAAGAAATTAAAGGTATTTAAAAAGAATATTAAACAGTTTGGCAAGTGATACAGAATGTCCAATAAACACATGGATGTCAAGTTATAAAAAGCTTAACGATGAACATATGAACAATTTGAGCTTCAATATATACATTAATGATGCAACATTTCGGATTTGCCTGTGCAGGATTGAATAGAGGTGTACAGAATTCAGGTTTCACCCATAAAAGCTGAAACCGAACCGAAACTGAAAAATGCCGAATTGAATTTTTAAACGAACCGAACCAAAATAAATATTTGATTTTTGGTTTGGATATGGTTTTAGCAAAATTAATCAAAAATCAAATTCACATAAATATATATGTATTTTGTATATATTTATATATATAAAAAAACATTAGAATTCATATAAATATATCATTTTTAAAACTTGAAATGTTATTTTGTTGTTAAAAATCTCAATAAATAAATATTAATTAATTAAAATTAAGTAATTCGGGTTATTTGGCTCGGTTTAACCAATTCTTAATTCGGTTCGGTTTTACGCAAAAAAAATTAACCGAACCGAACAAACCGAACAACCCGATAACCGAACCGATGAACACCCCTAGGATCGAAGAACCGTAAGCAAAAATGCAAAATTGACATGAGTGACCATATGTGAAGTCGGTCGTTATGGACTGCAAAAAAATGTTATATCACTCTTATCTTTATACTTGAAGAAACGTGCATGACATACACTATAACATGAATCTCAATGCAAAGTATTTTTGTCTATGATCAAAAGAAGTGATATTTCACCACGACATGAAACATCCATCAAGAGCATGTAATATATTCTTGTAAGTCGGTCTAAATGTGACTATATAATTGATCAGAACAATCAGTGGAGTATCGATCGGCTTGTGTAAGCAAACTTTAAACAACAATCAATGTTCTAAGTTACCTTGTGTCGGTTGCCTATCAGCGAAGAAGATAAAATGAGGTAAAATTAAGGTATAAAAATGAGCAGGCTAAATAACATGTCAAAATGGGTCGTCTTTTGATATGGGCCGAGTTGGGCTCACTCACAAATATCATGTTATCCCAAACCTATTTACACATTAAGAATGGTCCATTTAGTCTATAATTCTTTATAATCATACGTATCTCAAAATTAATGACCGTATCAAACTCATGTTTTTCTAAAATTTGTCACTTTCGACCCATTTGACCCATTCTGACCCGCAAGTTAATAAGCTTATGTTTCTATCATAATAGACTCAAAACTACTTTTAATAGGTTTCCAAGTTTAATTTGAACATTGGGATATGAATACCACAAGATTTGGTGGCCTCGCACTCCAAACTGATGGCGTCTCGACGATAAATTCCTTGCGCCTAGGCCCTCAAAAATACAAATTTTGTTCACAATTTGTAACTAAGATATGTAATACGAGTAATTTTTTTTTAATACCAAAATTATTTGTAACATTCTTAGGTGGGTGGAAAACATTAGGAAAACATACTTTATATACATGCCTTAGTTCCAGCTTGTGTCGTTTGGCTTTTGCGTTCAATTGCTTTTTGTTTCCTTTCTTTCCTTCGTCGTTCATACTTGCAGCGATGCTATCTGGTCTTGTTGACATTAGGTTCGATCTGTGCCAACAAAGATAATAATATAAAGAACAGTAAAAATAGACGATGTAGTTCAAACTCATCAACCTACAAACTCATTTAGATAAAATGGGGACACATATCATTAGATGGGTTAAACGTGTTCGAGTTGTGTAACACCAACCCGCCAACCCGAAACTCACATGAATTGCCACCCCTATGTTGACCCATTTAGTTAAAAGAGATACTAAGAGAGGTGTTTGTGCGTGAAGCACCTTTTTAAGTAGTGCATTGTTAGCACAAAGCTACAAAGAATAAGTAACCCCAAACACCCCCTTATTACTTGGTACATGAGGATAAAAGTAGGGAAAGTATGTATGCCCAAACACCCTGTTATCAGTTGTTGTAACTTTAGCTAAAATAAATAAGTCTAAGGGTATAAAAGTATAAAGAATAAGTAATACCAAACACCACCTTATTACTTGGTACATGAGCAGTAAGTAGAAAAACAAAGTATTCCTAGACACCCTTTATATCAGTTGTACTTAATTCACTTAAAGTAGAAAGTGTTTATGGGTCAATCTTTTATATAGGGTTCACTATGAATTAAATTCCAAATTAAAAAATATATAACTTTTTCACGTAAGGAATGCATCTGGTTTCCTTTGTTTCTGGTCAATACGCATCCTGCAACTTAAGCACCAAGGCTAATACTCGCACAACTATTCCTCTGATGGTTGCGCCTCTTAGTCCTGGTTAATTAAAATCAGTTGGTAAATTTAAGCTCACATTTATATTCAAGATAATACAGACTAAGGCGACCCTAGTGGACGCGACAAAGTCATAACCAATAATAAACAACTGGTAGATAAAAATATTTGAATTGATACATAATATCTAGTTTCTATAACCCTGTTTGCAAAAAAAATGTTGTGTACAGTTATGGTAATAATACATCAGCACAAATCCACCATAACTCCTCATGTATAGAGTAAAATGCAACAAGTACACTATTCAATACGCAACCGAACATTATAACCTCAATAGTCTAGGACATTTTCACTCGAACCTGATAGCTTAATGCTTGGTATCGCATAAATACAAAGTAGTAAACATAATATGATCCTATCAGTTTGTACCTAGTTTCTGGTTCTTTCTCTATGTATGCCAGCAACCCCAACTCGGTTATTCAAATTACTATTGGCCGATTATTGTGGTATCCTTTTTATAAAATATCCATATAACATGTGCATATCAGCACGTCATATGAATGAAAAATGTTCACTTAGGAGCCCATATTATCGTGTACATTTATAGATAAATCAGATGAACTTTATAAAAATGACAGGCAAAAACTCTTGCGTTTGTTATTGTTGTATATCTAAACTATCTATCGTGAAACGAAATTCCACAAGTCGAGTAATTCGTTGGGTACCTTATATAGTATTCTAACTAATGACACGTTAGCATTTGTATTGTAAAATTGATCACCCTGATACCAACAAAATCCCAGATAAATATCCATAAAAACTACATTAAACCCACATCAAACATTGAAAATTTTACATCTGTATATGTTGTTTATGAACCGGTGACTAATGATCAAGGATTGTGACGGTGTGTGATGGTTGTTTAGGGTCGAGATGAGAGAAAGGGTTTTGTTTCTATATCAGATTTATGTCGAATGCTATATTGGACACTATTTGTTACTTCGTACAGATAAGAACTGGTTAGTACATGGGGATTTTTGATTTTTTTTCCTGAATCTGAGAAAAAAACGAATTTTATAAATTTGTGGCCAAATCAGGAAATATTTAAGGTTTTTTAACTCAAAAATTAATTTAAGAAAAATAATAGTAACTCAATTATTACTTAATAAAACTATTTCTTTGCATCTTAAGAGCCTGAAAACCATAAAAGATTACAATTTACCTCTAGCATGCAGATATCACCGAGCCTTTAAGTTCATCAAGGACAGTAGGATTCCTGCTTGACCATGAGCAAAGAAGGTTGCTTTTGTTCGTCAGAAGATAATTGGATTTAAGTACTTCACAGTTGTGAGTATATCTACACCAAAAAAAAGATTATCAACTAATATATCTTGAAGAGTGTAAATAAAAAAAAATAGCGCCACACAAATACTAACCATTTAGACTAAAATGGAAGACTATCCAAGCATAAGATATGACCTTCTACAGTCATATAATGATCAACCTGGTCTATTTTGAACTTCAAATTTAAGTATTCTATTATATGATATTAGTCATGGAAATACAACAACATATCATAACCATAATGTAAATATAATCGTATCCTGAAGAAAATACAACAGGATCTCTAGCTAATATGTATAGGACCTATATAACTTAACTTTATATAAAATAAATTCTTTGAATATACATGCCTAAGGCAAACCATAGTACCAGACAACAGTTGAAGGAATCTGTCCTAAATTTGTATGAAGTAAAGCCTTATCTAAGAACTATAGGTTACTAATGTAACTGTATATCAAAAATGACAATACAGGGAACTTTTGTCGACACCTCCATTATTTAGTAACAACAATGTTGTTGGATTAATAACGAATGTCTTACATACCATTGCCCTATCAGATTGTTCACAATTGTCCATACCGTACTTGGCACAGATTTAGCTTCAAAATCAAACATCGTCTGTTTGCATCGATATTGTGTCAACGGCATTTTCCAATCTACATCACCTAGACTTTAACATAAAGATAATTAAAATAACAAATCTTAAAATATGACACTTGTTCCAGTCTATCTACAAAGGCATTTGCTTATCGCTATATATCTTAATCCATGAACCTGAAGATTTATCATTACAAAAAAAAAAAAAAAACATATCAAATAATGTACGGTATTCGATATAATATTATACGAAGTACAGTAACATATCAATCCATATGATATCTCCTCAAAAAACATCCATTTTGACATAATTAATAATTACAACCTGCACACCTAACTCACAAGCATTTAACCAAAATATATGAATCTTACATACCAAGTAGAAAACACACTCTAATGATGTAGAAATTTTATATACCTTTGATCAAGTCAGAGATTGAAGGTAAGAGTACCACAAAACCTTCTCTAACAACAAAAAGAGACTTACACAGCTTCATAATTATATTTTCGGATTTTACCAAATAGAACCTTTTAACAAAAAAGAGTATAGGTTCAGAACTTCAGATACAGTTTACAAAAGGGGCGTTTAGGATTGCATATTAAGCTTATGATTGGCTTATTAAATTTATTGTATTTCCTCAACATAAGCAAATAAGCCAATAATCAATTATTGGTTCAAACACCTCATAAGTGCTTCTTTGTTTTTCTTTTAAAAAACACCAGAAGCCAATAAGCACTAAAAATATACAATTCTAAACACCCCGTAAAACTTCCTTCAATCAGAACAAAAAGTGGATGGGATATAAGAAACTTGGCATAAACCATATTACCTGGCTTGTGAAGAAGCTTCGTCGTTATCTTTGGCAGCAGTGCGGCGTTTCCTCTTTATGCCAAGTTGCCAACATCCTTCTTCATATCCAACACACTTTCTTGTGTAGTAAACTTGTTTAGCATCAGTACTGTGTGTAACACGTGCAATGCTGCATGAACAAAAAAAGGAAACACGTCAAAAGTTACCTATACCATAAAAGGGACATTTAGCAGCAGCACTGCGTGTAACATGTGCAACCTGCTGGTTATCATGTTGACGGGTGTTCCGGCAACAAACACTTACACAACCTCTTTAGCAGAATGAATCCTTTTTCTGACATCCTCATCGTTCTCTATAGTTTCATATTTGTATCCTTGCAATGTTAATTGATATTGGACAGCAACCGTTTCAAGGTGGAGATAGGGAACATGTTTTGCCATAAGTAATTTGAAATCGTTACACGTGGTCGACCCTTTGGTTATCCATAACGCTGCCATGTAATTCATTTTAATATCATGTAATCATAAGTTGTCCACCTAAGCAATATTTTTGTCCACCTAATTAGATATTATGTAAATTTAAGATTTTTTATATTTTTTTCGAAAATTATTTATAAAAAAGGAGCCTTGCAAGGATTGAACCATGTGTGTTTACCACTTAGGCAACAAATTATTTTGATAATTATGTTGCATATTATAATCTATAAATGCCTATAATTATATTCATAAATTTCAGATTTAATTTGTGTAAAAAGATAGTTGCCAAGATTCGAACTTGGATGGGAGGCACAAATAAACAACACCTCAACCACTAGACCAACACACGTTTTGTATTTTATCTTGCAAGTACAAATTTATAAACTCTTTCAACACCATTTTAATGAGATAAGGTATGAGAATACCTATAACTTAGGTGATAATGTAGGAAACCAATAAACCCTATCTCACGTAAAAAATTCATTCATAATATACTTTTCTTATAACCCTAATATCATGAATTTGTCAGCCATCTCCTCTAAAGATCATGACTTTTGTAAGCGTGGATTGAATTTAAAGGTATTTAATTTTTGGTTAAACCATCATATAGTATTTGAAATCATCATTATTGTTGAAATTGCATATGGTATAGCGATTTGAGATATAGACTGTACCATTTACAGATGGTTACCATTGTATCTAACTTCACATCCATTATACATAGCTACTGCTAGGTTTTATGACCATTCGAGCGACCGTGTTTGCAGCCATTTTTAAGGTATAAATCATATAGCATGCAAACCTTTTAAATGTCACACAATTGAGTAACGTTTTTTTTATAACTTTTTCATACTATGTATAAAGGAGATAAGCAACTACTTGGCCCCTCAAGTTAGTCGATGGTAGGCTGAAGCTCTACAAGCCCTTCAAGAGGTACAATTTTTTATCAATTCTTTTGGGTGTTATTTTCTGAGAACTCTATATTTAATACTTGATGAATGATTATTTTTATTTATAAATGTTTTGGTGATATTACAGGTTAAATCAATAGTAAGCTTAAAGGGATCACAAACGATGACATAAAGCACTAAATCATATATGGATAGATATATCTGATTCAAGATTTTGAACCTAGAACACAGATTATAAAAAGGATACAACAGAAACTAAAGACAGTTGAACTAAGAGCACAACATTATATTTTTCGGAAAAGCTTCAAACAAATTCTAGCTACTTGTCCGTACTGAAACGGTATAGCTGGGTGTTTGGATATATGTTGACACTGATTATGGGATTTATAAGCCGTACTCATATAACTTATTTATATTCTGTATCTCTTTGCCCAGGGATGCTTAATTCCTTCATATAAGACCCCTTGCGGGGTTGTTGATGGGTGTTCTAAATGTCTCCATTGTAATGCCGCATGTATGTTTTCCCCACTCATATCTTCAATCTCCTTTAATCATTACAAATGTTGGATCAAGGGTCTATTGGATGTTAATTCATTAATCCATGTTTAGGGGTCGTTGTGTAATTAGTTTATGTATTTAGAGTCGTATATGTAAAGTGTATAAGTTAAGGGGTCTAGTATGTCAAGAATAAAGTTAATAACCGAATGGTAGTTAATTTCGGTTATGGAAGTTAGTTATAGTTGGTTATGGAAGTTAGTTATATAGTTAGTTATTAGGGAAAAGTCACGATGGTTCGTATGTAAGTTTATAAATAGAAGTGTCTATGTATTGTAAAACACAACAGAATTCAATATATACAAAGTGTGAGTTTGTGTGTCGTGGGATTTGTTCATAAACATGTTTGATTCGAGCCCGAGATGATTCAGATGGGGCCAACATTGGTATCAGAGCGTCAGATGTTCGAATCAAACATGGTGTTTCAGTTTGTGTTTCATCAAAGGTGATCAGAGGAGTGCAACGTTTCAAGAGGAATACGCTTTGCAGATTGCAAGAAACTAAACCGCAAACACTAGAGAGAAGAACAATTTGATCAGGAGTATCAAATTGACAGACAATTCAGAGGAATTGTTTCAGAGAGGAGAATTGATCAAGGGAAGATCAATAGAGACATATTGATTCATGGGAATCATTTGAGAGAAGAACCGACCGTGAGCAGACCGGTCAGAACGGGTTAGAGAAACCCAAATTCGATTCAGAAAAGTCGAATAGAGAGAGATAGATTGATTCAGGAAATCAATCAAGAGAAGAAACCGATCATGAGCATATCGGTCAATCAAGATAGAAGGCTTGGTCATGTGATACGATCAAAGCAAAGTCGTGTGATGCGAATTGATACAGAAGAGAGGTTGTGTGAAATAACTAAGTTAGCCGTGAAGAATGATTCGTGAAGAACATATCAGTGACTGATCAAATTGAAGACGGTGTGATGCCAAAGATGAAGACCAACAAATGGGCGTTGGCTTGTTTGAAGAAAACGAACCGTGAAGGTTGAAAATGGAGAAAGAAAACTGTGAAGAGTCAAAGTAATGGAAAGCTACAAAAGCAAGTTTGTGTGAAGAAACCGCGAAGAAGATATAATCTGTGATAGATGATCAAGAAAAGTAGAAACCTATAGTTTTTGGGTGGTCGTGAATTGAAGAATTGAGAAAGATCGAAACCATTGTTGCTGTGTTGAAAGACGAAACCAAGACCCGCTACAACATGTTCAAGATAAAGATGATCGAGTTGAAGACATGAAAATGTTGAAGACATGGATTAATAAATTAAGGAGGAGTATTGGATGTTAATTCATTAATCCATGTTTAGGGGTCGTTGTGTAATTAGTTTATGTATTTAGAGTCGTATATGTAAAGTGTATAAGTTAAGGGGTCTAGTATGTCAAGAAAAAAGTTAATAACTGAATGGTAGTTAATTTCGGTTATGGAAGTTAGTTATAGTTGGTTATGGAAGTTAGTTATATACTTAGTTATTAGGGAAAAGTCACGATGGTTCGTATGTATGTCTATAAATAGAAGTGTCTATGTATTGTAAAATACAACAGAATAAAATATATACAAAGTGTGAGTTTGTGTGTCATGGGATTTGTTCATAGACATGTTTGATTCGAGCCCGAGATGATCCGGATGGGGCCAACAGGGTCTGGATGAAGTTGTAGATAACTGTATCGTTCTTTTTCCCTTCCGCAGGAATGCTCAATGCAATCTGAATTTAAGCAAGAGCGTTTGTAAAGATTGTCTAAACTCCAGATATATATCACTCATCATAAACTCTAATCCTTCCGATCCTTATCAGGTTTTCTACTTTTTATATTTTCATTTATTCCTTTATACTTTCTGACATTCGTTATTTATTTTGCCATTGGGAGATTATTAACAAGTCATTAGTGATATACAAAATTGGGATCATACTCTTGATTTAAAAAAACGAATACTCGTCTGGTATCTCTATTTACTTTGACAATGTATGTTAACATTTTATTTACTTATCTCAACTTTTATTGATAATTAAAAGCACAATTTGTGAAAAAAATTGTGCATATTTTGTAATTTTGTTGATTAGAATTTGATTTGTGCTTTTGTTTTATAATAGATTGTATCAGTAACCCTTGAAAATTTTGTGGACACACCAGACAACCAAGAAAGTGCACAAGAAAACACATATCATAGACCATCAGTCTTGGATGTAAAAAGGATGTTAATAAACGTCGTTAGCTTTAAACTGGTGTCCAGATGGGGTAAGTGCACCTCTAATAATATATTTGGTTATGGCTCATGCTTAATTATAGTTAATACACTACTATAGCACTTCCCTTTTAGTTCGTAATTCATAAATATAATGATTTTAGACTTGCAGTATGCTACATTAAGTTTCTTATATTCCTTTGGTTCATGAAGGATTCATGAGCGGATACTTGTCATGATCTTAAATTTGATTGTGTATATTACATATGATGTAATCGTCAAGTATGCTTCAGGACACCCACTACGGCATTTTCATTGCCATCCAAAGACATGATTGGCCTTGCTAAGGTTGGAAGAGCAGATTCTATTGGACGACTAGGCCTGGTCCATGGAGTCGCGAATTGGGTTCTTACCAGTATTTTTTATATTTATTGATTTTTATATGCAGGCAAGTAGGGCATTAAGAGGGCTATAAAGGGTCAAATTCTAAAAAGCTGGTTTAAGAGGGTGTTTGGGATTGCTTATTTAAGTGCTTTTCTGCTTGCTTATCGGATGTAGAGTGTTTGGATACTACTATTTGTTTGGCACTTAAAAATAAACACGTTAGTACCTCCTAACTACATGAAACCTTCTAAATTAATTTAAACTTTATCTATGTGCACATATTTAGGTAAGAAAGGGTAAAGAACTCGGCCTGAGTCATAATATACATGTTTTGACCCGTTAACCAACCCATCTAGGAGGGTACATAACTCGGGGTTAAAGCCGTAAAACCAAATCACAACCATTCTTTCAAAGACCCGCATACTCGATCCTTTCTGGTAATACTCCAACACTAATAATAAGAGAAATTTTAAAATTTTTGTACCTTCGCTAACTTTGAGCAGATCCATTGGCATTTCCAATTTTTCTTCAATTCAGTGTATTGTACAATCAGTATATCCAATCATAACTAATTACTACTTCGGATCTTGAACCATCATAGATAGTTTGAAATTTTACTAAAAGGGACAACTAAAGAAGGTCTTTTCTTCCACCCAAAAACAAAATAAAACTAATCAACGTTTTTCCCCCTCTAAAATGATGGAGTTGAAATGGGATTCTAAGCATCTGACAAAGTAAAAATAGCTGGAACGGAAAAAAGTACCTACATTTAATTTATTAATTATGTGTCAAAAAATGTCCTAAAGAAAAACAACAGTTTGATGCTCTGAATCATTGCCAGCTCCCCCTAAATGTACAGCAATTCTTAGGATCACATTTGAACTCCAATTCAGACTCCTGAAGCATTCTTGACACCTCTTGATTCCATCCAGTGGCTTCATTCAATCATCAGTGACGCGTAGAGGTGGCAAATCAATGGGTCAATCCGGGTAATGTTTTATCTCTAATGGGTACTCGGTCCTAATATTTTCATGAAACCTTCTAATGTTTTTAGTGCAGCCTGTAATTCACAATATAGGTTGACCAAATAGTTACAAAAGGGACGGGTTGGCGACATGGGTGCGTGTGTAAACTGGTCATCCGGGTTGTATTTTGAAAGGGTTGTAGCAGCAAAATCAGCAAAAGTTGCAACAGGCGCACTCCTTGCAGCAGCGTAAGAGTTTGCATACCCCTCCAGTAGTTGCAGCCAGACTTGCCTGAATTTGATCCGTATGATGCCAAAACAATGCTACTTACCTGGGAAGTTGTGTAAAGATTTTTCTATAGTCGAGACATTTCTAAATCTTTCTTTTTCTAATATTTGTCAGCACCTTTAATTTTTATGTTAAATGTTTGACTTTTTTGCAGCCCAAACTCACCATATCTGGCTTCAGTTGTTAATGGTCCTGGTAAGAACATCGTGGCACCCCTGGCTCAATGCACAAGACATATGTGCCCGATACGTGTTCACTGGCAGGTGAAGCTTAACTACAAGGATTACGTCTATATGGTATAATGGTTTTCTGTTTTATTTGATTTTATCCTACCTTTGATGCTATGACACAGGCCTTCTGTAGATGTTATTTTTTAGGTCCTTTTAATACGATATATATCACATCACTACAAATAAAGTTTAATTCTTAAAAAAATGAAACATTAATTTAATCTGGTCTTCTTTTTCTTTGTCATGCACAGTCCCAGGTGAAGATTATGGGAAAAGCATATTATTCATGTTTTTTTGGAGGCTTAAGGTAGATCGTTACTAATATTTTGTTTTTATTTATTTTACTTCCATCTCATATTCTCTATAATGTGTCGGTGTTACTGTTTGCAATGTATGGGCAGACTACATGATGATAGCTACAACAATGTGGTTAGTAATAATTGCCTTTAAAAAAAATAAAAAAAATGTGGTTAGTAATAACATTTTGTTCTCTTTTTTAACAACTGAATTTGCCTATTATAGTTAGTCGTTGCATATTATGCACGATTGCATTTATGACTATTAATTACATATTCCAGTGCTGATCAAGGGCCCTTAGGGAGGAGAACCCAAAACTACTTATGGCTGCATCTGCCTTGTGTCTCCCTATCCAACCACTCATGGTTTCAGCTGTTCATACTGGGATGATGGAGGTACACATTTACATCATCAAAATTGTTTAACTATTCGGCATTTGTTTATATTTTTAAGACTAAAATACACGGTTGGTCCCTAAACTTGGCACAATGCTTCGCGATGGGACTAAACTGGGCCTTTTCATCGTTGGAGGTCCCTATTTCAAGTTTTTCACTCGTTACAGGTTCTTTGACAAAGTCAATGTCTGATTTTTGTTTTGTAGTCGAGGGTATTTTAGTCCATACACATTTATATTTTACCCCTTCATCTTTCATCCTCGTCATCATCTCCCCAAATCATCCTGGTCATCATCTTCCCAAATCATCATCTCATGAAGCATGAAGATAATGTACTAGCATGTGGATGCAATTTGGGGTTGCATACGAGGACATAGAGCCACAGATCAAACAATTTAACTAAATAATCAAATACAATCTTCAATACTTCAGGTTCAGCACACCTTTTAATTTCTTATTTCACTGCACTAAAAAATATACGTATATATATAGGGCATATAATAACTAGCCTTTACACCACCATTAAACATTCAAAAAAATAACTACTAAGATGTAGACCATTTTAAAACTCATGCAACTGTATTAGAAAAAGGTTTCCAATTGGCAATTTACATAAGTGGCAAAATGGGTCATGTTAGATTATATTTTTTAAGCATGGGTCAAATTTGACCCATTTGAAGACAGGGACATAACACGAATCAACTCATTTATAAGTAAATGGGTTGAAATTGCCCCTCAATTAATTTCTTTTGTAGCGAACTAATCAACCAAACACTTTGGTTTAGATCATCATGGACTCTTTTCTCATAAGCTTTTGGAACAAAAAGGTTCAGTCACCTCGCACTACAAAGGTCGCATGAGACGCGGTCAACAAGACCAAATTTCTGATTTGAGAGATGAAAGGATAATGGTGACAAATGACAATACAACAAGAAATACTTTTAGTCAGTATGTTTTTCTTTGTCCCCCAAACAGTTACAAGTGACTACAAACAAAACTCAAGTGCAGTTACATATTTTCATGGCCTTCTCAGTTTTGAGCATTGATACAATGCTTTTTTGTAACTTTATATGTATAGTCTTTCTTGACCAACACTAGTCAAATAACTGTAAATCTTACAATTGTCGATAAAGTTTATTTCGTCAATGAGAGGAGGATCGCTCGGATCGAATTCAGAAGTATTATATATCTTTACAAACATGGTCATGGGTGGCATCATAAATTTTTACTCAAGTTTATTTAAATGCTTTTCAATTAAGCCCAATCCAAGCTCATGTAGAAGTAGCTCACGGTTGACTTTTTCGTATACACAGAAATCACCATGAATTTACATGCTTAAAAGAACAATTCGAAGAAGAAAAAAGAAAGCAATTTATTCAGTTAACATGTTGTGGGTACACAGTCCTCTAATTGATTTCAATGTATTTTACACACCTCCATAGGGTACCCCTTGATTCACAATTCTCATTCTAAAATTCTCAAATCTCGAAAAAATACATAAAAAATGGATGAAACACAAGAAAATAAACAAACCGAAAACAAAGTTACTTTTAACTGTGGCAAGCCAGTGAGTGGGTCGAGGAGAGCCGGAGATTCATCAGACAGCACAACCGGACCACCACCAGGTCTTGTGCAAATGAAGTAACTGACATCTCCCTTAGATCTCTGGGTTGAAATATTATCTTTAATTTCTGGGGGAGGGGCCAAAGCTTCCACATCCTTCATATCCTTAATCCTAGCATCTTGTAGTATCGACTTGTCACCAATTATGTAGCTATCGAGTCAAGATGGGAACACAACAAAATCATCAGTATATAGATTACATAGACCTTCTACATGTTTGTTTGGCCAGTGTTTTTTTTAACGTGAGTTTGACCAATAACATATGTTTGGGGAGATGAATGATTTGGGGAGATGATGACCAGGATGATGTTGGGGAGATGATGATTTGGGGAGATGAATGATTTGGGGAGATGATGACGAGGATGAAAGAAGAAGGGGTAAAATATAAATGTGTTATAAAAGTATAAATGTGTATGGACTAAAATACCCTCGACTACAAAACAAAAATCAGACATTGACTTTGTCAAATGACCTGTAACGAGTGAAAAACTTGAAATAGGGACCCCCAACAATGAAAAGGCCCAGTTTTGTCCCATCAGGAAGCGTTGTGCCAAGTTTAGGGACCAACCGTGTATTTTAGTCTATTTTTAATATAAATGTGGTAAATTTGAATATCATTGACGTCCATAGGCACTTGTGTAAGTTGGATAAAATGATCTAGGGCAGGTTCATTATCAAGATCATCTAACTCCAATCGTCTACAACAAGATTGAATAGCAGAAGTAGCAACTTTTCTCGTATCTTCTTCCATCTCCCAAAACACAGTCTTAATTGATTGTGTGGACATTTCAGAAAGTTCTAATCTTGTCTTCCCTATTTCCACGTATACATCTATCAGCTTATGCTCTATGACAACATCTTTCAACAACTCAACATTAGCAGCTTCACTCAAAGTAAAAAACTGTCGTCCAATGTACAACCAGGCTTAAGAAAGTAGAAATAATTGGTTTGTCCAATCTCATAACCGATTTGGGTTATGAAGGCATCCATTTCATCAACGGATACCTCTTTTATTTCCACATGATCAACAAGGCATTTCTTGCCTCCTTGATATATTCTACCTGGAAAGTATTTGAATGTACCTTCATAATGGAACATCATGCTAAAGGATCCTGGTTCACCCGCTGTATAAAAAATGTACAAAAACAATGTTAAGCTAAAGTTACCTAAAAGGGGAATAACTTAAACAGTCGTACTAACATATGATTGTAATAGACTATAACCAATAAAGACTTACAATATCTCCTGATTGCATCTTTTTCCTCAATTTCATGATCATCAAAGAAAGGATATTCTCTTATTCGCCATAGAGTAAATTGATGAGTGTCTAAATACTCATCATTTTTGTACCTTTTAAACTGCAAAATCATCTGAAAACACTCAGAAATACATCAAAATGATAAAAATATCACAAATAAGTGTTTTATATGTTTTAAATGCAAAGATATCAAAATCTGGTGAAAAACGTATCAAGTTTGCATAATTGGCAGTTTTAGTCCCCAAGTTTAAAAAGTTGTCAAAAACAGTCCCTGGTAAATCCAAATAAAGAAAAATATCATTTTGAGTCCCTAGGGATTCCTAAGTTGTCAAAATTGGTCCTTGAAACTTAAAATTACAAATTTACAACTTAGGTCCCTGAACTTTGGAAATTGGCAAAAATAGTCCTTTGAAAATAGGAAAATGGCAAGTTTAGTCCTTGCACTATTAAAAGTTGTCAGTTTTAGTCCTTATGGTAACTTTGGAAAAATGGTAGGAATAGTCCTTCAAGATTTCAGATTTTGCAACAATAGTCCTTGTCAAAATAACCTAAACAAGCCTTGTCAAATCTAATTTAGACCCCTGCCAATTTACCCCATTTGGACCCCCAGGTCAAACCCAAAATCAAACCAGATAATACGCGCCCCACACTGTTTATCTTCCACCTCCTGCTTCTGCACTCCACCTGCTCCATCCCATCACCTTTCTCCTTTTCTTCCACCCTCATCATCATCCACCACCCACAATTAATGCCACCCCCCCTACTTGCCTGTTACAGAGCCCTACAAGTCAAATGTCTGCTTCCCGTCAAAATGGAAAAATGGCCAAAACACTCTAAACTCTCTCATTGGCCAAAATGAGAGGTAGGATCTGCTCTAAGGACACGTGTAAGCTCATTTGAAGCATAAAAGAGGAGAAAGAAGCAGAGAAGAAAGAGTCTTAGTTTTTTTAAATTTCATGAATGTCGTTTTTCTTTGAATGTTTTAATTAGTTCACAACTTTGTAATATCAAGCTTTATTGTATTAATACTAAACCTTTTGATCATTATAACTCAGTTTTAAAGCTTAATTCAGTGGTTTATTTATATTTAAAGTTTGCAGTTTTACTGTTTCAAATGTTAAATTCAAGGTCCTGAATTCAAGCTTCCCATAGCTTATTTTTCAGTTCAGAAAAGTTTACTTAAGCTGCTATAGCTTTTTGTAAGCTTGGGGAATCAATTTCAATCAGTTTCAAGCACAAATGGTGGAAAGTCAACGAAAGTTAACATTGGAGCAAAAATGGTATGAATTGGAAATGGGTTGAATCAGAACGGATTTGGGTTGCTTTACAATCAGTTGGGTTGGTTAGGTTAGATAATAGTCCTTGGGTTCATTGGTTCTGTTTGTACAAGCCACTGTGGCTAAAGTTCAATTTGTAAGTGATTTTTTAGTCTCATCAACATAATCTGTCCTTACCATTTTAAGTAGTTAAAATTAGTTTAATAAGTAGTAATTAGGTTATTAAAAGTCAGTTTGATTGCCTGCTTTGTTCATTGTAACAGTTAGCTTAAATTTGTTTGCAAAACAGTTGATACAGGTGTGTTTGGATTTACCCTTAAATCTGTCTCATAGTTTATGCAGTGGATTATAGTTGTTGGTTAATGTTTGTTGAGTCCAAATAAACTCCTTTCGTCATAATCTTGCACTGCACACATTCAAAAGTCAAACCTCTTAAAATCTGTCTAACTACTAAATCTGTTGTGATCAAGGATTTTCAAATCCTTGATTTGTGTTAAGAAGTTGTATCCATTGCTTGCATTATACTTGTTCTATCATATTACATCAGTATCAAACCAAAAATTGGATTCAAAGTTCAAGAAAGTCAAACTTATATCAACTATCAAAAGTCAAAATATTTGATAAAACCAGTTTTTGGCCAACTAGCAAGATTTTTCACAGACTAATCTTTGGGTCAAATCAAGCCAAACTTTGGGTCTTATAAATTCTCTTGGTCTAGTTTCTTATAAGTATTTTTGTTGATTTTTAGTAATTCTCTAAAGCACTCAAATAAGCTCATCAAGTAGGGCTTATGTCCCTGCTCCATATACTCGATTAACACTGAGTTTTCTCAGCTTGTTGCTAAGCTTGTCCAGAGCTCATTAGAGCTTTTCTTGGTCTGATCTTTGGTTGAAAGGTACTTGACCAGGTCTAGTTTAGATCTCAATAACTGGTTTTGATTTCCAGCTTATTGGTTGGCTTTTGCTTAAGCTCAAAGTAGCATTCAAAAACTGTTTTAGCAACTTAACTCAAATCAATCAAATCACAAGCAGTTGCAATTCAAAGGTCAAGACTTGTTGATTTTAGTTGTTTTAGACTACTCTTAGCATAAAATAGCTTCTGTGAAGGTTTGGTGGTCCTTGGTTCTCACTTGCTTATTCAAGGTGCTTATTAATAAGCACTTACTATAGCAGTTCCATAATCTTCCACACAACACCATGTTTTTCTATTTTTCCTAGATTCCTAGTATAATTTTAGAGTTTTCCTGAAATTTTCACATTTTTCCATAACAGTTTGCTATTTTTCTTAATTAAAAACAGTTTCTAGGATTATTTAAATAGCTTTTAATACAAATAATTCAGAAAAAGTCCAAAAAATAATTTTTCATTTTTATTAAGTTTAGATAAATATAAATAGTAAAAAAGTAATTTTCCAGATTTTTCATAGTTTATTTTGTAATTTTTAGTAATTTAATTAGTTTTAAATAGTCTAAAATCCATAAAAAATAGAAAAATAATCAGAAAAATATAAAAATAGTTTTGAAAATTCTTTTTGTCATTTTAGATTTTTCCAAGTCTTAATTTTATTTTTCTAGCTTTATTTCCTATTTTCTTGTAATTTAGGTTATTATTAATTAGTTAAAAATAGTTTTTAATCAATAATAATTAATTAAATAGTTATAAAAATAATTTTCTTTTTCTTAAAATTTTATTATATCATTAGGATTGTAAAAATATCATTTTCATATCTTTAGGATTAATATTGTGTAAGTTTCACGTTTTTGTTTGTACGTCACGTAGATTTTAAATTCATTTTATAAAACATAAAACAAAAAACATCATTTTAATTATAGTGATAGCGTTTATTTAATAGATTTTAACTTTTTAATCTCCTTTAATCTTCTGTAGTTTATAAACAAATCAAAATCCTTACTGACCACTATCCTTAGTGGTTATTCGACATCTGATTGTGTTAAACACCAGTCAACCTCCATGGGACTTAACGACCCGGGAATCCACTGTATTCTCCTGATCTTCATTGTATTTGTGCTCTGAGCTGTTTTAAGTTTCTTACAGTTGGTCATTCACAAGTGGCTAGCTTGCGTGAGATAACTTGACGGTTCAGCACAGATCAAATTTTGGCTTGGCTGGGGGAGGCTTTTGTAAGCGTGTTCTAAGCATTTTCGAGACCGTACTTGCACATATATCACAGTTTGTAAAAAGTTTTCTGTAAAGTTAATATAAATCAAAAAGTTCATTAACACTTTTCCTAAAGTGTTAAAAACACCAAACAAAATATAAAACAACAAAACAATCGTAACGTTTTCTAGCTTGTGTTTCTTTTAAGGTGATTCTTAAAGAAATACGATTTGGTTAAACGAAACGATACCAAAAATATTGTCCAAAAAGTTTTTAAACCCATCAGCACAAATCATTACCTACGTCTTTTCAGTGATACTTAATATACATAAAAATCAACCACCGCAAATCAAGGCAGTGCACTACCTAACTGGGGGTGCGACCATAATAAGTTCCCGAACATCAGATTTAAAACTTGCCTTTGTGTCACTTGTGATTTGGTGTACCTTTTTCAAAGAAGCCATTTCATTTGTGATTATTGGTTAAGTTCACTTGTGTTTTGCCTCATTTGTTTTGGCTGATTTTTATACTTAGTGCATGCGCACTCGTTCTTCAGCTCTACAAGTCCACTTTCGAGCTTGGCAAGATTCCTCGTAGACGTAGAGGACGTTCGCTCCTTCAGCTGTGGTGAGGAACGTCTACCACCACCACCACCTGCCGTAATGGCAGAAGACAAACCGATGAATGAGCTTCTCCAAGCACCCATCGAGGGTTACGGAGATGCCATTGTTGTCCCGCCATCGTGGGCTGACACTTTTGAGCTCAAAACCGGGTTACTTAATCTTGTAACCCAAAGCCAATTCTATGGTTTTGAGCGGGATGATCCTCATGCACACATTCGATGGTTTAACAAGATTGCATCTACCATCAAGTACAAGAATGTCCCACATGAAGCTATCAAGCTTCTTCTGTTCCCATTTTCTCTAGAGGGACAAGCCCGGAATTGGCTTGAGAAACAACCCCCTCGTTCCATTGAGACATGGGAAGATTTAGTCACAAAGTTTGTGAACGAATTCTATCCTCCATCCAGAACCACAAGTCTTAAGAATGAGATAATGAAATTTTCTCAGAGATTTGATGAATCATTCGGGGAGGCGTGGGATCGTTACAAAGACTTGCTCTGCAAGTGTCCGCATCATGGTTTTACCGAGTTAATGCAAATGGATACTTTCTACAATGGTCTGCACCAAGGTGATCAAGACTCTCTAAATGCCTCCGCGGGAGGTAATTTCCTGAGCAAGACCACAAAAGAAGCCTTGCAAATAATTGAAAACAAGTCCCGGGTCCGCCCTTTCCGAGCAAAGACATATCAATCTCAGTCTAAGGCTGGACCTTCTACTTCATCTCCCGTGAGTACATCTAGCACCAATGCTAAGATTGACAAACTCACGGATATTGTTCAGGCTTTGGTTCTTGCTAACCAGAAGAAAGTCACTTTCACACAAGCACCAACGTATGGTGAAGTGAAGAAAGTTGAAGTTTGTGTTACTTGTGGTGGTCCTCATGCATACTACAATCTGTATGCCACCGATGGTAGTCCTTTTGAAGCTAATGCTATAGCCGGTACTTCAAATCAAGGAGGTAATCAATACCGTCCTCATAATGAACCAAACTACCGTGCTAACACTTATCAGGCACCACCCGGTTTCAACCGAATCCTAACCGAATCGAACCAACCAAGAATGAACCAAGGTTATCAAAACCAAGGTAATTTCTATTCCGGTCCCAACCAAGGTTTCCAACAACAAGGAAATCTTAATCAAAACACTTACAATCGAGGGAATCAATTTGGGGAATATGAACCTAATCAAGGGAATTCGCTATAACAGAACATAAGGCCTCAAATCCCTCCACCTCCTCCTGTATCAACATCTGATGAGCTTTTAAGGCAATTCATGAAGTCTCAAGAGGAGACAAACAGGTGTTGGTCGTCAGATCGATGAACTAAAGAAGTCTTTAAATGATCGACCCTCGGGCTCAGGTACTCTACCTAGCAACACGATCGCTAATCCGAGGGGCGATGCAAAGGCGATCACAACCAGGAGTGGTACTTCATATGATGGACCTGCTATTCCTACTACCTCTTCTTCTTCTCTCCCGAAGGTAGTGGAAAGTGAACCTGAGGCGACAAAGGACAAGGAACTTCCTACTAATAACGGAGGAACCAATACTGTCCATCCTCAGGTTGTCCAGAAACCAAAATCCAATCCAGAGTTGTTTTGAACCTCCTGTAGCTCCCATTGGAAAATCCAAATCTTCTATCCCTTACCCATCACGTTTACATGAGCAAAAGCTCGCGAAAAGCCGCCAGTCAACAAATGGAAAAATTCTTTCAAATTTTCCAAGAACTTCATTTTGACATAAGCTTCACGGATGCTATCATGTTGATGCCCAAGTTTGCATCAACTCTCAAACACATGTTAAGCAACAAGGAAAAGCTGTTTGAAATGGCTAAAACTCCTCTCAACGAGAACTGCTCTGCAGTAATCTTGAAGAAGCTTCCCGAGAAGCTTGGAGATCCTGGAAAGTTCCTCTTACCTTGTGTATTTCCAGGAATGGTTGAATGCTTTGCCTTAGCCGATCTTGGTGCAAGCATAAACCGATGCCTCATTCAGTATAGAAGAAACTTTCTCTTCCGGATCTTACTCCTACATGCATGACTCTCGAGCTTGCAGATCGTACAATATCCCGTCCGCTTGGAATTGCCGAGGACGTATTTGTGAAAGTAGGAAAGTTCCATTTTCCATCTGACTTTGTAGTTGTTGATTTCGATGCTGATCCACGGGTTCCTCTCATTGTTGGAAGAGGATTCCGAGAACGCCGTGCTCTCATTGATATATTTGAGCAAGAAATCACATTACGTGTTGGTAATGAAGCTGTCACCTTTAACCTTGATCAAACTTCGAGGTACTCCGCAAACTATGATTCGAGTCGGTTAACCAATCGATATCATTGATGTTGCTTCTGAAGAGTACTCTCAAGAAGTTCTGGGTTATTCTCATAATTCTGTGAGTGGAAATCCCACCACATCTTCTCAACCTATCATAGCCAATTCTACTCCTCCTCTCACTCCGTTTGAGGGAAGCGACTTCATCTTGGAAGAGATTGAAGCATACTTGGCTAGTGATTCTGTTCCATGGGAAATTGATCACGCTCCAATTGACATCGAGGGGACATACTTCTCATTGAGAAAATGCTTAAAGATGATCATTCATCAACCCCTCACATTAGTGATGCAATTCTTGAAGAGATTAATCACCATGAGATTAATCCGGAGGGAGATATTCTTATTCTTGAGAAGTTGTTAAATCAGACACTTCTCCTCCTCCCCCTCCCGTCAACCTTCATAACAAGGAAGTCAAGTCAGTTGAGAAAACTGAAGAATTTCCTCAAGTCGAACTTAAGGACTTACCACCTCATCTCGAGTATGCATTTCTAGAAGGTGATGATAAATTACCTGTCATTATTGCTCGAGATTTGAGTAAAGATGAAAAGACTGCTCTCATAAAGGTCTTGAAGTCACACAAGCAAGCAATTGCTTGGAAACTCTCCGACATTAGGGTATTAACCCTGAGTTCTGTACTCACAAAAATCTTGATGGAGGATGACTTCAAGCCAGCAGTTCAACATCAGAGAAGGGTGAATCCTAAAATCCATGATGTTATCAAACAAGAGGTTATCAAACTTCTTGATGCAGATTGATTTACCCTATCTCAGATAGTCCTTGGGTTAGCCCAATTCACTGTGTTCCAAAAAAGGGTGGCATAACTGTTGTCACGAATGAAGAAAACGAGTTAATTCCAACTCGATTGGTTACGGGATGGCGTGTGTGTATTGACTATCGTAAGTTGAATGACGCCACCCGTAAAGACCATTTTCCTCTACCCTTCATGGACCAGATGCTTGAGAGATTAGCAGGGAATGAGTACTATTGTTTCCTTGATGGTTTCTCAGGTTACTTTCAGATCCCCATTGATCCACAGGATCAAGAGAAAACCACATTCACCTGCCCATACGGAACTTTTGCCTACAAACGAGTATGCCCTTTGGCTTATGTAACGCTCCTGGCACGTTCCAACGCCAGTATGATGGCCATATTACACGACATGATCGGGGAAACAATGGAGGTGTTTATGGATGACTTCTCAGTCATCGGGGATTCATTTCAGACTTGTCTCTCCCACTTAGACAAAATGCTTAAAAGGTGTGAAGACACCAATCTATGTCTAAACTGGGAGAAAAGCCACTTTATGGTCAAAGAAGGCATAGTCCTTGGCCATAAGATTTCCAAAAATGGGATGGAGGTAGATAGAGCAAAAGTTGATGTTATTGCTAAACTGCCTCATCCCACTACCGTCAAAGGTATTAGGAGTTTCCTTGGTCATGCCGGATTTTATCGCAGATTCATACAGGATTTTTCCAAAATCGCTCACGGTAATGACCCATCTTCTTGAAAAAGAAGCTCCTTTTATCTTCTCTCCTGAGTGCGTCAAAGCTTTTGAAACACTGAAGAAAAGGCTTACGGAAGCACCCATTCTAGTTGCCCCGACTGGGATTTACCCTTTGAGCTCATGTGCGATGCAAGTGATTTTGCTATCGGTGCAGTCTTGGGGCAACGCAAAACAAAGCATTTTCAGCCTATACATTACGCAAGTAAGACTATGAATGAAGCTCAAACCCATTACACCACTACATAAAAAGAACTATTAGCTGTGGTGTATGCGTTTGAAAAGTTTCGGCCATACCTCATCTTGACCAAATGCGTAGTGTATACGGATCACTCGGCTCTCAAATATCTCTTTGCAAAACAAGATGCAAAGCCGAGATTGCTCCGTTGGGTTCTCCTCCTCCAGAATTTGATATCATTATACGTGATAAAAAAAAAGGAGCTGAGAACCTAGCTGCTGATCATCTGTCCCGATTAGAGAACCCTCACCAGATGTGTTCGAGAAAAAGGAAATAAATGAAACGTTTCCTCTCGAGACACTCAATGCGGTTTCTTTTCGTGGAGACTCTTCTACCCCATGGTTTGCTGACTTCGCAAATTACCATGCGGGTAACTTCATAGTGAAAGGGATGTCGTCCCAACAGAAGAACAAATTCTTCAAGGATGTAAAACATTATTTCTGGGACGACCCCTACTTGTTTAAAATTTGTGCGGATCAAGTCATCAGGCGATGTGTATATGGTCAGGAAGCTATTGACATTCTCAAAGCTTGCCATGCTGGACCTACTGGGGACATCATAGCCCCAACTACACCGCCAAGAAGGTGTTTGATTCCGGATTCTATTGGCCCACAATCTACAAGGATGCCCATGAATTCGTCAAAGCCTGTGATGCTTGTCAACGTCACGGGAATATCTCACAAAGGAATGAAATGCCACAAAACGCCATTCAAGTGTGTGAGATCTTTGACATCAGGGGCATTGACTTTATGGGGCCATTCCCTTCTTCTCGCGGTAATAAGTACATACTCGTGGCCGTTGACTACTTGTCAAAATGGGTTGAAGCTAAGGCTTTGCCTACCAACGATGCCCGAGTTGTAGTGAAATTCTTAAAATCCTTGTTTGCTAGGTTTGGAACTCCACGAGCCATAATCAGTGATCGTGGTACGCATTTCTGCAATGACCAGTTTGAAAGAGTCATGCAGAAGTATGGTGTAACTCACCGCCTCTCTATCGCGTACCACCCACAAACAAGTGGGCAAGTGGAAGTTTCTAACCGGGGGATCAAAAGAATTCTAGAGAGGACGGTTGGTGAAAACCGTGCCTCTTGGTCAGATAAGCTAGATGACGCACTCTGGGCCTTCCGGACAGCTTATAAAACACCCATCGGGTGCACTCCATACAAGCTGGTGTACGGGAAGGCGTGTCATCTACCGGTTGAGCTAGAGCACAAGGCATACTGGGCCTTGAAACATGCCAACTTTGATATTCAGACAACTGGTGATCACAGAAAAGTTCAAATGAATGAATTAAATGAACTCCGTGATCAAGCATACGAGAACTCTTTGATCTATAAAGAAAAGACAAAGAAGATTCATGACTCAAAGATCAAAACCGCGTTTTCAACGTTGGTGATCGAGTCCTTCTTTTCAACTCAAGATTGAAGATTTTCTCGGGAAAGCTTAAATCCCGCTGGTCTGGACCATTTACTATCACTAAGGTTTATCCTTATGGTACCATTGAGTTATCTCAACCCGATGGTCCTGACTTTAAAGTGAATGGTCATCGAGTGAAGCATTACTTTGGAGAGGACATTCCCCCTGTGATTGTCCCAGATCTACAAACTTTCCCCATGAACCAATGAATGCTGGGTCGAGTCAAGCTAGCGACTTCGAATCAAAAACAGTAACATGCCATATGGGTTTTCACCCATATTTCTGACTTCTTTCTACTTTCTACCACCCTAAGTGTGGGGGGGGTTGCCCCACATGTTTTGTAAAAAAAAAAAAAAAATCTAAATAATGGCCGTAGTATTTCCCTTTTACGTTCTATGTTTCGGCATAACCGGTACTTTGAATATTGAGGGCAATATTCATTTCTAGTGTGGGGAATTCTCACCTAATTTAACCCAATTCCCATTTTTGGCAAATTTTTTTTTGGAGTAAGTGTTTTGCACTTACTCAGCTTATGGTTATCGGTCCGCCATGTCTAATAAACAAAAGGATTGGCTAATCCAGGAGCAAACGGCTCTTGGTAAAGATATCTCAAATCCGTTGACGGCTTGCAATTTGCCCAAAATTGTATGGTATTCACCTCACCATATCCTTAAAAGTGAAGAGTTGGCTAGCCCGCAAGTTTATGGCTTGTGGTAAAGGCAGTGGAAAACCATAATTGGTAATCGACTCACCAAAGATAATATTGATAATTTATCTAAGAGTTGGCTAGTCCGGAAGGGTACGGCTTCTGGTAAAGACAAATCAAATCCGTTGGAAGCTGGTGGTTTGCTCAAAATCACTTGGTTATCGGTGTACCAAAGTTCTTACTTGAACTGAAACATTTGGCTACTCCAGAAGTAATGGCTTTTGGTAAAGAGATGAAATCCATTAATTTTTCTTAAAACATTGCTAGGGACTAGCAATATCGAGTGTGGGGATTGATGAGTGCCTAAATACTCATCATTTTTGTACCATTTAAACTGCAAAATCATCTGAAAACACTCAGAAACACATCAAAATGATAAAAATATCACAAATAAGTGTTTTATATGTTTTAAATGCAAAGATATCAAAATCTGGTGAAAAACGTATCAAGTTTGCATAATTGGCAGTTTTAGTCCCCAAGTTTAAAAAGTTGTCAAAAACAGTCCCTGGTAAATCCAAATAAAGAAAAATATCATTTTGAGTCCCTAGGGATTCCTAAGTTGTCAAAATTGGTCCTTGAAACTTAAAATTACAAATTTACAACTTAGGTCCCTGAACTTTGGAAATTGGCAAAAATAGTCCTTTGAAAATAGGAAAATGGCAAGTTTAGTCCTTGCACTATTAAAAGTTGTCAGTTTTAGTCCTTATGGTAACTTTGGAAAAATGGTAGGAATAGTCCTTCAAGATTTCAGATTTTGCAACAATAGTCCTTGTCAAAATAACCTAAACAAGCCTTGTCAAATCTAATTTAGACCCCTGCCAATTTACCCCATTTGGACCCCCAGGTCAAACCCAAAATCAAACAGATAATACTCCACACTGTTGCTATCTCCACCTCCTGCTTCTGCACTCCACCTGCTCCATCCCATCACCTTTCTCCTTTTCTTCCACCCTCATCATCATCCACCACCCACAATTAATGCCACCCCCTACTTGCCTGTTACAGAGCCCTACAAGTCAAATGTCTGCTTCCCGCCAAAATGGAAAAATGGCCAAAACACTCTAAACTCTCTCATTGGCCAAAATGAGAGGTGGGATCTGCTCTAAGGACACGTGTAAGCTCATTTGAAGCATAAAAGAGGAGAAAGAAGCAGAGAAGAAAGAGTCTTAGTTTTTTTAAATTTCATGAATGTCGTTTTTCTTTGAATGTTTTAATTAGTTCACAACTTTGTAATATCAAGCTTTATTGTATTAATACTAAACCTTTTGATCATTATAACTCAGTTCTAAAGCTTAATTCAGTGGTTTATTTATATTTAAAGTTTGCAGTTTCTTTTCAAATGTTAAATTCAAGGTCCTGAATTCAAGCTTCCCATAGCTTAGTTTTCAGTTCAGAAAAGTTTACTTAAGCTGCTATAGCTTTTTGTAAGCTTGGGAAATCAATTTCAATCAGTTTCAAGCACAAATGATGGAAAGTCAACGAAAGTTAACATTGGAGCAAAAATGGTATGAATTGGAAATGGGTTGAATCAGATTTGGATTTGGGTTGCTTTACAATCAGTTGGGTTGGTTAGGTTAGATAATAGTCCTTGGGTTCATTGGTTCTGTTTGTACAAGCCACTGTGGCTAAAGTTCAATTTGTAAGTGATTTTTTAGTCTCATCAACATAATCTGTCCTTACCATTTTAAGTAGTTAAAATTAGTTTAATAAGTAGTAATTAGGTTATTAAAAGTCATTTGATTGCACTGCTTTGTTCATTGTAACAGTTAGCTTAAATTTGTTTGCAAAACAGTTGATACAGATGTGTTTGGATTTACCCTTAAATCTGTCTCATAGTTTATGCAGTGGATTATAGTTGTTGGTTAATGTTTGTTGAGTCCAAATAAACTCCTTTCTGTCATAATCTTGCACCTGCACACATTCAAAAGTCAAACCTCTTAAAATCTGTCTAACTACTAAATATGTGTGATCAAGGATTTTCAAATCCTTGATTTGTGTTAAGAAGTTGTATCCATTGCTTGCATTATACTTGTTCTATCATATTACATCAGTATCAAACCAAAAATTGGTTCCAAAGTTCAAGAAAGTCAAACTTATATCAACTATCAAAAGTCAAAATATTTGATAAAACCAGTTTTTGGCCAACTAGCAAGATTTTTCACAGACTAATCTTTGGGTCAAATCAAGCCAAACTTTGGGTCTTATAAATTCTCTTGGTCTAGTTTCTTATAAGTATTTTTGTTGATTTTTAGTAATTCTCTAAAGCACTCAAATAAGCTCATCAAGTAGGGCTTATGTCCCCTGCTCCATATACTCAGTTAACACATCGAGTTTTCTCAGCTTGTTGCTAAGCTTGTCCGAGCTCATTAGAGCTTCTCTGGGTTTGATATTTGGTTTAAAGATACTTGGCCAGGTCTAGTTTAGGTTTCAATAACTGGTTTTGATTTCCAGCTTATTGGTTGGCTTGTGCTTAAGCTCAAAGTAGCATTCAAAACTGCGTTTTAGCAACTTAACTCAAATCAATCAAATCACAAGCAGTTGCAATTCAAAGGTCAAGACTTGTTGATTTTAGTTGTTTTAGACTACTCTTAGCATAAAATAGCTTCTGTGAAGGTTTGGTGGTCCTTGGTTCTCACTTGCTTATTCAAGGTGCTTATTAATAAGCACTTACTATAGCAGTTCCATAATCTTCCACACAACACCATGTTTTTCTATTTTTCCTAGATTCCTAGTATAATTTTAGAGTTTTCCTGAAATTTTCACATTTTTCCATAACAGTTTGCTATTTTTCTTAATTAAAAACAGTTTCTAGGATTATTTAAATAGCTTTTAATACAAATAATTCAGAAAAAGTCCAAAAAAATAATTTTTCATTTTTATTAAGTTTAGATAAATATAAATAGTAAAAAAAGTAATTTTCCAGATTTTTCATAGTTTATTTTGTAATTTTTAGTAATTTAATTAGTTTTAAATAGTCTAAAATCCATAAAAAATAGAAAAATAATCAGAAAAATATAAAAATAGTTTTGAAAATTCTTTTTGTCATTTTAGATTTTTCCAAGTCTTAATTTTATTTTTCTAGCTTTATTTCCTATTTTCTTGTAATTTAGGTTATTATTAATTAGTTAAAAATAGTTTTTAATCAATAATAATTAATTAAATAGTTATAAAAATAATTTTATTTTTCTTAAAATTTTATTATATCATTAGGATTGTAAAAATATCATTTTTATATTTTTAGGATTAATATTGTGTAAGTTTCACGTTTTTGTTTGTACGTCACGTAGATTTTAAATTCAGTTTTATAAAAACATAAAACAAAAACATCATTTTAATTATAGTGATAGCGTTTATTTAATAGATTTTAACTTTTTAATCTCCTTTAATCTTCTGTAGTTTATAAACAAATCAAAATCCTTACTGACCACTATCCTTAGTGGTTATTCGACATCTGATTGTGTTAAACACCAGTCAACCTCCGTGGGACTTAACGACCCGGGAATCCACTGTATTCTCCTGATCTAAATTGTATTTGTGCTCTGAGCTGTTTTAAGTTTCTTACAGTTGGTCATTCACAAGTGGCTAGCTTGCGTGAGATAACTTGACGGTTCAGCACAGATCATAAATCCAAGGTTGGTGTTTGTTATTTTCTTACTTAGATTATTTGATTTGATGATTGACATTGCATTATGGTTTTCTGGGTAGGTTTCCAAAAAAAGTTTGGGGATGAGCAATGAGTACACAACTTTGTTATATTCTACATAATGGCGGGAAATTGGACAAGACATCTGCTATAGTACATCAAGTGAAAAGACTTTTCTACCCTCAACAGTAACAGGATAACGGGGTTTTCTGAAGTATAACGGGACGTTGACATCGGCGTTAGTGGTCAAGGGACGAGTTTGGCATATAAAGCCCATGTTTTGGACCTCCGGCGATGATAATGCCGTGTTTGTCCTATCGCGAAGCGCAGTGACGAATTTAGAGACCAACCGTGTATTTTAGTCTTAAAGATAACTTCTAATTTCCGTGTACATGTTGCAATGCTAATAAAGATGAATCTAACGGGAAGATGAGTAACTTACCCGCTTAAGTGCATCCCACAACTCCTAATAAAGTGGAGTAATAATGATTAATAAATTTGTAACAAATGTATCTTAAACATACCTGCAACTAGGGGTGTAAACGAGCCGAGCCGCTCGTGAAAAGCTCGGGATCGGATCGGTAAAAAGCTCGAACGAGCCGAGCTTAAACAAGCTCGAGCCCGAAGCTCTGTACAAAAGCTCGAGTAGGCTCATGAGCCTAAACGAGCCCTAGAATTATATATACGTGTATATATCGTCTATACGTATAAACGAGCTTCAAAGTAGTAAACGAGCTCGAGCTTTATGTAATTAACGAGCCGAGCTCAAAACATCATAAAATTAGACGAGCCGAGGGCGAGCTCGAAGCTTGTGAAAAATTTCACGAGCCGAGCTCGAGCTCAAAGTATAAGGCTCGAAACGAGCTCGAGCCCGAGCTCGAGCTTTATATATATAAACGAGTCGAGCTCGAGCCTTAACGAGCTCGAGCTCGGCTCGGCTCGTTTCCACCCCTACCTGCAACAACTTCTATCTTGCCAAATGGCATACTAACATAGTATCTCAGAATTGAAAAAGAAAGAAAGAATACACATAGTTTTTCATCATCTTTGCTTCAATCCCTATACCTTATGGACTGCATGCGATGAATCCAACATTCCAAATTAATATTGAAACATTGAAAGTCGTTTACCATTTAAGATCGGAGTGGCATTCAATCTCTACCACATGCCTCTTCTTTTGTGTTTTTGTTTTTTTTCCTGTACACGACATTACAATACACGTAAAATTTAGAAATTAAGGAAGCGTAAACAAAAAGATAATTGTATGTACCTCGGCTTTAGCTTTGCAACCTTGCCCCTCAAGTTCATTATTCATGTTTTCTCGCTCTTTGATTATATCAGATAATGTTTAACAATTTTTTATGCACTACGGTCAACTTATATACAATACAAAATAAGATCAAGATGCATAAATCAGTTACAAATGAGTAGACAATAATCCTACTATATTCAATTCTCTAGTGAATTTATCTTTAAGACAACTGTATCTGGTTAAAACATTTAATAATATAACTCATAAGCATTTGTATATGGTTATTATGCTAAAGGCTATAAATTAGGATATATCGAAAAATCTGCTTATTGTGACAACACATCAAAATGTGTTTATTGATATATTTTATGAAAATTTGTTGCATTCACCACTTTTTAAGGTTTACATACCAAAATGAGAGATTAAAGAAAATTTATTGTTGTTTTATGACAATACCAAAAAGAAAAAAAAATGTAAAAAACTACTCATAGTTATTATAGTTACATATACTTTCTACATTATAAACAACTCATAACAATATTCTTTCTCGATTACCTATTTTCTAAAGTTGGAAATTATAAGGGTGTGTTTAGTTGGGGGAAAACACCCTTGTTTTCCACAAAATGTTTTGTGAAAAACAAGGAAAATAGAGATCGCGTTCAAATTATCATTTTCCAACAAAATGTTTTGCAAAACACAAAATCCCCTATTCCTAATCTAACAAGAAAAATTAGAAAACAAATTTTAGTTTTTTTCCTTTGTAAACCCCAAGGGTGCGTTTAGTTGGGGGGAAACACCCTTGTTTTCCACAAAATGTTTTGTGGAAAACAAGGAAAATAGAGATCGCGTTCAAATTATCATTTTTCAACAAAATGTTTTGCAAAACACAAAATCCCCTATTCCTAATCTAACAAGAAAAATTAGAAAACAAATTTTAGTTGTTTTCCTTGTTTTCCTTTGTAAACCCCAACCCTCCCTCTCTTTCTTCAAAATAGAAAATACAAATATCAACTAAACGCATTTTCTATATTTTCAAGTGTTTTGTGGAGATAAATTTCCCATCCAAATTTTTACAAAACAAGAGATAGAAAACAAAGGAATTTTTTTCTCCAACTAAACGCACCCTAACCCTCCCTCCTCTTTTTCAAAATAGAAAATACAAATATCAACTAAACGCATTTTCTATATTTTCAAGTGTTTTGTGGAGATAAATTTCCCATCCAAATTTTTACAAAACAAGAGATAGAAAACAAATGAATTTTTTTCTCCAACTAAACGCACCCTAAACAACTCATAACAATATTATTTCTCGATCGCCTATTTTCTAAAGTTGATTGTATACTTAAAGGCATAAGAGCATAAAGCCATAAAGTATGGGTGTTATTGGTGTGTCAAATGCAGGTCATTCGTATGTCAATTATACCGAAGCATCTTATTATTTGCGAGCCAAATGTTTTGAGTCAATCTGAATGGCTCAAGCCATTTGCATTTTTTTTCTTTTTAGTAAGGTATTTTGTGAGACCTAATGGTTTGTTATAAGAGTACACAGTATGCTTCAATTTGGCAAGCGCCATTCATCAATTTAATAACCAATAACACGCCAAACCCAAACTGTCCTTCATGCCACTGGTTAGCCAAAGGGGATTTAGCCATTGGAATAGCTGATGCCATGGTGTTTGTTTGTTTGTTTGTTTTTTTTTTTTGTTTTTTTTTTGTGAGTTAATGGATATTTTTTGTGGGTATTTTTTAGGACCTAATACGTGTTATTGGTTTTTTTTGTTGGGAAGAGTGTTTTAGTTATTGGTGCGTTAATGAGAACGGAATAATAACACGTTATTCGGTTTATCATACATTGTGCTCTAAAAGATAATGTTTTAGTTATTGGTATCTTATTAGAACACCACTCACCTTTGTGCCATAAGAAAACAATTAATCTAAGTCCCAACCTCAAATATCAGATTAATCGTCTCCTTCTCCAATCTCCAGATCTCCCAATCACTCTCCATGTCGTCGAAAAAGGAATTCACGGTGCCCCCAGTGATCTTCCCATCAGGGGGCAACCCCAACACCACAGGCCCCCAACGCCGTCTCCCAACAGCCCCCTTCCAACCCCCTCGCTCATCCACCCCG
The DNA here is from genome assembly GCA_910596185.1 of Chrysanthemum makinoi. NCBI lineage: Eukaryota > Viridiplantae > Streptophyta > Magnoliopsida > Asterales > Asteraceae > Chrysanthemum > Chrysanthemum makinoi. Next base: position 108,617,999 of record OU343221.1, read on the forward strand.
AGCCTCCCCTTCATGTCCTTCGACATCGGCTCATCACCAGCCTCCACTTCCTTCACCACCCCCAACTACAATGCCCCAGTGGGGTCCACATCTTTCGAAGACGAGCCCCCATTACTTGAAGAGCTGGGAATCAACACCAAACAAATATGGAACAAAACGATATCGATATTGAACCCGTTTAGAGTTAAATCAGATCTCCATGAAGATGCTGATTTATCTGGGCCTTTTTTGTTTTTAATGGCGTTTGGGTTGTTTCAATTATTGGCTGGAAAGTTGCATTTTGGGATTATTTTGGGTTGGGTTACGGTTGCTTCTTTGTTTTTGTATGTCGTCTTTAATATGTTGGCTGGGAGGAATGGGAACTTGGATTTGTATCGCTGTTTGAGTTTGATTGGTTATTGTATGTTGCCCATTGTTATATTGTCGGCTTTGGCGTTGTTTGTTCCTCAAGGAGGTGTGGTGGTGTTTGGGATGATGGGGGTGTTTGTGATTTGGGCCACGAGGGTTTGTACCAGGTTGTTGGTGGAGTTGGCTTCGTGTGGCGATGAGCATAGGGGATTGATTGCGTACGCCTGTTTTTTGATTTATATGCTTTTTTCGCTACTAGTTGTGTTTTAGGTATCGCATTTGCTGTTCTATAGGTATTGTTATGGTTTTATGTATGGAATTGAGTATGATTTATGAAATGGATACTGATTTAATACGTTATTGGTCGTTTATTTATTGTGAATTTATTCTTTTATGTATTTGCTTAGTCTTTGGGTAGAGCTTATTGATAAATGATAATGTGATGTTTTAAAGGTAACAAATATTACTTTTGCAAAGATGGTTTATTGCATCTGAATGCTAGAGGACAATAGAGTTATCAATCTGTATATCTATGTAAGTTTAATAAGCTATGGCAGTTCCTTAGGGCCGACCGGCCGAGGCATCACTTTTTTACAAGCGAGCTCTAGCACACTGGTGAATGTTTAACTCTAAGTACACTCTGATGCAAAGTATTGATAGATTAGCTGTCATTAGCCAAACACAACCCTTGGCATATATGAAGTTAAGATAAGGTCCCTGGTATGACATATCCAATTTGCGAATAATTTTACCATTAGGAAACAATCAAGTGGCATGAAGTTCGTTCTACTTCCCTGTTTAAATTATCCTCCTGTAACTTCCTAATGGATTTCATGACGGAATTTTTGGCTCCCAAGTTTTAAAGAAGTTGCATTATTATCTTTGGCGTGTAGTGTCAAAAGTTTAGTTTTCATATTGTACTCTATATAAACGTTGGTCATGCTTTGTTTTTCTCTAAATCTGTAAACCATCTTTAGCGCCTTCACATACTTTTACCAAAGCTTGAGGCAAACTTGTGCTGCTTCTGCACACTGAACTGTAATGGACAAGCGCAAGGTTATGTGTTTGCCACTTTTTCTTATGAGAATTTGCGGCAATTGCTTTAGTATTGTGTTATGTTTGACTTTTTGGCTCCCATGTTCTTTAGGGTTGCGTTATTTTCTTTGGCACATTCTAACTGTCTGAAGTTGCTTTCATCTTTAATGCCTCCATATATTGATCAAAAGTTCATGACAAAATTGTGCTGCTTGTGCCTACTGAATTAAAAAGGAAAACAGTAACATTACTGTCTCTATCATTCAGATCAAAAGTCCATGAACACATACAAGGACTTTTCTAGCTTCTGAAGATTTCCCATGTATGTGTTCATCCTGTTAAATTATAATTCTGGACATAGTTACCTTCAACCTTTACTGTTCAAGATTTCAAACCTGCTTCTTCAAGCGACTGTAGTGTAGGGTTACCCTAACAGACTGTAATGTAGAATAAGTTATAGCTGTAATGCTGTTATAGTCAAGTCATAATGTTGAAGGGCAAAACTATGAAGTACTGGTCAAACTAAAATTTGGATGAAGTTATAGCACATCATCCTTTTATGGCTGTCTTCAAGTCCATGAAATTTTGTTGACTTTGAAATAATATTTGTGGATGACATTTATGGAACTCAAGATATTGTCAAACAGTTGTAGCATTTCACGTTTATTTTATTATTGCATATTGTTGTGATCAATGTTTTGAAACCTGGTTCAACCCGGCTGGCTCAACCTGTCGAACCGGTTCCAGCCTAGCTAACTGGTGAAAAGAAACTGCATTTTTAGGATTCAAAATCCAGTGTGAACCGGCGGGTTTTAAGTGACTCTGGTCAACCCGGTTCCATAATTCTGGACGGGTTTGACTACTATATTTTTTTCAAGAAAAACTTCAAAAAATAAAACAAACTACATTTGCCCAAATTTCCCACTTGTTTATTTCAAACTTTTTTTCATTATGAATCTGTCGTATACAAGTATTTACAAAATAATATGTTAACCGGTGAAGTGCCATCCAGTCTTCTGAACAAGAATTTAGTCTTAAAGTGAGTATTTCTTGATTGCTCTTATAACTTTTACAAAAAAACTTAATAGTTAGTTTATGCATGCTGCTTTGTACTTTTCCGATCTTCTTGATGCAGTTTTAAGTATGGGCAGAGTGTCTGAATTTATAGAACATTCAGATCTTCTTGATTCAGTTCGGAAGGTGCTGAAAAGATGCAACAATATATTAATTTCTGGTACGTTTTTTGTTACTCTATCTTTACTGCTCATTTGTACTTGCATCTGCTAGCTGGCGCACAATTATTGCGTGAATTAGCTAAATAGTTATCGGATAGTGACCTTAAAATTACTTTCCAACAGTTGTTTTTTGCCTTAATAACTCTTGATCATTCTATTTAATTTTGCATCTGTGGTGACTGTTTTATAATAGTAGAAATGTAATGAGAGGTTATCATTAGTATAGTGATATCAATGTTTTGGTTCTTTAATGTAACACTCATTTTCTATATGCCCTAATTGCCAAGTGGTGGTGTTGGCATGTTGGTACATTTTGCGGAGGTTTAAGCTCTGCTCCAACAATGGAGGATAAAAATTGGTGAAGGACTCATTAGAATTGTCAACGTCATGAGTAATATAGAATGGAAATGCTGAAGCAAGCTTGACATGTTATATGCTAGAGCTGAACTAAGTACAAGTATTATGGTTTAATGCGTTAGCTTTCAAATATCAAATTAGAACTTTGAGTGCATAAGCCATTGTGACTTTTGAAGAGTCGAACTTATATGGTGTCGTGTGTTTTTATCTTTTCAGCTACACGGGGAACACCAATCTTAGTACGGAAGTGGCGGAGGGAGGCGCAATCGAAACATATTTATTGGACTTGCGGTCGGGGCTGCTGCCCTGTTTTTAGGGTTCATAACCTCATGCTTACTCCTTCGCCAATGGAAGAAATATCCCAAAACAGGTAATAAGTTGATGAAAATGTATTATGGTTCAACAAATGAAGCACCAATCTGGAGGGATGCCTTGAAAGTGTTTATCTAACCTTGAATAATCAGAATATAATAACTATCACCAAATAAAATGGATGCACATGATATATTGAATATTAGAACGCCCCCATGAAAAAGAGACATCGTTTGTTTGGTACAACTAGGTATTTTTTTTTTCAATTCTTTTATGTCGGCTAGGAGTGAATGAAAGTTTATCTGAAATAATAAATTTTTCTTTAGACATCCCTTTATGAAACTTGAATTACTTTAAAGAAACACTCACATTGGTGTATTTACTAATCAGTACAAAATATATCGGTATCCGGACTCCTTTTTTGATTATTATAATTATGATATATTGTGGTACGTTTTTTCACTTGCAGTGCGAGAAGCTAAAGGGCAGTGTGGAGGAGGGTGCTCTGGTGAACGTGGAACAGGGAGAGCTGGTCATGGTGGGCATACTTTCAATCGCGATTCTTTTTATAACCAGAATATCAATGGAAGCAACAATGGGTTTACTGGAGGGTACAGACAACCTTTGGAGATTGGTGACTCTGAGAAGCCTCAGGCGAGGTGACTATTACAATGGAGATGCCGCTGAAGGTGAAGGCCCAAGGAGGGTGTTTGAGCACCACAGTGGAACTTGCCACGGGTTAGTACTTCTCTATCTCATTAAATTAGCTTTTTGACAGCACAATGAATAAAGTTTTTCTCTGAAAAATGTTGATGTAAATTTTCAATCTAAGTTCATACAGTACATTTGAGGTATTATAAGTCACTATCTTCTATTTTTATTTTTTGATCTAAAGTTAACATCACTACACTTTCTATTTTTATCATTATTTCTATCATATAAAGGGTTAGCTTATTGGTCATATCAGTTGGTCGCGTTGCGGCTAGCATGAGTTTTTAGGGTCATTGCAATATGCGCTTCATTGAATCATGAATCATGAACTTATTTTTAGGGTCATATCAGTTGGTCGCTTCATTGAATCATGAACGTGATGTGCATTGATGACGTATAAGATTAAATTGAAGATTGAGCAAGAGAAAAACATAATATACATACCACACTATCTTTTGCTATTATTGGTACAAAGTAAACCGATACCTGCATGGTATGGTACTATCACGATTCTATGACCCCTTTTAAATTAAATGTTACTTTATTTTCAGTTACAGTAAAAGCGATCAAATCAACTAGACGTTCAAAACTCAACTTCAACACGACTTCCAGCTGGATGTATTTATTGGATAAAAGTAAGGTACCTTTTACTTCGCTGCATAATGTAGTTATTGGTTTTCATTAGAGTTGGTAGGTTTGGTATATACAAATAAGCCGATTGGACTATGTTCAAATATGTAACTGGTCTAACAGGGTAAGCTAAAAAATATAACGTAAATTTATTTGCAATGAAAATATGTTGTCTTTGGATAGGCTTATCCGAGGTGCTTAATAATGCAAACACTTTCCCTTATTCCAAACACTATATTTTTCATTAGCTTTGTAGGTCTGTGTAAATACAAATCTTTAGTCTCAAATACAGGAATTCAAAAATCTTTATAGGTATCTCATTGTTTTTATTATTTTATTAGGTATAACCAATTTGTTGGGCCACCACTGTCGATAGAAATCCGAACAGAAAGACACACAAATGTCTAGGAAGAAAGACTAAGGAACAGGGTGCCATTAAACGTGTTGTTTCAAATGAGCCCTACAAATAGGGTGATAGTCAGAAACATTGGTATTCAGAACCTCAATTTAGTACTACTATCCACTCTTTTAGTATTTTCGTAACTTAATACGTAAACTTACTGGATTTTGAAAAATATACTGGTTAGTTTTTTTTTTAATCTTTTTTTATAGGATGTCAATGATGCAATAGCTTTTTATCCACAGGCTACATGCTGGAAAGACGCGTCGTAGGTGGTCCTGTGTTTCTCAAGTTTAAGGTATCTAGGACATGGATAGCTGAGGTATTTTCTTTTTATTAAACTGTTGATCATCTTAAGGTTTACTTCAGGAGAGGGAGGCAAGTAGATGTTTGTTAGGATAGGCATGGTTAAGACCCTTACTGGTGGAGCTTTACATTAGGCACAACGCTATACTATGTGGAGAGCTTTTTAGTGTATGTACTGAATATTATGGTGTTAGAGTTAGTGAGCCCAACCATTTGCATTTTTTGTATTAGGCCATGGCCTGACAATTACAAAGAGATATATTTATAGGAAATAATCCGACCAGAGTATAATAAGCTATGCCGTAATATGAACTCTAATGTATGAGCGTGGAATGTAGTACATAAAACTAAAGTGACCAGCTAACCATCTAATTACATTGTAATGAAGCTGGACAGGTGTTATTTAAACACCAGTAAGTGATGGAGGGAGTGTTTGGGATTGCATCTGTGAAACAGACTATTCTTTACCTCAAACATTTGCTTTTTCACACCAATACTCATTATGTCATGAAAAGTACATGAAGGATTTTTGTAAAAGTTTTTTGCATTAAGGTAACAACCTGATTAGTAGTGACGGAACCAAGAGACAGATTGATCAGGTTCATTTATAAAAAAAATGTTTGCTCTTCTTTTTTGGGTTAATCAAAGGTATGTTTTTGGTTTTAATTTTTTTGGTAATTAAGTTGTGGGTTTATGTTTTTGTGCTTTGATTGATGATTTAGGTGTGTTAATCTCCCCGCATAACAAAAAATCCTACCTTATACACCCACATAACTAACTCAGCAGATAACGATGTTTCGCATTGAAAAATATTTGTTTATGGGTTAGCTTGCGGCACTACTAAAGAAACACTAACATCGGTCTATGGTGAGATTGAGGATTGCAATGTTATCATGGAAAGGGTTATTGGGAAAGCTAAAGGCTTTGGTTTTAATCAGTTTAAGTTTACAAAAGGTGCGGATAAGGCATTGAAGGAGGCCAAAAATGGCGATTTGTCAGTTGGCGTCGTTAGTGAATGGGGGGATGGGTGGGGAGAATGTTGGGAGGAAGGTTTATG
>OU343221.1:108624489-108766840 GCA_910596185.1 Chrysanthemum makinoi
GATCTCTGCTATCGTTAACATGGCTTACATGACTCGCATTATTTTATACCAAACATAACAAATACAAATTAAACCTATTTCTAACATACCTTTATATATAGATTTCATTTTATATTTAAATTTCATTTTATATGCAAATTAGAATATATTGTTTATATTTGATGTGACGGTTGCAACACCGAAGTTTTACAACCCCTTAGGCATTGTAACTAATCGTTGTATTATAGTATAGACAAGACCGGAGGAAGATCGTTTTTAGGATTTAGAAAATCCAGTCATTAAAGTGTCGGTCACCTCAAGTATATGTAATCGTTAGAAAGCTGGTAGTCGTAGTCATTTAATATTAGTTTGTAGTTAGTTTAGTAACACCGTGGAGGACGGACGGGTCTTTACCCACTGTATGCCTGATCCACAGCCCGTAGGTGGCGTTTATTGTAAGACACTATAAATACCCTCTACCTACCAAGGTAGAGGGTTGGAGCTTCAATATCATTTTTCTTTGTTTCACATAGTTCCCAACTCTCTTCCTTTCTCTCTCTAACTTTCTCTCTCTAAAACATTGTGTACGCCCCATATTGATTGTGGTTTAATGTGTTTGTGAAATCCTATAACTTACAATTGGTATCAGAGCCATGGTTTGATCACTCATCTTTCATGCTCTTTGTTTTGGTAGATTTCATAAGGTTTTTGGGGTTATAAGTGTTTAGAAGAGTTTGATTCATTTGGTCAATTTCTTGTGTTAAAGTTTGAATTCTGATAGTACTTTTGTGTTTAGGATCATCATATGTGCTTAGGTTTCGAATTGGAAGACTTGAATCATCGTGGTTGGGCTGTTTTGATTGTTAAAGTGGTTGTTTTTGAATATTGTACTAAGCGAGTTGAGCCACGGTAAAACGCTTTCTTCTCGAAGTTGCTTTGTCATTGGAAGCAGAGTTGCATTGTTATTGGAAGCGAGTTGGTTTATGCGACTTGGCTATTAAGCGAGTTAATTCTTTAAGCTACTTGAGTTCTAAAGCGACTTGGCTATTAAGCGTTGTATTGGCGCCGAGTTGGTTTACGGACTGTTAAGGTTTAGCCGCTCTGATGCGACTTGGCTATTTAGCCGACTCTCTTTATGCGACTTGGGTTTTAAGCGAGTTGTTTTTGCTGCGACTTGAGTTTTAGCGACTTGTCTTTGAAGCGAGTTGATTGTTTAAAGGTTGATACCAAAGCGAAGTTGATGATTAGTTACTTGTCTATTGAAACTTGTCACTTCTTCGCTACATTTTTACGGTTATTCTTTTGGTTTAGTAAAATCCCGTGAAAGAATCAATTTCCCGGCTTAATCAAAGAATAGTAAAATCCCGTAGAACTTGTAATCATGTCTAACAACATACCTACTATCGTTTCCATCAGAATGAGGATGTTCAAGCAACTGGATCGATACTGGCCCACCTATGCTTGAGAACCGATTATGACTCATGGGCTCAACGAATTAGGTTGTACTGTTGGGAAAGGAAAATAGGGTTAACATTCTCAAATCAATTGATGAAGGACCTTATCAGATTGAGACTACAAGAGACATACTTGAATCTGCCGTGATGGAACAACGATCTTAGGATTGAAATGACCAAAGATGTATGATGAGCTCAGGATAAGGAGAAAAAGAGATATGATGCTGATATCGTGGCTTCAAACATTATACCTCGTGGTCTTCCAAAAGACATCTACAATTTAATCAATCACAACACCGGCCAAGGCAGTTTGGGATAATGTCAAGATGCTTCTCTGTGTTCAATTGACTAAGGAAGACAGAGAATCACAACTGTATGATGAATTTGAGCACTTTAAGATGAAACCGGAAGAAAGTGTCTATGAATATTACATGAGATTCCACAAGCTTGTGAATGACATGAGGAATATCAAAATGACCATGCCAAATATTCAGCTGAACTCAAAGTTTGTAAACAACATGAATCCCGAATGGCACAAATTTGTCACCTCTGTTAAGCTAACCAAAGGATTAAAGAACACCAACTATGAGCAATTGTATGCCTTCCTTCTTCAGAATGAGAGACATGCTATGTTTGAACGAATGATTCTTGAACAATTCAAAACTAAGGTGGAGAAACAAGTTCGTCAAATGATTCAACAGCCTTTTACACCAATGTTAGAATTACCACCAAAGCTTCTCAAGTCATACCCACAGGTAATGGTAATTACAAGCTCATTCTCGATCCAACATATAAGCCTCCAGACTCAAACACATCCATGGAAAACTTTATCAATCAACTGTCTCTCATGGTTAGTCAAAATATGAATTCCACTCCACACATCAACAATAACCCTAAGACAAATCCACACAATCAAGCTACCGCCAAAGATGGTAAGGTAGTGGTGCAGAATGTTCAAGGAAGATGGTATGAACAAAGGATGATTGGAGCAGTTATGGTAATCGAGTTGGTGGAGGAAATGTGGCTAATCTGAATCGAGGATGAAATGCCAATCAAGGGAAAGCAAAGCCAATCAAATGCTACAACTGTGGTGGTGAGGGACATATTGCGAGGAACTGCACATCTCCAAAACGCCCACTGAACGCGAATGCTTCGACACAAGATGTTGCTTGTGCAAGCTCAAGATAATGGAGCAGCTTTGGATGAAGAGGAGTTGTTGTTTCTTGCGTAGGTAATGCTAAGACATATGATGTCTGATGTAGATGAGCGCCACCAGGAAATAGGTCACAATCATCAAAATGCCTTTCAAGCAGTCAGATGTGGATATTTGACTGATGTCGATGATGAACCCTATGCCCAGACAATCTTCATGGCTAACATCTCACCTATGGTCTCTTCAAAGGTCTCATCACCACAACAGGCTGGTCATTCCAAAGATTCAATCATCTCTGAGGTATTAAAACTATACGATGAAGTTGATGAGCAAGAGATGCATAACAAAGTACAATCACATGTAACTAATGAATCGGATATGGATAATGTGGGTAATAGTAATATTGTCCCATATAATCAATATGTGATACAAAGTGAAAGTGAGATTGTACCGATGCATCTTCGCAATAATAATGACTATGTTTTTATGAATACACTCTGTGCCTTGATGATTCTCAAGTATCTCTGAACCAATGCCTATAAAGAACAAATTGTTATTTATGAACAACGTGCTAAGTTTGAGTTAATTACCCGTGAGCAGGAAATGGATGACCAAATGCGTATAATTATTAGAAAAAATAATTTTAGAGAAGAAGTATTAAAACAAGAGTTAAACTCCTTACAAGCTTTCTAAAACTCAAGTAAAAACAAGAACTTCAAAATAATGTTAAAGTGCTTAAACAAGAATTCAATGCTAAGGAATCAAAACTTTTGAATGACTTTTCCAATCTAAAAACTTTGAAAACAAGCTTGAAAATAAGTTATGCGACAAGAATACCATTCAGACAGCTCACATGATCACTAAGCATAGAGTTCTCAGCGATAAGCATAGCATTCCCTCAGAAGGAACCCAATCATTAAAAGGCTAGAAATGCTCATAAGGTTCTTTATGATGGCAAGGAAATCCTAAACCTAGACGAAACCTAGTTGTTTGAAAGTACTGAGGAAGATAAGAAATCGATGAAATCACTGGGAAAAGTTGAACAAGAAACTAGAATGATCCAAAATGTAAAGAAAAAGAAAGTAATCATCACACCCCATGATTACAAAAGGAAACTGGATTGCCTTGAACAAGTTTAAGCCTCGACATTGTTAACTCCGAACAAGTGTTCTGAAAATGGATTTAGATAAGCGTAAAGTTGAAAATATTGTTGAAACCAACTTTGAAAATGCCTAGAGCTAATTGTATCCTCCAAATACAACAATGCATCTAGTTCCTAGAACAATTGCCACTAAAAGCAAGACCTTAATCAGCCAATATGTTATCTTTCAACTATTTGTTGATTTTGAGAAAACTTGCAAGAAAAGGATCACACCCAATGGTATAACGGAAGGAGAAAGGGGTTTTGAGCAAATGAAAGAATGTTATTTAACTCAGGTCATGCCTTTCTTTAAACAACTAAAAGATCATTTTGAGAGTCTTAAAAGGGAATGAATTGATATTAAAGGAATGGAAAAGGAATTTGATGCAATGATAGTTGAAGTTAGTGACTATGAGCGAGCATTAAAATATAATGAGATTGAGAGGAAGAACTTGCATACACTAAATGAGAATCTGATTTCTAATGTATTGCTCAGATGTGTTTTTCAATCGCTACAAATTGTTCTATTAATGCTTCTCAATTTCATGAATTATCTGTTGCCTGAAAGTCTCCCATGATCGTGTCATTGAGCTTGAAAAAACTAATTCTAAATTAACGGAGAAAATTGAACTGGATGATCACGACAATTTGGTTAAACATTTTTCTAAACTAGAAGTTGAGCATTTTAATTTACAACTAAAATATCAACATCTTAAAGAAAATGTCAAAACTTCAAATATCAAGACATCCTCGGATGCTCCAGAGTTTGATGCGCCAAATTAACAAACGCGGATGAAGTGATTCAAGCTCATTGCAACACGATCGTAAAGTTGAAAGCCCAAAACTCTCAATTAAAGGGTCAAAAGAACAATATGACAGGCTCCCAAATGCCTCCTCCTTTAGATTCTCAAAATTCTCAAACTTTTCATCTTCAAAACTTAGTTAATGCCTTACAAAAGGAAACGAGAGTTTTCTAGAAGAAAATGAAAAAGTTAAACGACATTTTAAAGAGTTATATGATTCAATAAAAGTCACCCGTGACCAAAACAACGAAAAAATAACGTCTTTACAAAAGGAAATTGAGAATCAGAAGTCGTGAAATGGGAAACTGCCCCTTGTTTTCAATAAGAATGTTGTCTCAAAGTCACCCTTAGATTGCAAATACACTGTGACGGTTAAATATATTCCTCCTCATCTTAGGAATAATGAACATGCTTTTCATGACTACTGCGCTCACCTTAAGGATAGTCTAGAATGTCTCCGTGAGATTGTCGAAGAGGATTTCATTAACAAACCTCTTGATAGTGAAATTAGGTTTGCTTGCCTGTGCCAAACGATCTCAATAGTTGCTAGAATGTGTAATTGCAACATGTCCCAAATCCTTAACCTTAGGTGCAAAAGGCAAAGCCGTGATGCCTTGTTCTATGCCTAGTGCCGAGCCTTCAAACCATTCTAGGCCCAGCTTTTAAGAAAGTATAACATCAATGTGTCGCCTAGTAATACACATCCTTGCACGCCTAGTTCAGAATGCAAAAGTAGATCAACCAACTAATGTTCCATAATTCCTCTACAGAGTAATCAATGACATTAAAGCGAAAGGTGTCAAAGTCTCAAGACAATACAAGGAATGATAGGACCTTGCAAGCTAAAATGTGCATTGGAAGAGAGTAGAAGACCAATCTAGGAACTTTAAGCTTGAGTTGAATAAAACGAATCGTGTTGATTCTAGTATTAGCCTTAGGCGCATCGTAATTAATTCAATTCGATACTATTTGCAAACCTTGTAATGATGTCCGCTTGAATTTCGCTGCTAATCATGAATGTGGTGTGAATGCTTTGTCTAATGCTGTCAAATGCCCGGTTAAAATTGTTAATGCTAATAATCGCAAAGAAGGCAAAAAGGCAAAACGAAAGATTGTTAGAAAACAGTGGAAACCCACAGGTAGAACTTTTATAAAGATAGGTTATTATTGGATACCTTTTGGCCATAAGAATAATCAGCTTTGCTCTCAAACTGCTAAGATTATGCCCACTAGAAAATGGATGCCTACCGGTAGAACTATTCCCTTAAGAAGTGAACATACTTTGAATAGGTCAAATACGCACACCAAGATTGCATCTATTCCCAATGATTCCATTGCTTCTACTCGATATGGATGTTTCTATTTCGATGGGTGTTCCACCATCAAGTTACTAACCAAGTGGAACCCATTCTTGCATGGGGATCCCAATTATCCAGCTTATCCATTCTTGTACTGTTCAACTCAGATCGTCAAATCTCGTGGTACCGGACTCGTCGTTCCAAGCATATGACCGAGACCGTCGCGCTCATGAACTTCGTGGAGCAAATTCATCGGACGCTTAGATTCGTAATGATCATTTCGGTGTAATTATGGGTTATGGTGATTATGTTGTTGGTGATAGTGTTATCTCTAGAGTATACTATGTGGAAGGTCTTGGTCATAACTGCTCTCTCTGGTCAATTCGTGATTCCGATCTAGAAGTAGCCTTCAGAAAACATACTTGTTTTGTTAGAGAACTTGATGGTAAGGAACTTTAAGAGGAACTCGTGGTTCAAATCTTTACACCATCTCTATCGATGATATGATGAAGTCTTCTCCAATTTGCTTGTTGTCAAAGGCTTCAAAAACAAAGTCATGGTTATGGCATCGACGTCTCAATCACTTGAACTTCGCCACCATCAATGATCTCTCCAGAAAGGACTTAGTTGTAGGTTTACCTCGACTAAAGTATGAAAAGGATCATCTTTGTTCAAGATGTCAATTGGGAAAAGCAAGAAGTATGCCCATAAACCCAAACCTACTAACTCGGCACGTAAGTTCTTCATACAATTCATATGGATTTATGTGGACCAATGAGAGTGCAGTATATCTTTGGGAAGAAATATGTGTTAGTTGTGGTTGATGATTACTCTAGATTCACCTGGGTCAAGTTTTTAAGGACAAAGGATGAAACTCCTGATATCATCATCAAACTCATCAAAACCGCAGTTCGACTTAACAAAACCGCCAATTATCCGGACAGACAATGGAACCGAGTTTGTTAACAAACAACTTAGTGAATTTTATGAAAGCATTGGAATCAACCATCAAAGAAGTGTTCCAACTCCTCAATGAACGGTGTAGTTGAAAGACGAAATCGAACTCTTGTAGAAGCCGCTAGAACAATGCCGATTTACTCAAAGGTTCCAATGTTTCTCCGGGGTCGGCTATTGCCACCGCATACACACAAAATCGTTCCCGATTCACACGCTCATGGAAAACTCCATATGAACTTGCCCACAACAGAAAACCTAATCTCTTTCCTTCGTGTGTTTGGTGCATTGTGTTATCCAACTAATGAGGGTCAAGACTTAGGCAAACTTAGAGCTAAAGGCACATTGAGTATTTGTAGGGTATGCACCAAACAAAAAGGGATGCCGAATCTACAACAAAAGAACCCAAAATATCATGGAAACAATTCACGCGTTTGATGAGTCGACCGTCAAATGGCTCCGGACAATCCAGCTCGGAACCAAGACTTCAAACAGTCCCATTGGTTGATCCCTTGTTCCAAACTCTTCTCAAGAAACTCCATATGTACCTCCATCTCAAGATGATTTAAAGAAATTGTTTGATCCTATGTTTGATGAACTTTATGATCCAAGTACTAATGAGGTGTGATTCTACAACAGGTCGCTCATATTCCCTGAATGAAGTCAATCCTCGCCTCAATATCTTAAGTCAAGAAGCTGCCACGATCCTTCAGCCTCATCAACAAATCATCATTCTTCAAATGTACATCATGGAACTGTTTCTCGCATCAATGATGAAGTTAATCCCTTTGCTACTCCTGAAGATGCTCCATTTGAAAACATATTTGCTCCCAATCTTCATCGTAACCATCTTCTTCGTGAGACATCGACTCGCTACTTCCCTCAACAACTACCGCATGAACACCTCATAAAATGGACTCACGATCATCCATTAGACAACATCATTGGAAATCCTCTCGCCCAGATCAACACGGAAACAACTTGCAACCGATGCCTTATGGTGCTTCTTCAACTCCGCACTCTCTAAGATCGAACCAAAAGATGTTAAAACCGCCATGAATGAAGATAACTGGTTCAATGCCATGCAAGATGAAATTCATGAGTTTGATCGACTTGATGTATGGGAGTTAGTACCCGTGATTGTGCTATGATCAATGCTCTAAAATGGATCTTCAAAGTGAAACTTGATGAGCATGGTGATGTGTTGAAGAACAAGGCTCGATTAGTTGCTAAAGGATACCGCCAAGAGGAGGGTATAGACTTTGAAGAATCTTTTGCTCCTGTTGCTCGAATCGAGGCAATTAGAATCTTTTGGCTAATGCTGCAAGTAAGAACATGGTAGTCTATCAAATGGATGTGAAGACGCATTCCTCAACGGAGATCTTAAAGAAGTCGTCTACGTCACCAACCCAAGGATTTGTGAATCAAGAGCATCCTACCCACGCTTATCGCTTGAAGAAGGCCTTTATGGTTTAAAGCAAGCTCCAAGGGCATGGTATGATGCGCTATCAAAGTTTCTTCTATCTACCGGATTCAAAGAAAGGAGCAATTGATCCAACATTGTTCACCAGAAGTGCAAACATTTAATTCATGTTCAAATTTATGTTGATGATATTAATTTTGCCTCGACCGACCCAATGGAATGTGATCGCTTTTCAAATGAAATGAGTTCAAAATTTCAAATGTCAATGATGGGACAAATGTCATTTTTCTTGGGATTACAAATTTCACAAAGTCCCGAGGCATTTTCATAAATCAATCTAAATATGCTACTGAGATCTTAAAGAAATTTGGATTTGATTCAAGTGACCTGACACCCCATGATTGATCGAACCAAACTAGATGAGGACCACTCAGGATCATGATTGACCAAACAAAATATCGTAGTATGATTGATCCCCGATGTACCACCGCTAGTAGACCGCACATCTTGTTCGCTGTCTGCATGTGTGCTAGATACCATGCTAAGCCTACTAAAAAGCACCTTGAAGCGGTTAAACGGGTCTTTCGGTATCACCAAGGAACCATCAATATGGGACTTTGGTACCAAGGACACCGATGTCACTAATGTACCTATGCAGATGCCGATCATGCAGATGTCAAGATACTCGCCAAGTACATCCGAGGTGCTCGCTTTTGGGTGATAAGCTTGTGAGTCGGTCTTCAAAGAAGCAAATGAGTACTTCTATTTCTACAGAGGCGTGAATACATAGCCATGTCATCTTGTTGTGCTCAAAAAATCTTTGGATGAGATCTCAATTATCTGACTATGGCTTTGAATTCAACAAAATCCCTCTCAGTGTGATAATAAAAGTGCTATTGCTCTTCATGCAACAACGCTCAACACTCAAGAGCAAAGCATATACATTCGACATCACATCATTTCATCGTGGAACAAGTGGAAAAGGTGTGGTGGAACTCTATTTTGTGAGGTCTCAATATCGCTAGCGTACATCTTCACCAAAGCTCTTCCAAGAGAACGCTTTGAGTTCATACTTCCACGACTAGGCTTGAAAAGCCTTCAACCAGAAACACTCAAACGCCTTCGTGAAGAAGACGAGGAGTAAAGGTCTATGCTCATCTATCTCTTGTAAATATTTATTCAAAAACAAAATACAAAATTATAAAACTTTCAAAATCCATAAAAATCTGAAAAATTCAAAAATCTTCAAAAATATTGTCAATTTGTCATGTTTTTCTCGATTCGATAATATCTACGGTTTTGTGCTGTCATTCAAAGAATGACACGGGACTTTAGATGTTGTTCTAATTCTTATTAAAAATAAAAAAATAAAAATAAAAATTGAGAGAAAGAGAAAATGGTTTATTGTCATTTCGCAAGAACCCGCTTTTCAAAGAAAGAACAGAGCATACATTTTATCATGTTTTCAAAATTCCATGCTCGATTCTAAAAACATTTATCTCACCGAAAACTAATCGCTTTGAAAAATAACCTACTCTATTTTTGATAATCATCTCGACTTATTTGTCAAAATATCTATCTCTCAATCAACAACCTATGTCATTGATTGAGGGGAGAATGATTTCAATTAAATTAAAAAGTTATTTGGCATTCAATTGTTTTCAAAAGATAATCATGCATGTTTAACCAATGGAGTTTAAAATCTCAAATCGATCCTTATCGCTAAAACGCTTTCATAATCACAATTCTCCCTAAAAGCTTTCAAAATCAATTTAAATCTATAAGAGATCACAAATCTCAAATGATTTGATAATTGTGATGGGGGAGAATGTGTGATTTAAATTGATTTAAACCATAATTCAAATGGTTTTATAAGGATGTACAAGCTCTCCTTCCCACATGTGACAAACGATTTCAAATTTTCCATGCACATGTTGAGGGGAGCATCTATCTTAAACCTATGATTTGAAACGTGATCACTTATCTCAATGTGCAGTTCCCTCTAGTATGTGAAAAACTCTTTTCAAATCTCGAGGCACATATTGAGGGGAGCAAAATCATGAAAACCTCATCCTTCCCCAAAATGCTTTATCTACTTGATTCGATTAGGAAAGTGATGTTGATATTTTTTAGAAAATGGTAATCAAAGAAGTTAATTCTTTTCTTGCCTCCGTGTGGAAAACTATTTCAAATACTTGATTCACATGTTGAGGGGAGTTCTTCTTCTAAAAATATCAAAACAATTCAGGTACAAAATGCTTTGATAATATATCACAAGTATCTTGATTGATTTTCAAATGGTTTTCAATTGGTTCCTATGGCAGATGAACAATACCAAATAGACCGACCAACTTTACTTTATGTATGTGGATATAAGGATGATAAGGTTAGGTATTGGTTCCCATGATCCCGCCAGAGGGATCTACCCAGGACTATCCACTAGTTAGTGTAGAGTTCTTAGGTATGATTGAAAAGGAGAAAAATGAGATATGGAAGAAGCGGACTGAGACAGAGCTAGCTAGTACTGGAATAAACCCAACAAGGTTCTAGTTATGAAGTCTCGTAAGCAATCGAAGGGGTTGAAGAATTAAATAGAATTGAATGAGAAAAGGGTGAAAACAAATAGCCCTCCAATAATTCAACCTTAGGGCATAAACCGGGTTCAATATCTAATGGTGGTTACTTAGGTAACCGTAGATTGAAGACAAGACGTCATGGACCCAAAGGACGACCGCACTCAACTTCCCAAGCTACTCAAGTTCCTCTTAAAAGGACTTGTTTCATTCTCACGGGAACCTACATTATCTATCGACTTTCTCTTAGAGATGGTTGATATTGAAGGAGACCCTCTCCCTAGTCTCCTATATAGGATCCAAATATGCACAAATTGAGTCTAGAGCCACGAGATCATCAATAAATCTCATTAGGACACTTTCAATGAAGACTCTCTGCTTCACACAATGTGGAAAGAGAAATTATATCCTGAGTCCTACGCATTATCCTTGTGGTATTGCCGTAACATCCGAGTGATGTGTTTACATATTCACCGTGAAGATGGAAAGCCTTCTGGAGCCAACATCTAACAAGCTCCTGGTAGGTGGCATGTGAGATCTATTATATAGATCAACCATGTGACAACCTAACAGTAAAACAATGGCTTATCAATCTTTTGAATCAACCTGTTCAAAGTTATGGATTGACGGATACCTTTGAAAACCGGTCTTTGTGCTTTAAAACTCTTTTCATTAGCACGTCGACCGTATACTAATTTTTCAAATCAAAAGGTGTTTTATGATTGATAATTGATTTTCATTAAAACCTTCGTTATATTGCAAAAACAACTTCTATTGAGCAATACACAATTGTTTTTCAAATCTCTTTTCATCCGCGACTTAAATTCCGTTCACTCAATTCGTTGTCTTTGAGACGCCCGTTTGAGAACAAATTTAGAGCAAATTCGAAACCTGTCAAGGAAATTCTTCGAATTATACCCGATCACAAAGCAGATTGTATCGATCAACGGGAACCGTGGCCGTGTTTCAATTCATCGAAGTGATCAAAGACACTTTCGGCGCTTTATTGCTAATCGCCTTATGCGTGTACACCCGACGCTTGCGTACCGATCGTAATGGAGCGTCAATCCATAGCCGCATGCTCACACAACACATTCATATCAAAAGAAATCATGATTGGTGCATCAATGACTCTGATATTCTAACTCCATGCTTCTCGCTTACGCCGCCAATATCATGAATCAACAAAAGCTTCCGCTACTCGATGAGAAGATATCATGATCCAGAATGTGAGCATGTCGGTCCGTAAGTCACATCATCACATAATACCAACACCACAATGGATGTATCAGAGATTTTCTATTAGCCGATGATCTCAAAAGTCGGCTCAACATTATTATCACGGATCAAGAAAAGACCTCCACTTGGATTAACCAAACATGCAATGAGTGGAATCAATGACTTAGCCGGAGCAAAGTACTACATCAAGAATGCAAGATCAATTGTTAATGTAATATCCGATTGTATTCAATGTCATTTTAGTATATGTTTGAGGTGACCTCCCTTAGGGGGAGATTGTTAGAATTAGAAATTCCAGGTATTAAAGAGTCGGTCACCTCAAGTATATGTAATCGTTAGAAAGCTCGAGTCACATAGTACTTTTATGTTAAGTAGTATTTAGTTTAGTAACACCGTGGAGGACTGGACGGTCTTTACCCATCTGATGCCCGATCCACGTTCTCGTGTGGCATGCTTATTGTAAGACTATAAATACTCTCTACCTTCCAAGGTAGAGAGTTGGAGCTCATAATAAGAATTTTCTTTCTCTCACTAAAGTTCCCTAAACCTCTAACTTTTCTCTCTAGAATTCCACTTTATACTTACTTTGTGTTATGGTTTGATGTGTATGTGAAATCCAATATCCTACAATCGCTCTATGGGAATACTAGGTAGGTTCGAGATGTATAATGGTTTGACCTAAAGACGGAGCAAGATTATTTTTGGTCTTTTGTATTTTAATGAAAGCAAGTAAATTTCCTAAAATTGCTTAGCTTATCTTCTTAAGTGTTTTGAGAGGTGAGAAATAGTTTGGCGAAAGTAGTCAAAGCGAAATATGGTGAGTTTAGATGTGTTGATAAAAAAGATTCAAGATCTTAAAGTAAGCCTTTAAAATGAAGTCTAAGCCTTTTCTCATCCTAGAAGTAGATTTAGTTGGGTTCTAAAATCATATGCTAAGCTAATGTGATGTTATCTAGAAAGCAGCTTGATGTGTATCAATGCCGTATTGCCGATCCGATGTCACGGATCCCACTGCTCTGGCGGAGTGGGATCCTGCCAGGGCTAATCCTAGTGGGATCCTGATCTGCAGCATCGTAACCAACACGTAATCCTACACGTAAATGATGCCAGCTATGCACACTAGTAAATCCACGATAAACAAGAGAAACAAGCATGTTAATCACAAAACACTAGTTAAAGACAATATCCAAGTAATCATAAACCGAAAGAGCTAAAATGTAATCATTTAAACATAAGATAAAGAAAACAAGCACAATCCTATTGTCTCTTTCGCCAATCCTTTCTTTTCTCTTTTGACGGCTTAGTGAGGTTGTATGCGCAGGTTTTCAATCATGCCTCAATTGCTTAAATTCTCAAGCGGTCTCGCTTTGGAATGGTCTAAGTTGTTTGTGGTATTCAAGGAATTCCACTTTATATTGGCTACCGTCATATATCTTCTTCATCTTCTTTCTTCTTCATCTCGCCGAGAGTCCGGAGAGAGCTTCCCAGTTGCTCTCTATTGACCATGAACCGCTTGGGGTCGCTTGGTAAAGAGGCCATGACGTGGT
Organism: Chrysanthemum makinoi; assembly: GCA_910596185.1. Classification (NCBI taxonomy): domain Eukaryota; kingdom Viridiplantae; phylum Streptophyta; class Magnoliopsida; order Asterales; family Asteraceae; genus Chrysanthemum; species Chrysanthemum makinoi. Next base: position 108,638,054 of record OU343221.1, read on the forward strand.
CGGAAAGATATGATCATCGCTGATAGAGATGGTTGCATGTACCAACATACTTACAAAGTCGGGTTAGAGCATACCATACCTAAGTATCATGTTGAAGTTTTGAATACCCCAACCATTCTCCTTACCATGTAATAGGTAAGATTAAATGGCCTTTGATGGATAAGACATAGACAGACAGACATGCGCTTTGGATGATCTTTGGTTTTCAAACTAGGCTAACATGATTTTCCTAAGGATTTCTTCCCATTTTCTAAACATGGGGTGCATTTCGGAAAGTTCCATTTGAAATGGATTACTGAATGAGCTTTGTTTCTGGCTGAAACGATTGGTCGGGTTCTTACTAAATAGTGTCTCATGGTTTCGTGTTCATCAATAGGAGTGTTATAGAGAGGCTTAGGATCAAGTGCAAGGTTTTGAGCATTAATTGCCCAATCTTGAGAGTACATACAAATTCCTTCACAAGGAATGCTGAGTTGAGCAAAGGTGTTTGAGAGGAAGAGTGAAGTTTTGTTTATTGATGATGAAAGTGATTGAAATGCTATCATCGACGCTTCAATGATCCTAAAGCTTTGTAAATCCAAAATGAAAATCTGACAAATTTGTTCATCTATATCGGGAGGACAATCAAAGTTGATTGTCGAGAAAACTTGACTAATGTCCAGATCTTCAGGAAACATTCTGACTTCACCCACCTTCGGATGTCGCTTTACAAGGCTTTTAAAATTTTTACTCGGTTTTGGTCAATCCCTTTTCTTATAGTAATGAGTAAGTAGTGGATTCGCGGTCATATGATCTTGTTGAGTAGCCAAGCATGTTGGTCCTAAAATAAATTTTCCAATAGGTAAAGTTATCGATGGGTTTATGGTTTTGATTTGTATTAACAATGTTGTGAACACAATATGATTTTTGTTAAAATCCCTTTTCATGATTAATTTAAAAAGCCATAATTAAATTAATTGATTAAAATTAAGAAACCATAAACCCTAGGATGAGGATGATGAAAATTAGAACAAGTTAATGTAATTACTTACAATGATGTTCTAGGAAGGAATACTTGAGAGTATGGAAGCTAATGAGGATGGATTCGGTAGCTTAGTCATTTTGGTGTTATGTGAATAGGAAAAAGATCGCTGGTGAATTTTTTGAAAGCTGTGAGTCTCTGCTCCTACCTGTTCCCTGATCCTTTTGTATTTGGGGATCCTAGTACAACTAGAGGGATCCCAAGCACGGGATTTAAAGGGAGTTGTTTGGTATTATTTTTGTAGTAGGCTTATAAATTAGCTTGCCCAAAAAAAAAATGGAGGTATTTGATGAGGATTGTTTTTGAATGATGATTTTCTATGAATTACAATGAGGTCCTATATGTATGACTGGCCATAGTTTGATGAGAAAAAATAATATCATCCCTATGTTGAAAAAGACTAAAGGTGACTAAAGAGACTCTAACAATGTTTGTGATTAGTTACAAAGATAACTATGACAATAAATGGGACTCATGTAACCTATCTAGTGAAGATTAAAACATACCTCTATGCTTCTTGATTTGGTATAATGCCAAAAATACTTCATGAGCTTTTAAAGTAATCCTTTGTACTTTGTGTACATAGGTTGTGATTACTTTTTAGATCCTTCCTTGAATGTTGACTTCATTAATCTTTTAATGAAGACTTTGAAGAGATTCTAGCACTAAGATTTCTTAAGAGCAAAAATGATTAGAATCATCTATCAATGTCCAACAAAATGATTTAAAAAGAAAATATGACCAACAAGAAAATCCTTCTTGTAGTTTTCTTAAATGATACATTCGGTATGTCGATCAAGTCTTTAAAGTACAACATACTTTAAAAACTTGGTAACTAAGCTCATGCCAATCAGGGAAAACTAGAATGGGGGGGTTGAATAGTTTTACCAATTTAAAACTTCCTTTTAAATATATAGATCGACTTATGTCAATCCATTTGATTGTTTATGTTGGACGTTGATAGATGATATATAAACGCGGAAATGAAATATAAAGAGTAAGAAGCACATCACCACAACACAAGTTATTTATAGTGGTTCGCCTACAAGGACACCTTCCTTGCCCTACTCCACTCCCCGAGTCACCTACTCGAGTTCAGAAGTTACTACAATCAACTCCTTGTGGCGAGAAGCTCACAACGCCGCTTAACCTTTTTCCGCACAAAGCAATACCGAAGTTCTTTCACACCAAGGCTACAACCACACCTAACACAAGCACGCTTTACCCTTTATACTGCTAGGCTAACCAATTAGTTATTTCACACCTTAGAGAACTAATCCTATCACAACGTCACTTACCCTTATTAGGGTACTAGTCCAAGCACCTTAGTTCTTTCACTCCTAGTGAACTACAACCTTCATGAACAACACCTAATTCAAGGGAGATCTACCCTTGTTACAACAACCACCATGATATCACCATCCTTGTAGATAAACAAATACACATATGTATAACGAAAATTTATCAATTATAATGACCTAAGCATTCTCCCCAAATGCTACTGATTTGATCATTGGCATCCTTCACTAATGCCTTTGACACAACGCTTGGCACCCTCTTCACTAATGCCTTCGCTCGACACCTTTAGCATCCTTCACTTAATTTTTGACACAACGCTTGGGCACCCTTCACTAATGCCTTCTTCTTGACACCTTTTAGCATCCTTCAATAATGCTTTGACAATTTTATGATGAGCACCCTTTCACTAACACACTTTCGCATTCTTCACTAATGCCTTCAACCCAACATCTATGGAGAAAGGAAGAACTATCAACAAGAGAACCTTAGTAGTCTTGATGATGACGAAGCATGGCAAACCTATGGACTTGAGCTTGCACGCCTTCAAGAGGTGGTGATCTCTTTACAGGAACCTAGTAGATCACACAAAACAAAAGACAAACTACATAGATCACTTTGATCCGAGAAGTAGAGGGTTGTTACTTTGGGGAAGTATGTGTGAAACCATGTGTAGAGAGAAATAAATGGCTCTCATTTATAGAGAAAATTTAATATAAGTTCTCTGATCCCACGGATCCCTACCACAGTGGATCCTGCCATAACAAAGCTAGGGATCCGTAGTGGTCCACCTCTTGCCCATGGGTATTTTTGGTTATGGGTCATGGTCATGGGTTATGGGTTGATCCATGGTTTTCTTTCTAGATACAATGAACTTGGTTAAGTGGTATATATAAAACCATGGGTTATGGGTCAAAACCATTCGCTAGTATTTACCCATTTAGTATATACTTGTATTTACCCATTTTAGCATACACTTAGTTTTACCCATTTTAGTATACTTAGTTTAAGTATATGTTTAACCCAATATATAAACACTAGTTGTTGTACATATGTATCTAAATCATAAAATCACTTATACTTGTTTTAGTGTTTTATGTGACAACTTAATTGTGTTAGAAAACTATTAACTCAAACATTTATGTACTCATTTGTTTCGTTAAAATGATTTTACTTTGTTATCGCATAAAACATTAGAAGATTGTAAAATATAACAAACGCTTTTACGCTTATTTGTATTAACATTCTCTCAATCGCTAACTACTGTGCTCGGCCTTCATCACCCATAAGCAGTTGTTGCTTTGTCACTTACTCTAAATAGCTATTGAAAACGCAGACAAAATACACCAGTGATATCTTATCTTCTCAGAACCTCGTCAGCTTGTCCTTTTAGGATATAGTTAAAACCATACATGTATAAATAGCCATAAGAGATGGAGAAATGACTTAAGCTTGTGCATTAACTATGAATTACACACACAAGCAATCTTTCACTCCTCCAAATACAACTATGTCTCAGATAGCTCAAATGGTACTTCGAGTAGTCAGGCTTAGACTTAGCCTAAGCTTAGCAGGAGTTACACCATACTTGTCATTCAAGCTTGTGCATTAACCGTGGAATTACACACACAAGAAATGCTAGGATTTTGTAAATCCATGAAGAAGTGTCACGCCCCAACAATAGTTTAGCATATTGCAAATCAGACATAATCTATATATTAGTTAGTTTACTAGTAGTATAAGTAACATCAAGGGTTAAGGGGATGGGTCTTACCCCACTGTATGCCCGATCCACAAAATGGAAGGAGGGTGTAGTCATTTATAGAATAGCCCTCTCCCCACAAGGGAGAGGGTTGGATGTTCATTTGGTAATCTAACCTTTCTTTTATTTTTATCTCTCTAGAACATCTCACTTTCTCTCTCTAGAACCACAAACTATTCGACCCAACTTGTGCTTATTTATGTGTTTGTGAAAACCAATATGTTACAAATGGTATCAAGAGCCATGGTTTCATCATTCATCTTTCATGTTCTTGGATTTCTAGTGGTTTTCATAAGGTTTTTGGGTTTGAATGATAGAGTAGTTTTCACCATTTGACTTTCATTTCTAGTGTTAAATTTGAATTTTGATAGTACTTTCAAGTGCTTTAGAATCATTATAAGTGTTTAGGTTTTGGTTTGGAATGCTTGAATCATCGGTTGATTGTTTTGATTGAAAAGTGTTGTTTTTGAAAGTTTCATGATGCGGTCATTCCCGTGATGAAATTCTTTGAAGCTGTTTGACAACCCAATCTCGCCGTTTGTCTTAATTTGTAAGCGTTTGTCTCATTTCTCTCTAAGCGGTTTGTCAAAGAAGCGGTTTGTCTATTGAGACAAAATGACAAGAAAGGACAAAGTAGTGGAAGTAGTGGTGTAATGGTGTACTGCTTTATTTTGTCAATTTATGTGCGTTTCATGTTAAGTGTTGGGAATTATGTGAAGTACTAATTATGCTCTAAGATTAGCCAATGGATTCTCGCCGTGTATGGATTCTCGCCAAGACATAGTTCTACCGGGTTATATAGTTATTAGTTTGTTTCTCAAGGATATAGTTATTCCGTATTTTCTATAGTTAGTTAGATATGCATGAGCTTTATTAGGAAGTGATTGTGTATATCTTATTTAGTTTTACGCTTCTAGAAGAAGTTAGGCTTCCTTGTCTATAAAAGGAACACAATAGAATGAATTATGTATTAGACGCTACAAATTATTAATATAACAATCCATAGAGGATCAAAGAGTTCTTAGTTATATGTGCTTTATACTTGTGTTTATATTCTGCTAAAGAATACAAGTTGTAGAGATTTTCTTTTAGTTTGTTTGTGATTACACAAGCAATACTGACGATCTACGAAGCTCAAGATCTATCAAGGTCTTCTACTTTTCAACAAGTGGTATCAGAGCCTCGTAAGAGTCTCTACGATACTAAGGACATGTTTTTCTAAACACCCATACAACCAAAACAAAACTCACCATGCCTCGGATCGACGTTGATGTTGAAATCACCAACAACCAAAACTCCACCCATCCGCAACAACTAAGTCTCTCTAACAGCAATGCTAAGTTTCCTTACCTGAAAAGGGAGGAGTATGATCTTGGGCTTATGAAGATGCGTGAAAACCGATCTCCAACATTGATTGGAATCTATGGGAGATAGTGGTAATGAAGGGAAACACGCTTTGAAGAAAACTACCATAGATGCTGTAAGATGACTTATGTTCCTCCCAAAACTCGCCAAGAGTTAATGGGCGGTTCGAGAGAAACCAAGGTTAAAACCATTCTTCTTCAAGCTATTCCCGAGGATCACTTGAGTGATTTTCACTTCATGCAAGATGCTAAGGACATATGGTTAGCAATTAAGGCAAAGTTCGAAAGGAATGAGGAGTCTAGGAGAATGAGAAAGTCCATGCCGAGACAACAGTTTCAAGATTTTCAAATCTCTGAAGAGGAAGGAATTCATAAGGGCTATGACAAGTTTCACAAGATTTTAAGTCCGCTTAAATCACCGCAAAGCAAAGCCAGATAATAATGACTGTAATTCTAAGTTCTTGAGGTCTTTACCTCAATCCTGGCTACAAGTGAGCATTGCTTTAAAAGCAAAAGGTGGTTTGAATATGCTTACTTTTGATGAGCTGTACAACAAACTTAAAGCTCTTGAACATGATGTAAGAAGTCCTTTTAGATCATCATCTACCGCTAGTCACACAGCATTCGTTGGAGCCTCTACCCCTAAGATGAGTCATGGTCCAAGTCCAACTTACTCATCATCATCTTACACTACCACTCCATCAAGTTCTCAATCTGAAGGTATAATGGAAGATGTGCTTGATCCTTCTTGTTGATTATGATCCTCGCCAGAACTTGCCTATGAGGATTTCGATCGTGGATCCACGGAGATGGAAGAGATGAAGCCGGTGGCAGTGGCTATGTTGTCCATGGATATCAAGAGGTTTGAGCGCAAAGTCGCGAAGGTTTGGCTTCCAAGGAAGAGATCCGACGAGGTTTGACAAAAGGAAGGTCAAGTGCTTCACATGTCAACAGATGGGTCACTTCTCCAGAGAGTGCAAAGATAGGAAAGTCGGGTGATGAGACGAGATACTCTACTTATCGCCAGAATCGAGGAGGCCGAACTTCAAAGGATCGCCAGCTTTGGTCACTCTTGACAAAGAATGTGGACTGAAGCAACATGAGCAGAAAATGATGGTCCCGTTATTGATAATGTTGGTTTGATTGCAAGTCAGTATCGAGGATAGGCATGATCGATTGCCTTGATGGGCATCTCTCGTGTACAAAACTGCTTGTTTGGTTGTAGTGAGCGTTATAATGAACTCAAAGAAGCTTATGATATTTTGAAACCTAAATATAATGAATGCTTTGTAGAAGTTGAAGCTTATAAACAAGCTTTAAAAACACTAGAAAGACAAAAGGTTTGGTTTCGGAAGAATCAAATAGCTTATGATGAGAAAATAAGTGTGTTAGAAAGGGATCTTGAATGTGCTAAAAATGAGTTAAAAAGATCCGAAAGTTAAGAGCGTATGTAGTGTCGTAAAAATCTAGAGCTAAAAGAAAAACTAGATGAAGAAATTGCTAGGCATAAAGAATGGTTGTTAAATGGAAATAAGTTAGCTAGTCACATCTATGCTAGTCAAACTCCAAATACTTCTATAGGATTAGGCTTTAAGAAGTATGTAGGGTTAGAAGCTAGGATGACACACGAAATCTACACCAAAGTGCCTAGCTAATTTTGTGAAAGAAGGTGCCCTACATGCCGTCACGCGTGGACCTATTAGAGGTGAGCACATGCCCATTGACCTTTCCATTATCATTGACTTTGATGGATCACATCATCTCTATGGCAAAAGTCAAATGACTTGCTGTGACCTCGATACTTCTTCTAATGACTTTGTCTCTTGTGTTAACAAAGGACAAGTCCTCCGAAGCAAGGGTCTACAGAGTGTGATTCAAATGACAAGTCCGACCTTCCCAAGTCTTCACCCCTCACCCGCACTCCAAGACTACCAATAAGCATGTCGAGTTAAGCTCCGCCAAGGAATCCTCTTCCAAGACAGCTTGCCTCAAGACTTGCTTTTAATTCTTTGCATAATAATACCAGTAAAAAACAATTCTTTTAATGGTTTTGGTTTGAATACTTCTGCTTGTAATAGAACATCTTTTGGTTTGAATAAATCTTCTAAATGTAAGACATGTTTTGTGTATGGAAGTAAATTTCATTTAATTAAGGATTGTGATTATCATGAGCAAAGGATGGGTAGGTGTGGTGATTCTAGGACATCTAGACCAATGTGGACCAATGTTAATGCTATACCACCTTATGTTCCACAAGCAACTTATACTAATACTCCTTTGCCTTGGAGAAGACCAGTTGTAAGACCATATGTACAACCAACAAGTTCATATTTTAAGAATGGTTATTGGCCCGATATGTTGACTCTATGACTGATGGGAAAGTGGTACCGATATCCTGTCAAGTCCTCAGCAGTTTGTTCTTGGAATAAAAAGGGACCTAAATTTCAATGGAAACCCAAGAACAATAGTGGATCTTATACATCCGCATGGCATAACTCATATGATCCACAAGGCGTGTTCAAGTCAAGAATGACTTGAGCCTCAATAGTGTACTAATATTTTGTATATGTTTGTTGTTGTAGAATCATCCTCTTAAGCATAAAGATGTTGGCATAGTTGATAGTGGTTGTTCAAGAAGTATGTAAAACCCTAAAATCATGAAAACGTTAAAAGACCATAATACCCCTCATCGTAAAAACATTTGTAAAATAAAACGAGCTTGTTAACAGGACGCTATGTCTATTCATATATGATGGAAGAATAAACATATTTACTCACAAATGAATATATAACACATAAAAATGTTGGCATCCTTTTTAATAGACAAATAAATAAAATGAATAAGTACATGGTGAGTAAATTAAATGTGTGAATTGGCTTCAATTCCCTTGTCGGCTCCAAAAACCTTTGGTCCCTCAATACATTCCTAAAATGTTCCAAGCCTATCTTTAAATGTAATTACCTCATTCAAAATAAAAACACTAAAAAACCCTAATAATTCTAAGAAAGTGGATGGAAAATAAGGCCTTCCCTCCTCTATTTTTTTTCAGACGAAGTTGTTCCAAGAAAGGTTGCACGAGGATCGTGGTGAAAAATTCGGGGTGGCAATGGGACCATTGGGTTTTGTCATCTAAATGGTTGCACCTCGTGGGTTTAACACATAAGGGTGTCGGGTTTGATTGCTTTATTGTTCATCCTCTGTCTAACGCTAAAGTATACACACCAGTTTTGTCTCTGCCTTTATCAAATTTCTCGTCATGTGGAATAATGCAAGAACTGATTTGTTCCTAAAAAACATGTTATACAAAGACTAAACTCAAAGAAACTACATAAAGCCATGACCAATTGTAATACCCATATGCGGGGAGTCATTTTCTCGTGGGACAAATCTACCGTTCAGATGAACATGTCAAGGATTTAACAAACCTTTGAATAACATCTAACAACATTAGCACGCTATATGTCGCAAGGGTCTAAAATCGCCATAAAATGTCACATGAGTCTTGAAACACCCTAAAACATGACTTATATCAAATCCTAAGTCTTAAACTTAACAATAAAACTACAGCAAGGTCATGTTATGTATATGTGGATAACTATGGAATATATATATTTATATGAGTATGAATCTTTTAGTCCAAGTGCATGTTTCTAAAACCTCTTTGGCCTCTTTATTCGAAAGAATTATGTTTCGGATGGTGTGTCGTGGAGTCTTGGGTTATTTTCAAATCTCATATTCACGTAATTCCAACGAAAAGGAAATCTTGGTCACATGAAATAATGGTTTATATTTCTCACATAAATGAAGCCTGCTTCATGAAATTCCTTAAAATCTTATATATGCTCTAATCAATTCAATCTTTATACATGGTATTATCAAGTTAATTAAATGTAATACTTAAAATGGGTAAATATAAATATATTTACTGATTTAAAGTATTTGCTAAAATGATCCTTAAAGTAATTATAATAATCACTTAACCTAATATATCTTTTAAAATGCATCCTAATTGTAAACTTACTAAATACTTTTTAAATTCGCTTAATTTTGAAAACTTAAAATATAGAAACTTGTTTGGAAAGTTACTAATTATAGAAAGTTACTAAAATAGAAAGTTACAAAATGTAGATTAATAAAAGTGGAACTTGCTAAAAGTGGAAAGCCGCTAAACGAAAGTAATCCATTCTTATGGAACGCTATCTAATTCATATAGGTTCCTAGCGACGGTTGATCTCTCATTTCTTGATTTTAAGCATTGTTGATTTGTTTCATGGCGGCTGATATTCTATCCCTTTTCAAGGGGTTTCTAGATTCGATATCTTCGATATTGGTTTTTGAATCAAATATCCTTTTGCTCAACCTGTCAACTTCATGCTCCTTTGAGACCATGTGAAAATGCTTGATGAACCTTCTGGATATGAACTTTGATATGCTCTTTGAAACTGAACTCACTTGTTGGACTCTTGTTGAAGACTCTTTGAACCTTGATATGAATCCTTTGAAACCTTGCTGACTCCGGCCAAATTGAGAGACCAGCTCTTTACCATGTCCTGTCATTGATGCAATGATCTTTATGGGTTGATAACAAGTTCCACAATCGGCCCCTTGCTCGATTATGAGCTCTATATATATTGTATGGCCAAAGCCTCAGGGCTTATGGATGCATCCTAGATTTGTTCTCGTTATCCTGATATATGACATTTCTGTGACATGATGTCGAGGTGCAACCTGCCTTCACAATCGGAGCCTCATACACCCGTCTCAAGTTATTCAAGTATGGTTACTATTGGTTACCGCAGCTACTATGGATATATGATTTGATGATTTGTTTTGTTATTCGTGGTGGATAAATCAATTTTTCCTATGCTCATTATTTCGAACCTACTTCCTTTGTTATACCGCATTTAATGACTTTCTCTTCATTTCTTTGTTCTCTCGCACCATTATTATTGTATCGTTATATCATATTTTTAAGCTCAATTACATTTCTTTTCCTCAAGGAGAGCCGGGGATTGTTTGGGCAGAGATGAGCGATTTGGTCCATCTTAGACTTAGTATTTGTTATATTATATTTCAATTTCATAGTTTTTCCTTTGTATTTATGTATTGATAAGTCTGTTGACAACCCCCTGAGATTACATTAAGGCTTCCATTGCTTTGATTTATGTTTTATGTATGTCATTGACACCATCAAATGTCTACCCTTATTGTTGGGGTGTTACAAAGTTTCGGAAACAGGATTGTCTTTGTACCAATTGGGAGGAGGCAATTAACCTTTGAGGAAGTGATGGTCACCGATGGAAAGGAACCATCAAAACACCTATAGCAGAATTTACTATGTCAAGGAACTCAACACTTCAATTTGTTCTCAGCCTCACAAATCTGGACACCAAGAACAAAGTACAGAGGATGAATGTCTTGTATTCTTTCTAAGGACCAATTCTCAGATTCCTGAAACATCTTTATACATTCAACTTAACTGATGTTAAACCGTAGGTGATTTAACTTGTTGGTGGCTAAAGATCTTTGGATGAGTCAACAAATTAGGAGGATGGCCCATGTCAACTTCAAGACCATAAACAAGCCTATTCTTGAGAATCTTCCTTCCAGTCTTGAACAAACTGTTGCTCAACAAAGGAAAGCAACACAGAGCCTTAAAGGATCGCTGGAGCATTATTTCGTGTGAACCTCTTCACTGCTTCATGGGTTCATTGAGTATTTTGCCCTGCACGGATGGTTATAGCAAATTTTGTTGGGTATTCTTTCAGGACCAAAGATGAAACTCTCCATGTTGACTTATACCCTTATTGAAAATCTTGAAAAAAGGTTAAAGGAATTCAGAGGTCAAGAATGCTAACTTAGAACTCTCAGAGGTCAAAAGGGATCAAAAGGGACTATAGCACTCCAAGAACCCCACAACAAAATGGGGTGGCGGAAAGGAAGAATAGGACCTTAATAGAGGCCGCAAGATCAATGCCAGACTCTTGCTACCCACCATGTTTGGATCAAGTTGTTGGCACAAACTTGTTATGTATCGAATAGGGTATCCATTACTAGACCACACTTCAAAACACCATATGAACTACTCTATGGGAAAGTTCCTACTATTCATTACCTTAAACCTTTTGGCTGTCAAGTGACCATTCCAATACAAGTGATCCATTGGGCAAATTTGATGAAAAAGCCGATGATGGTTACATTGTGGGATATTCACTCATAGTAAGGCGCATAGAGTTTACAATTTATCCGCTAAGAAGATTGAGGAGACTTTGAACCCGAGTTTCTAGAAGACAAACCGAATGTTCAAGGACAGGGTCATGTTTGGTCTTTTGACCTTGATTACTTAACCGATTATTTGGGTTATTCTAGACATATGGCTAATCAAAATGCAAGTACTCAAGAGTCTCCAACTAACAATGCAGATACTATGGATGCCGATTCGACAAAGGAGTTTGAAGATGATGAACAACCCATTGTAGTGCCTTCTTTCCCCTAACAATTTTACAGGTGACACTTCCAAAGTTATTTCTGATGAGAGTGAAGACGAGTCCAATTATGCAGAGGACCTTGCTAGGCTAAAGAAGCAGGAGTATGCAGCTAATCTAGAAGCCAGGAATGCCGAGGAGAATGGCAAAGAAACAATCGCTGGAAACATCATTCACGAACGTGATCCGCTTTCTCCTATCATCACCAATTCTCGCTAAAGGCTATGCTGTTTCTACACCCATTTCTACTAGAGTGTCCACAGACTTTGGAGATCCTTATACACGCTTTCCAAGACCTTCGATCTTGGTAATCATCAACCCAAAGTCGAAGTCTTCACCTCACCTTCCTATGATATCGATTTTGAACCAACTATCGACTAATCTTGATACCACCATTGAAGTCAACACCATCGCTACTAAAAGGATTCACAATACTCATCCACAATCAAATATTATTGGTGATCCTAATGCACCTGTTAGAACAAGGGGTACCGTGACAAGTTCTAAATATGGTCAAGTGGCTTTTATCTCTTATGTCTCAAATCAAGAAAGAGACAATCACACGCACTATGAACATTGTCTGCTTGCTTGTTTTCTCACAAGTGGAACCAACCAGTGTTACTGTGCTCTTGAAGACTCATGTTGGCTTGAGGCAATGCAAGAAGAGATGCAACAATTTCAAAATCAGCAAGTTTGGATATTGGTACCACTACCTGATGGCAAGTATGCAATTGGGACTAAATGGATTCTTGAAGAATAAGAGATGCAAGAGGTGTTGTCATTAAAACAAAGCAAGATTAGTTGCTCGTGGTTATAGACAAGAGGGGGGGATTGATTATGATGAAGTGTTTGCACCTGTGGCAAGAGTTGAGGCCATACTAATATTCTTGGCTTATGCATCTTACATGGGATTTATGGTGTATCAAATGGATGTTAAAGGTGCTTTTCTCAGATGGTGAAATAGAAGAAGAGGTTTATGTCACTCAACCTAAAGGATTTGAAGACCCAGATCATCCTACTCATGTTTACAAGGTTGTCAAAGCTCTCTATGGACTACATCAGGCACCACGAGCTTGGTATGCTAGGCTTTCATCATTTCTCAAGCAAGCATGGATATCGAAGAGGTGCAATTGATAAAACACTTTTCCTCAAGAAGAATTCCACAGACATAATTCTTGTGCAAGTGTATGTGGATGACATTATTTTTGGATCCACAAAGGAAGCTTGGTGCGTGGAGTTTGAGGAGCTAATGAAGGGAGAGTTTCGTGATGAGTGCCATGGGAGTTGACTTTCTTTTGGTCTCCAAGTTCAGCAGAAACCTGATGGTATCTTTATCACCGTGACAAATATGTGAGGGACATCTTGAAGAAGTTTGGTATGGAGAGTGTTGACCGCCACTACACCTTATGAAGCTCCAAAGACAAAGACCAACACTGAAGTAGATCCACCAAAGAATGTACATTTATACAGATCTATGATTGGTTCTTTGATGTATTTAATGTACCTTCAAGGCCCGATATTACTTTTCCGTGAGTGTTTGTTCTAGACATCAAGTTACTCCACTTACTTCCCATCTCAATGTTGTTAAGAAGATCTTTAAGTACCTCAAAGGCCAACCTCATTTAGGCCTTTGGTACCCAAAAGAATCTCCATTTAAGCCGGAAGCATATAGTGATAGTGACTATGCCGGTGCAAATAACCGATAGGAGGTCCACCATCGGAGGTTGCCAATTCCTTTGGAAGAGATTGATTTCTTGGCAATGCAAGAAACAGACTATTGTGGCTACCTCATCTACCAAGGCAGCGTAGAACGCTGTCTGCCAAGAAATTGTCGTGACAAGTGTTCTTTGGATACAAATCAATTGTTGGATTATGGGTATAACTTCATGAACACAACAATTTTTATTGATAATCAAAGTACCATATGCATTGTTAAAAATCCAGTTTTTCACAAATGAACAAAACATATTGAAATTAGGCACCACTTTATAAGAGATGCATATGACAAACATTTGATAAAAGTGGTTAAAATTCACACCGATAATAATGTGGCATTTGTTAACAAAGGTTTTTGATGGACCAAGGTTTCAACACCTTGTGGTCCATATTGGTATGCTTAACCCTTAACTTCAAAGTTTAAGGGGAGGCATAGGCCTCAGGGGAGGCATATGCCTCAGGGGAGGATTTGTGTACACTTTGCGTACTTTTATGTAAATTTGTTTGATTTTTGTATACTTTTTGATTTTGTCTGCTTTTCTAACACTAACCAATTTAATGTAATGATAGTTTGTTTGTTCTTGTTTGGTTTGTGTGTTTCTCAGGTTCTGTTTTCTTTTGCGCTTGCCTATATAGTTGGAGTTTATGATGCTTGGAGATGGATATGTAAGTTTGAAAGTTTGTTTCGGCCAATGCATAAGTACCGAATAGAGCACATATTGTATCTAAAGACAAATTGTTCTCGGTTAAAGATGCTCATTCATTCAAATTACAAAATGCTTTACAGCATATTACAATCAACTTCAAAAGGAAATACAAGGACTACTAAACCTATGTCTACACTAGCTCATATCATCTATTCCTACAAATGTTGGATATGCATGATCGCCATATCTTCCACACTAGTGCTGGATATGCATTCGTGAGTCTTGCATAACCACCCATTCCTTCTATCTTGATGGTTGGATATGCATGAATTTAATTTAAGAAGCTAAGGATCATAATAGGAAGGATGGATTGATGAAAACGATGATGATGAAGATGACCACGTATGTCCTTTGTGCTTCATCTCACTTGATTTCACCAAAAAACAATCCTTCCACCTTCCTTAACTCCTTCCTTTATACGATATGTGATGATGCACCAAAACATGGCGCGAGTGCTAGCACCACTGGGTTGGCACAAGGCCTTTGATGAGGTTGAGGTGCTGGAGGTTGGGAGTAAGATGTTTTCTTCTTAGTGGACCCATCGTAGTCATTAGAGACTCACTTGGATTCACTACACTATCATCATCTCAAGAACTGAGAAATGGGGATTTTAATGACGTGGGTCATATGGATATGGAAAGAACCGAGAAATCACGGATGATGATGATGATGATGATGGAGAAGAGGTTGGATTAACAACCTCTGGTTTATTACTCATGGTTTATTATGGTTAATTTTGGGGCATTGATGAATTTAGGGTTTATGATGAAAATTGGGGGTAATTGATGAGAGTTAAGAGTGCATTGGGGTTTGTTTTATAGACGGTTCAAGGCTTAATGAGATTTAATGCGAAGTTGGGTGAAACAAAGAAAAGATATTTATCAGCTTCTTGAATACGGAATTGCTTTTGCTCGATCAGTGGATCACTTCAGCAGATTGACTATTGTTTCTGCCGAAGTTGGAATTTGAATTGGGTAAAAGATTGCATTCCACGCCACGGGTCAACAACTTAATATATTTGACCACAATATGGGAAACTTCTACTTATAACCTATTCGCATATCTTCGCCTAATAATAATCGATTCTTCTTTATTCTGATTCAAACACACCTTCAGTTGATTGAATCTTAACCCATTATCTAAAGTTCTCATGGCACTTCAATTCAAGCACGATCATAATAAAGTTGCTTTTCCGGGAATAGCTAAGGGTGATGATTTGTATAAACCCATGGTGGAATTCTTAAAGAGGTCCAAGATTCATTATGCTTTAACATTCTCCTGAATGATTTATGAATCGTTGGTTAAACAATTTTGGGCGCATCACTAAAAGAGGAATGATACAGTAGATTGTAGCTATGGTTGACTAGAGCACAGAGTATGTTGTGACAGAGGAGTTGATCGAAGACAACTTCGATTGAATGATGAGAATGGGGTTTATCATTCTAATGCCGCAGCGGTACTTGATGGGCTAAGAGCTATTGGATATCAAGGTACAAGGACGCATATGTGGTTAAAGAATCGCTTTGTCCTATGTGGAGGTTTTGGTTCATACATTGCTTCAGTGTTTAAGCAATAAATCAAGAGGATGGGATCAATTTTCTACTCAATTGGGATGTGGTATTATATGTCTATCTCAGGGTTTAACTTATAATTTTTCTAAGTTTATTTTTGATAATATGGTTGAGAATATAACTAGGAAAAAGAACAAGTTTTTTATGTACCCTAGGTTTTTGCAAATAATATTAGACATTACTACCCAAACCCAAGCCTTTTATCCCATAGGAGCTTTATCTGCTAAACTATTTGCTTCAATGAGAACTAAGTATGAGGGGCACATCATCCTTTGCTAGCGGCTATGTTGCCTCAAGGCAATGAATCACGATGAGGGAATAATGTTGTTGGTTCTCCACCTTCTACTATCGTTGTCTGCCGATGGGAATCCATCGTGGACAATAGATGAAGGCCCTTCTAATGTGCCAAGCACATCTTGTTACTCCCGAACAACCTTATCCACTCCTTCACCTAGATCTAGTCCACCACCTACACATGTGTCCTCATGATGAGGTTGAGACTGAGTTTAATAGGTCGCCTACTCCTAGTCCTATTAGAGATTCAGTTGATGATCATGTTCCATTCTTTGAGCATGTTGATATTTCTTCCGAAGGCCCGATGATGCTCCCATTACCACAGAGCAATCACTGGTGGAGCCGAGGACCCTATTACACTTACATCTTTGTATGCTCTAGTGAATGTGTATGTAGCCGAGGTTACCGATCTCAAGAAGGAGCTTGTAGAGACTAAATCTAAGCTTGGTGGTGAGATTGTAGAATTGCAAAGAAAGGTTAAGGATTTGGAAGTACAACCGGGTCGAGAAGAAAAAGGAGATTGATGTTTCTTCCGATGAGGAGGATGTGATGCTCGCTTAAGTCACTTGATATTTTGGCTAATGTGGCTCAAGAATCTAATGTTTCTACTCCAAAGGTTGGTACATCCGCATAAAGTTAAAAGGAGCCAATTTTATTTACTAGACGGAGGAGAAAGCAATCTGTGCATAAGGATACATTGCAAAGTGAAGATATTTCAACTCATCAAGAACATGTTGTTGCCGATACTACCTTTGATGGACATTGCCGGTGCAGTGGTCAAGCTTCAAATGTGCTATCTCAACCTCGCTTCTATACCTTCAATCGATACTTTCAAGTTTTTCTTGCGAAGGAATTTTAATTTGAATCCGTAAAGTAGATGTATTTTCAACACCTCGTTGAAGATTTATCTCAACATGTTTCTTCAAGCACATCCGATGAATCTTCTCAAGTTCCTTTAGTGATACTCCTTCACCGATGCAGCTTGTTGTTGAATCTACCGATAAAGAGACAAGGAGTGACAAATGATAGATGAAGAGCTTGGTCCAGATCCGTCAAGGAACAGAAAGGTTAGCACAACAGAGGATGTTAGATGAATCTGCAAATTTGAAGAAAAGTGATGAATTGGCTCAACAGATTGAAGCCGAAGTCTAGTTCTAAATTGCCACCTGAGAGACTAAAAGAATTAGATGCAATGGCTACTCGATGCCTCACAATGAACACCGATGTCTATACTCAGTCAAGTCGCTTTCTAATCCTTCACTTGCTCGTATTTTAGGGAGCGATTTTGATAGTGAACAATTTGTGGCTCAAATGGTGGCTCGTGGACAACAAAGAAAGGCGTAAGAAGTCGCAAGAAGAAAGCTATAATTGCTCAAAAGAACAAGGCAAGTAAGAGAGAGTGAGACCACTAACCAAGCTCAAGAAAGCAAAATGAGAATGGTAGTGAAAATCGAGTTCTTCTCTGTATAACTCGTTTAACAATGAAGCAAGTCATGGCTTTACCTCGATCGCTTCGATTAATCAGAAATATAATTATATTATGAAGTTTTTCATCTTCTTCGCCAAAACATTCTTCAAATTTGAAAAGGATTGCTGAACTATAGATGCTCCTAAAGCCAAAAGACCTAAGGATTGTTGAGATTGTGGATAATTTTGATGATATTCCAAAGTCAAAGGTGATGTCCGTGGTTCTTCGATGGCTACCATAAGCTATTCCTTCACCTTCCATGGTTTCTTCACATGTACCTTCTATTTTTTGTCAGCCGCAAGCAACTCAATGAAGTTCCTAGTTCAACGGATGAAAGTTTCTTCCGGCGAACCTTCTGTGGTTTCTTCGAAACACCTAATGTGCTAGTTTCAACTTCATTTGTGAAGTCTCGCTGATACGTATGAATAATCCGTTAACGGTCAGCCAACAACTATGTCAAATCTACTGTGCAAGAAAGGTGCTTGATAATGAATGAAATACGTGGTAATGTTTCGATACATAATGCAAAATCAAGATATTCCATCTTCGACATATATCTTCCCGAAGGAGGAAGAAGAGGATGGCTAAACGAAAGTTCTCTTCTCTTTAAGGAAATCTCGTGAGATCACGGATTCACCATCTCGTAAGCATATTAAGGTTGAGACATCTCACAAGGATAATCATGTGGATTTAAAGGCGGCCGAGTCATCTTTTATCCAAAGAAGGATTCTGCTGCTGATTTTCCTGAGGGGTCTCATGATGTTTTGATTAATTGGTCATTGTCAGATGATGAGCTTAATATCATTCACCGTTTGGATCAAACCACCATGCAATTTAACTTTTTGAAGGAGATCTTGCATCCGTGGACAGTATGCATTTGGTTACGCTTGTATAACCTTGTCCATAAGTATTACCATTCTAATGCACCAAAGGGTTCTGGGTTATATTTATTGGGTGATCTTCATGTTTTGTTTGATTCAATATCTCCCAATGGTAAAGGATACTTTATTTGGAAGAACTCCCACTTGTGGCAAGTTACGCTTGGAGATTTTATCCTCTCTCACATGTGCATGTAGTTGAGACAAAGGGTGGTATTATCGTCAGTATGTTTGCCGAGAGAACTTATCCATTATCCATGAAGTTTATGGAAAGCATGCTTATCTAGAAGTTGGAAGTTCCTCCGATCCTCGCTGGCAATGATAATTTGTATGCTTGAACAATGTGTTGGTGTTATTAAGAATCAGCTTATTGCACATAGAGGTTCATCTTGATTATGGTACTTTGTATGGTTTGTAATTTTGTTTATTTGTTTATTTATTAGTTAAAAAAAAAACTATATTCTTTGTTTAACTAACTTTTATTGCGTGTTTGTTGTATATTATTGCCTTATTAACTCACCGTGATATACCTTGTGTATATTGAAGAGTTGGCTAGTCCAAAGGGTACAGCTTTGGTAAAGACACATCAAATCAAGATAGTGAATGGTTTGCTCAAAATCATAGGGTTTGCAACCACCCATGCTTAATTGCCGAGTGTTGTATGGTCATCAATTCACCATGGTTTATTCCTTTTGGAATCCAAGAATTGACTAGCCCACTTGTATATGGCTTGTGGTAAAGGCAAGGGAATACCATATTTGGTAATCAGTTCACCAATTTTAAGAATTGACTAGTCCTGAGCAAACGGCTACAAAAGACATTTCAAACCGTCATGGTTGCCGATTTGCTAATAAATCGATGGTTATCGCTGTACCATGGTTTTCGAACTTAAACATTTGGCTACCCCAGTAGTGATGGCTATTGGTAAAGAGACATCAAATCCATTATTTTCAATGATTCACCTCTCACGGGAGTTAACACACCTGGATGTGATGAGAATAGTATGAAACTAATATGTTTTGATGTACATGTTGTCATTTGTTGCCGCAAAGATCTGAGTTTCGTAGTTTCTTCATCAAAGAGATGATTTTGTTTTGATTCTTTGCTGATACTGTTTGACTACAATCCTCTAGTGCTGCAAGGTTAAAGATCTATCAAGAAACTGAAACTTAACCAAGTCAAATTCCAGCTTTAGGGAGGATTGTTGGGAATTATGTGACTAATTATCAAGATTATGTGAATGGATTCGCCAAGTGTATGGATTCTGCCAAGACATAGTTCTACCGTTATATAGTTATTAGTTTGTTTCTGGATATAGTTATTCCGTATTTTCTATAGTTAGTTAGATATGCATGAGCTTTATTAGGAAGTGATTGTGTATATCTTATTTAGTTTTACGCTTTTAGAGAAGAAGTTAGGGATCCTTGTCTATAAAAGGAACACAATAGAATGAATTATGTATTAGACGCTACAAATTATTAATATAATGATCCATAGAGGATCAAAGAGTTCTTAGTTATCCGTGTTTTATACTTGTGTTTATATTCCGCTAAAGAATACAAGTTGTAGAGATTTTCTTTTAGTTTGTTTGTGATTACATAAACAATACTAACGATCTACGAAGCTCAAGATCTATCAAGGTCTTCTAGTTTTCATCATTAAGCGTTTTGACTGTTAAGCGTTTTGTCAACTTAAGCGATTTGTCTCTTAAGCGATTTGTCAAGTAAGCGGTTTGACACTTAAGCGTTTTGACACTTAAGCGATTTGTTTGGAAAGTGATTTGAGTAGGAAGCTTAGTTGACCGGGCTGCTTTTGTCATCCGTGCGATTTGTCGGGTTTTTTGTCGTAAGAGGATTGACAAAAGCGGTTTGTGTTTAACAGTCTAATATTTTGTTGAAAATTGAGACTTGACATCTGATATTAACACAATGTCTTACACCACTGATCCTGTAATCTCAAATGTGCTCAAATTATATGATGCTGTGGACAACAAAGAAAGTATTAGTTACTTCGAAAAGGTTAACCATGATTGACTCCAATCATGATGATTTGAGATCCTCATGCTTTGAGTCCAATGAGAGAGAATTAAAACTGCTCATGCTACGTAATGCCATGCAAAGGAATGTTGCATTGTGCCCTATCAGCAACTTTACTCTCACCTCATGTTACTTCTACCCATAATAATGGAACGAACATGTAATGCCCTTCCTACGACTTATCCACATTAATGTGAACGTTGCTATTAAACTTAGAACAATTGGAACAACAACTTGACAAAAAGAAGGTTCAAAAGGATGGTTCCAATGTTGCACTTCAAGTAATCTACAAACAATTTCTACCATTAGTGGGGAATATTCATCAGATTATGATAAACACATGACTGAAATGTCTTTCAAAAGACACACTGGAATGGAAATCAATGAGTTCATTGAGACACTTATCCATATTATGGACAATGTGAAGAAGTACATTGAGGAAGCTACCCAGAACTGTGAGAACAAGAATGAATGTTGGATGCAGTCAATAGATAGGTGTGATGAGTTGGATAACTTATTAGTCGAATCATCGGGTATTGTTGAAGTCGGAATGACAGACACAACAAAAATGAATGAACAAGCATCGGGTGCAGAACCTTCAGTAACTATTATTAATGATCCATCTGTGATTAATTCTGTGCAAATTGATGTCTTTACGTAACAAAATGTTGATGAATGTTCTCAGAATCGGTGGGCTGAGTCAAAGATAAAACATATCATGACTAATAACGTTGATAAGAAAATTTTGACTAACTTTCAAACAAATACTCAATTTTGAAAAACACCGTGATTTCTCCTCGAAATTGCAATACAAAGAAAACAAGAAAGTTTTCAAGCTACAAAACCATGCATAAATCCGGAATTCCCAGAATTTCGCGAATTTTTTGAAATCAACCTGTTAAAAACTCAGCTTCAGGACAAAGACTTAATCATATATAACTTGAAAAAACACATCTCTAACATGCATAAGGAAAGTAATTTAGGTGTGAACAATCCTGATATAGAGGTCAGTGCCGCCATTAATGTGACAACTCGTAATTACAGGACATTTCTCAAACTTTGAAAATTTCACTATTCATCTCGGGAATTTACTATTCACTGGTTACTATTCATCGTTTTTGAAGTCGATTTGATATTTTGAAAGGGTATTTCAAAATTTTACTATTCACGAAATACTATTCATTCCCAGAAAAAATCACTATTCATGAGTCACTATTCATCATTTTCAAGAACTAGGTTTACGAGTATCAAATACGCGTAACCTGGAAGGTTAAGCTGCGTATTCATGGAAAATCACAGAGGACATTTCATATCGACTATAATTAGTCGACATATCATCAATAACATCATTTCATATCGGTTCATGCATGGATTTGCATTTTTCATTAAACGTTTATTTTGCTATTAAATAAACGCTTTCGCGTAAACATTATTTTGAAACATTGATCCGACACTTCCAAAAATTATCCTAATATATTTTTATACTCCTTTTAAGACTATAAAAATTATATTATTAGTTTACCCGATGTTTTCAATTTATTTTGTATATAAATTGTTATATATATATATATATATATATATATATATATATATATATATATATATATATATATATATATATATATATATATATATATATATATATATATATTCACGACGGTTTTCGTAAATTCAACTCGATAATTATTATTTCACTCAATACTTATGAGAAATGTATTTTTATAATTTTTATGACTTCAATACATTTTATTTTGTCCCGTTAAAATCTATTTTTAGTTAACGCTACAATTAATACCTAATTATATTTACAAAATACATATTATACCTACATTTAAATACACTTGTACATCAAAAAAATACACCTCAACCCCCCCCCCCTACCCATGGCCGGTCATGTATTGTCAACATAGGTTATCAATTTGATTTTTACAACTAGACATAACACCTACACATTATAGAATGAGATATTTTGTTATAACAATTATTATCTTAAGCAAATAAACATACATACACTTTTACAAGGTGAAAAGTTAAGGAAAACCTCTCCATTTTTATCTCCATGGCCGGCCATGCTCAAGAACAAGAGGGGAAATCCGTCATTTTTCCAAAATCAAGTGTTTCCAAGTTCTATTAGTGATCTATGTTAAGGTTTTCAAATAAAAACCTATAGATTAATTAAGTTTCTAGCTCCAAAACTCTTAATTCATTCAAGTAAGCATTTCATGATCTTCATAACTCTTTCATATTCATATTTATGTTATTTCATCATTTTTGCAAAAAAAACAAGCAAGTTACATGTGTATCTATACCACTTTAATTGTTTTTAAGTACTTATAATGAATATATAACATCCTATAATTATCCCTTGAAACATAGCATTTTTTATGATGCTTAGGAACCCATGACGCCCTAAGAAGGTGTATGGTAGGTTTAGAATAGCTTTGGCGTTGATTTGAAGTGGTTAGAATAAGTATTACGAGAAAAATCATTTTCGACAACAATAAATAGTGGTCTGATCTTAATTGTGAAATATGGAAATTTCGACAGTTTTTAAAATATTTTGGGCAAGATATTTAGAAAATATACTTTAAAACGAAAACGCACGCTTGAACGGGTTAAAACGGAGTTATAAGTAAGATGTTATTTTCAAGTTTAACGCATAAAACTTTTTTCCCGAAAATTCAGCATGTTGTCCAAATTTTACGAAGTTAAAATGAGTATTAAGCCGTTATCTAAATGAGTTGATTTATCAAAAATATATTAGTATACTTTTAACAATTTGCTACGGACATATAAAAACGTAGAAAACGGACTTATAACGACATTAAATTACAGCGTTTAAACAAGTTGTCGTGAATTATTTCATATAAGCATAACTAATATATTTTCTAATAGCCAAAAATTACGTCAATGACCATGTTTTGAGGGTCGCTTTAACATCGATGGAGTACTTCTTAGAAAACGATGTCTTCTAGTAAAAGTAAGTTCACCTAGCCTATTTTCCAAAATGTTCAACCGTTCACAAACGGAGTTGTAAATCTAATAAAAATACACTACTCAAACTTTGGCCTTAAAACTACCCTTAAACAATATTTTGGGTACAAGTACCCTACTTCACCATGTTTTTCCATGATCAGACCTCTATAATGAAAATTTAAAAGCTAAGACTTTGAGATAATGCTACAAGCTTTCCAAAACCGCTGAGTTTATTTCCTAACACTCGGTATTCACTATTTTATTTACTCAATTTTCGAGGTCATTTAGTCACTTTCTACAAATTATCAAAGTATATTATTTTACATCGAAAAGCTATAAATTCTTGATAAATCACTAAACGACTTATCGAGGAGGTTGTTTCAACGTAAATACTTGTAAAGTATTTTATAATATGACGAGATGTCATAAACATATATTTCTAATTTATAAACATATTTTCAAATGTACAAGTGGTATGGATATCATATGAGTTTGCATGCACGCATATTGTTTCATGATTTACATTAGAACATATCATTTATAATAGGTCGCGGTTAGAGGTTGCACCTCATTTCAAAGATTGCCATTATATCATCATTAACATTGCACCAGTGAGCTTTTCATAGCCCCGATTTATTCTAAGTTTATACATTATTTCAAACCTACTGGGAGAATACATTGTACATCATCTTTTAATCTTAGCCCAAGTATATTCAATTTCATTTACATTGCTTAAGTTACCTCATTGCCAATTGAATGTCCCCATTTCATAATCATGAACCGCTAATTTCGAAGAAGCGAGGCAGTGGATAGATCTATTTGAGGTGACTCCTCCATCCGTGTTGGTGGTCCCAACCGTCAACTGATGCATTTCATTTTATCATCATTGAGTTGTTTGGCAAACACTCGCTGGGGCAAACATCAGAACAGTCAGCTTCAGGTGGCATGTGCTTAGCAATTGTACCATTTTTGTGACATAATTGTCATACATAACTTATACTTGCGTTGGTCGTATAAAACATTTACATACTTTATGAACTCACTCAACCATTGTGTTGACTCTTTTAGCAATGTATTTTCAGGTATCTAAGGCATTCACTTCATGGCATGCATGTGGGACATATCAAGAGTCGCGGTGACACGCATCTCACTTGGGTTTTATGCACTTTAAAACATCGTTTGGATTGTAACAACTTAATTCGCACATGATGATTTTCTTTTGGGACCTATACTTTGGAAACTCTGATTGTTTTTATTAAATCAAACGATGTGTTTTCCAAATGACACTTTAGGGGTCGTTCAATATAACTGTGATGTGATGCCTATGACAGTCACCCCCGAATTCCATTCCGCTGCAAACGGTAATTTTGGGGTGACAATTGGCATCAGAGCTTCAGTTATAGAGAACTAGGTTGCATCATTGACCCTAGACTATAACTACATCATCATAGCATCTCATCATTTCATCATAAGTGCATATTAACTATACATGCGGTTTCATACGCACATTTTGCGAGTTATTTACTTTCATTTCAAAATTGATTGTCACATAGATGCCTTCAAATACCCATCCCATCATACTCACATCAGACTACAATGTGGAGAATGCCCTGTCATTCCCTATCACAATTTTTACATCAGTTGACTTAACACCGATAACATCGGATGATGAGACTGAACCCTTTGAGGAGGGCGAAATTGCACCTACACCATCACGATCACCATTGATTCACCGTAAGATCAGGACAGTCTCTATCATTCTGTCAGGACAGATCATACAATTTGATAGGACTTATAGGCTTAGTCCTAATGGACCTATTAGGATGTTTACTACAAGGATGAGAGTACACTCTCTTACCCTCACTCTTAGATCACTTGTTACTCACGTAATACAACCACCATCAGCTACTCATACCGCTATAAGTTGTCCAATAGTGCATACTCTAATTTTACCTCTGAAACGTCGCGAGACAACATGAAAGAGAGTAGTATTTCATTTACCATCATCTTCAAACTTACCACTAGGATTTCCATCATCATTATCATCTTGAGCACCATCCGTACCATCACATCTCATACACGATACTCATACATCTGACTTGCAGCTTGGGAAGCGTGCGTGATTTGACATACCATCTTATGGGTTTGAGGACTGTGAAAGTGCTAGGGCTGTTGCTGCTAGACAACCTACTACTCCTATACTTGAAACACGATTAGACCATCAACAGGAACATATAATAAGTACCTTTCTATTTAATGTAATCTTTATCCCTTATTAACTCCACGATAATCACAACCATCCAACAAATCTTATTTCATGTTATTTTGTTATCACTTTATAAAATTATTTCATATAATTTTATTTCAAGCCATTTTACTACTATCTTAGGAAAATGGTTTCACAAAGTTCTAAAACAAGTTGTTTTGTTACCACCCTATAAATTGATTTTCAGTCATTTTATCAACTATTTACTATCATTATGCGAAACGATTTCCATGTTACTCTGAAAAATTTTTTGAGCCATTATTTTACAAAATAAAACGTTGAATACCATCTAAAACTTCGGAGAGATATTATACCATTTCAACAAAACCAATCATCGCATCATTTGTCCTCAATTATACATAGCCTGGTCACCTATGTATGATTCAGGAAGAATTATGTCATGAAAGAAACAAACATCATTTCAAATTTCCTAAGACAATCTTCATTCAAAAGCAAAGCTTTGTAATCATATAAATTGTTCATAAACATTTCTTTGGATAACACTCTATAGATACCTACGCCATTCATCACTCACTCAACCGATAAGTTAAAATTTTACCAGTGACCTTTTTAAGAAAAAGTTTCTATACCATCTACGAGGAGGATTCCTCGATACAAGAAAACAATGAAAGGATTTCAGAACTACCAACAAGGACTAGAAGTATGTAGTAAGATGTTCCAAAACTCAACAAAAATCTTAAGACATCACGAGACATTCCGAACCACTATCTTTGGATTAGAAGCTAGATTCTATCATTTCAAAAGCATCAGCTGAACCGAGTTACAAGATTTAGTACAAAGCGAATACCCACTAAGAAACACTATAGGGATAAACCAAGTCTTCTAATTGAGACTACAGAACATTTCATTAAACATGGCCTCAACAATATGTGAACTTCCCTACAATGAGTTTCTCTTAAAGGAAAATTTGGTTAAATTAAGGTTATCGATATAAACTTCCCCTAAGGTATTGTGTTCTCTAGAGATTTCAGATAACCTCACTTCCATATCAAGAGATGCAACAGGTCTGAACATATTGGACAATCAATGACTCTCCATTCACAAGTAAAATTAGAACAAACATTCTTCGACATAGTATGAGCTGATATCGATTTTCTTGCTAGCATGATAACAATCTCAGCGATGAGCTATTTTAGAAGCACTCAATATCGGAACAAATCTTGAAAATCAACCACCACACCACATCACCTAAAAATTTAAAGTTTTGTGACTTGACAACATATAGTATGGAAACATTTCGATAAGAGAAATTAGGAGAGACACCATCAAACAATAAACATTTTAGTAATGGAGACTAAGCACCTTAGGAAAGGAAGACTCAATTCATGACATTTGCTAGAACTAGAAACGTGAGGAATCACAACTGTTATCCATAATCTATTCTTTTCAATAAGGTCCTTTTCGACAGACTTAACATTTTGAAATTTGGCATGAGACACGTGGTATCAATTCCAGTTGTACCTATTATAAGCTATTCGATTCACCTTAGACTTCTGACAATCATTTCAAGATTCTCATGGAACCTACTAGGACATGAGTACCGCCTATTATCCTCAGCTCAATGGTCAGAGCGAGAGAACAATTCAAACATTATAAGATATGCTCAAGGCATGTGTGATTTTCTAGAAATGATTAGGCAAATCATTCTTCATCGAACAAATTGCTTTACAACAATAGTTAGCACATGAACATATTGACTACACCAATTGAGGCGCTCTATCGTTGAGGCGTCAATCACTTATTCACTGGTCAAAATCAGGAAATTCCAACTCATTAGTCCATAACTCATTCATGAAACAAACAAAGTGATCGTACATATCAAGAATCAGTTATAAGCAACAACGCGTAGATATAAAAGCTATGTCGATATACGACGCAAAATATTGTAAATATGTTCTATAAGTCGCAAACCATTAGAATTTCAAGTTGGCAACAGAGTTATGTTGAAAGTCTTGTCTTGGAAAGGCATGGTACGATTCAGAAAACATTGGACGACCCGATGCGACTCAAATATCCTCACCTTTTCACAAGTAACACCATAGAACCCAACATGGACTGAATTCAGGGACTGAATTCCTTTTTGGGTGGGCGAATGTCACAACTCGTAATTTCAGGACATTTCTCAAACTTTGAAATTTTCACTATTCATCTCGGGAATTTACTATTCACTGGTTACTATTCATCATTTTACTATTCATCGTTTTTTAAGTCGATTTGATATTTTGAAAGGGTATTTCAAAATTTTACTATTCACGAAATACTATTCATTCCCGGAGAAAATCACTATTCATGAGTCACTATTCATCATTTTTCGTAAACTAGGTTTACGAGTATCAAATACGCGTAACCTGGAAGGTTAAGCTGCGTATTCATGGAAAATCACAGAGGACATTTCATATCGACTAGAATTAGTCGACATATCATCAATAACATCATTTCATATCGGTTCATGCATGGATTTGCATTTTTCATTAAATGTTTATTTTGCTATTAAATAAACGCTATCGCGTAAACATTATTTTGAAACATTGATCCGACACTTCCAAAAATTATCCTAATATATTTTTATACTCCTTTTAAGACTATAAAAATTATATTATTAGTTTACCCGATGTTTTCAATTTATTTTGTATATAATTATTATATATATATATATATATATATATATATATATATATACGACGGTTTTCGTAAATTCAACTCGATAATTATTATTTCACTCAATACTTATGAGAAATGTATTTTTATAATTTTTATGACTTCAATACATTTTATTTTGTCCCGTTAAAATCTATTTTTATTTAACGCTACAATTAATACCTAATTATATTTACAAAATACATATTATACCTACATTTAAATACACTTGTACATCAAAAAAATACACCTCAATCCACCCCCCTACCCATGGCCGGTCATGTATTGTCAACATAGGTTATCAATTTGATTTTTACAACTAGACATAACACCTACACATTATAGAATGAGATATTTTGTTATAACAATTATTATCTTAAGCAAATAAACATACATACACTTTTACAAGGTGAAAAGTTAAGGAAAACATCTCCATTTTTATCTCCATGGCCGGCCATGCTCAAGAACAAGAGGGGAAATCCATCATTTTTCCAAAATCAAGTGTTTCCAAGTTCTATTAGTGATCTATGTTAAGGTTTTCAAATAAAAACCTATAGATTAATTAAGTTTCTAGCTCCAAAACTCTTAATTCATTCAAGTAAGCATTTCATGATCTTCATAACTCTTTCATACTCATATTTATGTTATTTCATCATTTTTGCAAAAAAACAAGCAAGTTACATGTGTATCTATACCACTTTAATTGTTTTTAAGTACTTATAATGAATATATAACATCCTATAATTATCCCTTGAAACATAGCATTTTTGATGATGCTTAGGAACCCATGACGCCCTAAGAAGGTGTATGGTAGGTTTAGAATAGCTTTGGCGTTGATTTGAAGTGGTTAGAATAAGTATTACGCGAGAAAAATCATTTTCGACAACAATAAATAGTGGTCTGATCTTAATTGTGAAATATGGAAATTTCGACAGTTTGTAAAATATTTTGGGCTAGATATTTAGAAAATATACTTTAAAACGAAAAAGTGGCCGCTTGAACGGGTTAAAACGGAGTTATAACGAAGAAGTTATGCTATTTTCAAGTTTAATGACGAAAACTATTTTTCCGGAAAATTCAGCATGTTGTCCAAATTTTTACGAGTTAAAAATGAGTATTAAGCGTTATCTAAATGAGTTGATTTATCAAAAATATATTAGTATACTTTAACACGAAGCTACGGACATATAAAACGTAGAAAACGGACTTATAACGATTAAATTACACGCGTTTAAACAAGATTGTCGTAACTATTTCATATAAGCATAACTAATATATTTTCTAATAGCCAAAAATTACGGCCACGAATGACCATGTTGAGGGTCGTTTTTAACATCGATAGAGTACTTTTAGAAAACGATGTCTTCTAGTAAAAGTAAGTTCACCTAGCCTATTTTCCAAAATGTTCAACCGTTCGTCAAACAGAGTTGTAACGAATAAAATACGGTCACTCAAACTTTGCCGAAAACTACCCTTAAACAATATTTTGGGTACAAGTACCCTACTTCACATATGTTTTTCTCCATGATCGAGACCTCTATGATGAAAATTTAAAAGCTAAGACTTTGAGATAATGCTAAAAGCTTTCCAAAACCGTTGAGTTTGTTTCCTAACACTCGGTATTCACTATTTTACGACCAGCTTTTCGAGGTCATTTAGTCACTTTCACAAATTATCAAAGTATATTATTTTGCGACGAAAAGCTATAAATTCTTGATAAATCACTAAATGACTATCGTAGGAGGTTGTTTCAACGTAAATACTTTTAAAGTATTTTATAATATGACGATATGTCATAAACATATATTTCGACGATAAACATTATTTTCAAATGTACAAGTGGTATGGATATCATATGAGTTTGCATGCACGACATTGTTTCATGATTTACATTAGAACATATCATTCATAATAGGTCGCGGTTAGAGGTTGCGCCTCATTTCAGTATTGCCATTATATCATCATTAACATTGCACCAGGTGAGTTTTTATAGCCCCGATTTATTCAAGTTTATACATTATTTCAAACCTACGGGGGAGAATACATTGCACATCATTTTTTTTTACGAGCCCAAGTATATTCAAATTCATTTACATTGCTTAAGTTATCTCATTGCCAATTGAATGTCCCCATTTCATAATCATGAACCGTTAATTTCGGAAGAAGCGGGGTAGTGGATAGATCTATTGAGGGTGACTCCTCCATTCGTGTTGGTGGTCCCAACTGGTCAACGGATGCATTTCATTTTTATCATCATTGAGTTGTTTGGCAAAACACTCTGTTGGGGCGAATATCAGGAGCAGTCTAGCTTCGGTGTCATGTGCTTAAGCAATTGTACCATTTTTGTGACATATTTGTCATACATACTTATACTTTACTGCGTTGTCTATAAAACATTTACATAAACTCTATGAACTCACTCAACCATTGTGTTGACTCTTTTAGCAATGTATTTTCAGGTATCTAAGGCATTCACTTCATGGCATGCAAGTGGACATATCATAGAATCGCGGTGACGACGCGTCTCACTTGGGTTTTATGCACTTTAAAACATCGTTTGGATTGTAACAAACTTAATTCCGCACATGATGATTTTCTTTTGGGACCTATACTTTGTAAACTCTGATTGTTTTATTAAATCAAACGATGTGTTTTCCAAACGACACTTTAGGTCGTTCAATATAACTGTGATTGTGATGCTATGACAGTCAACCCCCAGGAATTCCATTCCGCTGCAAAACAGGTAATTTGGGGGTGTGACAATTAAAGCTAGGAATGATGAATTAGCGTTATGTGTGGCTAAATTATTAAGGGAGAATGAGTCTCTGAGAAAGATTCACATAGAACAAAGTGTCCCTGCTAAAGAAGATAGAATTAAGTCTTTAGACCAAACAAGCTCTTTGTTAGCAGACATTGATGTTCTCAAAGCTCAACTTCAAGATAAGAGTTTTGTCGTAGTTGCCTTAAAAAATGAGCTTAAAAAAACTATAGGGAAGAGTGTGAAAACTAAGTTTGCAAAACCATCAACCTTGGGGAAGCTAGTTTCTAACATCACTAAAGAACGGTCTATAGTTAGGCAGCCTAATGCATTTTTTTCAGAAAGATTTAAACCTTCAAAATTAAGGCTTGCCTCCCAAGTTGATGTGTACATAGTTTTGTCAAATCCAGTCACTTCACTAACTCATTCCGATAAAATGAAAGACCATGCTCAGGTTAAAGCTCAAATTTCTAAGACCAGGGATGTAAGAAGATCATCTAGTGCACTTAAGAAGTATCAAAAGGTTGACCACTCCCCTAAGAAACCAGTTAACAGCAAAATGTCTAAAATTAAAAAAAGGGAAATGGTTACTTCTTCTACTGTGACTAAGGGATCTAACACTCCTAGTTCTTGTATTAAGTGGATGCCTACTGGTAGATTTTTTAAGAACATTGAATCCAAATGGAATAACACTCCTAGCTCTTTCCTTAAGTGGATGCCTACTGGAAAAATCTTTAAGAATGTTGGATTCAAATGGATTCCCATCAGAATACTGGCCACTAATGACATCAAAAAGGTTGACTGTAATTCATCCAAAGGACAGGATACTTTTGCCACTAACCCATCTGAATATAATTCTACATGAGCTATTAGTGCAGATACTCCTCATTCCTTTACAGGTACAATGCTCAATTCAATCATGAACATCATGACCTGGTTTCCAACAGAAATGAAGCCTCTTCATTCAGGAGCTTCAGCATGTCAGAATTGATATGCACATACCATGACTCCTGATCACGTCTGCTTAGGACTCGTACCTCATCAATTGACGGTTAATCCAATCTTGATACATTAGTTATAAAAAAAATAAAAAAATAAAATAAAATAAAAAAAAAATAAAAAAAAAAAAACTTCTTTAAAATTCTTTTTATTCATACATATACAAGATATTTCATTAAAATTCCTTAAAATCCATAAAAAAAATTTGAAAAATCAGAAAAGTACAAAAATTGATTCAAAAGGCATGTCTTTTGGTATCGATAACATCTACGGTCCTAGAAATGTCATTTAATAATGACACGGGTCTTTAGATGAAGTTCGAACAGAAGTTCAACTATTTTTTAAAACATGTCTATTTTTCATCTACACTCACGTACCTATGAAGCTTTGGGTTCATAAATGGTTTTAATTCAATCAATGATCACTCATGTCTATTCATGTCACTGATTGAGGGGGAGAATTAATTTCATACTGCTATTCATGTATGTCAATTCGTCTCTGCATGATTGCCTCTATATGATTTCTTGAGATATGCATATGTTTCTGTGTAACTAATTGGTGCAAAAATTCTTGTTCAATACATGTCATTATGCTTCCTGCATTATATGCATTGTTTGAATTGGCTTGTATATCTCTTGCATGCATTTATCATGAGTTTTATGACCTATTAGGATTTTTAATGGTCTTAAAAATGTTGCTTGTCATTGCATGTCATTTAGAGGGATAGAATCTGCCAAATTATGTTGAGATAGGTGTTGTGTGTATGAGGTTTGTCTAATTCCATATGTGGAATGCGGTTTGTCAAGTCCAAGTGTATCATGCGTCTTGTCTAATTGTATGCGGTTTGTCATGTCTAAATGTTGCATGCGATTTGTCATTTCGCAGGGACTAAATGTGTCAAAAGTGAAAACTTGTCCTTTTGTATAAATGATGCGTTTTGTCTCCCTTGGTCAAACCTATCTAAATCTTAGTCAAACAAAGCATCTTTTTCTCTCTAAACATTCTTCGAAGCGATTTGATAAACGTGTACACTTGTGGTATGTTATAACACTAAGATCTACATCTAATTGCTATTTATCCATCAAGAATACACATCTAATTAACATATTCTTTGCAGATTCTCTTTTCATTATTCCATTTGAAAATACCTCAACTAGGTTTGTTTTCGCTGTTGTGTTTAAAATTTATGGGTTTAGATTGGAATGTGTAGAGGTATTGTTGTCACATATAGGCTTAGTTTGTTTGTGATGGTTCCCCTTTTTATGTTATCGTACCCTCGTTGGGAATTTGATTTTGTTGAAGGATAGTGGATTGAATGATTGTTTGTGGTAATGGTGTGTGTTTAAAATATATGTCTTGGTTGCATATTAATGTTTGTGTATGCCTGATAAATGTGTTGGTTTAAATCTGCTAGTTGAAATTGTTTCAAGAGTTG
The DNA here is from genome assembly GCA_910596185.1 of Chrysanthemum makinoi. Taxonomy (NCBI): domain Eukaryota; kingdom Viridiplantae; phylum Streptophyta; class Magnoliopsida; order Asterales; family Asteraceae; genus Chrysanthemum; species Chrysanthemum makinoi. The sequence goes on from OU343221.1 coordinate 108,671,745, forward strand.
TATTCTTGAAAGCGGTTTGATAGTCATGCTTGTAAGCGAGTTGTCAGTTCAATGTTCTTGAAAGCGGTTTGAGGGATGTTGCTTGAATGCGATTTGTCATTTCAAATTCTTGAAAGCGGTTTGTATGTTTATATACCTAATGCGTTTTGACATGTGCGGTTTGTTGTATGCGTTTTGACATATGCGATTTGATATATGCGGTTTGACCCATGCAATTTGATGTGTGCGGTTTGACCCATGCGACTTGACCATAGCGTTTTGACCTATGCGATTTGACATATGCAATTTGACCAAAACCTTGAAGGCTTGAACAATGCGGTTTGATGCATGCGGTTTGACTTATGCGACTTGTCTGCTTTAACTATGCGGTTTAACTTATGCGACTTGTCTCCTTAGCTATGGACACCTTCATCACTGATAAACAAAACTTTCTGAATCAAGTCAAGGGAAAGAAATCCAAAGACAAAAGAGTGATTCCCAGCATAAGGTTCTCGAATCTCATCGTCCATCACTTGCAGTAAAAACATTAGTTCTCTCCAAGAAGTGAGTCTGCTCTCCATGAAGCCGGTGATGAATTTCTTCTTGGAAGTTTGAAGTTTGTAGCCAAAGGATTGGACAAAGAGATATTTGGAATGCCGATCCCTGAAACACTTCTCGCTGATAGAATTAAGAAAGCCGACTACTTCAAGAAATATATGAAAAAGGCTTTAGGCACAACTATTGATGACACACCCACCCCTACTCCCACACCATCAAAATCAACAAAATCAACTAAATCATCTTCAAAATCATCTTATGCCAACCTCCCAAAGAAAAGACAAGAAATGTCAGAATCTGCTGATTCACCATCACAGAAGCAGAAAAAGAGAAGGAGTGACACAGGGAAGGGGAAAGGAAAAGGGTCCAAAGAACCCGAGAGAGAGATGACCTTGATGGATGAAGACGATTATGCGCTCCAACAAGGCATTCAGGAGAGCTTGCAGAGTCTAGAAGTGTCTCAGAGACAGCCAAGGAAGGGGGGTTACAATACAGGAACCAGAATTCGTATCACGTCAAACCCCTTCGGTTGCTCAAGGCAAAGGTAAAAGGAAAGCTGGTGAAGAAGTGGAGCAAGCTGCTCAGATGTTGTTAACTATCTCCAGGCCTACTCCAAATACTACAAACCAATTCGAGCTCAAGAAAAGAAATGTTGAATCATCTTCTACACAAGAGCAACTTGAAGCAGAAGGAGATGAATTTGCTTCACTGGAGGAAACTCTTGACTCTAGTGATACCCAATCAGAGAGTCATGAATCAGAGCTTCTGACAAAGGTGTAGACAGAGACGATTACGGGAAGTGTTCCTGAACCGGAACCGGAAACTGAACAAACTGATGCTAATATACAAGGGACAAAGGTAAACGGGAATGAACTGCTACAAGAAAAACACTCAAGCCTTCAGGAAACTCTAAAGCCAATATCTGAAGAACATGTGCATCTTGAAGAAGCAAACGTGTCAAAGGGATCCCTATCTTCTCTGAAGAACCTTGATGCAGACATAACCTATGGTGACCAATTCCTCAAGGACAGGCCCTCAGATGTTGAGTCAGACAAACAAAATGACGAAAAGGAAGAGGTTGAATCCATGTTCTCAGTCACCATTCAGCAGGATACATCAACCGTTCCTCCTATGTCGGCACCAATAGTCTCTACATCAACAACAGCTCTAGCAACCGCACTTCCACCACCTATTCCACTCCTATCAACCGCACTTCCACCACCCGTGTCCTCTGATACAACAACGACCATCCCTCCACCATTCATCATTGTTAATGTCTCAGTCACACCTCCAGTATCACCACCTCCTAGCAAAACCACCGAACAATTACTTGAAGAGGCCTTGAAACGGATCGATGTTCTCGAGAAGCACCATTTTCCAGAATCAGTCAAGCATCTGGATCGACGTTTGTCTAAGCTGGAATAGTTCGACTTTGTTAATGAAGTGATGAATGCTATTGAAGCAGAAGTCAAGGATGCAGTTGAATGGGCAATGAAAGCTCCGCTTCATAAGAGGTTCAAAGACTTACCTACTTCAGACATGAGATCGATCCTTCATGATAGAATGCTTGAAACTGATGAGCATAAGGAGGACGAAGTTCACATGAAGTTATGTGAAGCTCTTCAGAACTCGATCGATCATGATAATCACTTGCAGTACTTGATAGACATTCGGGAAATGGAGGGAAAGTAGAAAAGGAGAGTTGTGATGCTTGAATCAATGTCTGGAGTTCCTAAACCACCCCCTCCTCCTCCAACTGGTGGAGCTGGTTCTTCTGGTACAGGTGGATCATCAGGTACTGCGGAAACTCAAAAGACCAATCCACCTACTCCACCTCCTAAACCCTCAAACCAACCTGGTTCCTCAGCAGGGCAAGGGTCACAGAAGGCCTCAAAAACCTCGTCCTTTGCTGCTTGGACCACGGTTGACTCCCGGTTTACACCCACCTTCACCACAATCCCAGAAGAGCAGGTGATGAATGAAGAGTCTTATGTTATTCAAGATTCAGATTCAAAGGATGATGATGCTTCAACAAAACACATTCCCAACCCCTCTGATGATGAAGATTGGTGGAATGCATACATTGGGGGAAAACGCATTAAATCATCCAGGACTGCACCATATAAAGATATGACTCAAAGCTGGTGGCCCGAAGAAAAACCTGAATCTCTTGAACCGTCATGGGCCATTCCGGAGTCTGATTTGATTGTTCCTGACAATAACTGGGCAACCACCATTGCAGCCAACCATGAAGCCCCTTCAGAAGAATCACTCTTGCATATTACTGGTGACATGGGAAGCTTCATTAAATGGTATTGTGAAAAGCAGGGAATCTCATCAATCACTCCAAAGGATCTTGAAGGCCCAGCTTATGAAATTGTCAAAGTCTTCCATTCTGATGCCGCTCATCTACAATACCAAATGGAAGAATGCCACAAGCTGTTAACAGATCAAGTAGATGAGAATATCAGTCGATTCAACGTCAACAACCCTCTTCCTCTTGGTGGTGAACCCGGACAGAAGACTATTCAATCAGACTTATTCTTCAACAGAGATCTGGATTATCTACGTGTTGGTACTCAAGGAAGAAGACCGGCCTTATTTATTTCTAAGATGAAGGCTGCAACTTATTTAGATCCAGATCTTGAGCAGATGGTACCCGATCAATTTTGGACAGACAAGGAATACGTGTATGATATTGCTGCCTCATACGACATTTCTCATTGGTGGTTCAAAAAGAAGAAATTCTACATTGAAAGACATGGTGCAGAAAAGAAGCGCAGAGTTGTTCGTTCCAAACTTGCGTATTCTAAGTGTGGTCAGCGTGGAAATCTTCCCAATATATGGATACGATTATCTGAAGAAGGTCATCCTCAGAAGAGCTGATCTAAAAGACCATGTAATTGAAGAAAATGACTTCAAACATCTGTTTCCAAGTGATTTTGAAGATCTGTACTTATTGAACCTCCAAGGCCACCTTGATCACCTGCCAACTCGCGAAAAGAAGTCTCTTGCTGCAGCAGTCAATCTATGGATAAGAGGGTTAGTGATGCGACAAAGAGTGGGTGACTTTTAGCTTGGCATGGAAAGCTATTAGACTCAAGTCAATCTCACCAAGCCTCAATGGGAAGTCACAGGGTATGAATTAAGACACGACTACTCAGTGATTGACACTCCAAGAGCAGTTGTCTTTACAGATAAATATGGATCAAGGATGCTATTGAGACTGTGTGAGCTATACAAGTTCAGTGATGGTACGCTAAAATTTGTTGAAGAAGAATTGGATTCAAGGGTCAAGGAGTTTAAGCTCGAGATGAGACCGGGGAAATACAAGGTTTTGGACGGTACATGACGTAAAAAGGTGTGAAGATTTCATTGCTGCTATCGGACGAAGACTCAAGACTAGAAAGATATTTTGTAGCCTTGAAAGTTGTGTGGGAGGAAGAGTTTGTGAAGGACATTACAAGTTGCTACAAAGAACAGAATGATGATATCCTCTCATAGTAGTTGTTTTTGTTTGAATTTCATGATTGATGTGGTGACTGTAATATGAACAATATTAAATATAATGTATATAGTAGTGATAGATTTATGGCTTGTTGCTTCCCTCTCTGTCTTAAGGGGGAGCATTGTATTGTTTCGTTTCAAATCAAATAAAACAGGACACATTTTTCTCCAAAAGTTTTTATACATATTTAAATCACTTCAGATCCAAAATCTCAAAGGATTTGAAATTTTTGATCGGGGGAGAAAATGTGATATAAATATGCAATCTGATAAAATGTGATCTTCAAGTCTCAATAAATAGGCATCTCTCCCCATATGTGCTAAACCTTTTCGTATATCGAAGTACATATTGAGGGGGAGCATTTCAAAAAGTATTTAAAACTATCAAGGAACTAAAACAATCATATTTTCCAAAATGTACCTTGATTGAAATTTTAAATGGTTTCCTTGGCTACTGTGATCGTGAAAACTGCCTCAAATCTCCCTTGTAAGCTCTAAACTGTCTTCAAAAATTTCTTTCGACTATCGATGCACACATCAAGGGGGAGCAATCAAATGAAAACCTCATCCTTTCCCAAAATATTTTATCCAAAGTATTTAAAATACTATATTTGATCGGGAAAGTGATGATGATATTTCTAGAAAATGATAATCAAAGATTGAATCTTTCATTTTTAATCAAATATTTCAAAAGTCCTCTTGCCTCCATGTGCTAAAATAATTTCTAATACTTGAAGCACATGTTGAGGGGGAGCATTTCTAAAATATCAAAAACAATTAAGGTACAAAATACTTTGATTTTGTATCACAAGTACCTTGATTGATTTTCAAATGGTTTTCAATTGGTTTCGAAGCGGAAGAACAATACCAAAAGATCGACCAATTTTACTTTATGCATGGATTTATAAGGATGGTTAGGTTAGGTATTCGTTCCCACGATCCAGCCAGAGCCGGAGGGATCTACCCATGGACAATCCACTAGATATTGTAGAAGTCCTAAGGTATGATGAAAAAAGGAGAAAAGTGAGAAATGGGAAGAGTGCGGACTGAGACAGAGCTAGTACTAGAACAAACCCCAAGGTTCTAAGTAATGAAGTCTCGGTAAACACTGAAGGGGTTGAAGAATGAAAAAGAATTGAAATGAGAAAAGGGTGAAAAGAAATAGCCCTCCAATATTTTAACCTTAGGGCAGTAACTGGGTTCAATACATATGCTATTGGTGTTTACAAAGTTATCACTGGTATTGAAGACAAGACGTCATGGACCCAGTGACGCACTGCACTAAACTTCCAAAGCTACTCAAGTTCCTCTTAAAAGGGCTTGTTTCATTCTCACGGGGAACCTACATAATCTATCGACTTTCTATTAGAGATTGTTGATATTGAAGAAGGAGACCCTCTCCCTAGTCTCCGGCATAGGAAACCAAAGTGCACAATTGAGTCTATAGCCAAGAGATCATCAATAAATCTCATTAGGACACAATTAATGAAGACTCACTGTTTCACTCAATGTTGAAAGTGAGAATATATTTTAAGAGTCCTACGCATTATCCTTGTGGTATTGCCAGAACATCAGAGTGATATGTAAACATATTCACAATGAAGATGGAAAGCCTTCTAGAGCCAACATCAAACAAGCTCTTGGTGGGTGGCATGTGAGATCTATCCAATAGATCAATCATGTGACAACTGGACAGAAACGATGGGGCGATTCACATTTTGAATCAATCCTGGTCCAGGAAACGGATTGACGGATACCTTTGAAAAACCGGTCGTTATGCTCAAAAACTCTTTTCTATAGCACATCGACTGTGTATTATGTTTTCAAAATTAAAAGGGTATTTATGATTGAAAAGTGATTTCTCTTATAAAACCTTCGTTGTATTGCAAAAATCTTTCTATTATGCAATACATGATTGCTTTTCAAATCATTTTCTTCAATCAGCGAATCTCAATTTGCTGGTTCACTCACTCCGTGTTGTCTTCTTTGAGACATTCCGGTTTGAGAATGGCTAGAGCAGCTGCTAAACCCTGTCAAGGAGATTCTTCAGAATTATACCTGATCACAAGCAGTACTTGTACTGATCAACGGGGAACCGTGGGCCACGCACCTCCATTCAACGAAAGTGATCAAAGACACTTTCATGCGCTTTATTTCTAACTGTTGTCTGCAGGTACCTCCGACGGTTGCAGCTAATCAGAATTGAGGTGTCAATCCATAGCCGCATGCTCACACAACACACTCACTTCTAAAGAAATCATGATAAGTGCATATCTTCATCAACTGGCTCTGATATTTTCAATCCATGCTTATGCTACGCTAATGCAAACATCACGAATCAACAAAAGCTTCCGCAACTCTGATGAGAAGATATCATGATCCAAAATGTGAGCATGTCAGTTCGAAAGTCACAACATCACATAATGGCTATACTACAACGGATGATCTGGAGATTATATTGCAGATGATCTCAATGAAAGCTCCTGATCACTTATCAACGAAACACTCAAAGCCAAAGAATCACTACTATTATGCAAAGTTAAAGTTTAAGAAGCTTCAAAGTCTACGAGCTCGAGCACTAAAGAGTATCAATAGAATGCTAGGATTTTCAATGTAATTCATGGGGTGACCTCCCTTACAGGGAGATTGTTAGGATTTAGTAAATCCATGAAGAAGTTTCGGTCGCCCCAACAATAGTTTATCATATTGCAGCTCGTAGACATAACGATATATTAGTTAGTTTACTAGTAGTATAAGTAACACCGTGGAAGAAGGACGGGTCTTTACCCACTGTATGCCTGATCCACAGCCTGAAGGAGGGCGTAGTCATTTGTATAAATAGCCCTCTCCCTACAAGGGAGAGGGTTGGATGTTCATTTGGTAATCTAACCTTTATTTTGTTTTTATCTCTCTAGAGTATCTCACTTTCTCTCTCTAGAACCACAAACTATTCGACCCAACTTGTGCTTATTTGTGTGTTTGTGAAAACCAATATGTTACACAATCTTTCACTCCTCAAAATACAACTATTTCCCTGAGATTGCTCAGTGGTACCTGAGTAGTTGTGCTTAGACTTAGCCTAAGCTTAGTGAGAAGTTACACCATACTTGTCATTCAATCCCAAGTGCTATTCCGCAAGCACTTGGGTAATATATTCTTTTTTATTCATTATTAATAAATGATATAAAAGTTTGAAAATCTCAGTATGTCTAAGTTTTCATATCTTGTTTAATTGTGATTTTCTTTATACTTACTTCAGTCATGTGTCACTTTTAGTCTAAGATTTGTTATTTTACTAATTGTGAAACGGGAACAACATTAAGTCTAGGTGTCACTGGTTTTTAATGTTTTAAGGTTTGAAATGATTAATAAACTAAAAAGCAAGAAATGAAAGAGAGCAAATAAAGGTAGAGTTGTGATCAATAGGGGTAAAGTGTGCTAACCTAGTTACTCATCCTATCATGTTATGTTCACGTATAACTACTTCCAATTGATTCAAGTGGGGGTTTAAGTCGCTAAGAAAGCATTTGGTCAGTTCGTCCTAACCTATCAGCAAAGGCTTCCACCGGAGATCAAGCTACTACCCTTGAAAGTCCAGTTGTTTTTAGTCCCCTAAGCCAAGTCATTAAGTTCTGCTACATGCAAGATTCGTAACAATGAGTGCCCGGGTTCTAGCATCTTAAACACTCATCCCTAACTTCTTAAGTTCATCCAAACGACAGGTGATCATTTGGCCAGTTCGCACAAGCGAAGAAGGGTCGTCAGTTGGTCAATTCTTACCCTTCCCACTCAGTCTACCTACTTAGGGTCAGTTGGTCAATTCTCCTAAGCAACTAGACACTACCGCCATTCAAATTACCAAAACTAGGGTAGCTACCAACGAACTATGCATGCATACACTAGAAACAATTATACGGAAGTATGTAAACATAAACACAACAATTAAGGAATCATAACTAGGCTAGCACCAAAGGTGCTTAGCCGATCATATTAAAAGAAACAATTAATTCAATGTTTGAAATAATAAAATACATGAATCGAAAGTAAAAGAAAAGATAATCGCTAATGCTTATCGTTAGGGAGTGATTTCTCCCTTGGAGATGGCTCCGTATGCTCTTCAAGATCTGCCTTTGGACCCCTACTCACATTCTCTGCTTTTTGGTGTGGAGTGAATGATGTGAAATACAGAAATTAGGGCTTGTATTTATAGGCGAGATCTAGTTACGACGTAACTTAAGTTGAGAGTTACGCCGTAACCTATATAATTCCATAATAATGCTTCTCGTAAAGCTGGTTACGATGTAACACATGGGATGAGTTATGCTGTATCTTCAATACAGGTTACAAATGACATGATTATGTCGTAATCATTGGAAGGAGTTACGGCATAGCTGATAGCAGCGTGGAACATCTTTTGACCTAATTGGTTATGGTGTAATCCTTAGTTGAGAGTTACGTCGTAATCTGTTGCTGAGTTGGCCTTCTGAGTCACACACTAGCTATGGCGTAATGTGAGAGTGGAGTTACGCCGTAGCTTCTTCACAGTGGGCATACTATCATAAATCTCTTATAAAATCTCCAAATCCGCGTCTCCATAGCTCCAATGCTCGTAATTTACCTGAAAGTGAAATATAAGGAAAAACAAGCGTAAATCCATATAAATGATATAAAATACGAGCATTATCGGGGGAAATTGACACTTAATATTCAGGACTATTTGATGTTATCAAATATCCCCCCACTTGAACTCTACTTGCCCTCAAGTAGACCTTATTAGATAAATTTCTAAAAAGATATCTCCCATTACCTGGAAAATATAAGTTTAAAAATCCTTTATGCTAGAATAAATCAAAGCCGAGAACCTCACGAAATGGGAACAAAACACTCAAAATCTCTCAACTAGTCTAAGTGTCAATTTTGGGGTGATCACTCAAAGCACAGTCATAGCATGTATTCTATCATAAGCTTGGCGGTTACACAAATCTCCACCACTAGAGTTAAGGACTAAACAATTCTTGAAGGCAATATAGGTAGACACGACATGGGTTAAGGGTGAATCATCATTACTAACATGTCACGGTAAAGTGGACAAAACCAATGATACATGACCAAATCCATGGCCAAGACATCAAAGATTGCTCGCTTCATCACCTAGACACACTTCATGACTAAAGGGTAGGATAAGACATGGGATTTAATTGGTGTAAAGTAAAAAATAACAAGCAAATAGTCTAAACCTATAACCAAGTCATCATCGCTTACCGTTCATCCAAAGTTCAAGTTTTAAGGCTAAGAAATCGGATCACGATATACCAAGTAGATGTGCCATTAGCAGACGTCATGATGGGTACATTACATGTTCTTCGACTGTTGGCGCAATAATTACCAACTTAAATCTTAAATGTGACCGAGGTGGCCTCCTCGATGCTAAGTCTTTGATGATCTCTTAACATAGTGCTTATAACTTTGCACATTACAATAAACAAATAACTACAACTTTTTTTTTCTCTAATCATTTTTTTTTACATCATAATTAAACATAACATCCCCCTACTTGAGCTGAACCATATGAGAATTTGGGTCTCTTCAATGATCTTCAAATATATTTCTTTGACGAAATCGTGATTTCTGAACCTCGCTACTTGAACCTTGAACTTAGGCAAACAATGACTTCCCGATCACAAATTAAGACTACACGGTAGGCTAAGGCGAAAGGGTTTATCGAAACAATATATATTGGGTGAACAAAATGAAAGGAATGGCTCATACGGGTGTATCTAGGGGTATCTTGTACTAAAGGTGAGTGCAACAAAAGGGTTTAACATGGGGGTCGAGAAGTCGAGGTGACTAATCGATAGACACACAAGGATAGGCTATTTGGGTGATAATCCTATAATATTGCCTACTTAAACTGAATATTCCAAATACATTAAGCGAACTCAACATACCTCGTCTATGGTCACAAAATGATGCAAAGGCCAAGTTCTAAAGTTTACAAGCTACCGGCACACTCATAATTTGGTGGATTTGGGGTAAATATTTAGAAACGGATAAGGCTAATCTCACCATATAATATCAAGGGTTATAATGTGCTCGGCTAAGGTCTAATCTAGTTAGGTTAAGAAAAACAAGTCTAAATTTTAAAAATGGCATAATTTTTCAAAATAAACTAGAAAATCGATGGCAAAATAAAGTTCAAGAGATAATTCTACTCCCGTCCCCCTACATGAAATGTACAAAGTCCCTTTTATACTAAACGTTAAATAAAGGTGAAGAGAAAGTAGAATTAGAGCGAGAACTTCCCTGAAATTCGCTCCGAAAAAGAAAGAAGGCTCACGAAAAGAATCGTGCCTTCGCTTAAGCATCCACGAGCAAACTTCATTCTTGAAATCACACTACCAACAAGCATAATTCTAAAAAAAAGAAAAATAAAAATGAAAAGAAATCTAACTCACTTTCGTAGGAATCACGATTGCATTTGGCGTATGCAACAAGCCTTTTAAACCACTTGGTGTCCCAAGTGGACGAGTGTAGTCTCGTGAGGGCTTACAGGGAACACACCCACAAAGTTCATTTAAAAACTAATACAAGGTTATTGTGTTATTATAGAAAGAATTTGAACCTGAGGATAATTACGCCGTAACTCTCTAAAGTAGTTACGCTGTAATTATGGCAAAACCTGGCAGTCGCTATGGGAGGGTAGCTACGGCGTAACCATAGCAAGGAATTATGCCGTAATCGGTAATTCTCTGGAGAGGATCGCTACTGGAGATGTGTTACGGCGTAATCATGGGGATGAGTTACGCCGTAACTGATGGACAGGTTAGGACCCCGTTTAAGTTACTGATGCAATCTTCTCCGATTCCTGCAAAAATGGTTAAAAACACAAAACCCAACAAAAATAGAAATAAAAGAAATAAAAAGGATAATTCGGGTTGTCTCCCGAAAGAGCACTTTTATTTATTAACAAGTCTTTAAGTTAGACTCAAAACCATGGGGCTTTATGGTGGCCTTCAAACTTGGCCAACTTCCTCCATATCCTTCATCAAGTTGTGCCTGACCCAAGCAACATTAGTAGCGGTGCGGAGATACTCCTTCGTCTCAATCTTCCGAATTTTGCAAAACTTTTCGTCCGGCCCCAAGTGGTATCTCGTAAATTCATATTTTTCAGCTACAATTGGTGGTGGCCTCTTATACGGAATACCAAGGAGTTTGCACCTTCTTTGTTCGTATGCTTCATCATCGGGGTCAGTGAACCCATCTTCACCTTGTAGTTCAAGGTAGTCCATGATTCCCTCAATGTCATCATCATCGGACTCAGTTCCCTTGAACCACTTATCATCCAGTAATTATTCGATGAGTACACGCTTGCATTCTTCATTTTCATTACCCGTTGTATCTTTTATATCTTCATCCATCACTTCACTCATATCATCGGGGATTTCTTCACTTATACATCCTTTCCAAATCTTCTCCTTGGTGGAAGCATCAACCCTTCCATATTTGATTTTAACCCAATCATCAAATCCCAATTTGTCTACCCAACGTAATTCTGTCCTCTCCTCGTCATTGGTTGAGGTCCACAAGAACTCATCATCCCCAACTCATGCAATGCTACTTCCCCCATTGCATTCATCATCAAACGGGTTACAAGACGCCCAAAAAACTTTGCCAAAGGTTTTTATCTTCTTATACCAATGCTTTCGAGCTATTTTGTCATTGGTGTTGCTTGAGGGAACCTCCATGCAGTCGGTATCATCTTTGATTGGTTCTTCATCCATGGACTCTTTTTGGAGACAATGTTCTTCATAGTTGAGCTTGAGCTTTTCTAGAAGATTTGGATTAATTATAGCATCCCCGAATCTTACCAAATACCAATCACGAAAGGATAGATCTCCGAACTTGACGTCGTGTCTTTCTAACTCATGAGGGCACGTCCAATCTTCATTCTTCATATTACCACCTCCGTTGCAATACTCACGGAAAGGATTGCATGAAGGCCATGCTCGCGTGGACTCGTCTTCCATGATCATTATGGGATTGCAGCAGTGCTTAATAGGTGGTTCCTCCTCTTCTTCGATTGAGAATTTTGCCAACCTTTCATCATAATTAAACGCAGACCACATGTATTTGTTATTCTTAACCCTCTCCTCATCATCTCCTTCATCGCAAATTTCGTTATGAAGGTTGCACGAGGCCCATAGATCGTACCACTCACCATTATCCATTGGTATTGCTTTGCACCAGTGATTCTTCCTCTTGGATGGGAATTGTGGACACAAGTTTGTATTATTGGACCACCCGTTAATAGCATGCATTCTTGATTCATCCAATTCGAGAAATTTGTCAGACCACGTATCCCAGTTACGCCGTAATTCTGAAGTTGGGTTACGGCGTAACTGGCTTCTGTCAGCACCACCAGCATCATTTTCCTCTACCATGCTAGAACCACCGTTGGATTTGTCTTTTTTAGAAAACACGGCTTTGCATGCTATTGATTTGTTCTTTTGTTCTTCATTTCTTCTCTGTACCTCATCGCTAAGCTTGCCAATCATGGTTTCTAAGTTTTTTAGCGATTCGTCATGACTAAAGAGGCTTTTGTTTGTGCTTTCTTGAAAGTTCTAAAGCCATTCTTCTTGCTCCTTCTGCCTTTTAGTCGAGTCTTCGAGGTGTTTGCTGATTGTTTCCTCCAAATTATCTCTTCTTTCCCCAAAAGTCCCACGGTTATAATATGGGGAGGTCCTCCACGATAGTCGTTACCGTTTCGATTATCCCCTTGAAACGGTCGATTTTCACCATATTTAACTTATTCAACCTTGCTATCTTCGTCAATGAGAGGACAATTTTTTGTAAGATGTCCCCCTCCACAGCTTTCACATCCAACTTGGATAGCATGAACACATTCCCTGAGCTTGAGCATGTCCCGACCAAGATTTTCAAGCTTGCTAGTAATTGCAGCAATACCTTCAATATTTCCGCCTATACTTCTTTGGCATCCTCCATCATGCCATTTTTGAGAATGATCGGCCATCTTTTGATTGGCTTCAATGGCGAGAGCAGGAGTCATGCTCGGAATTGGTCCTTGGTAGTCCAACATTTGTCTTGTAGCCACGTTGATACCTTTGTAAAAAATATTGACCTTTTGCTGGCTATTTAGGTCATGAGTGGGACACTTGTAGAGAAGATCATGGTACCTATCCCAAGCTTAATACAACGTTTCATCGCCTTCTTATTTAAAGTGATGGATCTCCATGAGATGATTAGATATCTTCGAAGGAGGACAATATCTTTGAATGAAATGCTTCTTTAGGAGAGCCCATGTATCGACTGCCCCAGCGGGCAATCTTTCAATCCATCTTCTTGCTGCCCCAGTAAGTGTCATGGGGAATACCCGGAGCATAACAGCGTCATGAGAAACACCAGGTATGTTGAAAAGGCTTGCGATGTACAAGACATTCTCAACGTGTCCATAAGCATCTTCGTCTCTGTTTCCTGAGAAAGGGTTTGCTCGCAGCTCCCTCATAAACTATTCTTTAATCTTGAAATGGACATTAGCTCTAATAGCTGGCCTTACGAGCCCCGGCCCTTGTTCTTCCTTAGTCAATACCAAGTATTCCTCAAGAGTGAGGTCATCAATGTTTACGACTTCCATGGTACCTGAAACTTAAAAAGAAATCGTGAGAACGCAAGAAAATTCAAAACAAAACAAAAATAAAAGACTTAACAAAAATCCTATAATAACTCCCCGGCAGCGGCGCCAAAAACTTGATGCAGGTTTTACTGACCAGGTTTTAATATTTATAAGTGTCTCGTTTACCTATGGTCCACCCTATGCACTCACGGGCAGTGTACCCAGTCGTGTGTAGTGTAATAATCGGTAAAACCAAGGTCGTCCCAAGAGCTATGTGAGCGGATTATAATTAAGTCTATGTGTCACTGGTTTTTAATGTTTTAAGATTTGAAATGATTAATAAACTAAAAAGCAAGAAATGAAAGAAAGCAAATAAAGGTAGAGTTGTGATCAATAGGGGTAAAGTGTGCTAACCTAGTTACTCATCCTATCATGTTATGTTCACGTCTAACTACTTCCAATTGATTCAAGTGGGGGTTTAAGTCGCTAGGACAGCATTTGGTCAGTTCGTCCTAACCTATCAGCAAAGGCTTCCACCGGAGATCAAGCTACTACCCTTGAAAGTCCAGTTGTTTTTAGTCCCCTAAGCCAAGTCATTAAGTTCCGCTACATGCAAGATTCGTAACAATGAGTGCCCAGGCGCTAGCATCTTAGACACTCATCCCTAACTTCTTAAGTTCATCTAAACGGCAGGTGATCATTTGGTCAGTTCGCACAAGCGAAGAAGGCTCGTCAGTTGGTCAATTCTTACCCTTCCTACTCAGTCTACCTACTTAGGGTCAGTTGGTCAATTCTCCTAAGCAACTAGACACTACCGCCATTCAAAACTACCGAAACTAGGGTAGCTACCAACGAACTATGCATGCATACACTAGAAACAATTATACGGAAGTATGTAAATATAAACACAACAATTAAGGAATCATAACTAGGCTAGCACCAAAGGTTCTTAGCCGATCATATTAAAAGAAACAATTAATTCAATGTTTGACATAATGAAATACATGAATCGAAAGTAAAAGAAAAGAAAATCGCTAATGATTATCGTTAGGGAGTGATTTCTCCCTTGGAGATGGCTCCGTATTCTCTTCAAGATCTGCCTTTGGACCCCTACTCACGTTCTCTGCTTTTTGGTGTGGAGTGAATGATGTAAAATGTAGAAATTAGGGCTTGTATTTATATGCGAGATCTAGTTACGGCGTAACTTAAGTTGAGAGTTACGCCGTAACCTATATAATTCCATAATAATGCTTCTTGTAAAGCTGGTTACGGCGTAACACATGGCATGAGTTACGCCGAATCTTCAATACAGGTTACAAATGACATGATTACGCCGTAATCATTGGAAGGAGTTACAGCTTAGCTGATAGCGTCGTGGAACATCTTTTGACCTAATTGGTTACGGCGTAATCCTTAGTTGGGAGTTACGCCATAATCTGTTGTTGAGTTGGCCTTCTGAGTCACGCACTAGCTACGGCGTAATGTGAGAGTGGAGTTACGCCTTAGCTTCTTCACAGTGGCCATACTATCATAAATCTCTTATAAAATCTCCAAATATGCGTCTCTTTAGCTCCAATGCTCGTAATTTACCTGAAAGTGAAATATAAAGGAAACCAAGCGTAAATCCATATAAATGATATAAAATACGATCATTATCGGGGGAAATTGACACTTAATATTCAGGACTATTTGATGTTATCAGACGTCAAATAATCTTGATTTTTAAATGTCAATTTCCCCCTATTATGCTCGTTATTTATATCATTTATATGGATATGCTTTGATTTCTTTATATTTTGTTTCCAGGTTATAAATGAGCATTGGAACTGAAGAGACGCAAAATTGGAAAAAGACTTACAAAGATACACATTTTAGTATGCTAACTAAGAAGAAGTTACGGCGTAGTTCTACTCTCCACTTACGCCGTAACTATAAATTCAAACATAACCACTAAGTCAACGTTAACCATGGATTACGGCGTGACTACCACACAAGGTTACGCCGTAATATTCTGAAGACTTAGAGATTTCTAATGCCTATAAAGATTATGCCGTAACCAATGTATAAGGTTACGACATAAAAAAAGAACAGAAAGTGACTTGTGATATCGACGAGATTACGGCGTAACCAAGAATGAAGACTACGGCGTACATGAAACCCTAGGTGGTTACGGCGTAACTACCTATCTTAGTTACGCCATAAATATCTATTTTTGGATAAAATAGTGGATGATTACACTAATTACATCGTAACTTCAACCCAAGGTTACGTCGTAGCTATGTCGGGCCTATAAATACCAACCCTATTTCCAGCATTTAACACATCCTTTTCACCACAAAACACCAGAGAACGAAGTAGGGTTCCTCAAGGGAGATCTACAACATCATACGGATCCATTTCCAAGAGAGAAATCACACGATAACATCAATAAGTTTTAGCGATTCTTGTTTTAATTACATTTATGATTCCATATCTTTCACTTTCATGCAAAACATTGAATCTTGTGTTCTTATTAATATGATCGGCTAAGCACCTTTGGTACTCGCCTAGTTATGCTTCTAGTGTGTACATGCATAGTTTTTCGATAGAACCTCTAGTTTCGGTAGTTCTGAAGACCGGTTGTATCTCTTGCACTAGGAGAATTGACCATATGACCTTAGTGTGATTGGTTGCGAGGATTGACAACCCTTATGTGCGAATTGACCATAGGATCACCCTCTGGGTTGGATGAACTTAAGAAGTTAGATGTGTGGCCTAACTTTCGACCGACCGGGCCACACAAAGAAATAATCTAGCATGTAGTGGCACTTAATGACTCAAACTAGCCTACCGTACTTCCGCTTACTACAGATGAGAGTGCCTTTGGTTCCGGAAAGTATTCTAGGGAGTTAGGCTAGGCGAATTGACCATAGGAGTTGATGACGTACCCTCCGATCAGGTCGAAGGGCACCCCTTCGACCTTAGTCGAATTTGCATTACGAAGACCCAAGTCTTTCTTCATAAGTCATTGGTGGCATAAAATCATTCATTCATGACATGGTTACCAGTTGGGAATTTGCCAGCCGAAGGCCTATGCCCTTCGGAGTCTTCTCTTGAGGACACCAAGACAAAGGAGAACATTGACTTGGTCTTCCCCACTTTCCTACTATCTCCTTAGCTTCCCCGCCAAGACAGAGAGAGTGGGGATGAAGCCCTAGCAGTTACCACAAATCATGGGACGCCCCCATGATCTCCAAAACGTGTGCTATCACTCTCCAAGCTTATTTCTCCATCTATAAATAGGTTGGACAAGTCATTCCAATGGTATGTTCACTTAACACAGTATCTCACATACTCTACATTACTTACAACACATATCACATACTTACTCTCACGCCAGAGGTGGTTCGCAGGGCCCAACCCCACGCAATCACTAACGAAGTGTCTACTATTTCTTATTGCAGATTGGCTACAAGGTTGGCGCAAGCATATCACCCCTCATACCCTTCGATCACCATAGAAGGCCTGGTCGTACGAATTATTGTACAATCAGTGGCGCCATCCGTGGGACCCGCTACAATTGGTCTCGTTATTCCAAACTTACAACCAATCAATCGCACTCACTAGTTTTACGGCATGAATCAAGGAAGAGAAGATACTCTCCCTCCGGGTTTCTCGACCTTGACACCAATCCCAGTCAATGATCCTAACAACCTTCCCAACATAACTGCGTCCACTTTCACCACACGATCTCACCCTGAAATAACTCCCAACAACCATGCTTCGACATCAGCTAACCCTGAACTGGTAATCAGTCCTGCGTTCGTCGAAGCTAATGTCGAAGCACTAGAATCTTTACTAAGGGCTCGAAGGAGGCAAGCTCGAAACATGGAGATACGGAGGGAGTTGGAATACTCTAGTGATGAGTATGATGAAGAGATAGAAATGGAGACTAGGCCCTCGGCTCCTGGGGCTACACGCTCAGTGCTGAGGATAGGATCTCCGGGTAGTCGAAGGCCGAGTGGAAGATCGGTTGGTTTTGAAGATGTTCCGGAGAGGGCTCCGACGGGAAGGGAAGGAACGATGGAAGGTTCCAATGGTAGGAGTCACCGAAGGGAGACTACGGAGGTTAACTTGCCGCCACTCTTGGCAGCCCATCTGGGGAGAACTGAAGCAGGGGTCCCGTTGCAGCCTTTTCACACATCCGGCGTAGAAGGCAATCCACCTCAAATGAATGGGGGAGGAAATATTCCTCCTCATGGTATGTACCCTCCTTTTCAGGCTCAATCTTACCCCCATGAGGTTTATCCCCCACCTAATGGGCAGACTAGCAACCCTAGCTTTCCTCAACCATATGGAAGCATGCCCTACGGGCAACCTATGGTATACCCTTCGTATCCTGTTGGAAGTCACCCACCTTATATACCTACTGCTTACCCTCCATATGTTAACCAAAACCCAGTTGGGATACCTCCGAACCATAACCCATACAATGTTGCCCCCACTTACATGCCACCTTACAATTGCCTCTATTCGAAGCCTATGGGTTCCACAACACCCTTCGCAAGGTGGATAGAAGACTACCCTTTACCCGGCGGGTTGAAAATGCTTGCACATATTGGTACTTATGATGGGAAGGGGGACCTGGACAATTTCTTACATCTGTTCGAAGGGGCTATCAGAATGCAGAAATGGGTTATGCCAGTTGCTTGCCACATGTTCACCTATACCCTGCGAGACTCCGCTCGTATATGGTGGAACGGGCAAAAAGCAGGTAGCATTGTGAATTTGGATGATCTCAAGGCCAATTTTAGATCACATTTCAGCCAGCAGAAAAAGTTCACAAGGACTCACCTGACAGTGCACAACATCAAGCAGAGGGAAAACGAAAGCACCAGGGCCTTCATTACTAGATATACTGATGACACCTTGCAGATTCTAGGTCTGCATGAAGATCAGCGCATCTCTGGTTTTGTGCATGGCCTACGAAACAGAAGTCTGGTGGAATTCCTATCCACTAACCTTCCCGCAACTTACAAAGGCTTAATGGAAAAGACTTACACCTGGATCGAAGCCAAAGAAGTGTCCACCAATGGGGCTCCGATCGAAAACAAGGAAGCTCACAGCAAGATCCCAAAGCACTCTTCGTGGGAAGGGTCCAAAAACAGATACAAAGGCAGGGACAGGTTCACGCCCTACAACAAAAACATCAACCACGAAATCTTGGAAAATCTGTCCAAATCTCTAAGGGAGATACTTGCTACGGAAAGGGCTGTGAAGGCTTTCGATCCCCCCCCCCCCCTCGTTTGGCAAATAGAGGAAGAAGCAGGGATACATCCAAGTACTGCTATTTCCATGACGATTACGGACACGACACCAACAATTGCAGAGACCTCAAGAAACAGATAGAATAGGCCGTGAAGTCTGGTCAATTGGGACATTTGGTGAAGGGCATAAAGAAAGGTAAAGAGAAGGTCTCCGACACACAGTTGGGGAAAGACACCACACCGGTCGAAGCACCCATCCTCATGGTTCACAGGGAGGATTCTGGTTTAAAGAGAAAAGCAGCAGAGGAAGGATTGTGCGGGCTAGGAGATGTTACGTTCCATTCGATCACCGGCAGGGTTCTCTCAAATGACCCCGTGGTCATCAAAGTCCTAATCTCCAACAGAGAAGTAAATAGAGCTTACTTAGACTGCGGAAGCTCTTGCGAAGTGATCTACGAGCATTTTTTTCTGAAGCTCAAGCCTTCGATAAGGTCGAAGAGAGTAGATTCGAAGATACCCTTGGTGGGATTCTCAGGGGAGCACTCATGGCCCCTCGAAGAAGTCCCTCTAGAAGTTACGATTAGAGAAGGAAGGCTAAAAAGGACAGAAACCTTGGTTTTCGCGATCGTAAGGTCTGAATCTCCCTATAACCTGTTAATAGGGAGAACCGCAATGCAGAAAATGGGCATCATTGTCTCCACCATACATGCTGCGATCAAATTCCAAACACCCTTCGGTATTTGAATGGTTTTCTCCAGTTACAACGCGAAGAAGCCTACAGATGTAGGCAAAAGGATCAAACAAATTCTAGAAGAGCCTCCGAAAGATGTTCTCAGCTGCACTGATACCGAAGAACGCATCGTAGTAAACGACCTCTATCCTGATCAGACGGTGGTCATTGGAAAGCAGCTCCCTGCCACCTTTAAGGCAGAACTGGAAAAGTTACTAAGGGCTAATGTGGATGTCTTCGCATGGACTTACTCTGACATGACGGGGGTCCCCAGAACTCTCAACATAGACGGAAAGCCCTTTGGCACTGAACACAAGCTTAATGAGTTCAATCACATTGAACCTATCAAGCAAAAGCGTCGAAGCCTTGCACCTAAAAGGAATGCAGCGGCATGCAAGGAAGTGGATGAGCTCGTAGCAGCAGGCATACTCAAGGAGGTGAAGTATCAAACCTGGGTAGCCAACCCAGTAATGGTTAAAAAGCATGATGGAGGATGGCGGATGTGTGTAGACTTCACCGATATCAACAAGGCTTGTCCGAAGGACTGCTATCCTCTACCGTAAAATTGATTGGAAGGTGGAATCCTTATCAGGGTTTCAACTAAAATTTTTTCTGGATGCTTACAAGGGTTACCATCAGATATAGATGGCGGAAGAAGACGAAGAAAAAACAACCTTTTTTACAGGAAAGGGCGTGTATTGCTACAAGAAGATGCCTTTCGGTTTAAAGAATGCAGGTGCTACCTATCAAAGGCTAGTGGATAAAGCCTTCAGCAAGAAAATAGGTAGGAACCTTGAGGCATACGTGGACGATATGGTCATCAAGAGCAGAACGGAGGAGGATATGCTCTCCGACATAAAGGAAACCTTTGATCAGCTTCGCGCCATCAACATAAAGTTAAACCCCAAGAAGTGTTCTTTCGGCGTGGAGGAAGGACAATTCCTGGGACACCTGATTACGAAGCAGGGTATTAAAGCCAACCCTTCAAAGGTTAAGGCCATCACAGACTTGCAGCCTCCTAAATCCCTCAAGGACGTACAAAGTCTGAACGGAAAGTTAGCAGCCCTCAGCAGATTCTTATCGAAGGGCGCAGACAGATCCTTGCCATTCTTCAAGACACTCAAAGGATGCACGGATAAAAAGACGTTTCAATGGAGCGCAGATGCAGAAGCTGCCTTTCAAAAGCTCAAGGAGTTCATGGCTATTCTACCTACACTTACCGCCCCAATCAAAGGCGAAGTGTTGTTTATGTACATTGCAGCCTCCTTCGAAAGCATCAGTGTTGTCTTATTGGCAGAAAAGGAAAAGAAGCAAATCCCTATCTACTTCGTCAGCAGGGTTCTACAGGGAGCTGAGCTAAATTATCCAGAGTTGGAGAAGTTAATCTTGGCTTTGGTCCATGCTGCGAGGAGCCTTCGAAGGTACTTCCAGGCTCACCCCATAACGGTACTCACTGACAAGCCTATTAAGCAGATACTTTCGAAGCCCGAGAAATCTGGAAGGATAGCTAAGTGGGCTATCAAGCTAGGAGAACATGAAATTGAGTACAAGGGTAGAAACTCGGTCAAAGGGCAAATATTGGCAGACTTCTTAGCCGAAACACCCTCCGAACAAAAGCAGGTCAACAAAGTTGCTGAGAAGAAGCCTGCGAAGATGGTCAAAGGGTGGAAGCTTTACACCGATGGGGCCTCCAGCTTCGACGGATCCGGTGCAGGTTTAATGCTAGTTGACCCTGAGGGAAAGGAGTATACTTATGCACTCCGTTTCGAATTTGATGCTACTAATAATGAAGCGGAGTACGAAGCCTTGCTAGCAGGTCTCCGACTGGCTAAGGACATGGAGGTAAAAGACTTGGCTATTTTTGTTGATTCACAACTGGTGGCCAATCAGATCAAGGGCTCCTACGAGGTAAGACAACCTGTGATCAAGCAATACCTGGATAAAGCCAGGGAGATGCTCGAAGGTTTTACCTCCTACGACATAAAGCATGTTCGAAGGAACCAAAACAAAAAGGCGGATGCACTTAGCAAACTGGCATCAATGGCATTTGCTCATCTAACTAAAGAGGTTCTGGTACTTAATAAGCGGTATATTCCCGGAGGATCAGAAGTTAGCACGAAAGGTTCGCATCAAAGCACCACAATACAGAATCATAGGGAACTACCTATACCGAAGGTCCTTCTTATCTCCATGGCTTCGTTGTGTCAGACCAAGGAAAGCCTCCAACATAATTCAAGAAGTGCACGAAGGGTCTTACGGGCTACATGCAGGACCTCGCTCAATTGTTTCTAAGATCATGAGGATAGGGTACTATTGGCCTTCGATGCACAGGGACGCAGTGGAAATTATCCAGAAGTGCGAAGCCTGTCAAATCCATTCAAGAGTGCCAAGACTACCAAAATAAGACATGACCTCCGTAACATCCGCCTGGCCTTTCAGCCAATGGGGGACAGATATCGTAGGTCCTCTACCGATTGCTCCGGGAGGGGTAAAATTCTTGGTCGTGGCCATCGATTACTTCACGAAGTGGGTCGAAACCAAGCCCTTAGCATCAATTACAGGGAGACATATGGAAAATTTCGTGTGGGAACACATCATTTGCCGGTTCGGAGTACCCCCATATCATCATATCGGATAATGGGAAGCAGTTTACTAAAGGAGTGTTTCCCGTGTTTTGCTGAGGCCTGAACATAAAGCAGTCCTTCACCTCCATTTACCATCCTCAAGGTAACGGACAGGTGGAACTTACTAACAGGGACATCATCCAAGGCATAGAACGAAGGCTCGGTTACAGCCACCACGGTTGGGTAGATGAACTACCCCAAGTACTCTGGGCCCACAGAACTCACACAAAGTCAAGTCATGAGGAGACACCTTTTAGCTTAACATATGGCACAGAAGTTGCCATCCCTTCGAAAGTAAGTGTCGAAACAGAAAGGGTCATGAACTTCGAAGCAACAGATAACGAAGAAAGACTCCGCAGCAATCTGGACCTACTCAAAGAAAGAAGGGAAATAGCCTCGATCAGGGAGGCTATCCACAAACAGAAGATTGAAAAATACTACAACAGCAGGGTTCAACCTTCGACATTCAAGCCAGGAGAATACGTCCTCCAACTCAACAGCGCAAGTAAAGCTGAGTTTCAAGGTAAACTAGGGCCTACATGGGAAGGGCCCTACGTTGTAACGGAAGCATAAGGCAACGGAGCCTACAAGCTGGAAACTCTTGATGGAGACGCTATTGATAGGACTTGGAATCACACTACCCTTCGTAAGTTCTACATATGAAACTTACAATGTCTAAGGACATTTTTTAATTTGCTTTCAATCAATGTATTTGCATTCTTCTCATTTGGGGAAAGAAGCATTAATGGTAGGCATCTAGTATTCATTTCTTAAAATGATTTAATCCTCCCTACCCACTTAATGATATAACACATTTCCCTCAAATATCTTATTTCATTCAATACAACAAAGATCTGTCCACCAAGTCGTTTTATAAGTTTCAATGTCAAAGGGATGTACAAAGACTAACAATACATCTTGCTCATATACTTAACATCCATCTCAACTTCACATTAACTTTCCTACGCGGTCTTAAGGTATTTCAAGCCTTTTGCTACCCAAAGGAGTAAGATGGAGTGGGTCGCAACCCTCTGTCAGCAATTAAATTATACGATTGCTATATTCTTGGTGAAGTAATTACACACAATGAGGCTATGCATCTACCATACGCCTTAGGTTGTAAAACGTTTTAAGTGCAAATGAAACGTAAAGAGAAGAATCAAAGATAGCAAAATCCAGGCCCTAGTGGCCATGATGTAGATATTCATTTACGACTAGTTTAGCTAGTCTAATAGGCCGTAGCCTTAATGATCAAACAAGCAAGATATTGTCTTAGGCCAAGGCCTTCACCACATACATAAAATGTAAATTGTTTCATCAGGCATATAGCCTGGAAAGAGACACAGACATATTGTTTGAAATAGGGTACATACCACCCTGAGGGATCAAATTACTACCACACGGTAGCCTTCATCAAACTTTGGAGTGTGTTGGATCAGCAGAACCTGGGGATGGAACCTTGGGAGATGGTGTCTTCTTCGAAGGAGATGCAAGCTGGACTTTCCTTGGCTTCTTTGCCAACAGGTCCTCAATGGAGGCTGTTGGGTCCTTCGTTGCCTCAGCAAGGAATGGAAACTCCGCAGTGGATAAGGCATTTCCTGCATCATCATATTCTTGCTCATGGGATGCCCTATAGTATGGAACACTTGCAAGCTTCACTGGTTCACTTGTCTGGGCCACCTCCTCCAAAGTGGTACATTTGCCATGAAAAATGGTTGCATTCACCAACTTCCCAATCATAATGCCCACATCATAACTATGGTACAACTCCATAGCGATGTAGGGGATGACTTTGGTAACCAAATCAACCCTATCCTTATTGAGCATTTTCAATCGAAGATCCAACCCATCCACCTTCTCCCTAAGCTTGATCTCTTGGTCAATCAGCTTTGCCCTCTCTTCTTCAAGGCCTCCATATTTGGATGTCAGAACAGAAATCTGCTCTTTGTAGCCTATGACCTTCGTGCCTTCGAGAGATAGCCTGCTGCACTCAGCTTGGCTTTCGGCTAACTGACCCTTGAGCTTCTCCACATCTGCTCAGAGATCTTGGACCAGGGGATTTTTGTCGAAGTCCTCCATAGCATCTTCACACTTTGCCTGCAGGTCTGCGTACTTCTTATCCCTAGCCTTCTCCCTGGCAAGCATGATGTCCATCTCTTCCCTAGCCTTGGTGACAACACGAAGAAGCTCCCTTATCCTGGTGTTGGGTTGATTATCCAATATGCACTGTCTGACATAGCTTTTATCATGAAGATCACATAGCCTTTCCATAGACATGTTATCCATCACCCCTTTCCAACTGGGTAGGGTCACACGCTCAACAAGCAGGGAGAAGGACTTACCATGAATATCATCTGTGTTGGGCCCTTCGATGGCTAGAAACACCACAGCCTTACCCTGGGCACTCTTCTGCCGGGTAGTTCGAGAGGGAGGAGTAGGCAAGATAAGCTTCCTCTTTGATGCAGACTTAGCAGCCTTCGCACTCGTACTCTTCCTGCTTCGGACCCTGTCCCCAATGCCGGAGGGTCCTACGATAGCCAGCTGTTCCTCTGAGTCAGGATCATCGGAGTCTGCCACATTCTCAACTAACTGGTCTTCGACATCCAAAGGCTCTTTTTCTTTCGCAGGAGGAGCAGATGACACAGGCTCAATGGCTTGAGAATCAACATCATCATTGTTCACAAACACCGAAGGGGAACCCACACCATAGCTAGCCTCTTGGGGATCCTTCGGGAGAAAGCTGACTTCCTTCGCACCACCAGCAACAACGAAATTCCTGAATGACATTTCTACAAAAAGGAAGGAAAAAGATAAATATCATAAAGATAAGTTCCTATACCTTATTTTAATTAAAAATTTACATATTTTCTCCACAACAAACAATCTCAGGATATAACGGAGATCCCTCTCAGCTTTCAGCAAGACCAGCCATAAACAGTATTGGCTCAGGGAATGTTTGACAATCAGCTGGATGACGAGCTAGACACTGATACATGGGATCCCTCCTCACAGTATAAGGCAGGGGATCATTAAACCTCTTTTCATCATACTGAAACTCTGGGTTTAGCAAAGCAGGGTATTGTGGAGGAACAATAGTATCTTGAATAAAAAAGAACTTTCCCTTCCAATTTCTGATATTTGTAAAAGGCCTATCAATAAGAATGGGCACATCCCGTTCACCCCTTTTTGCCAATGTTAACCAGTCTCCTCCAGGGTACAGATTCAAAAATCCTCTAACCACAGTCAATGACGGTTCATACCCATACGCTTTACACATTACAATGTATGTTGTGAGCTTGGCTAGGCCAAAAGGGTTAAACCTATATATGTGTACTTCGTAGTACTGAAGGAGTTCTAAAATCAAAGGATGCAATGGTATCCTAAGGTTAGAGGTGGTGAATGCATGGGTATACAAGCCTACATAGTTCTTTGGGGCATCATAAATACCTTGATTTTTGTTGGGTAACATGATTTTGTATTCTTTGGGAATAGGATAATCAGTAAGGAAAGCTTTAAGCTCTTCCCTACTCAAGGCACAACCTTGTTGCTTGATTACGAACTTCTTATTGGTAGACATGGTACTTCTATTCAACGAAAAAGTATTGGAAACGTAGTGATACGAAGGAATACTTTACCTGTTTGCTCGAAAGCTCGCTCGAAAGGCAGCTTAGTAGGTGTAAAATTTGGGCGTGGGATAAAAATGAGTTAGGGTTTTACTATTCTTGATTTTATATACCCTCTCACATGTTGAATCCTAGCCCTACAAGTGTCCTAAGATATCACTTAACCTCCGGATTTCAAATCCCTTTTAAATTTTGAAGGGACGTTTTGATTTTACTGATATTTGGGTGGTTAGGATAAGTATTTATTGTTGAGTCGGAGGGGAGGTTTCGTATTTATTGTTGAGTCGTAAGAAATATTTCTCATTCGTACATATCACTTTCGACTGGGGGGCTTGATGACGTACCCTCCGATCAGGTCGAAGGGCACCCTTCGAATTCTACCGATTTGCATTGCTAGACCCAAGTCTTTCTCACAAGTTATCGGGTGGCGTAAAATCATTCATTCATGACATGGTTACCAGTTGGGAATTCGCCAGCCAAAGGCCTATGCCCTTCGGAGTCTTCTCTTGAGGACACTAAGACAAAGGAGAACATTGACTTGGTCTTCCCCCACGTTCCCACTATCTCCTTAGCTTCCCCCGCCAGAGGCAGGGGGATGAAGCCCTAGCAGTTACCACAAATCATGGGACGCCCCCATGATCTCCAAAACGTGTGCTATCACTCTCCAAGCTTATTTCTCCATCTATAAATAGGTTGGACGAGTCATTTCAATGGTATGTTAACTTAACACAGTATCTCACATACTCTACATTACTTACAACACATATCACATACTTACTCTCACGCCGGAGGTGGTTCGCAGGGCCCAACCCCTGCGCAATCACTTAACGAAGTGTCTACTATTCCTTATTGCAGATTGGCTACAAGTTTGGCGCAAGCATATCACCCCTCATACCCTTCGATCACCATCGAAGGCCTGGTCGTACAAATTATTGTACAATCAGAAGTCTAGTGACACTTATGCCCCACTTGAAGCGATAGAAGGCTTATTAGAAAATATAGTCATTGCGTGATAGGAAGAATGATTAGGCTAGCACACTTTCTCTCTACTGCATTCAAACCAATTTAATTTATGCTTATCATTTATGTTTATTAGTTTAATTAATCAATCAATCAAAACCCCCTTTAAAACGTGACATTAGACTTAAATTAGGATCCTAGCACATAGCTCTTGGGATCTAATTCTGCCACCATACTACACTACACACGACCGGGTACAATGTCCGTTAGTGCATAAGGTAGACCATAGGTAGACGAGACCATTATAAATATTAAAACCTGGTCAGAAATCCTGCATCAATTTTATTGGTCGGTTAGTTTGACGGATATTTCCTCATTATTTATTCTTTTTTTCTATGGATGAAAGCGGCTTTGGCCGGTGTGGTCGCTTCGGGATCAAGCATGAGAAACTTCAACTCTTCCATCTCTAGGTACCCCAGTTCTTTCTATCTCCTCGCCTCGTACACGGTTGTTTAAATTTAAACGAAGATAAAAGTCCCGAAAAGACTCCGTTTGACTCCCCCCGGCGCTCGACGTCTCCAGTTACTTGGCTTTTTTGTAGCTCGAGATTTGTCGGCGGGACAAGGTCGTTTGTCAGGTCCGAATAGATCCTCGAGATTTGTCAGATCAATTGGGTCCCCCGCGTCCCATTTGGGGTATTTTTTTCAAAACCTCCCACCGGTGAACATCTAGGAAGCTTATCCCACCAAAGCATTGGCTAAAATTGGTCTTTGCATTCTCCATATAATCACCCTCATTTTTCCCGCTTCTACGTTGTAAATGTTTGTAAATAGCGTTGAACTTTTGGCAATCACCGTTAAGCCTTCTCCATTTCCCCGTGATCATATTTTTGGTACGAGAATCACGTTTTGTAGTCGTGTTGAAATCCTCCATAATTTGGTTCCAAAATGAGTCCTCGGAACGATCATTTATGATCTTGGCGTCCTGGGAAACTTCTACCCAAGTCTCCGCTAGCAACGTTTCTTCGTCGCGAATCCAACGGGTATTCACTCGTGTCATTTCCTCCACCTCATCCTCGTCGTCCGCGTCCAAATTCATCATGGGTGTTTTTTTTGTTTTTGACGGTTTCGCGACTTTTTTGCTTTACGTTTCTTTTGTGATGGGGGTTGTGGTACTTTGAATTGTGATTGTGATGGTTGTGATTCAAATAATCGTGGTTGAGATTGCAAAAAACTGTGGTTGTGATGATTGTGGGTGAAAAAATTGTGGTGCCGTATTTCTTTGATTTTGGAAATTTGAGAATCCTTGATACGTAATTGTTGTTGATAAATTTTTCGGGTGTCATTTGTGTACCAAACGGAGGAATCATTTGCGAGGAAGAATTAGAGTTTTGTGACGATGGGATAGACGAATTTGAAGAAGTCGAGTATTGTTGTGGGTTAGAGTTGAGAAGCGAGGTAAAATACTCGTCGTTTGGACTTTGAGACCTTTTTTTTGAGATATTGAAAGTAATGGTTTTTGGTAGAGAATTGTGTGAAAAAAGTTGTGTTATGGTGTGTTATTTATAGTGTGTAAAAAGTGGGATTCATTAAAAAAAATGCAACGGATACTTTTTAAAAAAATTAAACCGTTTATATATTTTTCGTACACTATCCAACGTCTTCATCTTTTGTCGTTTGTTTCGTCGTCTGCCCCACAAGAGGAGGACGGCGAGCTCACGACGAAGGAAGATGGTGTGGCAGCGAAGGGTGGCGAGCATGCCACATATGCACGGCGAGCTCATCTCGTCGTCGTACCAGATGCTCTTAAGTGATATATAGATATTCATCACAAACGACAAAACTTCCTTGATATTTCATGTGAATTTTAGTAGAGAAAATTAACTTGGTTTCACTAAATGGCATGTGACTGTCGCTAGAATTGAGGTAGCAAATGGGTTTTTTTTGGTAAAGTGTTTTTACCTTGGTAAATGGCATATATCAAAAAAAGTTTAGGCGATATGATAAAGCACCAAATTGATTATACAGACACACACATCATTTGTGCTTCTGACCAAAAACAAAAGAGTGACATACAACTCTAATGAACACTACAAACTAGACGTTACAAAATAATAACAAGACAACCCATTAATAAGTATATCGCCATAAAACAGTTGTCGGGAAAATTAATAACCTCCAAAGTACGTATTTAATAAACTGTAATTATTCATAATTGCAAGACAAAAAGTTTAGTATTCTAACATAAAAGATTGGAAACTTACTTTTTCTAATTACAAAGGGGTTATACTATAAGGACCCTCACATGGGTCAACAGGACAAACCATGAAGCACATAGTATAATACCGCGATGCATACAATACAACCCTTTAATGCGTGCAATAATTAGAAACCCTCCTATAAAGGGTCCGTATAAACTGCCCCATTACAAAGTCATAGAATTCTTTTTAAACATCCACTTTTACAAAACGGGGTTAACATTGTTATCCGTGGATTAATAAGTCATAATTTATGAATTCTATCAAACATACTAAGTTTAAAATAAAATATCATCTATTTTACCAATATGAATACCCAAATCAATCAATAAGAGTATAGGACTACCAATAATTATTAATTCCAATAACTCGTTAATCTTATCAAACATGTTAAGTTTAAAAGAGAACATCATATGTTTTGCGATACAGGTTTCACAACAAACGTGAATCGCATACTACCATGATTATAGAACATGAAATCAAGATTGAACCATTAACTTTCACCTCTAAATCATATTTCAGCGACAAGAAATCAACCAATGAAACATTCTAATTACAATTCCAAACAAACTCCATTAATCTCCAAGCAATGAAAATAGAACATCATCTATATTGCCACATAGGTTTCACATCAAACATGAATCGCATAATACCATAACTAAAGAACACGGAATCTGAATTTGAACCATTAACCTTCATCTTTAAATTGCACGTCAACGACTCTAAATCAACCAATGAAAAATGCTAATTACAATTCCAAACAAACTCCATTAATCTCCAACTAACCAATTAAAATAAAACATCATCTTTGTTAGGTTTCACATCAAACATAAATTGTATAATATCATAATTAAAAAACACAGAATCAAGATTTAAACCATTAACCTTCATTTTTAAATTGTATGTCAATGTTCGAAAATCAACCGATAAAACATACTAATTACAATTCCAGAAAAAAGAAAACTCCATTGATCTCCCAACTAACCAATTAAAAAACCAATTTATATAAAAAAACTAAATTTGGCGCCAATCATCCTTAATTAATCAAAAGACAAAAACCTAAGTAGCATTCATCACTTCTACTAAAAAAAAGACATGACCCCACAAAATTATCTAAACCTATAAAACACAAAAACAAAACCAAACAAAAAAAACACAAATAACTAATTTTTCCCTCTTTTTATAAAATTAGGGTTTCTATTTAATTTCAAAATTAGGGAAAACCAATTCATTGTTTTTATTAGCAATTTGAAATTATGAGATTATGGTTTACGAATTAGATCAATTTCATGATCACCTTCTGCACAATAACAAGAATAATAAGAATGTTAACAAGTTTATCGCTCATATGTAAGTTCTTTATTTATTTTTTATTTATTTTATTATTTTATTAAAGTTTTCATTTTTATTGATGGGTTTGTTTTAATTTTGTGTAAAGATTGGTTTTTTGTGTTAATTGATTATTTTTTTTTTTGTTTTTTGGTATGTTTTTGTATTTTGATATGTTTGTGTAAATTATATGTTGTTTGGATGTTTGGATATTAATTGGTAATATTGTATATATTTTGTAGTGTAATAATAAAATGTGTACTTAATAGGGATTTAGTGAATTTGGAGTTTAATTTATGTTGTGCATTTAAGTTTTGTGTAATTAATGATTTTTTTTATATATAAATGTAGTGCCGAGAATTATATGGAGACAACTGAGGGTGAGAATTGGGCGTCAAACCTTATTAGTCATTTGAATAGCCGATATCCGACTGCTATCGATACTCGGAAGGTGAGTCTGCTACTCTGCTTTTTCGTTTTTTTAAGTAGAATTCGTAGTTGTAATGTGTGTGATTGTGTGGTAGTTTGCTTTATGACTTGTTCCGGTGTGTGGTATGTGATTTGTGCTAGATTTGTTTTGCATCGGAACACCATTTAGGGCTCGTTTAGAAAAAGTTTGTGAAATTGGTTATTTGGTTTTATGCGATATGATTTTTGATCCTTTTTTTTTTTTTTTTTTTTTTTTGATTGGTATTGTAGATACTTTGAAAGGTGAGCGTGCTTGTTGTTTTTGTTAAGTTGAGTTGTGTTGAGTATAGATATGTGGATGATTGGCCATGTAGTTGAAGTACGCGTGTCCTTAATACCATAAGTGTCGATATCCGAACAAAATTTAGGGGCTTTGATAGTTTTGGAGATAAATCCTGATATTTGGGAGGTTTAGGCTTTTTCCATATAAAGAAATCATATACTCGTAGTAGAAAGGGGGAAAAGACAAGTGGTTATAGCATGCGCGTTGACTTTGAAAGTGTGTGCTTAAAACGTGTGTAGTTAGGTCATTTCTGTCCAAAAGAATTTAATGAGGAAATGCTTTGGCACGTATTTGGGCCTTGTTTCTTTTATATTTGAACTTGCATGCTCTACGAGTCTATACAACTGTTGTAAGCTTATAATAACCAGAAGTTACTTTGCACAGGGATTGCAGACATTTATAAAGCAGGAGTTGCAGGATACTAATCTTCATCAGATAGTATCCTCGCATTCATCTTTACCTCATTTGTTGGTTTCAAATTCATTCTGTCAGCCTGAAAGTTATATGAATTTGGGATACAATGTTTACAACAATCATGCTTCCGTAAACATTTATAATCCTATTTCGTATGGAGGTGTGTGTTTTCCGGCTCTTCCTTTCCCATTTTGACTAAAATCTTTTTTGTCATAATTAGTATTTGACATTATATGCAATGATGAACATCTGCAGGATCTGCATATAACGAATATGGCCAGAATGATGCTTGTGGTGGGATGAACTTGATATCACCATTGGGAGTAACGCAGACTGATCTTGATATTATTACTTCACCAGAACAAGTATCATCTATCACTGCATGTTCTTACGGGGATGTGATATCTGATACTGAAGCTTTTGATAGTAGAACACCAACATATTCCTTCCAACCGCAGCCTTTTCATAACAGTATGTTTACTTTTTATAATCTCAACTTTTTAAATTATTTTTTGTCTATATGACATGGACTTTTCCTTTACAACTGTTAACTGTAGGCCAATACACAAGCTTTACTGAAAACAAAAGAAACGCGTACAACATGGATTCAACATTGTTATTGGCTGATGATGTGCAATCGCCTTATCCAAATTCGTGCAATATGCTACAGAATGATAGTCTACAGAGCAAATGTAATACTCAAATATCACATCAGATTCAAATCCCAGTGTCCCAACAAGCTTCAGTGCAGTCTAATGACCAATTTGATCCACAACATGTTGGTTTGGAAAGTTCAAGAGATGCTTTTAATTTTCACGTTCTTAATGCATATGTGTGTTACAAGGATATGCCAGCAGACTTAAGAAGAGAAATTCCTTTCGGAGTTTATATGCATGATGCGGAATGCAAGGCCGATGTATGCAAGTGCCACCTGTATCTTGAATTGTCATCACATTTTGATAAGTGTAATAATTTAAATTGCGATATTTGTGGACCTGCAAGGTCTGGTAGTTTTCGCCAGGATTCTAGAAAAAGAAAATTAGACCAATCAGAGGCAACCAATAATGTGGACTCCAGTAGCACTGGAGCTCTTGTAGATGCATTGCCTACAAAATATCCGAAGTTGGAGAGTTCAATAGTTGCAGAACATGCTGCTTCACTTAATCAACATGAGGATGATGATGCTATGGTTGATGACCCGAGCAACTCTAATGATTCAAATGATGAACAGAAATTAGCAGGGCTAAATCAAAGTAATAATGTATCTCTGAAAGGAAGGACCGGTGATGTCATAATTGAAGAAAATGATGTTTTAAGTTTGGCACCAAATGCTGACGAGTCGGGTTTACAACCCGTGGCTACAAGTGGGTCGTTGGTTGATTGTGACTCGGCCTTAGAACCAAAGACTGAGATAAATGGTTTAAATTCGGCACCGGATGCTGATGGATTGGGGTTAGCCTTGAAGAAACCTGAGACACCAAGTGATTCTCTGGTTAATTGTGATTCGGCCTTAGAATCAAAGACTGAAAATGGTTTAAATTCGGCACCAGATGCTAATGAGTTGGTTTTAACTTTAAACAAATCTGAGATACCAGATGGGTCTCTGGTGAATTGTGACTCTGTATTAGAATCAAAGACTGCTATAAATGGTTTAAATCCGGCACCAGATGCTAATGAGTTGGATTTAACATCAAAGCAACCTGAGACGCCAGATGGGTCCTTGGTCAATTGTGACTCGGTATTAGAATCAAAGACTGCGATAAATGGTTCAAATCCGGCACCAGATGCTAATGAGTTGGATTTAACTTCAAAGCAACCTGAGACGGCAAGTGGGTCTCTGGTTAATTGTGACTCAGTCTTGTTAGAATCAAAGAACACCGAGATAGAGGTGGCATCTTTGACTGATAAGGACTCAGGGTTGGAGCCGGAGAAGATCAAGATACAGAGTGTATCTTTGGCTGATTTTTTTACTGCAGATCAAATAAAACAACATTTGTTAAGTTTTACCTCTCAGAAGGTTTGTACATCAATATACATTCAAATAGTTTCAGTAAATTAATAGACTCCTAATGTAACTAATATTGATGCAGGATGCATCAGGAAACAGACCACCTTCAAACGGTCACAACACATGCCAAGTCTGTTCCATGGAAAAGCTGGCGTTTGCCCCTGCACCCATATATTGCTCATCTTGTGAGATACGAATTAAGAGAAACGTTGGATATTATCGCTCCACCAATGAAATGGGTATACGCCATTGTTTTTGTATGTCATGCTACAGAGGATCTCATGGGAATAATATTTTATTGCGCGGGTTTTCTATTCCGAAAGCACACCTGCAAAAAGCTAAGAATGATGAGGAAAAAGAGGACTCGGTAAGTTAACCTTTGGGGTTTTATTTTATACGAATTTAGTCCCTGTAATTTGTTGACTTATTTATTGTCGATTCTTGCAGTGGGTTCAATGTGACAAGTGTCAATGCTGGCAACATAGGACATGTGGTCTTTACAATGATGAAAAAGATGTTGAAGGGAAAGCAGAATATATTTGTCCTAAATGTTATTTGGAAGAAATAGAAAGTGGAACACGTGTTCCTTTACCACAAGCCACCGCTTCTGAAGCAAAAGATCTACCAAGAACCAATCTCAGTGATCACATAGAAGAAAGGCTGTCTAAACGTCTCAATCAAGAAAGAGAAGAAATGTCCAAGATTTCAGGAATGGAACCAAGCGAGGTAAGATCAAGAACACATTTCATGTATTATCTATTGTAAAATTTTGGATGTTATTATTAATCTTGAATTTTGACTATTTATGTAGATACCTGGAGCTGAGGGTCTTGTTGTGAGGGTCGTGGTATCTGTTGAGAAACATTTGGAAGTGAGGCAGAAATTTATCGATATACTTGATGGAGAAGATTATCCATCGGGATTTTCATACAGATCCAAGGTAATATAAGATATAACGGTTACTCATTTTTGTAATTATGTGCTTTAAACAGGCGATCTAACATATCGTTTTTGTCATCAGTTAATTTTTCTGTTCCAGAAAATAGAAGGGGTAGATGTGTGTCTCTTTGGAATGTGTGTTCAGGAATTTGGATCAGAATGTGGTGGCCCAAATAGGCGTTGTGTGTATATCTCGTATCTTGATTCTGTTAAGTACTTTAGACCAGAGAGAAAAAGCGCTTCCGGTGAATCTCTTCGAACCGTTGTTTATCATGAAATATTGGTACTTCACTTTTTTTTTAATTGTTTTAAAAATTTTATAAATAACGTCTCCTTGTCTCTTTATTTCCTAATGCTAATTATGTGGATTTATGTAGCAACAACTTGCTGAAAATACGCCTTATGTTTTGCATGTGTTATGATCATCAGATTGGATACCTTGAATATTGCAAGAATCGGGGTTTTGCGACCTGTTACATATGGGCTTGTCCTCTTATTAAAGGAGAAGATTACATATTTTACTGTCATCCTGAGACTCAAAGAACACCAAAGCAGGATAAGCTACGCCAGTGGTATGTATCTCTCTCTAAAAGTCAACTTTATCTGCTTTTAAAGTTATAATAACGTTTGTATTAATCCGTTTGTAGGTACAAGTTGATGCTAAAGAAAGCAACAGAAGATAATGTGGTTGTGGACTACACTAATATATACAATCAGTTTTTTGTTCCTAGTGGAGAAGCCAATTCTAAAATTACCGCAGCTCGTTTGCCCTATTTTGATGGTGATTATTGGTCAGGGGCTGCTGAAAATATAGTTAGGAAACTTGAAGTGGAAGAAAGTGCGGGTGGTGGATTGCAGAGCAAGCTACCTAACAAGAGAATTTTGAAAGCAATGGGACAGGACAAAGTTGATGTTGCCATGAAAGATGTCTTAGTCATGCAAAAGGTAAAAATTTTAGGTTTCTTTATCAGTAGCGACTGATGGGAAGATAGTAATCATGCCTTTAGCTTTTTCCTTCATTTTATGTTATTAGCAGAACATTGTTAACTGATTTCTTTACAGCTGGGCCAAACCATTTTACCTGTGAAGGAAAACTTTATGATTGTCCATTTACAACATAAATGCACCCATTGCCATGAAGTAATCTTATCCGGGAGCAGATGGTTTTGCAGCCAATGCAAAAAGATTCAACTGTGTTCAAGGTAAATGAGCTCATTCTTTTATTTATCTTTTCTCTTTGTAGTTGTTACTAATTATTTGTTTGGCTTTCCAAAATCATCATAATTTTCATCCTTGTGTCTATTCTTTGCAGATGTTTCAATGCTGATAAGAATTATTCCGTTAGTAAAATGCACACGTGCCAATCTGGTGAAACGAGTCTATTCTCTGAGGTGAGCTAAGCTTCAATAGAAATCCTTTTTTCTGCTTCTTGTATTTTCTGATTTTAAATCGAATGTTTTTACAGGTTGCAGTCAACAATGTGACTCTTGATACTACAGATAAAGATGATGTGTTTGTGAACAGTTTCTTCGAGACTCGTGATGCGTTTTTAAACAAGTGCCAGAAATCCCATTTTCAGTTTGATACACTTTCACGTGCCAAATACTCGTCTATGATGATCTTGTATCACCTAATCTACAAGCCTCCTATTAAGCCGGCTTGCGCTGCTTGCCTTGCGGATGTTGTGGTTGAACAATGTTGGCAGTGTGACACATGTGCTAAGTATTATTTATGTGTGGCATGCTATAAGATGAGACTTGGAGCTTATCATCCTCACAAGTTATATCCGCCTTCGATAGAACTTGTAGGTGGGTCCAAAAGTGAACAACTTCAGAAACAAAAATTCCTAGCGGTATGAACAAACCATCAACTACCATATTTCTTGTGATGCATTAATCCAATTAACTTAATTAAGAAAAACAAATTTTGTTAATCTGATGCAGTTAAAGGCAGTGTTGGATACTTTAATGCATGCCTCTCAGTGTGATGTGATAACTTGCTCGTATAAAGACTGTATAACTATGAGAAGACTTTTCTATCATGCTAAAAGATGCAGTATCAGAGTTCGTGGAGGTTGCAATTATTGTCAAAGAGTATGGATGATACTAAAAGAGCACTCACAAATTTGTACAGATTCTGATTGCAAAATACCTCGCTGCATGTAAGTGATACATACATATGCATTTAAATTGATTGCTTACGGAGCATTTCATGCACAAACATATATAAGTCTACAAGGATATAAAAAGTTTATTTATTCTAATTATTCAGGGATATAAAGAAGTTTAAGGAGGAGAAGCGTGCAGCTCACAACACAAATGAACATGTGGCTCTCACCACAAATCAACAAGCTACTATGAAGGATCAACAGGAAGTACCTGAGGTTCATATCGGATAGCAATGTAAAGGAAATAAGGTTTTAAGAGGTCACAGTTTTGCATAGCTAACCTGAATAGATCTGGTTAGAGCTTTTGTTTTGTAGAATCATATGTGATAGGAACATAGGTGATGTTTGGTTCCCTGTGTGTGTAATGTGAACATTTTGATATATAGGGCTAGAGTAGTTCAAGATAGCAAACAGGTTAACTTGACTTGTGTAGGTTAACTAGTAGGTGGACCATTTGGTCTGGAGATGATTTTGCCCCAAACCCTATCATGTTGTAAATCAAATTTTCGGTTTTAGAAGAAGTGGCATTTTGATGTTTAACGTCATTTTCTGCATGTTGCTTAAATCTGTTACGGACTGTAAATTACATATTCCAGTCGCCTGTTTGGACGCAAACTGCAGTTTTTCTTTCATCGCATGCAAATCTGGATGTGTTTTGATGCGCTTCTCATGATCAACGTTGTAAGAAATAGTAGGTCGATGAGCAGAAATACATTTCAAGAAATTTGGAGGAATAGTCTCGGGTTATCTTAAAAGAAAATACTAATTAAGATGTAGAGGTCTGTTATGATTTGATCGTTATCATGCCTCCTTCAAAATGTTTTAGGCGACTACATGCTGTCAGAAGGAGCTATTTGCTCTCGGACCCAACACAGGAGAGGAACGTGTCCACGAGGGCACCACCAGATGTTGTAGATAAACCTACTGAAGACGAAATTACAAAAGAGAGAATCCACTTCAAATAACCACGCCTCTGCTAGGCAGCGTGTGGAATGGCCGAGAGCGGACCTTATTGGATATATAATCCAAGTCTGAGAGTAGAGTTACTGGAACATCCGTCTGATGGAAAACGACTTTCACGTTCGGTTCAGAGAGCACTTTTTTCATTGAGAATTCCTCGTTCCCTCTCGATATGCTAGCGGCGAATTCTAAACTTGTGGGGCCCTATCTATTCCATCTCTCGAGCCTCGAAGAAAACCCCCCTCCCCTTCGGATTTCACATCTCTTTTGACTATATATGCGGGCACCTGATATCTACGAGGGTTCACCCACCCCGGTTGGACATACAGCAAGTCATCAACCATCCAAGAATTCAAGCAAACCTTGCATCGCGCTTTTGCAACCATTTAAATTCGTATACATACACGAGATGTCACACAGACAAGAAGGGGCCGTAAATAGAAGGCTAACAATCCAAATCTGATAACGAATTAAGAATGATAAAAAGTGGCCACAAACGACACGCAACAAAATGAAAAACAAGTGTGAAGAATCCAATCCGGTCCATTCAGGTTACCTGCCCTGAATTACATCAATTTTATCATGCAAAACAATCTAAAGATATACCATACCATACGATCTTCTAAACTAGCTACAGTGACTACATAAAAACAATTAATAGACACAACTAACACAACAAACAACTCTCGACACCAAAAAGGAAAGAGTTGTCTGGACTCTATGCATGCATATATAAAGCCTTTATTTCACTCCTCATCATGTAGAGATAAAAGTCCACAGCTTTCGTCCTATGGAAACTTCACCAGGATGCTCAACCTCCTCTTCATCTTCAGAATCAGCGTCCTCCTCATCCTCCTCCTCCTGGGCAGCAGCAGGAGTTCCAAGCTCTTGATCATCATTGTGATGCTCCTTGTTCTGTTGAGGTGTCCCGTTGACTTCTTCGCTCAAAGCCATATCTTCTACACTCTTGTTTGCTACCTCATTCTCCCCATCTGCATTATTCTGAAAACAAAACACAAATAATGAGGATGCAATATTGCTTAAAGAGATCACCAAAATATTTGCCCACAAACAAAAACACACAATTTAATTTATTTCTTTTACATTGATGTATTTAAGATACCAATTAACTTGAAAATTTTGCGAGATAAAGGTAATTTCAGTCAACTGGAAAACCAGTACATTATTACTTTTCTGTTTTTTAATGTGGACATCCATTTTGGGGCAGAGGGAGTAAGATATAAAATGAAGTGAAGTTATGCAATATACATGGGCTTGCGAGTCTATGTCATGATCTCCATTTGCAGAAGCTGTTGAAGCTCCAGGCTGAACCTTTGAAGAGCCACGGGATCTTCTCTTTCTCCCAGCAGCACCATTCTCTTTATTTGTGACGCCGTCAGCCCCACTTTCTTTACTTTGATTAGACAGGGTTCCGTTAACAGCCGCGGGGCCTCCACTGATTCAAAGGATAATTGAAACAAGTAAGACAACTGAAGAAATGCTAACATACACATAAAAGCCTGATGACTAAGACAAGAGTAATGAAGGTCCTATAGATAAATCCCTTGGTGCAATATTAACTTCCAGAGAGACTTTCCAAACATGGACTGTTTTCTATATAAAACAATATTGTTGCAAGTTATTTTTTAGTACGTTTTTGTCCATTTTTTTAGTATATATAGCTAATATATTAAAGATCAAAACCTAGTACAAAAATTACAAAGGTGCACAAGGGTATAGGTTCTTACGTCTTTCGGCGTAGGTTGTATCGTGTTACTGGAGGAGCCTCTACACCTCTAGCAACTTTCCGCTTCGTGTTCCTGCGACCCCCGGTAGTGACACTGACAGACTGTTCACTGTACTCAGGTTCTTGTTCACTTGCACGTTTACGGCTTTCTGTTTTTCCACCTTTTGATACTCCCTGACTCACTTCATTTGTGTAAGCAGAGTCTTCCGCGACACCATTGGCGCTCTCACTTACATTATTGTCACTAGTAGCATTATGATCTCCAGCAGCTGCCTTTGTAATACGTGCTCTAGTAGCCCTAGGTCTAAGCCTCTTAGTCGGCTTACTATTTTCAGGCTGCTGAGGAACTTTCTCAATATCATGTGACTGCTGCTGAGGAACTTTCTCAATATCATGTGACTGCTCCACCTGTCTCTTGACATCATAAGAATCTGACACAACTCTAGCTGACACTTCTGGTTCATCCTCGGAGCTCAGTATATATTCAGGTATTTCACCAACATCCACAAGCTTCTCTTGTGCTTCTGTTTCACCAGCTTCATGTTCATTCTTTTTCCCTGCTGAGAATATAGAGATCTTTGAGGTACATTTTTTTAACCATGCGAGGGTTCCGCCAGAACCAGGAGATCCTGAATTAATCATAGCCATGGAGGTCCCGACATTTGGTCTCTCAGATGTACCATGAACAGCTTCCTTCAGATAACTGTCAGATAACTTCGGCAACTGAAAATTATCAGTGTTCTTAATTTCTGCTAAAGATTGAAGATCAGACAAGACGAACTCCGAAACTATCTCTCCACAGTCCTTGCAGCCCTTCTGTTTCTCAACAAATGCAATGAACCGTTCACGTTCTCTAACGAATTGTTCACGCTGGTCCTTCAACTTCATGCTAAGTGAAACGAGCTTATCAATATCGTTTCTCATTCCAAGCTGTTGTCCTTCTAGATGCTTCTGATTAGCAGATATATCCTGTTTTTCTTTATCTAATTTGATTCTTTCTGATTTCGTCTCTTCCATTTCTCTACTTGCAACATCTCTCAAGTATCTCAAATTAGCTAAATCTCTTTCTTTCTCTTCTTCAAATGATTTTTCACGTTCGAGCATGCGGTTCTCAATCTCAGTTTCTTTGAGTTGCAATTTGGATTCGAGTTCTTGTTTCTTCACTTCAAAATCATGAAGCATTTGGGATTCTTTGCTGTTGTATTTTTCTGCTAAGACAGATTTCTCGTGCTCCATGTTAGCAGCAAACGATTCTTTGGCCAACTTAAGTGATTCCAACTCTCTCTCTACATAACTCTCGGTTTCCAACCTCATATTATGCAACTTTTCTTCTTCTAAACGATTCAATTTTTCCATCTTTTCCTTCTGTGCAGCAAAAGAATCCAGTTCCTTCTGTATCTCAGCTCTTTTTTCATCAAGATCTTCCCACTCTTTTTCGAATTTCTCCTTTTCCAGCTTCAGATTTTCTCGTTCTGTCAGAACGGCTTCCCATTCTTGTCTGTTTTTTTCTATCTCTTGTTTTAATTCAGATTGCAGACGGACAAAATCAGACCTTTCTTCTTCTGTTACTTGAAGTTTTTCCCGATCAATATTCAACTTTGATCTTTGTTCTTCAATTTCAATACCTATTTTCTCGAGCTCAGCCTTGAGACTCGACAGATTCTCTGTTTCAGTGCTTAGTTCTTTCCTTACTTTGTCTAAGTTCTTCTCCTCGGCTTTAAGGGACTTTTCTTTCTCCTTTAAAGCCTTTGACTTCAAATCAATATCCTTCTCTTTTTCCTTGATTTTCTCGAGTTTCTTTTCCAGAGCTTGTTCTCGCTTAGCCATTTTTCCTTCCAAGTGATTGACTTCAATTTCCTTTTTCTCCACTTCAGCAACCTTGATTTTGAAATCCTCATCCAATGATCTCCTCTTTTGTTCCATCTCCAACTCAAAATCATGTGTTTTCGCATCCAGCATGACCTTGTGCTCATCCAGAAGTTTTTGAATCTCTACCTGCAGAATAGATGGTCCATGAGAAAAAAATACAAGCAATGAAGAAACTACAGAAGAAAACAATCATTACAATACAAAATTTCTTGAGTAAAGAAAAAAGAGGAATGCGCCTGTAATTGTAATTGCAAGTTTTGGTGTGAGCAAAAGTGCTGGTTGGACATATTATCATGTATAAGACTTTCCGGTGATGATATCCAATGGACTTACTTGTTCTCTTGCATTAAGCTTCTCCTCTAGCTCTAGTAATTCCTTCTCTCTAACTTCTAAGTTCCTGCTAATAACAGCAGCTTCCTGCAAATAAACACACATTAGTCATACAGTTGATCTGAAGACATAACTTTAAGATATCAATCAGCCAAAAGCCTAACGATGATGTACCTTCTCTTTCAAAGCTAGGTTTTCGATCCTTTTACTAATATCGTCTTCTTTACTTTTCAACTCCAAATTAGCCACATCTATCCGCTTTTGTGCTTCTTCAAGATCAAGTTGCTTCTGTGTAAATACTCTATCACTATCATTCGCAAGCTCTTCCCTTTGGTTGAGCAGTCGACGAACCTCAGCCAGCTTGTCCTCTCCCTCTTGTAACTTCCTCTCCCATTCTCTTAAGTCCTCCCTTTGGTTGGCTAAGTTCCATTCATGTGCATCTCTCCTGACAACCAAAAAAATGTAAGAAGCAGTACGCCGAAAATAATGTTGTCAAAGTACAAATATTTAACAGAAGGTGATGCATACTCATTATTAAATGACATGCGCTCTCTCAAGAGTGAACTTTCTTTTGCCTCAAGCTCTGACGATTTTCTTATAATCTCTGATGTCTTCCTGTTGACCTCAGCAAGCTTGGCATCAACAGCACGTAACTTCGCCTCTACCTCTAATGATCTCCCTTCAATGCTAGCAGACAGAGCTTGTGCTTCCTCCAACTTTGAATCAGCAGTAAACTTTATTTCTGCATGTTCTGACCGCATTTCACGCAAAGCCTTCTCCAACTGTAACAGCATGGAACAAGTGTTGGCAGTTCTTAAAAGGTGTATATAAATACTACTAATGACATCATGATTCGGTTAAGTTAACAAAAACTTATATAACTGAGTTAGGATGCTACCTCGTTGACACACTGTTTTTCAACTCCTAATGCTTTCCTCAACTTCTCCTCTCGCTTCTCCACTTCCGACATTGCAATAAGATGCGCAGTTTGCTCTCGCTTAAGGAGCTCCTTGGTTTCGGATAATTCTTTTTCAAATTGTTCATTCTTAGAGACGCACTCTTTTTTCTCAATGAGGAGAAGGCCCATGTTATATTGGTATTCATACAGCTGTTACACAGACCAATCATCAAATTAGCTTCATTTGCCAAATAAACTAAACAAACGGATCTTTTCATGTGACTAATGCTACTAATTAGAAATAATCAGCAAGTAACAGTTAAAAAAAAAGTAATCAACGGTTTTCTCAACTTCTACATTAGCATAATAATTCTGATGTAGACTCTAATAAACATCCTAATTGGCATTATTTACCTCACTTTATGTGCACCAATACGTAATAACCAATTTGGTGAAAGAACATTATACTAAAACAAAAGAAACACAGTAAACAAAACTACCCAAACTTGCGACGTTGGTAAAATTACAACCACCCAAAAAAAAAAAAAAAAAAAAACTCCTTCAATCAACAAAAAATACCTGTTAACGGTCTTCTTTTTGAAAAAGGTGATGTTTTATATAAAAAGGGGGTAACATACTGATAGAGAATCAAATATGGATTTATCAAGCGGTCTAATTTATCCAAACAACTGAGTACAGCAGTCCTCTTAATCAACAATATACAGAGTACTAGAGTAGTAAACTGCTATTAACATGTACACGGCTGCACTGCTCGCAATTAACCTAGTGTTTGGTGCGTTAACGGCATGTACCGGGCGGGATCTTAAAAATCTGAATTTTTCAGTTTAAGTAACTTCGAGTCCCCGTCTATAATACCCAAACAAAATCCTTCTTCTCTAACCAACTAATTACCGCAAACTTAAATCAAATTCAACTTAAAAAGTAAAAACGCTAACTTACAACATTATATTCACTAATTAAACTTATCCTTACAACCCACAGTCACACCCAATCAGAAACTAGTAATAAAAAGACACCAACTTTGACTTTAACACTCAATCAAGAAACATAACCAAAACCACTAAAATACAAACCTTTTTATACCTTATTTTTTACTTCAAAATCAAGAAAAATAACCAACTACATAATTACCACAAACCTAAATCAAATTTAACTTAAAAACGCGAACTTACAACATTATATTCACTAATTAACCTTATCCTCAATTAACTAACAAAAAGATACCAACTTTCAATTTAACATATCAAGAAACATAACCAATTTCACAAAATTAATAAATTACAAAACTTTATAAAAAAAACAAGATATAAAGAGTGTAGTAATAATAGAAATTAACTAACCTCTTTTTCAAGGTTGTTAATTTTATCAATAACAACATCATCTTGATCCATGGCACCAATTGGTTTAGGGGTTGAATTAATAGGGTCCGACCCGGAAGCAGAACCAGTACCAGTACCAATCTTGGGTGAAAGCCAACCCGACCATGTCTTTTTCGGAGTATACATCTTCTTGCAGATCTTTAATCAACACTCATAAAAAGAAAGGGACTAAGAATTTTATGTTGGTTATTGTAAAAAAATTTGAAGCGGACTTGAAAAGAATACTAAATTCCGGTGGATAAAAGGAGTTCAAGTCCGATAACGTCTCCAAACTAACTTTTTTTTTTAGTTTTCTCTTTCTTGAAATAAAAATGTGAAGCCACCGCTGATGCGTTTGCAATATCACTTTCTTTTTATTTTCTTTTTTTTTTTATTTGGTATATGACAGCCATGTACCTGGATGGAATTACCTTTATACCCCT
The DNA here is from genome assembly GCA_910596185.1 of Chrysanthemum makinoi. NCBI lineage: Eukaryota > Viridiplantae > Streptophyta > Magnoliopsida > Asterales > Asteraceae > Chrysanthemum > Chrysanthemum makinoi. Next base: position 108,716,094 of record OU343221.1, read on the forward strand.
TAGTTTCTCTTTTTAAAAGTTAATGATTTACGTGTTTAACCTACCCAAAAAAATACATCAAATATTCAAAATACATTATATTGTTTTTCTAATTTTGTCATGTGTTCTTTTAGCATACATGTGAAAAGAATTCAAATTTGTTTAAAACTTAAATAATGACTAATGTTGTTAAATTAAAATGTCATTACTTATAAAAGGTAATGCAGTCTATTAAATATATGATAATAAATTAAAATTTAAACTAGTGATTTTCTTCACTTTTACTTACTTTATATCCAATATACATAAAAAAAAATGCACACACAAATTGACAGTATCACACCGTCACCGCTATGCACGGATAATTGTTAGTTTAGTATAAATAATGGTCTTGTGTTTCAATAAGCTAAGACGTAAAATTTGAGTGATACAATAATTAAACATCTAAAAAATAAAGGGCATGATTTTTAACAAGAGGATGTGTTTTGTGATGTTATATCAAAAGTTTCTTATGTTATACGCAACGATGTGTATATTGATCAATTTTATTGCTATTATCATTATTGCCAAAGTTTTCGTACGGTCAAATGATCTCTTTAATAAAATACCAAACTTTGTCTTTGTTCTTTGTTGTTTTATTTTTAGGATTCAGATGAAGAACCTCACTATAATCTAATCTTATATTTGTCCAATGCACGACTTAACACACAATTACTAGGTTAGGGTATTTACAAGTATTACTATACCAAAGGCTTGCTACAGGCTTGTGGTCATTTTTTTAACTCGTTTTATACTTTAAATCAGGCGATTGTCATTAACGTCCATATTTTGTATTAGTGTAATTAAGAGCAGAAGATCGTCCTAGTTATCGTAAATCTAAAATAAGTTAAATCGTATACCTAACTTTAACATTTGCTAGTATATCTTTTGTAGAAAGAATTCGTATACCTAACTTTAACAAACTTGCTTTGGTGTTCCAAAAAGGATCCTAATCCTAATATAGAGATCTCATTTTTTTTTATTGGAATTGTGATATTATTGATCCTCCATTAAAGCAGGGTCTTTTTCGGAAATTTAACAGGCCGCCTATGTGAGAAAGAACGTGGGTATTGAAAAGCGTACATAAAATGACGATATTGTCCCCATAAGTGGAGGAATAAAACTTTGATTAAATAATCACAAAAAGAAAAAAGGCTTCTTCAAATAGTTGTACATTACTTTTGTAAAGATGTACCATGATATGTAAAAGTATATAAACAAGCATATTCGTCATCTTCCAAGCCAAGTAACATGAGTGGATAAGGTCAATTACAACAGTCATATTTTCTCCTTTTTTGGTTTTTTTTAGTTTTTGTGTAAATTTGTAAAAAGGTCACCACATATGTAACTGTGCAAGAGTAAAAACAATACACTATACTTATACCTACTAGTTATAATGCACGAAGGCACTTCACTCTTAATTTTAATACATACAAGAAATTAAGCATGGTTTACAACATTTTAATGCACCTAATTTTCAAAATTACAACAAAGTAAGCATATTGTACAACAAAATAAAGCGTGATGTCATTTTAAGACCAAAATTTTATCAAACAACATTAATGTTATTAAAAACACCGTTTCATCAAAAATTACAACCATTTAAGCACAATGTACAATAGCTGCAACCAATTTTAAGATTTACAACAAAATAAGCATAATGTACAACAAAATAAGCATGATGTAATTTTCAGACTTGCAACATTAATGCTATTAAAGTGGTCAATGTTATTAATGACTATAATGACTACTACTTACAAGAAAAGAAACATAGTGTACAACACTTTAATGCACATAATTTTCGACGCATAAAGACAAGAAGCATTGTGTACAACAAAACACCACATTAATGCTATTTAACGTAGTCAATTATTTAATTGGTCAGTAAATACAATTAATACAGTTATTAAAACACCCCTTACATAAGAAATACAAATTATCAAGCATATTATACAACCAAATTAAACACAATTCCTGCATTAAATTTCACTACTACAAATAATAAAGCACATTATACAAATATGCAAGCTTTTTCGTCTATTGTACTTCAATGGTTTTTGGTTAATATATTTTACTCCCCTTTATCAAAAAAAAAAAAAAAAAAAAAAGCCCGAACGAGAAACAAGCCAAATGGGCTTGAGCCCGAAAGGGCGTGGACCAAACAGGCTCGAGCCCGAGCAGACACGGCCAACGGGTTCGAGCCCGAAAGGGCACGGGCTATACGAAATTCTTGATATCGATAAATTTATTGTTAAAAAGAACATAATAAACTAAAATACATTATTCATCAAAAAAATTTATTTCAGGGTCCCGCCGCTGCAACTCGCGGGTACCCTGCTAGTAATTTATTAAAATGTCAGTCATTTTATGGGGCGGATGTAAGAGTAGTTTACAAGTTTGATATAGGGGTGAGCATCGAGTCAAATCCGACCCGACCTGAAAAGATGACTTGACCCAAAAATTGAAAAAGGAAAAAATTGAAACCAAGAAATATATATGAAAACCGAAATCGAACCGAATGCTTCGGTTCGGGTCGATTTTCGGGTTTCAAACAAAAAAATAGATAAAAACCGAATCAAACCGAAACCGAACCAAAACCAACAAAACTGAAATAAATATACAAAACCGAAATCGAACAAAAAAAGTCAGTTCAATTCAAATCGGTTCGGTCTGGTTTTGGTCAATTTTTCGGTTCGGGTCAGGTTTCAGAAGGATTTGCTCGGCCCTAGTTTGATATTATTCTTCGTATAACAAAACAATGTTGGACTATATCTTTATTATCTAAAATGGAAAAACGGTCAAAGTGGAAAAGTGAAAACTTGAATATTGAATATTGAAAGTCAAATGAGAGAGAAATGCATAGTGTAGTTAATACTCTTATTAAAACACCCCACTACTTAAAAATACAATAATTTATTCACATTGTGCAACCAATTAAAAGCACATCTACCAAATTAAAAACAACAAATTAAAACACCCCTTACTAAAAAGTACAATAAAATTTTCATAATGTACAATATAAAGAAGCTACAACATAATCCAAAATATAAAATAATTAAACACACTAATTAATGATATTTTTAAAACATCCTAAAATGAAAAGTACATGTTATTATACACATTATACAAATTAATAAAACACACAAAACTTCATACAAGCTAACAAGTTGATGTTAATATATTTTGAAAATCGGACCGGACCGAACCAACGGTTAACGGGAACCTGTCGCCACCGGCTAACCAATTAAAGCCGTCCAAACGAACCGAGAGGACCCTATGAAACCGATACAAATGTTGAAAACATATATATTTCAAAAGGAAACTATTAATACATATCGAAAACCGGGTTAACCTGGAATGCTTCAAACCCTACGGGTTAACCCGATTTAATTTGACTTGTTTTCACCCAACCCGTCGGGTTGACTCGGTTTAAATCGACTTTTTTTTTTGACAGGAACGGTTCAACCGGTTGAACCACCCGGTCGAACCGTGATTCAAATTTGACAAAATTATATGAGAAATGATGAATTAGTTGTAGAACCCGTGAAAGGTTGAGACATAAAAACGAAAGATAAATGTTGGTATTCGCGATTTTTTGTTTATGTACACTAACTATTTATGTACTACATGTCTTTAGGGATACAAAAAAAATGTTGTTAATTGCTCCTTTCAACAAAAAATAGCGTTATTATTATTTAATATTATTGTAATTGATTAATGCAACTTACAAAAATGCTATCAAAAAAGACAATCTCAAATACAAAACAACGCTTATCAAAAAACAATATAATCATTCAAAATGGATTCATTAACACTTAAAATCCTCATTCATGAAACAAACTTAATCACCGCTAAAATTTTGTCGAAACTAGATACCGCTGCCGCTAGGCGCGGGTACTCGTCTAGTATATATATATATATATATATATTTTTAAATACGTTCCTATTGTTGTTAAATAATTAATTCCAAGAGTTGGAGTGATAAGTGAATTATTATTGTTTGGCAATGAATAAGGCCTTTAATGGTTTGATCTCTAGTGGTTTAGAATATCTCGCTTATCAATTGACACTTGTCGCGTTTTCGAGTTTTTTTAAGTGGTGATTGAAATGATCGGTAAGGGGGTTGCAATGGTTTAGGTAGGACGGAGTGGAGTCGGGTTGGGGGGGCGGGTTCACGAAACCGAGCGACTACACCATTCCGCCGAGCTCGGGTAGGGGGAGCGAGTTCCAAATTCGAGTTGGGAAACCGAAGTGGACCGTTGCAAAAGTGGGTAACGTAAACAAACAGATGGGTTTTGCTCCTCAAGTGAATACATGAAGTTTGAGAATGATAATGAGACAGAAACCATGTGATCCGCGCTGAACCAGTCAAGTCTAATCATACAAGCTAGCCACTTGTGAATGGCTAACCGTAATACACTTAAAACTGTTTAAAACACAAATACAATGAAGTCCTGGAGAATAGAATGAATTCCCGGGTCGTTTAGTCCCACGGAGACTCAATGGTGTGCAAAACACAAACTCAGATGATAGAGTGACCACTAAGGATAGTGATCAATAAAGTTTGGATTGAATATTACACTACTGATTGATTGGAATGAGATTGGAATACGAATGGAAAGCACAACAATCGATGAAAGAAACGTAAACGTAAGTTTAAAACTACGATACGCACAAAATAAAAAGTGGGATCTAAGAAATAAAAGTCCTAAAAATATGAAAATGACATTTTTACAAACCTAATGATAAAAGAAAATATTTAGAAAAAGAAAATTATTTTTAACACTATTTAATTATTTATTATTAATTATTTATTACTTAAAATACACTTAAATTCTAGAAAATATAAAATAAACCTGGAAAAATAAAATTTTAACTTGAAAAAATCTAAAATATGATAAAACTAATTTTAAAACAGAAAAGATATTTTTTTACTTTTTAATTATTTATTACTAATTAATTACTATTTTTAACTATTTAAAATTATAATAAATACTAAAAAGATAGGAAAAAATATGAAACTTTTTCTAAAAATACTATATGATGACAGAAAACTAAGAAAAATAGAAAAACAAGATTTGCTTATTAATAAGCTAGAAAGAAAAATCAAAAAGCTAAGAAATATTAAATAAACACTATCACTGATTTTAACTTTATATTTTTCTGGATTTTCTTTTTGAAAACTACTTTACTACTGATATTATGAAACTTTAATAAAGACAAAAATTTTACAAACTTGAAATAAGCTGTTTGATGAGCTTATGATCCAAACAATGGCTTAATGAGCTTATTTTGTGGAAATAAGCTCAAACAAGCTAACCACGAAACAAAAGCTCAAAATAGATGTAAACAAGCTAAATTAACAGAAATGAAGCTAAGAGATACAAAGAAGCACACACCGAAAAGCTATTATAAAGACAATAAGCACTTATGATTAAAACAGAAATGAGACAATATTAGAGCTACTTGCAGCCCTAGCCAACAAGCTAAAAAGTGAAAACTAAGGCTTGATACTTCAAGATGGCCAGGTTGGCTATCCAAAGAACCAAAAATTACAAGACAAGACCAACAAACAAGCTCTGTGCAAGCTCTTCAAGTTGGTCCAACCAACTGTGCACAGGGCAGTTATGCAGTCAAGGTACCAACAATAAGCCAATAATTAAGCACTTAAAAAGCTGATTAACAGAGAACTAACATTTTTATATTTTTGTTTAGCAACTATACTTTGATATCCCAAGAGATTTTAAACTGAAACTCACTATTGAACACACAATGAAATTCCAAAGTTTATTCAAAAACGACCCATAGGAAAATTTGACTTTTTGAGAAAAACTAAAAAGTTGACCAAGATGAACTTTAATCTGATTTTAAACACTGATTATGATGATATAAAGTGAACTAAGACTGACTTGAGTACTTTTAACAACTTGCTAACACAAAATCATGATCCTTGATCTTAAAAACTCCAATAGTTAACAAGAGAAATGGATAAAAGAGATTTTGACTTTTGATGTAACAAGCACTAATTTTCTTGACTGAGATGAGTTATATAGACCTAATGAAACACAGAACAAGCAATAACAATGCTTCTAACAAACTATATCACAGTTGAACAAGAAAATTCAAACACCCCTTTACTTATCTGTTATGGGACTTTTTCAAAGCAAATCACAATTTTAAACCATAAAACTTATGACATACCTCATATTATCATTAAATAGGACTAAAGAAACACTAATTGACAACAATAACAACATAAGATCAAGAAATCACAACTAATCTAATTTAACTGTGAAAAGGAGATTTTTACAAAATACAAATTTAAAAGAACAACCTACTGAATTTAATGATCAAACACACTTAACTATAGCTAATTAACACAAAGATACATAAATTTAAGCTAAAGAACAACTATAACAAGAAAATGCCAAAATGATCAAAAGAGCTTACAAAAGCTTCCAAGCTTAAAACTGAGAACCGTGACCAATGAACACCCTTATTAGCTTACCACTAAGCTTCTAACCCAAGGCCATCCATAATTCACCCCGCCCAAATTGTGTACACCTTCTCCATGTGATTTTTGATTTTTCACCTATTTAATTTGTATTTTTGGTGATTTTTGATTTTGCTTCTAAACTGAGTTTTAGTGTTTCTAATAGCTTAGAAAAGCTATCTAGGAGCTTATGTGACTTACTTCAGTCCATATAAACAACAAACAACAACATTTGAAGCATCATGAGATTTTGCATAAAACATGAAATTTTGAATAAACTTGAAATGTTATTAAACCTTGAAATTGATAATTGAAAAAGCTTAATAATACACTGAAATAGCTAGACAGTACTTGAAAGCATTAAAATTACACTGGAATTTAAAGTTTTACTAAAAACGACATAGGAAATTAAAAGTTACACTACATACATTGATACAATGCTTCACCCTTCATCTTTATAGACTTTTCGACTCCCCACGCGCTTCCGATTGAATCCCACTTCATCTGAGCCCTTGAATCACTCTAACTCATCGAACCATACACTTGTTTTTGGCGCCATTTTTCTCATTAGCGTGTTTGAGAATTAATTGGAGTTGGTTGAGTCAATTAAGGATTTTGTTGTTTAGAGGAGTGGAGGGACAAAGTATGGAGAGGGGTGAAAAAGTCCTGAAAACTGCCTGGTTTTGGTGTTTACCGTGGAGAGGCGTGATGTACAGTGTTGGCGGTATTTGTGTTGGTTTGACTTTCGTTGACCGAGTGGGTAATAATACAAAGGCCGGGTCAAGGGTTTGGGTTGGATTTGGGCCTAGCAGTTGGGTAAGGATTGGATTTGGTATAATATAAGGATCCGTTTGGTTTAGCTAGCACAAGGACCAAAATTGTAATTTCACCAAACTTCAAGGACTGAACTTGAACTTTTTCCAATGCTCTCACAAGGACCAAACTTGACAACTTTGATAGTACAAGGATAACTTTTGCATAAAATTTCATTTTAGAACATCCAAGGACTACTTTTGCAATTTTCCAAAGTTTAGGGACCTTTCTTGCCAATTGACCAAAGAATCATTCAAGAATCATTTTTGATAACTTAGAATACTTCAGGAACCTTGAATGACAAAACTTCATATTTTTGAATTCCAGGGACTAGATTTGACAACTTTTAAAACTTGGGACTAAAACTCCGCCAATTTTGCAAACTTGAATCATTTTTCATCCGATTTTGATATTTTTGCATTTAAAACACATAAAACACTGATTTGTGATATTTTGATCATTTTGATGTGTTTCGGAGTGTTTTCAGATGATTTTGCAGTTTAGATTATACAAAAATGATGAGTATTTAGACACTCATCAATCCCCCACACTAAGATATTGCTAGTCCCTAGCAATGATTTAGATCTTTTAATGGATTTTAAAAACTCTTTACCAAAAGCCATCACTTCTGGAGTAGCCAAATGTTTCAGTTCAAGTAAGAACTATGGTACACCGATAACCATCTGATTTATTGGCAAATCATAAACCATATAACGGATTTGATGTGTCTTTACCGAAGCCGCACTTCGACTAGCCAACTCTTAGATAAATTATCGGAATTATCTTTGGTGAGCTGAATACTAATTATGGATTTTCCACTGCCTTTACCACAAGCCATAACCTTGCGGGCTAGCCAACTCTTCACTTTTAGGATATGGTGAGTTGAGAACCATACAATTTTGGGCAAATTGCAAGCCATATAAACGAATTTGAGAAATCTTTACCAAGAGCCGTTTGCTCCTGGATTAGCCAATCCTTTTGTCTATTAGACATGGCGGATTGATAACCAATTGAGTAAGTGTAAAACACTTACTCCAAAAAAAATTTTGGCCAAAAACGGGGGAATTGGGTGGTATAATTATATAATAAAATTCGTGAGAATTCCCCCCCACACTTAGAAATGAATATTGCCCTCAATATTCAAAGTACGGGCGGTTATGCCGAAACTGAATGTAAAAGGGAAATACTACTACTTTTATTTGGAAAGATTTTTTTTTTTTATAATTATATACAACAAGCAAGGGCAACTCCCCCACAATAGGGTGGTAGAACAGAGAAAGAAGACAGAAATATGGGTGAAAACCCATATGGTGTGTGCTAAAGTTTTTGATTACCGAGTCATTAGCTTGACTCGATCCCCGCATTCATTGGTTCATGGGGAATGTTTGTAAATCCGGGACAACCACAGGGGGAATGTCCTCTCCAAAGTAATGTTTCACTCGATGACCATTCACTTTAAAATTAGGACCATCGGGTTGAGATAACTCAACGGTACCATAAGGATAAACCTTAGCAATTGTGAATGGACCAGACCAACGGGACTTGAGCTTTCTCGAGAAAATCTTCAATCTTGAATTGAAAAGAAGGACTCGATCACCGACGTTGAAAACGCGGTTCTTGATTTTGAGTCATGGATCTTCTTTGTCTTATGCTTGTAAATCAAAGAGTTCTCGTAAGCTTGATCACGAAGTTCATTTAGTTCATTCATTTGAACTTTTCTATGATCACCAGCCGTCAGTATATCGGTTGGCATGTTTTAAGGCCCAAGTAAGCCTTGTGCTCTAGCTCAATCGAAGATGACATGCCTTTCCGCATACACTAGCTTGTATGAGTACACCCGATGGGTGTTTTGTAAGTCGCACGGAAGGCCCGAGCGCGCCATCCAGTTTATCCGACCAGGATGCACGATTTTCGCCTACTGTCCTTTCAAGAATCCTTTTAATACCACGGTTTGAAACTTCCACCTTCCCACTTGTTTGGGGGTGGTATGCAGTAGAGAGACAGTGGGTAACACCATAATTTTGCATGACTCTTTCAAATTGGTCATTACAAAAATGTGTACCACGATCACCGATTATCGCTCTCGGAGTTCCAAACCTGGCAAACAGAGATTTCAAAAACTTCACAACAACTCGGGCATCATTGGTGGATAAAGCTTTTGCTTCAACCCATTTTGACAAATAGTCAATGCCACGAGTATGTACTTGTTACCATGAGAAGATGGAAATGGCCCCATAAAATCAATACCCCAGATGTCAAATATCTCACAAACTTGAATGGCATTTTGTGGCATTTCATTTCTTTGAGATATATTTCCATGACGTTGACAAGCGTCACAAGCTTTGACAAAATCGTGGGCATCCTTATAGATTGTGGGCCAATAAAATCCTGAATCAAACACCTTTTTGGCGGTGTAGTTTGGACTATGATGTCCCCCGGTGGGTCCAAAGATGGCAAGCCGTGAGAATGTTAATAGCTTCCTGTCCATAAACACACCGTCGGATGACTTGATCCGCACAGATTTTGAATAAAAAGGGTCGCCCCGAAATAATGTTTAACATCTTTGAAGAATTTGTTCTTCTGTTGGGTCGACATCCCTTTCACAATGAAGTTACCCGCATGGTAATTTGCAAAGTCAGAAACCATGGGGTAGAAGAGTTTCCACGAAAAGAAACCGCATTGAGTGTCTCGAGAGGAAATGTTTCATTTATTTCCTTTTTCTCGAAAACATCTTGGTGAGGGTTTTCTAATCTGACAGATGATCGCCAGCTAGATTCTCTCCTTTTTATCACGTATAATGATATCAAATTCCTGGAGGAGGAGAATCCAACGGAGCAATCTCGGCTTTGCATCTTGTTTTGCAAAGAGATATTTGAGAGCCGAGTGATCCGTATACACCACGCGTTTGGTCAAGATTAAGTATGGCCGAAACTTCTCAAACGCATACACCACGGCTAATAGCTCTTTTCTCGTGGTGGTATAATGAGTTTGAGCTTCAGTCATAGTTTTACTTGCGTAGTGGATAGGCTGAAAATGCTTGTTCTTTCTTTGCCTAAGATCGCCCGCTAGCAAAATCACTTGCATCGCACATGAGCTCAAAAGGCAAGTCCCAATCGGGAGCAACGAGAATGGGTGCTTCAGAAAGCTTTTTCTTCAATGTTTCAAAAGCTATGATGCACTCGGGAGAGAAGATAAAAGGAGCATCCTTTTCAAGAAGATGGGTCATTGGCCGGGCGATTTTAGAAAAATCTTGTATGAATCTACGATAGAAACCGGCATGACCTAAAAAACTCCTAATACCTTTGACGGTAGCAGGATGAGGCAGCTTAGCAATAACATCAACTTTTGCTCTATCTACCTCAATCCCATTCTTTGAAATCTTATGGCCAAGGACTATGCCTTCTTTGACCATAAAGTGGCTCTTCTCCCAATTTAGACACAGATTGGTGTCTTCACACCTTTGAAGCATTTTTTCTAGATGGGAGAGACATGTTTGAAACGAATCCCCAATGACCGAGAAGTCATCCATAAACACCTCCATCGTTTCCCCGATCATGTCGTGGAAAATGGCCATCATACATCGTTGGAACGCTGTGAGCATTACATAAGCCAAAAGGAATACGTTTGTAGGCAAAAGTTCCGTATGGGCAGGTGAATGTGGTTTTCTCTTGATCCTGTGGATCAATAGGGATCTGAAAGTAACCCGAGAAACCATCAAGGAAGCAATAGTATTCATTCCCTGCTAATCTCTCAAGCATCTGGTCCATGAAGGGTAGAGGAAAATGGTCTTTACGGGTGGCGTCATTTAACTTACGATAGTCAATACACACACGCCATCCCGTAACCAATCGAGTTGGAATTAACTCGTTATCTTCATTTGTGACAACAGTTATGCCACCCTTTTTCGGAACACAATGAATTGGGCTAACCCAAGGACTATCTGAGATCGGGTAAATCAATCCTGCATCAAGAAGTTTGATAACCTCTTGTTTGATAACATCATGGATTTTTGGATTCACTCTTCTCTGATGTTGAACTGCTGGTTTAAAGTCATCCTCCATCAAGATTTTATGAGTACAGAACTCAGGGTTAATACCCTTAATGTCGGAGAGTTTCCAATCAATTGCTTGTTTGTGTGACTTCAAAACCTTTATGAGAGCAGTCTTTTCATCCTTACTCAAGTCTCGAGCAATAATGACAGGTAATTTATCATCACCTTCTAGAAATGCATACTCGAGATGAGGAGGTAAGTCCTTAAGCTCAACCTCAGGAAATTCTTCATTTTTCTCAACTGACTTGACTTCCTTGTTATGAAGTTCGACGGGAGGGAGAGGAGGAGAAGTGTCCTGATTTAACAATTTCTCAAGAAGAATATCTCCCTCCAGATTAATCTCATCAGAATTGAATCACTAAGATGAGGGGTTGATGATGGATCATCATTGAGCAACTTCTCAATAAGAAGTATGTCCCCCTCAATGTCAATTGGAGCATGATCAATTTCCCATGGAACAGAATCACTAGCCAAGTATGCTTCGATCTCTTCCAAGATGAAGTCTCTTCCCTCAAAAGGAGTGATAGAAGGAGTAGAATTGGCTATGATAGGTTGAGAAGATGTGGTGGGATCCCCACTCACGGAATTATGAGAATAACCAAGAACTTTGAGAGTACTCTTCAAGAGCAACATCAATGATATCTATTCGGTTAACCGACTCAGAATCATAGTTTGCGGAGTACCTCTAAGTTTGATCAAGGTTAAAGGTGACAGCTTCATTACCAACACGTAATGTGATTTCTTGCTCAAATACATCAATGAGAGCACGCCCCGCTCTCGTGAATCCTCGACCAACAATGAGAGGAACCCGATGATCGGCATCCAAAATCAACAACCACGAAGTCACCGAAATGGAACTTTCCTACTCACAAATACGCCCTCAGAATGCCAAGAGGACGGGATATGGAACGATCTGAAAGCTCGAGAGTCATGCATGTAGGAGTAAGTTCCGGAAGAGAAAGTTTCTTCCACACCGAATAAGGCATAAGGTTTATGCTTGCACCAAGATCCGCTAGGGCAAAGCATTCAACCATTCCCGGGAATACACAAGGTAAGAGAAATTTCCCAGGATCTCCAAGCTTTTCTGGAAGCTTCTTCAGGATAACTGCAGAGCAATTCTCGTTCAAAGGAGTTTTAGCCATTTCAAACAGCTTTTCCTTATTGCTTAACATGTGTTTGAGAGTCAATGCAAACTTGGGCATCAGCATGATAGCATCCGCAAAGCTTATGTCAAAATGTAACTCTTGGAAAATTTGGATAAAAATTTATCCATTTGATGACTAGCTTTTTCACGGAGCTTTTGTTCATTCAAACGTGATGGATAAGGAATAGAAGATTTGGATTTGGTATTTTCAATGGGAGCTACAGGTGGTTCAAAAACAACTCCTGGATTAGACTTGGGCTTCTGGACAACTTGAGGTTGGACTACCGAAGGTAGGACGTGTGCGGTACTTCGTGGACTAGAATAATGCACCTTGTCCGTTGTTTCCTTGGTAACTTGACTCATTGCCACAGGTGGAGGGGGCATTGGAGTCGTAGGTCCATTGTGTGTCCTTGGTTCACTTTCCACTACCTTAGGGAGAGAAGAGGAAGAAGAGGTAGTAGGAACAGCAGGTCTAGTGTATGAAACACCACTTCGGTTGTGATCGCTAGCATCGCCGGGTTAGCGATCGTATTGCTAGGTAAAGTACCTGAGCCCGAGGGTCGATCATTTAAAGACTTTTGAGATCACAATTTGGCTGACCAACAACCTGTTCATTTCATCTTGGGATTTCATGAATTGCTTCAGAACTCATCGATGATGGTACTGGAGGAACAATGACGTGAGGAGCTGGAGGGATAAATTGAGGCCGTATGTTTTGATTATAGCCAAAATTCCCTTGATTAGGATTCACATTCCCCGGAAATTGATTCCCTCGATTGAAATTGTTTTGATGGAGGTTCCCTTGATGTTGGAAACCTTGATTGGGTCCAGGATAGAAATTACCTTGGTTTTGATAACCTTGGTTCATTCTGGTTGGTTCGATTCCGGTTTTGCATGTTATGATTTTGGTTAAAACCGGTGGGCCTGATTAGTGTTAACACAGTAGTGTGGTTCATTTTGAGGACGGTATTGATTACCTCCTTGTTGTGAACTACCGGCTAGAGCATTGGCCTCAAATGGACTACCATCGGTGGCGGTACAATTGTAGTAAGCATGAGGACCACCACAAGTAACACAACTCTCGACTTTCTTCACTTCAAAGATGTGTTGGTGTCCGAGTGAAGGTCACTTTCTTCTGGTTAGCAAGAACCAAAGCCTGAACAATGTATGTGAGTTTGTCAATCTTAGCATCGGTGCTAGATGTACTCACGGGAGATGAAGAAGAAGAAGGTCCAAAGATGAGACTGATATGTCTTTGCTCGGAAAGGGCGGACCGAGATTTGTTCTCAATGATCCGCAAGGCCTCTTTTGTGGTCTTGCTCAGAAATTACCTCCGCGGAGGCATTCAGAGAGTCTTGATTAGTCTGATTCAGACCATTGTAGAAAGTATCCATTTGCATTAACTCGGTAAAACCGTGATGTGGACACTTGCGGAGCAACTCTTTGTAACGATCCCATGCCTCCCCGAATGATTCATCAAATCTCTCAGAAAATTTCATTATCTCATTCTTAAGACTTGTGGTCCGGGATGGAGGATAGAATTCGTTAACGAACTTGGTGACAAGATCTTCCCATGTCTCAATAGAACGGGGGTTGTTTCTCATGCCAATTCCGGGCTTGTCCCTCTAGAGAAAATGGGAACAGAAGAAGCTTGATAGCTTCATGTGGGACATTCTTGTACTTGATGGTAGATGCAATCTTGTTAAACCATCGAATGTGTGCATGAGGATCATCCCGCCCAAAACCATAGAATTGGCTTTGGGTTACTAGATTGAGCAACCCGGTTTTGAGCTCAAAAGTGTCAGCCACGATGGCTGGAACAACAATAGCATCTCCGTAACCCTCGATGGGTGCTTGGAGAAGCTCGTTCATGGGTTTGTCTTCCGCCATTACGGCAGTGGTGGTTGTGGTAGACGCCTCAGTCCACGGCCAAGGAGCGAACGCCCTACGCCTATGAGGAATCTTTCCAAGTTCGAAAGTGGACTTGTAGAACTGGAAGAACGAGTGCGCACGCACTAAGTATAAAAATCAATTTTCAAAACAAATGAGGCAAAACGACAAGTGAACTTAACCAATAATCACAAATGAAATGGCTTCTTTGAAAAGGTACACCAAATCACAAGGACACAAAGGCAAGTTTTAAATCTGATGTTCGAGAACTTATTATGGTCGCACCCCCAGTTAGGTAGTGCACTGCCTTGATTTGCGGTGGTTGATTTTATGTATATATTAAGTACCACTGAAAAGACGTAGGTAATGATTTGTGCAAAGGGTTCAAAAACTTTTGGACAATATTTTTGGTATCGTCCCGTTTAACCAAATCGTATCTCTTCAAGAATCACCTTAAAAGAGAATACAAAATAGAAAACGTTCCGATTGTTTTGTTGTTTTATATTGTTTTTGGGTTTGTTAACACTTTAGGAAAAGTGTTAATGAACTTTTTGATATTTTTATAACTTTACAAAAAACTTTTTACAAATGATGGGTTATGTGCAAGAATGGGTCTGAAAATGGCTAAACACACGCTAAAGCCTCCCCGGCAGGGCGCCAAAATTTGATCTACGCTGAACCGTCAAGTCTAATCACACAAGCCAGCCACTTGTGAATGGCTGACCGTAACAGACTTAAAACTGCTTAAAACACAAATACAATGAAGTCCTGGAGAATAGAATGAATTCCCGGGTCGTTTAGTCCCACGGAGACTCAATGGTGTGCAAAACACAAACTCAGATGATAGAGTGACCACTAAGGATAGTGATCAATAAAGTTTGGATTGAATATTACACTACTGATTGATTGGAATGAGATTGGAATACAGAATTGGAAAGCACAACAATCAGATGAAAGAAACGTAAACGTAAGTTTAAAAACTACGTATACGTACAAAATAAAAAGCGAAATCTAAGAAATAAAAGTCCTAAAAATATGAAAATGACATTTTTGGAATCCTAAAAATAAAAGAAGATTATTAGAAAAAGAAAATTATTTTTAACACTATTTAATTATTTATTATTAATTATTTATTACTTAAAATACACTTAAATTCTAGAAAATATAAAATAAACCTGGAAAAATAAAATTTTAACTTGGAAAAATCTAAAATATGATAAAACTAATTTTAAAACAGAAAAGATATTTTTTTACTTTTTAATTATTTATTACTAATTAATTACTATTTTTAACTATTTAAAATTATAATAAATACTAAAAAGATAGGGAAAAATATGAAACTTTTTCTAAAAATACTATATGATGACAGAAAACTAAGAAAAATAGAAAAACAAGATTTGCTTATTAATAAGCTAGAAAGAAAAATCAAAAAGCTAAGAAATATTAAATAAACACTATCACTGATTTTAACTTTATATTTTTCTGGATTTTCTTTTTGAAAACTACTTTACTACTGATATTATGAAACTTTAATAAAGACAAAAATTTTACAAACTTGAAATAAGCTGTTTGATGAGCTTATGATCCAAACAATGGCTTAATGAGCTTATTTTGTGGAAATAAGCTCAAACAAGCTAACCAGCTGAAACAAAAGCTCAAAATAGATGTAAACAAGCTAAATTAACAGAAATGAAGCTAAGAGATACAAAGAAGCACACTGAAAAGCTATTATAAAGACAATAAGCACTTATGATTAAAACAGAAATGGGACAATATTAGAGCTACTTCATGTTCCTAGCCAACAAGCTAAAAAGTGAAAACTAAGGCTTGATACTTCAAGATGGCCAGGTTGGCTATCCAAAGAACCAAAAATTACAAGACAAGACCAACAAACAAGCTCTGTGCAAGCTCTTCAAGTTGGTCCAACCAATCGTGGCACGTAGCGCAATTATGCAGTCAAGGTACCAACAATAAGCCAATAATTAAGCACTTAAAAAGCTGATTAACAGAGAACTAACATTTTTATATTTTTGTTTAGCAACTATACTTTGATATCCCAAGAGATTTTAAACTGAAACTCACTATTGAACACACAATGAAATTCCAAAGTTTATTCAAAAACGACCCATAGGAAAATTTGACTTTTGAGAAAAACTAAAAAATTGACCAAGATGAACTTTAATCTGATTTTAAACACTGATTATGATGATATAAAGTGAACTAAGACTGACTTGAGTACTTTTAACAACTTGCTAACACAAAATCATGATCCTTGATCTTAAAAACTCCAACAGTTAACAAGAGAAATGGATAAAAGAGATTTTGACTTTTGATGTAACAAGCACTAATTTTCTTGACTGAGATGAGTTATATAGACCTAATGAAACACATAACAAGCAATAACAACGCTTCTAACAAACTATATCACAGTTGAACAAGAAAATTCAAACACCCCTTTACTTATCTCATATGGAACTTTTTCAAAGCAAATCACAATTTTAAACCATAAAACTTATGACAGACCTCATATTATCATTAACTAGGACTAAAGAAACACTAATTGACAACAATAACAACATAAGATCAAGAAATCACAACTAATCTAATTTAACTGTGAAAAGGAGATTTTTACAAAATACAAATTTAAAAGAACAACCTATCAATTTAATGATCAAACACACTTAACTATAGCTAATTAACACAAAGATACATAAATTTAAGCTAAAGAACAACTATAACAGTAAAATGCCAAAATGATCAAAAGAGCTTACAAAAGCTTCCAAGCTTAAAACTGAGAACCAGGACCAATGAACACCCCTATTAGCTTACCACTAAGCTTCTAACCCAAGGCCATCCATAATTCACCCTGCTCCAAATGTGTACACCTTCTCCATGTGATTTTTGATTTTTCACCTATTTAATTTGTATTTTTGGTGATTTTTGATTTTGCTTCTAAACTGAGTTTTAGTGTTTCTAATAGCTTAGAAAAGCTATCTAGAGCTTATGTGACTTATCTCAGTCCATATAAACAACAAACAACAACATTTGAAGCATCATGAGATTTTGCATAAAACATGAAATTTTGAATAAACTTGAAATGTTATTAAACCTTGAAATTGATAATTGAAAAAGCTTAATAATACATGAAATAGCTAGACAAGACTTGAAAGCATTAAAATCACACTGGAATTTAAAGTTTTACTAAAAACGACATAGGAAATTAAAAGTTACACTACATACATTGATACAATGCTTCACCCTTCATCTTTATAGACTTTTCGACTCCCCACGCTTTGATTGAATCCCACTTCATCTGAGCCCTTGAATCACTCTAACTCATCGTAACCATACACTTGTGTTTTTGGCGCCATTTTTCTCATTAGCGTGTTTGAGAATTAATTGGAGTTGGTTGAGTCAATTAAGGATTTTGTTGTTTAGAGGAGGTGGAGGGGACAAAGTATGGAGAGGGGGTGAAAAAGTCCCGGAAAACTGCCCGGTTTTGTGTTTACGGTGGAGAGGGTGATGTACAGTGTTGGCGGTATTTGTGTTGGTTTGACTTTCGTTGACCGAGTGGGTAATAATACAAAGGCCGGGTCAAGGGTTTGGGTTGGATTTGGGCCTAGCAGTTGGGTAAGGATTGGATTTGGTATAATATAAGGATCCGTTTGGTTTAGCTAGCACAAGGACCAAAATTGTAATTTCACCAAACTTCAAGGACTGAACTTGAACTTTTTCCAATGCTCTCACAAGGACCAAACTTGACAACTTTGATAGTACAAGGATAACTTTTGCATAAAATTTCATTTTAGAACATCCAAGGACTACTTTTGCAATTTTCCAAAGTTTAGGGACCTTTCTTGCCAATTGACCAAAGAATCATTCAAGAATCATTTTTGATAACTTAGAATACTTCAGGGACCTTGAATGACAAAACTTCATATTTTTGAATTCCAGGGACTAGATTTGACAACTTTTAAAACTTGGGGGACTAAAACTGCCAATTTTGCAAACTTGAATCATTTTTCATCTGATTTTGATATTTTTGCATTTAAAACACATAAAACACTGATTTGTGATATTTTGATCATTTTGATGTGTTTCTGAGTGTTTTCAGATGATTTTGCAGTTTAAATTATACAAAAATGATGAGTATTTAGACACTCATCACCATGTTTCTTGAATTTCCGGCAACATTTTCAGGTATGTTTATGGAGAAGATGGAAGCTCCGTTAAAACATATCAAAAGGATTAAAAGAAGAGATAAGATATCAAAGAAAGATCTTTTCTTGTTTTTGCAGGTACAGGAACAAAAAGGGTACCACTCCGAGAAGAAGAAGCGGTACCACAACAGTACAAAAAAATAAAAATAAAAAAAAATAAAAATTCGGTACTAGGGTACCACTCCGTCTAGTTAGGGTAGTGTTAGGGTAGTATTGGGGTAGTTTTGAGGTGGAAGGTTTTTATTGGATAGAGGTGACGTGGCACCCTTAGGGTATTAGGGTAAGAAATATCCACTCCCCCCCCCTTAAAGTCATACCTCATCATACCTCATAACCCACCAATAATTTCATTCCACTTAATCTCATACCTCACTCATATCTCACCATAGTTTTTTAGTGGCAATAGTCATTCCATACATCACTCATTTTTTTTTTTTTTTAAATTCATAATTAAATCAAACAATTAAATAAAAACATAATATTTCATTAATAATAAAAGAAAATTACATAATACTTAAAAAAATTACATAATACTAAAAAAGTACGCGATATAAATATCCGCCTTGGCCATCCATATTTCTCACGACTCACGTTTTAATCTGATCTCTCGCATTCTCTGATCATTTTTGTGATCGTGAGGTTGGTTATAGAACCTCAGTGCCCGATGATAAGCCTTTTCTTCAATATTACAGATTTGGGCCGACAACAATTTTTCGGCCAAGTCATCCTTTGCAGACCTTTTCTCCGCTATCGATTCCAATATTTGTGTTTTGCTTATCACGTAGTTGTCGAAGCTCTCAGCAATACTTTCATTTGTCGACTCGAAGCTCTCCTGCCTTCTTGCCTTTTCTTTCCGTGTAGGAGTTGTGTCGTCATTCAAGTCCGGAATACCTGAACATTCTCATTGCTACCCGTCTCCTAGTAGCTAGATGACGACGATTTTCTTCGTTTTTCGGCACTAGCCGAAGCTTCTTGACCCACACATGGTTGTTCCAACCATTTGTCTTCACCCCTAACAACCTCCCATGCTTCAAATTCTTTTCCAAAAACCATCTCTAGTTTGTTCATTACCGACTTTTCGACATGTGAAAATATGAACCCACGCTTTTGCCAAAGCAACCTCTTCGTTTGTCGTCCAATTTCTTTTCTCCGCTCTAGTCGATGTTTTTTTTTGGGACTTCTTGAACTTCTTCATCGCCTAATATATAGTATAACAAATAAAATTATAACATATAAAATTATAACATATAAAATTATAACATATGAAATTATAACAAATAAAATTATAACAAATAAAATTAATATAATAATAACGAATAACAAAAAAAACATGTATACCGATTGGATTTTCTTGTTGCGTTTTGGGAACATACTCAACGTCATCATCCTCGTAATCATATAACGGTAGTGGTCGTTCGACACTCGGTTCACGTCGCGTAGGAACGTCACGGTATTCACCGAACGGGTCGAAATCACTAGTGGTCGACATCATGTACGGAGGTGGTTGGGGATAATATTGGTGTTGATGAGATGGAAGGTTCATCGGTGGAGGTTGAGGATAATAGTGACCGGCTTGAGGACTCATTTGGGGATAGTAGGGAGATGGTTGTGATTGAATTTGCGGACGAACGGGTTGTGATCGAGAGCCTAGTCCACGACTTTTGGATGAGGTGGAACCATTTTTACCTTTCCTAGCATCCATCCTTTTTGTAAATATAATTTTTGGAAGAAGAATGTGATTTGAATTGGTGATTTAAAATGTATATTTATAGGGGAATTATTATTATTATTATTATTATTATTTTTATTTGGGTCAAAAATAGCCCACGGCTATAATTTTAAACGTTGGAGACACGCTCCTCCTTCATTTCTTTCCATGCCGCTTCGGCAATTCATGCCGTGCTCCATGCCATGCCGCTCGATGCCGCATGGGTGGCAATGGGATGCCGCTCGATGCCGAACAATACCGACTCCAAACCGTATGTGTTGCCACCCCTCTAAAGAAGGCAAAGAAGAGAAAAATAAAGATCATGTTCTCGAGTTAAATAAAAAAATAAAAAAATAATAAAGAATGTTTTGTATTTGAGTTGGGAAGGAAACAACATATATTTATATATATAATTACATTTATCACAAGAGTCAAATATGAATAAATATTGAAAGTTATATTGATTATTATATAAACAAGAGTAAGGATCAAATGAGAAATATAATTAAGAAGAGAAGAAATCACAACCACAAATTAAAAATGCATGCATAAAATTATATGCATCTCCCCATTATTTCTCTCTTATTATTTGAAATATATGGTTAGAATTACTTCTCACTATTCTCATTTCAATAATTTTTCTCACTAGATCCATTCCCACATTATACTCAGGGCCCGTTTGGTTGGGGTGTATGGGTATGAGTATATGACTTTGAAATTTATTAACGTTGTTTGGTTGGTTATAGGGCCCACCACAATAGATTGAGGATACCCAAATGTGAAGGTTTCCTCATATCTCATGTGTGTGGGTGGTTTCATCATATCATCCATTATCATTTCACCCTATACAAACACTTATACTCATTGTGATTCATAGCAACAAACCAAACACACCCTCAATAGTTCGAATGTAGTTTTGTTTTCATTTAAATCCGCCCATATTTGAGTGGAAAATTGTAAAAGAAAAATGTTAAGAATTTTCTTATCATTTCATTTATTCTTTTTCTTTCTATTCAAGAAAAACTTAAAACACAATTAATTTTCAGTTTTTTGTAATCTTCTTTCTTTTCTTTTTAAAAAAGAACTCGAGAACGGAACGTGTTTACCTGTGAATGCAAATGCTTGATTCTAGATGTCAAACTACCACAAAGTGAAATATACCATATTACGACATAGAAATCTTTTATCCTTATGAGGCGTTTGGTTGGGGCAATTTGAAGGATATTGGGGGCATTTGCATTTTAATTCCCTTCAAATGTTGTGTTTGGTAACTCAAAAGGGGCATTTGAAGTAATTTACAATTCCCCGAATTGCCAAAACGGAGAGAATAAGAATGCCTCCAAAAAGTGAGGAATTTTAATTTACTTGAAAAAAAAATTATAAACTTTTTTTCTTATTTTTTTTATAAACTTTAAAATAGAATATTTATGATTTTTTTTATAAACTCTTTTTATAAAAATTTTATAAACTTTTTTTATAAATTTTTTATAAACTTTTTTTATAAGTTTTTTATAAACTTTTTTTTATAATTTTTTTTATAAATTTTTTATAAACTTTTTTTTTTTATAATTATTTTTATAAATTTCTTATAAATTTTTATAAACTTTTTTAATAAATTTTTTATAAACTTTTTTCATAAATTATTTATAAACTTTTTTTATAATTTTTTTTAAACTTTTTTTTTATAAATTTTTTATAAATTTCTTATAAATTTTTTATAAATTTTTTATAAACTTTTTTTTTATAAATTTTTTTATAAATTTCTTATGAATTTTTTATAAATTTTTGAGTAAAGTCCTAAAAACATCCCTGTGGTTTGCCCTGTGGTGTGGTTTTCATCCCTATACTTTTTTTTGGAACAATTACATCCCTCCGTTAGTAAAGTTGGCACAAAATCACCCCTAAGGACGAACGCTGCAAAGAAGTCCCCGTTAAGTCCCCACGCTGCTAGTCACGTGAGGTATTTTTGTCCAAAACGGTATATCCACCCACCAACCCATCATTATCATCACCAACCTCACACACTTATCTCTCCTTCTCTCTCCCTCTCCTCCTCCGCCGGAAAAGGACGCCGCCACCACCACACCGGGCGCCTCCACCACACACCACCCACCTCAAAAGACTCCCCACATCATTTCCTTCCCGATCCACAATATCACGCGCCACAGAAACCCTCTCACTCTCTCGCGTTCACCCACGCCAGCCACCTAACCACCACCCTATCACCACCACCAGTCTCTATTTGTGACAAAGATAAAGGTAGGGTTAAAACCCACGGGTTTAGCTCGTTATTTTGGTAACTCGTGGTATGAGTCACGAGTTGACTCATTTGATGTCGGGTTTAGTTAGAAAAACATGGGAAACACATTTTTAATAATAAAAAGTGGTAAAACTTGTTGGTATCCGTGTGTTTTTGGTCTCGTGTTGCGTGTCGTGTGTCGCGTCAGTCAAGCCGAGAGCCTAGGCTCTCGGTGAGGACTCATGGTGTGCTTGTTATGATTCTTGTTATTATTGTTGTTTGTGAGGACTCATGGTGTGCTTGTTATGATACTAGCTACTTGTGCTATCTAAATCTAGTCCTAATTCTACCTACAATCTAGCTTAAAAGGACTAGTGGCTGCTATGAAGGTAAGACAGAAAAACAGATTAAAAGGAAACAAATGGCAAACTGCTTGAATACTTGGAAAATGATTAAAAGACTTGTTGAACAAACTAACTTACAGCTAATTAGGACTGTATCAACACCCAAAATGGGTCAAAAGGTGAGCTTGACCCAAGAAACAAACTTTTCCAAACACCGCCTTAGGGCAAATGAGTGAGAAATGGACAAAAATACCCCTCACGTGACTAGCACGTGGGGGACTTAACGGGGACTTCTTTGCAGCGTTCGTCCTTAGGGATGATTTTGTGCCAACTTTACTAACGGAGGGATGTAATTGTTCCAAAAAAAAGTATAGGGATGAAAACCACACCACAGGGCAAACCACAGGGATGTTTTTAGGACTTTACTCTAAATTTTTTATAAACTTTTTTTATAATTATTTTTATAAATTTCTTATAAATTTTTTATAAATTTTTTTTATAAACTTTTTTCATAAATTAATTATAAACTTTTTTTATAAATTTTTTATAAAGTTTTTTTATAAATGTTTTATAAACTTTTTAAATTTTTTTTTTATAAACTTCTAAATAAAATATTTATGAAATTTTTATTAAAAAAATAAAAAAAAATATTTATAAATTTCTGTCAACCAAACATGCGAAGGTATTTTAAATCCAGAATTTTAAATTCTCAAAAATTTAAATTTTCTAGAATTTAAAATTCCGGAATTTCAAATTACCCCAACCAAACGCCCCCTTAGACTACTTTTGGTAAAAATAAAAATAAATAAATAAATAAAAACTTGAGTCATATTTCATACTCGTACTTCTTTACAACATATGTACTTATAAGTTGTAACAATTGTGACCATCAAAATGCGATTCTAGATACTACCAATCGATACTTCTTTACAACATATGTACTTGTAACAACTGTGACCGCTAAAATGCGATTCTGGATACTATCAATCGAAGATATAAAGTATTATTTTCTCTTATTGAACTACCAAATTGCAAATCGACCCATGACATTTTTCAAAGATCCTTAACCACAAGTCCCCAAACCATAGTAATATTGTTTTATGAATGAATCGTCATTGCAAGTAACTCGGCAACTTTCTGCTACTTTTAAATCTCATGGTTTTACTTTTATCCACGTTTGAGAATATATCTTTACTCTTTATAAGTCATTTAGGACTTTTATTTTTAGAAGTTTTAAAAATTTTAAGCTTACACACTTGTTATTATTAGTAATTTTTGAAATTTAATTTTTTAAAAACACACTAATGGCACATTAAATTATGACATTAAATTGGATACATGTTACAATAAATAAATATAATTAATACAGCGAATTTAATATTTTTAGAGTTAAAATTAATAACTTTTTGAATTTGCATATATAATAATATGTCATATTAATTCTTCACAGTCTCACAACATGAACACACAATTTCTAGAAACTATCTTTTACATAAAATCGTTAAATAATATTCGGCAAAAAAACGTAAAATCATAAAATCGTTAAACAACATTCGCCTCCGAACCGCTGCTTTGCGCGGGTACCATGCTAGTTCTTAATGATTGATTCTTAAGGATTATGTATTTCAGTAATATCATTGTATCGTCTTCTATTTAAATATGAAGGCTTGTATTAGTCAAGTAATTGTTCAGCTTCGATTTAAATGTATCGTTTTTGCATGTAAACTTATATAGACTTAGCGGGCACGAAATAAAAATGTGCGGGTGAAAATGGTTAGCAAGTCGTATATAAGAATCATATAAATATATGTTGAATATCAATAAGAAAGATGATGTTTTGTCGATAATCGATTTTGTCAATTAATTCTTATTGAAAAAACAATTGGGCCAATAAGAGAGCTCGATTTCGCTACATAAGCAAAATCGTGTAATGTGATTGGTTAATAAAAGTCAAAATTAAATTGATTTTGGTCAAACTTTATAAATTTGGTTGGTAAAAAAAACACATAAAAATATAGGTGTCAAATTTGTGAAAACAAAAACTTAAAAAAAGATGAAAGTAATTAATAAAACTTTAGTGGTTGAATTTTTAAAAACTATATAGAGTTGAGTATAATATTATAAGCCTCCATGTTTTTTAATAACTTTGGATTATAAACGAATATCCTCTTATACT
This sequence comes from Chrysanthemum makinoi, assembly GCA_910596185.1. Taxonomy (NCBI): domain Eukaryota; kingdom Viridiplantae; phylum Streptophyta; class Magnoliopsida; order Asterales; family Asteraceae; genus Chrysanthemum; species Chrysanthemum makinoi. The sequence continues at coordinate 108,741,190 of OU343221.1, forward strand.
TTATACACTTTATACTTTATATATTAAAAAATACAATGCATATGTTATTTTAAAATACCAACTTATAAATTTGCATAACATTATAAGTATCAATTTTTTTAATATATAAGTTCAATAAGGACTCATTTATTTCATTTTTAAAAGTTTAACGTATGTGAACACGAGTTTACATTTTAAATACGGCTAAATTACTGAAAACGGAATATAATTATCAAATTGTAAGCACGGTTTACTTTAATATAAAAATAAATATAAGCGGTTGTACTTATAACAATAACTCATGTAATTCTTATTTATTTATATAAGGATATCTAGAAAAACATTTTTAAATTTTTTTAAGGAGCATACTTTAACTTTATCAACGCTCATTATGTGCTATTAAACTTGCATCATGTGTACAACATAATATCAGTGGTGAAATTTAAATAACAACATCAACATCTTTGTAAGCTAAATAAAATTAAATCTTGAGTTACCTAACATAAATTTTTAAAAATATTTTACCAAATTCTAATGGATATTAATGCATAATGAAAAACTCGTGCATAGGTATTAGTTGTACTTATATCATAATTTTATGGCCAAATTCTTATATGTGTATATACTGAACTAAAATGTTAAAATAAATTTGATTTATGTGTAAATTTCGTGTGTGCACGAAACTTATAACTATATAATTACATGCAATTACCTTTAAAGACACAATATTCAGTATTAATACATAATAATTTTTTTGATCAAAACCCCGTGCATGTACGGGTATTATAACTAGTACATATAATCCCGATACATGTAGTTGGGTAGACAAAATAATTGAGAACTAGTTGGTACAAATTAAAAGTTTTTGTTCACATGTAGTTGGGTATGCAAGTAATGTCAAATTAAACTGTCAGCATGCAAATGATAAACATGTTAGTCGTCAGATGTTGTAATACATGTTTAGGTCATTAGGTGTTTACATGGTACATAATGTATGAAAAATCGTCTAAGAACATTGATTATCACATTTATTATAAAAGTGACAAGATGTAACAACCTAGGATATCATGACATGTCAATTTTTCTTTTTTAATGTCACTTCAGAGCCATCTTAGTATTCTCATTTTTAACACCCACACATCAAAATACCCTTTCATTCATAACATTCTTTTCACATATAATTTGAGTCCCACTATACCCAATTAAAACACAACATTTGCTCACAAAAAACAATTAAAAATAAAGAAAAAAAGAGAAAAAAGAGTGGCATGTGCCACTTAAATGGCTTGAGGTTTGGCATAAGAGAGTGAGGATATGATGGCATGTCATTGAAGGTGTCAAAATGCTTTTCAGATAGAATTTAGCATGAGTTTGTGTTACCATACCTCATGTTCCAAGGTATGAAAAATACCGTAAAAAATGCGAAAACGACTAGGGGTCTCTTTAAAAGACAGGACAAAACTAAAAACATATTCTTTGAAGTTTGAATCATACATGTAATATATTTTTGAATGGCCGTTAAGTGGTCAAAGACGAACAACAATCTAGTTTAAAAATAAAAAAATATATAAATAACATAAAACATAAAAAAAGAACAAGTAGTTCCACAAGTAGAGACAAACTTCTTTCATTTTCCAATGGTGTGGGTCTGTTGGACATTATGGCCATATAGAAAGTTACTTATCATGTTGAAACGCATTTCATTTTATGATTGTTACACTTTCGACATGTGCATTAAACTGTTTATAAATTTTGTTTTAACTAGTTGTATATTAGAATGTGCAAATTATTTTTTTTCAATGTGAAGAAGTGACTCACTTAGGTGTAGACTAAATGTAATCGTTAAATCGGTTACTTTTCCTATCATCGACATCTTAGTTTTCTTTCTTTTCTTATTTTTTTCTTACACTCTCTCACATTTTAACCTTAATGGTTACGTCACATCACTCACTCATCTTTCATTAAAATACTCATTTTATATAAATATACCCCACTAAATATTTTACATACACTCAAAAAAATATATATATATTGAATAAAAAAAATGCAAAAATGCTAAGTTTAGGGCTCACCTCTATTGGCTTGTGTGAAGGAGGTCACGCGTGAAGGAGATGCACAAGTAATGGTGTTATTTATTTTTTGTTCCCGAATTTTGTTTTCTTATTAGAGTGCAAGGTGTGGTAATGTCGGGGTTGAAGTTATGCTCACGTGGTGTTGGCGTTGCCTGCTACACCGTGGAACGACCAAAACCAACGTTGTTGGGGCTGGTGTTGGTCTATCGATGCGCAATGGTTTAGTTATTTTATAATATATATATTTTTTTGAAAAGCCTAGTCGCTGGCTAGTCCAACGATTAGAATTTTATTTTCTTTAAATCCCACCTTATTTATATCGTACACTCATTTAACTATTTTTCACACAAAATTTTTTACTTCTGTCTATAAAAAAAACACATTCTTGTAAACTATGGATCCGAATAATAATGTTGATTACGACTCCGATGAAGATGACATTTTATTTTTGACGCAAGCGTATCAATATCACCAATCGATGCAACGACAATAAGCTGAAAGTTCCCGTACGCGTTGTTCGATATACCATGAATGTAATGTTACTGAAGCAGTTTGTTTAGTCGACTATTTTGGTGATAATCCAAAATGTCCAGAGGCATATTTTAGACGTGGATATCGTATGAGCAGAAAACTATTTTTAAAAATAGTTAAAGGTATTGAAACTTATACTACGATCCTCTTCCCGACTATTTTAAATTCTTTGAAGTCCGACCCGATTGTACGGGTCAACTGAGTTTTAGTGTTATTATGAATTCCGCCATATGCCAATTGGCATACGACACTACACCTAATGCATTTGATGAATATCTACAAATGGGGTGAATATTGTGTACGCGATTGTCTAGATCATTTTACTAAGTGCATTACTAATTTGTAAATGCCTTAGTTTTTAAGAAAACTCGACTTTAACGACATTCAAAATTTATATGCAACACATAAGAAGGTTTATGGGTTTTCGGGTGTGCTTGAAAGCATTGATTATATGCATTGAGAATGGAAAAAATTTCCGAAATCATGGCACGAGCAAGCTGGTAAAAAATACCCAACTATTATGCTTGAAATTGTTGTGTCGTACGATTTGTAGTTTTGACATGCATTTTTCGGGGTAGCGAGTGCAAAAAACGATATTAACGTTTTAGATAATTCTCTATTGTTCGACGACCTTATTGATGACATCCTCCTTTGGCTCTGTTTGAAGTAACTGGAGTTACGTATGAAAAAGGGTATTACCTAGCTGACGGGATTTACCCACAGTGAGAAAATTTTGTCAAATCATTTACGGTGGCATGAGACGAGAAATATTAATTATTTAAAAGGCGACAATAAGGTGCACGAAAGGTTGTCGAACGAGCTTTTGATGTCCTCCAAGAACGTTGGGGAATTACACAACAACCGACGTGTTAATACCATGTCAACAAGATATGACGAATCATGTATACTTACATCATATATTCATATTGCATAACATGATTTTGAAAGATCAAAAGTTCGCGATAAGTGAATTCAACGAATTGTATATTAATTTGCAACCAAATATACAACGTACTTGGAAGAGATGCAAAGTAAAACGACGGAAAGCCAAAGAATTACGCGATAAAAAAATACACGCATCTTTAACGTAATATTATGGAGCATATTTGGCAACGACATCAACAACAAAATTAGTTTGTTGATAAGTTGATGTATTTTTATCTTCTCGTATTTAAAAAAAAATGTCTTTTTTTTTTTTTTTTTTTTTTTTTTTTTTTTTTTTTTTTTTTTTTCGTATTGTAATTTGTATTTTGCTTAATAAATGAAAAATTAGTTTGTATGAAAAAAATGAAAAACAAAATAAAGTGATGGGTCCTAAAAGACAAGCCAAAAACAACTTTTTAGTGTCACCAACATCCCACTTTGAACACTCACACACCAAAATACCCCTCATTCATAACACCTCTTTTACATGCCATTTGAGTCCCATTCACACACCTCACTCATAAGGCATAACACCCCTTAATGTCATCATGTGTACAACCATTGACATGTAGTTATGAAGAATTTAATTAGGTTTGTTGTATGGAAGAACAAATACAGGAAAGTTATCCATTTTATAAGATCGTGTTAGTTCTCTAGGCGAGTTTGATTTCAGTCAAACACAATGAGCTCTCATTGATTTGATTCGGTGCTTATAAAATATGTCGTATATCTTTTTTGTGGGTTTCTAACATAACTCATTTAACTCCATTTTATACTAATCCAAATTATATAGACGATACATATATACTCCTATGATCCTATGATCTCGTATTATTTAAGAGTCTCGTATTATTGTGTGTGATCATATGATCTTGTAAATTATCACCAACATAAATTTATGTTATACTATACACACATAAACTAAGGCTACCCCCAGTAAGGTCGATCGCCTCTCGATCGAGGGTGAAGGGCGATCGATCGCCTCTCGATCTCCTCGCTGTGGAGCTTGTCGATCGGCAAAAAAAAATGTATCTTGGTCGTGTGCACGATCGAAACCACAAACCACAAACCACACTTAAATGTCTTTATTTTTATATGCGTGTGTGTGTTTTAGTGTGTGTTTTTAATGTGTGTGTTTATTAGGTTGAAGATGATTGTTGAAATGAATTTTGAGGTGGGTTTTCTAAGCAGAGGTGGGTTTTAAAAGTATTGTTTTTTAAATCAAAATTCACGAATTTGACCACCTACATGTTTCTATAGTGATTGTTTTTATTATTATTATTATTTTTTTTTTAGTTTTGTAATTTTTTAGTTTATTTATAAAGTATTTTATAAAAAATAAAAAAAAAATGAACTTGGTCGCCCTTACTGGGGCACCTAATCGCCTGAAGATCGCCGGAGAGAGAAAGCTGACGTGGCAGAGAAAATGAAGGGGATTGGGGTTCCTTACTGGGGCTAGCCTAACAATTTCGTCAATTGTTCTTCCATAATTTCCTCGAATGCATCCATAGAACTTAAAATAACAAATATAATCTACAATGTAACAACCAATAATTAAGCATAAAAATGATGATAATGCGTGTAAATATATGAAATGCGCATTTCTTACATATATGTATGGGCATTATCGTCACTTTTATGCTTATTTATTGGTTGTTCATATGAACTTTTGGTAATTAATATATAATATTTGTAATTTTAGGTTCTATATATACATTCAAGGAAATTATGGAAGAAAAGTTGAGGAAATGATGGGGAACGAAGTAAAAGATATCAAATGAATATCAAGGCGAAATGGATTAAGGAAATCACGTCCATTGTTGGTTTTAGAGGAAAAAATATTTATGAAATGGTGAATTAAGAGTTACAACTTGATAAATGTGACTTGATCGTGTACAATACCCCCGGATACGAGTAGATAAAATGGGCCAACCCCGGATCAAGACCTACCGGTCCAGACTTGCCCCGGACGTCATCCGTCCCCGCAACAAGTCACCATGACAAGGGATCGTAGCCGTGGATAAGTAACACAGTCTGAGGAAAGCACAACTACGATTCGACCAAAAGGGTAAGGAATCTTACATAGGAATGAGGCACTGTCGCTCACAGTCCTCAAAAGAGAAAGCGTTGCGGATTGCGGCCCAAAACCATCGTTGTCACAACAATAAGACAACCTCCTGGGTTTGACTTGCGCTCTTCCCGCCCATAACTGTCATTCTCATGACCCGTGACCATGAGAACCCGACAAGAAAGTCCAACATATAAATACGGGTCTTCGCCAATGTTCAAACGGTAACTTGGACTCTCTCTCTCTAGAATACTTTATCTCTCTAAACCAATACTTACTCTCACACCCGAGGTTGACCGCGGAAGACCCCTTCCGCGGTGAGACTAACGGTGTTCCACTTTCTTAGCAGCTACAGCTCAAGAGTCCACCACTTAATTCAATATTTGTTCCACCAAAGATAGCCTAAACTAGCCCTTGTGTGGAAGAGCCCCAGATTTGTCTTAACAAGTTGGTGTCATCCGTGGGACGCTAACATAACTGCGTTTCAAAAAGAAGCTCTCTCACATGAGTAACCAGGCAGATAACCCCCTCCCTCCCCCGAACCTTCTACGGTCAGAAACACGGGCGGGAAAGAGAAGGAAAATGACACAGAACGTTACTCCCCTAGCGTTGTGCCAGATGCAGCAATAAGGGAGTTCTGTGACCGGCACTATAACTGGATTCTGCCTTTGATGGCAGAGAAAGTTCATCAAGAAAAGCTGGACCAGGTCAAAACTCGTATGGATTTTGATGACGAAACTAGAAATGAAAAATCTCGGGAACACGCTCGGAATACCCGATCGGAGTCCGAAAAGAAGAGGGAGTCAAAAAAGAGGCATAGGGGTAGCCCCAACACTAGATCTGATCCTACAGAATACTCGCATCGCAAAGCGTCTTTTCGATACTCGACAATCGAGAAACTGAACGCTCCAGGGGAAGAAGCCCGGAGAAGAGTCGACGGTCGCGGCCAGACGTATTCTCTAGGGTGGAAAAAGAACGTCTGCATGTGACCACACGAGTGGGAAACAAAAAACTGGACGTGTTCTCTTGCTCCAGCTAAAAACGTCCTCCCGCCGACGACGAAGGAACGAAGCTGAAAAGCTCAAAAAAGAGAATACGGCAGCGAGGCACTCGGCTGAAAGGCATCAGAAAAGCCAAAGCTCGACCCAGGTATGTGCATCACACTCGAGGTACACTAAGGACAAAAGCAACCGCTCCAATTCTAGTAGGTCCTGGGGGATGTCTCCCCCGGAAAGTGAAGAAAGCACGGGAAGACATTGGAAGTCCATGCCAAAAAAGAACAAGTCGGGAGACAAAGCCGACGAGCTATATTGTCCTTATGATATTGCTGATACGGACCCCTTCACCCAAAGGATACGGAACTTTGAGTTCCCAAAAAGAACGCGGATGCCGGCTAACGACAAAACGTATGACGGAACAGGAGACCCTGAGCGGTTCAAGGCGGAAAGTATGCACGTGAAAGGTGCTCCAGAATGCATGCGAGTGTCAGGTTTCATGCACGGAATAACGAATCCCGAGCTGATCAAGAGACTCAACCATAACATACCTAAACCGTAGATGAGATGTGGAAGGTAACCACGACGTTTCTCCGTAGAGAGATAGCTGCGGCAAACTAGAAAAGGAAAAAACACCCGCAATGGAGAAACCACGAGGGTGGACAATAAAGCATCCATGTGTTTGAACAAAAAACAGATTTCAAGGGACGTCCAAGGTCAGAAAGAAAGCGAGGCGACAAGTTCACCCCCTCACAATAACCCCAAAGGAGATTCTAGCCATGGACTTAGTGAAGTTCACGGCCCCTCCTCCCATGTCCAACCCAGCTGAATCCCGAAACAAAGATAGATATTGTGACTTCCATAGGGAAAAAGGATACAATATAGACGTGTGTTACCAACTTAAAAAGCAAATAGAGAAAGCGGTTAGGTCCGGACAGCTAGCACACCTAGTCAAGGAAATCAAGAATGGTAGCGAACAGAATGGAGGTGCCAAGGGAGGAAAAAAGGACACCATTGCCAAAGACAAATTCCCAGCTATATTCATTGTGCAAACCTGGCAGCGGACAGTTAAGCCAAGAATGTCCGCGGACATAACCCCTAACATGGAAATCTCATTTCCCCCTATAGCCGGTGACAACTCGGACGATCATCCCTTGGTGATAATAGCATACATTGAAGGGTGCAAGGTCCACAGGATGTACGTGGACAACGGGAGTGCCTCGGAAGTCTTGTACGAGCACTGCTTCAACACGCTGAGTCTCGATATCCAGAGAAGAATGGTACCTGCCTCATCCACACTCTTGGGATTCAGCGGAGAGCTTTTATGGCCGCTAGGACAAATCCTCCTGGAAGTAACGTTGGGGGATGGCAGAAATTCATCCAGCACGTGGATGAACTTCATGGTAATACGGTCCCCATCCTAATATAATGGGACAATTGGAAGGCTGGGCATAAGGCTGCTAAAAATTATCCCATCCACGGCTCACGGAATGCTAAAGTTCCCCACCCACGGCTGGATAATAACCTTGCGTAGCGACAAAGTAATTCCAGTTGAGTGTCGATTGATTGTTGAACCTCAGCCGTGCCAGGACGCGGAGGAGGCTCCGGCAAAAGATGGGGTCAAGGTAGCATACCACCCGAAGTTCTCGGACCAAACAATTACCATTTGAGGAAGCCTAAGTGATGGAGGTAAGAGGAACCTCTGCGACTTACTCAAAAGGAACTTGGATATCTTCGCCTGGCAACCCTCTGACATGATCGGGGTCCTAAAGACAATAGCTGAACACAAGCTGAACATAAGAGAAGGCTATAACCCGGTGCGACAAAAGAAAATAGAGCAAGCCCCGGAAAGAAACAAGGCTATCAACGACGATGTCACCAAACTGGTCGCGGCAGGAATCATGAAGGAAGTCCATTACCACGACGGGTTGTCAAATCCTGTCCTGGTCAAGAAGAGTGACGGGAGCTGGAGAATGTGTGTGGACTTCAAGGATCTAAACAAAGCTTGTCCAAAGGACTGTTATCCTCTCCCAGAGATCGATTGGAAAGTATAATCCATATGCGGCTATTCCTTTAAATGCTTTCTGGACGCTTACAAAGAATACCACCAAATACAGATGGCAGCCAGGGACGAGGAAAAAACAGCATTCCACACGAACCAAAGCATTTTCTGCCATACGAAGATGCCCTTTGGACTAAAGAATGTTGGAGCTACATATCAAAGGTTAGTAGACGAAGCTTTTGACAAGCAGATCGGAAAAAACTTGGAAATTTATGTCGATGACTTGGTCATCAAGAGCCATTCAGAGGCAGAGGTACTCAGGGACATTGAAGAAACCTTCGGGACGTTGAGAAGGATCAACATAAAGCTGAATCCTAAGAAATGTACATTTGGGGCAGAACAGGGAATGTTCCTTGGCCACGTCATAAGTAAGGAAGGCATCAAAGCTTACCCGGAGAAGTCTGAATCCATAACCGCGCTTCCATCCCCAAAAACTAAAAAGGAAGTACAAAGTTTGAATGGGAAACTTGCTAGCCTCAGCCGCTTCATGTCAAAGTCCGCGGAAAAATCTCCTACCGTTTTTTAAGACATTGAAGAAATGTATTAAGAAGAGTGACTTCCATTGGACGACAGAGGCAGAACAAGCATTCAAGGCAATGAAGCAACACATAGCCAATTTACCAATGCTAACAGCACCTCGTCCAAAGGAGGAATTGATCATGTACCTTTCCGCGGCAAACGAAGCAGTAAGTGCAGTCTTGCTAGCACAACGGGAGTCGCGGCAAGAACTGGTCTACTTGGTTAGCCACGCCTTGAAAGGGCCGGAGATTAACTACAGCCCCATGAAAAAACTAGTGCTGGCATTGGTGCATGCATCACGAAGATTAAGACGGTATTTCCAAGCACACCCGGTGGCGGTTATCACAAACCAGCCCCTAAAGCAGGTGTTAACTAAGACAGAGAAGAGTGGAAGAATGGTCGGATGGGCAATAGAGCTGGATGAACATGACATCAGTTTCAGACCCAGGACAGCCATAAAGAGATAGGTATTGGCAGACTTCATAGCTGAAGTCCCGGAGGAGGGATTCCCCGACAAGCCAAAAGACAAGATGCCATACTCAGAACCATGGGACATATTCACAGACGTATCTGCATGCCATGAAGGGTCCGAAGCCTGCTTAATTCTAACAAGTCCGGACGGAAGAGAATTCACATACACTCTGCGCTTTGAATTTGAGGCATCCAATAACGAAGCCGAATATGAGGCACTAATAGCAGGATTGCGAATAGCGGAGCAAATGAAGGTGCAAGACCTCTATGCAAATGTAGACTCTAGACTGGTGGCAAACCAAATTAATGGTTCTTACGAGGCAAAGGAAGAAATCATGATGCGTTACCTAGCCAAAGCCAAAGCTTTGATCGGAGGCTTCCAGACATTTTCCATCAAGCAGATTCCGCGGAGCCAGAACAAGCAGGTGGACACGTTAAGCAAAATAGCTTCCACCAGCTTCGCCCACCTAACAAAGCAAGTCCTGGTAGAAGTCTTGAAGGAAAAGTCAATTGAAGAGCGGGAAGTTTTAGCCGTGGTCGAGGAAGAAGGAGACACATGGATGACTCCGCTAATCGATTATCTGAAAGACGAAACATTACCAACAAATACAAATAAAGCAAGAAAGCTGAGGATTAAAGCGCAACAATATGCGCTAAGGGATGACGTTCTAAACCGGAGGTCGTTCCTTGAACCATGGCTCCGGTGCGTGGGTCCCGCCCAATCTAACTATGTGATGAGGGAAATACACGAAAGATCGTGTAGTATGCACGTGTGACACACGGTAATTTTTCACTAATTATTAAATAATAAATGGTAATTTATTATTACTAAGCCTAGTCATTTAAGCATGCATAAGCTTTGCCTGATCATTTGAGTAGATAACTCGCATACATTAGCCTATTGTACTTCTTTTGCATTCATTTCATAATATGAATATTGTGTTATTGTCTTATGATTAAAATTGTAAGACGAGAGGTTATCTCGGTTTCCCCAGTGACCGACACCGCACGCATACCGACACTATGATAAGGGCAAATAAAACATAAATTTAATCCCTGGAATAGAAAACAATACGAATGTGATACCATTTCAAAAACGTAACCATAAGGCGTTTCAGTATAAAAATTTTCGAACAGTAATATTTCTACCACAGTATAATTTCCGCGGGACACAAAATACATTACAATGTAATCTACTTACAATAATTGTCCAACAATCTTTTATCCATACCAATAGTATCCAATACAATAAAATACATAACACAAATAATATAGCACCTAATAATTTAACAACTCCTTACCATATATATATAAAATCTTTTCTTTTATAAAATCAATATATCCATCCCTTGTGTCTTTACCCTCATGACAAAACCCAAAAAGAAAGAAAAGAGAAGCTAACCTACCTCTACCTCTTCTACATCTATATCATCGCCTAGGTCAAATCACCCCAAAGAGAAAAACTAAAAATGGAACCTGCAAGAGGATACTTTCATCCTCACTCCTACATACAAGCTATTTTGATGTTTGATTTTGTCGGGTCCTCGCTAACATCCAAGCCACCTTTTCAATCAAGACCAAAGTGTCCAAGAGATGGCCATGGAAGCACCATATGTCGTTTTTTCCTTCCTATCCTTCCAATAAGAAACCGCCTAGTGTGGAGATGGGTGTGAGAGAGAAGAAGTTCTTAGCTCAATATGGCACTACACCATCTCCCAAGTTGTAAAGTGGAGTCAAAAACTAATCTTGTTCTCCTCCTTTAATTACAGACAAGACAACCCTAGGGGATTCACACCTCAAATCTCACCTCAAAAGATTAAGAAAACTCTAAGGTATTGAGAAATATTGCTGGGGTTTTGCTCAAGATCGATTCGGATTTAAGTGGTGTTGGACTCTTGGGTTGGCCTTCGATTTCATTGTCATCACTTTCATTTGTAATAATTTGTCCCAACTTTATGTCTTGTTAAATTTATGAACTCAGTTGATAATGAAAGTGAGAAATTTATAAATGTTCTTGTTGTTGATAAACCTTGTGATCTTCGGTAAATGATATAGTCACGTGTAAATTTGATTCTGTTGTCGGTCTTGTTGATATTGTTTCTGTCGAGAGGTAAGGACCAGGAAATGAGAAGACTAAGCTTTTCTTTTATAAATTTCTAGTAACATTAGTATTGAATCTAAAGTTTGGTGTTGAGTTTTGGTAATTGGTAAGTTAATATGAAAACGTGGTTCTCTTGTGTGAACTCGTTTTCTGTCGAGAGTAACAAAACTAAGAACTTGGAAAAGTTATGTTTTATAAACTACTAATAACATAAGTATCGAATCTGGAAAGGTAAATGTTAGTTGCGACACCTTGTGTAATACTCAAAAATTTGCGTAGCAATGATAATCTAGTGAAACCGGGTTGAGTAGTACTCAACTATCATGCGGTCATACCGCGTCCTTGTTCTAATATGTTAAGTTAACATGTCGGCCTCGAGTAACATTCGAGTTGTTATAGTCAAGTCGGTAGTCGGGTGTGTTTTTGAGCACATCGGTCGTGATGCTCTTAACTTGAGTTTAACTCCGAGTGGGTGGTGTCTCGTCAAATCTCTACTCATCTAGACATGTATTTGGTAGTAAATATGTTGCGCATTGAATTTTTACATGAGGAACTGATATGGTTATATAACCAGCACCTTGTGTCTGAAATTAGTCACCTTGCATGAGTCTTTTTGATCCCTTTTGTGAGTCGAAAAGAAGCAACCCCACTGTGGTTATCGCCACAGTGGTATGATTATTTTTTTTAAATGGTTATGATGGGTTAGCGCGGGTCATGAATACTTGTTTTCCAGTCGAGAAGTCTCGATTTCACCATCCTAGGACATACTATGGTTTAGTTATGTCTCGAACCCAGGTTGTGCATATCAAACTCGTGCGTCAAATGAAATTATGTTAATACTAACAACTTGTACAAATTCATTTATGCACCATCATTGGGCCGAGCCCATTTCCTTTATACAATTTCATTTCGGGCCTAAGCCCAGATCTAGTGCCTTCAAAACTGGGCCACAACCCACCTGAGTTAACAAAATGCTCATATGGCAGTTGGAAGATGCAAGAAGTTAAACTAGAAACGTAATACGGAAATCAAATATAAGACTAAACTCATTTCCGAGTATTCAACATTTTCTACTTAGATATATACACATACGTATCGACAAGTAATCAAGCATACAAATCTTAATACAAGTAAACAAGTGTAAAGGTTTTAATATAAGAAACAAGTGCTCAAGTCACGATGCACATAATAAAAGTCTATGTCAACGTCTTGACATCAATATGTGCAAGTAGACAAAGTTATGTCACTAAAATTTTTAGTCGAAAATGATAAATGTGGAGAACAAATTTTGATAAATAAATAGAGACTACTAAATCATTTTATCATTCATTAAATTTGAAAGTCTCCAAACTTAACTTAAATATTTTCTAAATGAAATTAGAAAGTAAATCAACTAATATTTGATTTTGACAATACTAATATGTGTCAACATAAATAAGTATATATACATTTATATACTTACTAGTAGAATATCGAAACTATTTTACAAACCAAAATTTGGATTTTTATACCATCATAGTGTCAACATGAAAAAGTATATATACATTCATATACTTACTAGTAAAACCTTTTAATCATTTTACAAACTAAAGGTTGGTTTTAATGCCATTATACAAAAACAATACAAATTAAACCATTTTAAGTAAGTGATACTTAAAACAATGAACTAAAACATTGCCCTCCTTATCTAGGTCGCGTGTCGGTGCAGCTCCACAACATCCACTGAATCCCACATTTGGATTGCACATTTGCTAAGGTGAGTTTCATAGCCCCTCTTTTACTTGATAAATTGTTTTATACATTTTGGGGTGAGAAAATATGCAAAACCTTTTATGGACCTAAACTATTGCATGATTACTATTACGTGGATTAGCCTAAGCCCTTATGTCCCTAGAAATGCCCCCTTTCATGAACCGTCAGTTCCTTGCTGGGAAGCGCGAATGTTATAAATAGATCTATTGAGGGTGACTCCTCTGTTCGTTGGCCATGCTTAGACCAAGGCGAAACGTATACCATGTCGGAATCAAGTGTTGAGGGACAAAACACTCGCATTGGGCCTATATATTGTATGATATCATTTAGCATACAGAAATTGTCGTAGTATCGGTTGCATGAACTTAGTGCTAACGTAATAGACTTTCATCCATATATCATTATATTCTTGTAATGATTATATGACTTTGATTATGGTCCAAGCTTACTGTTTTAATTTAAACCTATAAACTCATCAGCTTTAGCTAAACCTTTTTAGCATATTTTTCTCAGGTGCTAAATTTGTGATCATGGATGCAAGGCAAGAGGTGGTAAATGGTCGTAGAAATATCTAAAGAAGTGTTTTTACACATAATGATGTTTTTAAATTGGGACCACTGAGCTTATGGGATGTGTCCATTTTATCCAAACAATGTTGTAAGATAATATTTTAAAACAATTTTCTGAAATCAAACGGAGTATGTATTCCGTTCTTTATTACTTGTGTTGTGATCTCCGATTTCGTAACATTCCCCATAACACGTATGCTTCCGCTAAACCAAATTTGGGGGTGTTACAGCACGCGGGACAAAGAGCGGTCGTGGCCAAGGCAATCAGGTCCAGGTACTATTGGCCAACAATGCACAAGGACGCTAGAGAACTCATCCAAAAATGCAAAAATTGCCAGGTTCACCGTCCGGTGCTAAAGAATCCACAACAGAACTTGACCTCGATCACTTCTCCCTTTCCTTTCTATAAATTGGGCCCGAACATCTGTGGTCCATTCCCAGAAGCCCCAGGCAAAGTAAAATACAGGATAGTAGAAATTGACTACTTCACCAAGTGGATCGAGGCCAAACCTCTGGCCAACATCACGGGCAAACAAGTTAAGAAGTTTGTTTGGGATAACATAGTGTGTAGGTTTAGGGTTCCGGGGGAGATCGTATCAGACAACGGAAAGCAGTTCCGCGATAATCCGTTCAAGGACTGGTGTGAAAAACTTAACATCAAGCAACGCTTCGCGTCTGTCAAGCATCCGCAGGTGAATGGTTTGGTGGAAAGGGCAAACAGAAGCCTAGGAGAAGGAATAAATGCAAGACTTGATAGAGGAAGCAAAGATTGGATAGAATAGGTGCCACACGTGTTATGGGCACACAGAACGATGATCAAAACCAGCAATGGGGAAACTCCATTTTCCCTCACGTACGGCATAGAGGCAGTCATTCTGGTAGAAATTGGTATGCCAAGTATCTGGTGCACAACCGTGAATAAGGTATCCAACAACAAGGACATGTGCCTGAACCTTGACCTCTTGGAAGAAAAAAGGGAAGCTGCGGCAATTGAGGAGGCACGCAATAAGGCAAGGATGGAGAAATACTACAATGCCAAAGTTCACGGCACGGCATTTAGGCCTGGATACTTTGTCTACCGTAGAAATGAGGCAAGCCGTGTGGAAGATACGGGTAAACTAGGTCCCAAATGGGAAGGACTGTACGAGGTAATGGAAGCCCTAGGGGATGGAGCATACAAACTAAGAGGATCAAACATAGAGATCCTCCGTCGGACATGGAACATCCGCAACCTAAAAAAATGTTACGTGTAACTTAAGTATCTGTACCCCCACCTTTTGTAGTTGCTCGCGGACCAGATTTGGACAACGGGATGATATTTTAATTTATGTCTTTAGTTTTTTCTTATTATTCTTTTCCATGTAATGTCTTTAGTTATCAATGATATGTGGAGCCTGGCCAGCTTCACAAGTTTTCACAAAAATACAAACCTCTTTATGTTTCTAGTAACTTTATCGCATATCCGCGACACGTGCATAAGAGGTATTGCAAACCTGGCACAAGGATGAGCAACCTCATAATTGATTTAGGCATATTAGAGGTATTATATAACAACCCGTAAAATTTTGGATTATTATAATGATAGTTATCACGTCATAAAAATTTAAATCGGTTATTTCCTGACAGTTGTCAATAATTAAATTTAAAAATGATAGGTTCTCTCATTTCTTTAGAAAGTCACGGCAGTGCACGCATACCGACACTAATTAAATAACGGCAAACAATTATAATCAAATTTCAATGAAATAATAATGTCATATTATTACATTAAGAAAATCGTTTCCGAAAATAAAATTTCTATATTTTTCAGGTACAGGGAAGGTATGTTTACTCGAGGATTCGACAAAACACGAGGTGCAATCTATACAGTATATACTAATAAAACAAAACAATATTTGTCCTATCTCTACCCCTCCAACGACCCACCCCTTTTATTTTTCTTTCTTCTTCATTTTCTCTTTTGCGCCTCTTCCAAAAACCAAGAACCAAAAAGAGGTTTGCTCCCCTTCCTCTTCAGTCAACCATGATCCATCACCACCAATTCTCAGCCACCTAATCTACCCTAGACTATCACGATGAGACACTAGCACGGCTATGAATGGAGATGGAAGCCAAATAAAGTGTCACGCTGCAATCAAGAAGAGAAAGTGGATTCAAGACCATCCCTTTGTACATCTATAAGAAAAGTTGGCTTTCAGTCGAGTCTCCACACATTCCTAAATAAATTCAAAAATTAGGGTTCTTGATAATTAGGGTTTCTTGAATCAAGGGGTTTTTCGAAATTGATAAGGGGGTTTCGTTCTTGGATGCATAAGGAAGGTTGTGCAAAAGCTTAATTGTATCAATTTTGTTCGAGTCTCTTCCAATTGAAGTTTTCGTGTTCAACTCATTTCCCCTCTTGGGTTCATTGTAAGGAATATATTTTGTTATCCTTTTGATTATTAGTATTGGAGTCAAGATTTATTTCTTTTAATCTAAATTCGTAATAATCAAATCATTTGAGGTTTTTGTAATTGAATCTTGGGTTGTATAGGTTAATATGTTAAAAAATATATATATGTTGTTGTTGTTGACCCCCTTCAAGCGCCATATCGGTCTCGGCAGCGATATATCGATTTCTCGGCGGGGAGCATAAATTATAAAGGAAACTATGTAAGGCAACCTAAATTATAACACATAAATTATATTTATAACATATATTTGCATAACCTGGTAGTCTGGTACTCCAATTCAGCAGCTCCAATTCTGCAGTCCATATAATCGCAGAACCTGGTATTGCAGAACTTGGACAAACACCATACAAACTTGGACAAACACCATACAAACCTGGACAAACACCATAATGTATCTGGACAACACCAAAACGAATCTGGAAAATACTGAGTTCATATTAAAAGTGAAAACTATAGCAGAATCTCGACAAACAGTCAAACACTCAAACAGACACATCAAAAATGACACAATCTGGACAAACACCATAAAGAGTTTAACATGCTTCATTTCAGAAATCTTCTATGATGTTAACTCCATCTGACTCGTAGTCACCTTCTTCATATACTTCCTCTTCACTTCCGGACTCGAAATCATCGTCAAAAAGTTCACTTGGAGTTGTTTTAGTTGCGGTTCTAGAAATTTGTCGGGGTTGTAGAAATTCATCGGCTTCCATAGCTTCACCGACCGCTTCCCAATGTGCTTCTGAATCGGGTTGAACCTCAGCTTCTTTATCTCCACTTCCATCTCCATCTCCATCACAATCAACAACCCATTCTTGAGCCATGTTACTATCGTTTGATAATAGCATTTCAACATTCCTTTCTTTTCTCCTTTTGGCTTTTTCATCCAGATCCGTGTTGAATTGAACATAAACAAGATTGTTCAATTTAATTGCATCCAATCTATTTCTTTTCTTTGTATGTATTGATTGGGGCTGAACCGTCAAGTTTTATCACACAAGCTAACCACTTGTGAATGGTCAACCGTAATAAACTTCAAACAGCTCAGAAACAATACAATTATGATCTGGAGAGTATAGTGTTTCCACAGGTCGTTAAGTCCCACGAAGGATTAATGGTGTTTAACACTTTCAGATGTCGAATAATCACTAAGGATAGTGATCAGTAAGGATTGTGAATGATAATTACACCTAAAGAGAAAGTTTGTAAATTACAGGGGCTTAAATGCAAATTAAAGAAAATTAAAAAGCTAAATTATATTAAATAAACGCTATCACTATTTTTAAAATGATGTTTTTCTTGATTTATAAAACAAAATAACTTAAATAAACTATTTTAATTAAAACGTAAACCTAAATTACCTAAAAACGTGACCTAGAAAGAAAACGTTCGTTATGTATAAAAATTACGCTGTGCGCAAGTAAAAACGTAAATTTTTGAAATAAAAGTCCCTACAGTGTAAAAACAATTTTTTTACGTACTATATGACAAAAGAAAATTTTAGAAAAAAGAATTATATTTTTTTGACTTTTATATTTTTTTTATTATGAATTAAATACTATTTTATACTAATTAAATGATTAAAAATACTAAAACTATTCAGAAAAATCTGAAACTTTTTTTAAAAATACTTTATACTAATACAAAGCTAAGAAAAATACAAAAGTTGTAAGAGCTTATTTTAATAAGCTAGAAATAAGCTAAATAATACGTATAAGCTTATATTGACAAGAAGGGTTATATACTAAACTTTGCAAAGATATACCAGTCAAAGACCCAAGGGCAGTTGGTATGGTGTGTGTGTGGTGAGCTGGGTGGCCAGTGTTCGAATCCCAGCAATGGCTTTTTGCAAACTTTTTATTTTTTTTTTGATTTTTTTCTTTTTGAAACTTATTAAGAACAAGGAAATAAGCAAATGTTAAAACTACAACTTTTTATGAAAAACACTAATAAGCTCTGATTTGGCTTATGATTTCTTAACAGTTAGCAATAAGACTGAATAAGCACAAGGATTAAGCCAAATGGCTTATAAGCTACTCAATAAGCACAATGTAAAATGGAAATAAGCTAAATACTGACAATAAGCTAGTTTGACAACTGAAAAAGCAAATTGACTTAAGAATAAGCACTGAATAAGCCAAAATAAGCACAAGCTTAACCTGGTAAACTATACTTAATGGTTTTCTAGGCACCTTCTAGCTTAATTTTAAGCACTTAGATGAGCTTGGAATTGAAAATAAAGACTGGACTTAACAAGATTATCAACTAAGCTATCCAAAAAACTAAATTACAAAGTTTGGCTTTCACTAATAAGCTTGGGAGAAGCTTTTGAAAAACTTATGAACACTGACTAACTGTGTACACAGGAATGGACAAGATAAAAAATACTTAGCAGGCTTATTAATTAAGCTACAAAGTACAAAATTAAGCTTGTAACCTTGAGACAGCTAGGTAAGCTTCTCAAAAAGCTAAGGTACATAAGCTAGGGCTCAATAATAAGCTCTCTGAGAGCTTGTGAAATAGCATGCAACTCTGTGCACAGGGCATGATTTTGAAAAAGGACTTAAAACAAGATTAAAAATAAGCAGTTTGTAAGCTAAGTAGAGACAAATTAATATTTTTCTAATTTAGATAAGCAACAAAATTTTAATATTCCAAAAGATGATTAGCTAAATCTTAATATTAAATACACACTAAAATTCTAAAGTTTATTCAAAAACTGCAATTAGGAAAAATTTGACTTTTTATAAAAATGAGCTAAGTTGACTATGATGAACTTTGAATCTATTCTACTTATTGATTATGATGTATTAAGATGGATTAAGACTGATTTGATCAACAATGACAACTTATGAACACAAAACCATGATTATAGAACATGGATATCAAACAGTTAATACACAAGATGTGATCAAAAGGTATTTTGACTTTTCCACAAATAAGCACTGGTTTTCTTTGTTTCTTTGAGTTATTTAGACCAAGTTAGACAGATAATACCCAAGAACACTGTCTTGAACAACCACCAACACAGTTAAACAAGTTAAACCAAACACTACTTATTGAGACTGTTTTGAGATTTTTCAAAGCTCAACACTCTTTGACCATGCTATGGATTACGACCTTATTTATTTTATATTAAGGCTAAATAAGCATTAAACAACAGTACTAACAACATAAAACTCAAGTATGGTAATTATGCTATCTTGACTGTTAAAATAAATTTTTTATTAACTACAAATTAAAAAAAAAACAAGTGACTGGCTTTAACACTTAATTTTACTTAACTACAACTAGGAAACATGAACATAAAAGCTTTAGCTAATGATCACTTAAACAGTGAAATGCAAAATAGATCAAAAGGCTTACAAATTGGATTCAAGCACAAGACTGAGAACTGAGGCACACAAACACAACCTAAAGCTTCCCAATAAGCACTAAACCCAAGGG
This sequence comes from Chrysanthemum makinoi, assembly GCA_910596185.1. Classification (NCBI taxonomy): domain Eukaryota; kingdom Viridiplantae; phylum Streptophyta; class Magnoliopsida; order Asterales; family Asteraceae; genus Chrysanthemum; species Chrysanthemum makinoi. The sequence goes on from OU343221.1 coordinate 108,761,133, forward strand.
CAATCCTTTATTAACCCTGCTCCAACTTCTTGATAACCTTCCATTGATTTTTGATTTTTCACTAATTTATTTGTATTTTTGGTATTTTTATCTTTTTTCTTCTAAACTGATTTTAAGGGTTTCTAAAAGCTTAAATAAGCTTTCTAGGAGCTTATATGATCTTACTCAGTCCATAAAAACAGCTATAAACAACATTAAGCTAACTTGAGATTTTTAAGGTAAAAATTGCATAAACTGAAAACTTGAATTTTAACTGAAATTGAAACTTGAAAAAGTTTAATAATACACTAAAAACTTGAATTACAGAACTTGAAAGCTTAAAGATACACTGGAATTTGAAATTTAATTAAAACGACATAAGCTAAAACTAAAGTATTCTAGATATCTCACTCCTCTGCTTCTCCTCTTTCTTTATAGCATTGAGATACTCCCCACATGTCTCTGAATCTTTCCCATCAACAATCTTGGCAATTGATGCAGTCAAACAGATCTCAACCACTTAAATGAAATTTGGCGCCAAAAGTAGTTTATATAACTTGCAGCCGAAATTTTGCAATTAATGCACTTTGGATGGTTGTATTGGTGGAGGAGACAAGAAAGAAAGGTTTAGTAGCTAAGTTGTGGATATTTGGTGCAAAAATCAGGTTTGTGAGTGTAACAGAGAAGTTTATGGTGAGGAAGCATTTATTGGTTGTGGGCTGAGATGTGAGGTGGAAAGGATGGCAATGAGTGTTTTTAGACAGCTGGGGGGTTATAAGGTGGAAAGAAACCACTCTGGTTTTGGTATAACAGGGGGGGTGAGAAGATGAACAGTAGACCTGGTATTTTGGCGTGTTTGACCATATTTGACCGAGGCTTATAATAAGGGAAGGGGTCAAAATGGGGGTCAAGGTTATTGGCAGGGGTTCTTTTTGATTTGGCTGGGTTAATAACCAAGAAAGGGTCCGTTTTGGTTTGTTATTAATACAAGGACCAAAGATGTAATTCTGCAACTTGAGGGACCAAACCTGTCAACAATCCAAAGTTATCACAAGGGCTTAAATTGTAACATGTAAATAGTACAAGGTTATAATTTGATAGTTTTCCATTTTTTAAATACCCAAGGACTATTTATGACATTTTTCAAAGTTTAGGGACCTTTTCTGTCATTTGCCCAAAGATTCATTCAAGGACCATTTTTGACAATTTAGAATATTTCAGGGACCTTGAATGATATTTTTCTTTTTTGATTCCAGGTGCTAGATTTGACAACTATTAAAACTTGGGGGACTAAAACTGCCAATTATGCAAACTTGATACGTTTTCACACTGATTTTGATATTTTTGATTTAAAACACATAAAACACTTATTTGTGATATTTTTATCATTTTGATGCATTTTTGAGTGTTTTCAGATGTTTTTGCAGTTTAAATGGTACAAAAATGATGAGTATTTAGACACTCATCAATCCCCCACACTAAGATATTGCTAGTCCCTAGAAATGTTTTGAGAAAAATTAATGGATTTCATCTCTTTACCAAAAGCCATTACTTCTGGAGTAGCCAATTGTTACAGTTCAAGTAAGAACTTTGGTACAATGATGACCAAATGATTTTGAGCAAATCATAAGCTTTCAACGGATTTGATTTGTCTTTACCAGAAACCGTTTGCTTCTGGACTAGCCAACTTTTAGATAAATTATCAATATTATCTTTGGTGAGTCGATTACCAATTATGGTTTTCCAACTGCCTTTACCACAAGCCATAAACTTGCGGGCTAGCCAACTTTTCACACTATTAAAGATATGGCGCTGAACACCATACAATTTTGGGCAAATTGCAAGCCATAAACAGATTTGAGATATCTTTACCAAGAGCCGTTTGCTCCTGGATTAGCCAATCCTTATGTGTGTTAGACATGCGGACTGATTACCTTTGCTGAGTAAGTGAAAAACACTTACTCCAAAAAAAAATTTTGGCCAAAAATGGGGGAATTGGTGGTATAATTACATGATAAAATTCGTGAGAATTCCCCCCCACATTAGAAATGAATATTGCCCTCAATATTCAAAGTACCGGCGGTTATGCCGAACATAGAACATAAAAGGGAATACTACGGCCATTATTTTTTATTTTTGATATATATATATATATATATATATATATATATATATATATATATTATAGATAATATATATATATATATATATATATATATATGAGTACTTAGATACAACACGGGGCAACTCCCCAACACTAGGGTGGTAGAAAGTAGAAAGAAGTCAGAAATATGGGTGAAAACCCATATGGTGTGCTACGTTTTTGATTCCCATCACTAGCTTGACTCGATCCCCGCATTCTTTGGTTCATGGGGAAAGTTTGTAGATCCGGGACAACCACAGGTGGAATGTCCTCTCCAAAATAGTGCTTCAATCGATGACCATTCACTTTAAAATTTGGACCATCAGGCTGAGATAACTCAATGGTACCATAAGGATAAACCTTAGCAATAGTAAATGGACCAGACCAATGGGACTTGAGCTTTCCCGAGAATATCTTCAATCTTGAATTGAAAAGAAGGACTCGATCACCGACGTTGAAAACACGGTTCTTGATTTTAGAGTCATGAATCTTCTTTGTCTTTTGTTTGTAGATCAAAGAGTTCTCGTATGCTTGATCACGGAGTTCATTTAATTCATTCATTTGAACTTTTCTGTGATCACCAGCTGTCTGAATATCGAAGTTTGCATGTTTTAAGGCCCAATATGCTTTGTGCTCAAGCTCAATCGGAAGATGACATGCCTTTCCGTACACTAGCTTGTATGGAGTACACCCGATTGGTGTTTTATAAGCTGTACGGAAGCCCAGAGTGCGTCATCTAGTTTATCCGACCAGGATGCACGATTTTCGCCCACTGTCCTTTCAAGAATTCTTTTAATCCCTCGGTTGGAAACTTCCACTTGCCCACTTGTTTGGGGGTGGTATGCAGTAGAGAGACGGTGAGTTACACCGTACTTTTGCATGACTCTTTCAAATTGGTCATTGCAGAAATGCGTACCATGATCACTAATTATAGCTCGCGGAGTTCCAAACCTAGCAAAAAGAGATTTTAAAAATTTCACAACAACTCGGGCATCATTAGTAGGTAAAGCTTTCGCTTCAACCCATTTTGACAAATAGTCAACAGCCACAAGTATGTATTTGTTTCCTCTTGATGATGGAAATGACCCCATAAAGTCAATGCCCCAGATGTCAAATATCTCACACACTTGAATGGCGTTTTGCGGCATTTCATTTCTTTGTGAGATATTTCCATGACGTTGACAAGCGTCACAGGCTTTGACAAATTCGTGGGCATCCTTGTAAATAGTAGGCCAATAAAACCCGAAATCAAACACCTTTTTGGCGGTGTAGTTTGGACTATGATGTCCCCCGGTGGGTCCAGCATGGCAAGCTTTGAGAATGTCCATAGCTTCTTGTCCATAAACACACCGTCGGATGACTTGATCCGCACAGAATTTGAATAAGTAGGGGTCGTCCCAGAAGTAATGTTTAACATCCTTGAAGAATTTGTTCTTCTGTTGGGTCGACATCCCTTTCACTATGAAGTTACCCGCATGGTAATTTGCGAAGTCAGCAAACCATGGGGTGGTAGAGTTTCCACGAAAAGAAACCGCATTGAGTGTCTCGAGAGGAAATGTTTCATTTATTTCCTTTTTCTCGAAAACATCTTGGTGAGGGTTTTCTAGACGGGACAGATGATCAGCAGCCAGTTCTCAGCTCCTTTTTTTCTCCGTAAATGATATCAAATTCCTGAAGGAGGAGAACCCAACGGAGCAATCTCGGCTTTGCATCTTGTTTTGCAAAGAGATATTTGAGAGCCGAGTGATCCGTATACACCACGCATTTGGTCAAGATTAAGTACGGCCGAAACTTCTCAAACGCATACACCACGGCTAGTAATTCTTTTTCTACGTTGCCCTAGGACTGCACCGATAGCAAAATCACTTGCATCGCACATGAGCTCAAGGTAAATCCCAGTTGGGATCAACGAGAATGGGTGCTTCAGTAAGCTTTTTCTTTAATGTTTCAAAAGCTTCGATGCACTCGGGTGAGAAGATAAAAGGAGCATCTTTTTCAAGAAGATGGGTCATAGGCCGGACAATTTTAGAAAAATCTTGTATGAATCTGCGATAAAAACCGGCATGACCTAAAAAACTCCTAATACCTTTGACGGTAGTAGGATGAGGTAATTTAGCAATAACATCGACTTTTGCTCTATCTACCTCAATCCCGTTTTTTGAAATCTTATGGCCAAGGACTATGCCTTCTTTGACCATAAGGTGGCTCTTCTCCCAATTTAGACAAAGATTGGTGTCTTCACACCGTTGGAGCATTTTTTCTAAATGGGAGAGACATGTTTGAAATGAGTCCCCAATGACCGAGAATTCATCCATAAACACCTCCATTGTTTCCCCGATCATGTCGTGGAATATGGCCATCATACATCGTTGGAACGTGCCAGGAGCATTACATAAGCCAAAAGGCATACGTCTATAGGCAAAATTTCCGTATGGGCAGGTGAATGTGGTCTTCTCTTGATCCTGTGGATCAATGGGGATCTGAAAAACCTGAGAACCATCAAGGAAACATTAGTATTCATTCCCTGCTAATCTCTCAAGCATTTGGTCCATGAAGGGTAGAGGAAAATGGTCTTTTCGGGTGCGTCATTTAACTTACGATAGTCAATGCAAACACGCCATCCCGTAACCAGCCGAGTTGGAATTAACTCGTTATCTTCATTTGTGACAACAGTTATGCCACCCTTTTTAGGAACACAGTGAATTGGGCTAACCCAAGGACTATCTGAGATCGGGTAATTCAATCCTGCATCAAGAAGTTTGAGAACCTCTTGTTTAATAACATCATGGATCTTAGGATTCACCCTTATCTGATGTTGAACTGCTGGTTTGAAGTCATCCTCCATCAAGATTTTGTGAGTACCAAACTCAGGGTTGATACCCTTAATGTCGAGAGTTTCCAGCAATTGCTTGCTTTGTGTACTTCAAGACCTTTATGAGAGCAGCTTTTTCATCTTTACTCAAATCTCGAGCATTTGATGGTAATTTATCATCACCCTCAAGAAATGCATACTCGAGATGAGGTGTAAGTCCTTGTTTGACTTCAGGAAATTCTTCAGTTTTATCAACTGACTTGACTTCCTTGTTATGAAGCTCGACGGAGGGAGTGATGATTGTGATCATCATTAGCAACTTCTCAATGAGAAGTATTCTCCCCTCGATGTCGATTGGAGCGTGATCAATTTCCCATGGAACAGAATCACTAGACAAGTATGCTTCAATCTCTTCCAAGATGAAGTCCTTTTCCTCAACGGAGTGAGAGAATGAGTAGAATTGGCAATGATGGGTTGAGATGAATGAGTGAGATTATCACTCGAAGAATTATGATCATAACCAAGAACTTCTTGAGAGTACTCTTCATAAGCAACATCAATGATATCTATTCGGTTAACGGACTCAGAATCATAGTTTGCGGAGTACCTCGAAGTTTGATCAAGGTTAAAGGTGACAGCTTCATTACCAACACGAAATGTGATTTCTTGCTCAAATACATCAATGAGAGCACGGCCCGTTCTCAGGAATCCTCGTCCAACAATGAGAGGAACCCGTGGATCAGCATCGAATCAACAAACTACAAAGTCAGCTAG
>OU343221.1:108766940-108807791 GCA_910596185.1 Chrysanthemum makinoi
ATTCATTAACTTTGAATGTACGGCCAGTAGGTTTCCATTGATAACCCACATTGTTAAATTTTCTCCCTGTAGGTTTCCAATAATTACTAATCTTTTTTCAAATTGGCTTCCTGACTTCCTTAACCTGTTTAGCACTTCTTACATTTTTTACTGGAGATCAAACAACATTAATTAACTCATTCACAACACATTCATGATTAATACCAGAAACTAAATATTCATTACATGTTTTACAAAAAGTAGCAGAATTCGAATTAATTACAGTTGCTTATAGCTAATTGTCACAATTCTCAATTTCTGGTAATTTTTCAAATTTACTATTCATCCCCGGAGAAAGATTTATATTTACGACCATTATCTGCATATTAGTTCATGCATGGTTCGCATATTTCATTAAACGTATATTGTCCTATTAAATAAACGCAATCGCGTAATCAATTATTTGAACATTTGATCCGACACTTCCAAAAATTATCCTAATATATTTTATATTCATTTTAAGACTATAAAAATTATATTATTAGTTTACCCGATGTTTTCAATTTATTTTGTATATAAATTGGTATGTATAAATATTTTGTTTTACGTAAATTCAACTCGATAATTATGTATTCACTCCACTCTTGAAAGAAATACATTTTTATAATTTTTATGACTTCATTACACTTTATTTTATTCTATTAAAATTTATTTGTAGCTAACTTAGTACCCAATTAATAATACCCATATTATTATACATATATATATTTTAGATATTTTCAAACAAAGGGACAAGAAACTTAATTACATCATACTCCCTTTTCCTCAAAATTTAACCCCTTCCTAATATTGTTGAAATTTTTACTTCTAAATTTACAAAAATGCCATATCCTTTAAATGACCAAATGACTTTTTTTTATAATAGAAATAAGAAAGACATCTAGATCATATTTTACTTGCAAGAAAATAGCAAAAGCTCTCTTGCTCTCCTTTTGGTTCGAACCAAACTAAGAAGAAGAGAAAAATCGTTTCGATCATTTCAAGTGTTTACAAGTGTAGATTCGGGTTAATAGATTAGTATTATCGGGTTTTGGAGTATCGTTCGGATTTATTCGTTCTTGTTCTCATCATTTATCAACTATTTTCAAGTCGCGCGAGATTGCGCTGCATTTCAGTGTATCCTCTTGTCATCGTAACTATTGCAACAGTGAGTTCAGAGCCCCACTTTTACTCGTTTAATTGTTTTATAAACTCTTTGGGGGAGATACATGCTCAACTATTTTAATTTCAATTTCGATTATTTGCGAATTATATGTTGAATCTAAACTTAAACTATATTGTTTGAACTATCATGAACATGTTAATCTTTTATTTCACTCTATGTGCGCGTAAGTAGATTATGCCTAAACTAAATTGATCTATATATATGAACGCTTATTTGAATCACTTTCTTTGATTTTGAACCCTTCGACATGTATATTTGAGCTCTTTTAAATTGATTTGGACCCATTATCATATAAGTGAACACTTTGGACTTGATATGAACCTTTTAACATATAGTTAAACTCTTTTAACTTGTAAAGGACCCTTTTGATATATTTTGAACTTGATTGACATAATATTAAACCCTTTGACTATTTTGAACCTTTTGATATGTTTTGAGCTTTTTGACTGTTTTGAACTTTTGAACTCGACTTAAACTCTTAAACTTAATTACGAACTTTTGAATGGAACATTTGAACTTAATTACGAGCTTTTGAACAGAACCCTTGAACTTAAATACGAACTTATGACTTGTTTGAACTTATTGAACCGGACGTGTTATAACCTTGACCTAAAGTCTCCTATGTTCGGAGCATCACTATAAAGTCTCCCATGTTCGGAGCATCACTATAAAGTCTCCCTTGTTCGGAGCAACTTAAAGCCTCCTCGGTCCGGAGCGAATGTCTCCTATGGGAATGGAGCATTCAACCTAAAGCCTCCCCGTGGGAGGAGCGCCTCACTATGTTACCTGAATGCTTCTCAATTCTCGCCTTTATGGAGTGTGCAAAGTCTCGCCATATCGGTGGAGCGTTCTAAAGTCTCGCCTTATTGGTGGAGCTTCTCAATAATTCTCGCCTAGGTGGTCGAGTGACAAAGGAGTCTCCCTTGTTGAGCAGACAAAGTCTCCCATGTTCGAGCATCCTGAATTATTATACGTAGTGCTATATTGTGAACTATTATGACATCGTACTCTTAACTATTAGACATACATATTTTGGCAGTGGGTTGTGAACACACAGGTTGCAAGTTTTGTATGGGCGGAACTTGGAACTGAGTGGATTTACAATGCCTTTGCTTTGAGTACTCATTTGACCTCGCGGTGCTTGAACATAAACTAGACATATTTTGGCAAGTTGTGAACACAAGGTGCAAGTTTTGTATGCGAATTTGGAACCGAGTGGATTTGCAATGCCTTTGCTTTGTGGACTATTCTAAATGACCAAAAATTTGTTGCATGAACGCTCTTTAAAAGCTTTACTTGTTAAACAAACTCTATGAACTCACTCAACCATTGTGTTGACACTTTTAGCATGTTTTATCTCGGTATCTAAGGCATTCACTTCATGGCATGCATGTGGACTTATCATAGAGTCGTGACGACGCCGTCTAAAATATATTTTATGCACTTAACTATCGTTTGATTGTAACAAACTCGTTTTGATATATTGGAAATCTTTTGGGACCTATGTTTTGTAAACTCTGATTATTTACTTAATCAAACGATATTTTCAAAACGACACTTTAGGTCGTTCGACATAACTGTAACTTTGATGCTATGACAGTCATCCCCCAGGAATTCCATTCCGCTGCAAAACAGGTAATTTGGGGGTGTGACACTAATACTAGAATCAACACGATTCGTCTTATTCAACTCAAACTTATTATTCCTAGGGTGGTCTTCTACTTTCTTTCCTTGATCACTCTTTGCTCGTGTGGTCCTATCTTGCTTTGTATTGCTTGGAGCCTTTGACCCGCTTACCTTAGTGTCACTGATTACTCCTGTAGAAGGAACGATGGGGATATTAGTTGGTTTCACTACTTTTTGCATTCCTGGTCTAGAAGTGCTGGGAACTGAGATACTAGGAGGCACATCAAAGGTCACATGCTTGACTTTATAGGCATAGAACAGGGCATAACTACACTATCTTTCCTAGTACCAGATTTAGGACATATTGCTATTAAACATTCTAAGAGTTCCTGAGATCGTTTGGCATATAAGCAAGCATGCCCTACCGCATTATCAAGTGGTTTCTCTATCTTAACCTCTTCTATAATCTCACGGAGACACTCTAGACTATCCTTAAGGTACGAAAGATATGTTTGACATGCAAGTTCATTATTCCTGAGATGAGGGAGAATATATTTCACAGACATAGCATATTTAGTACAAGCAGTCCCCTTTGGTGCAACATTCTCACCATTGGTGATTAGCATTTTCCCTTTTACCTGACTCTTCAGATTATCAATTTCTTTTTGAAAAGCAGTTATCTTTTCATCGTTCTTGTCACGAGTGACCTTAATTGATTCTTATAACTCTTTGAAATGCAATTTAACCTTTTCATTTTCTGCTAGAAAACACTCATTTTCATGTTGCAATACATTTATGATGTTTTGAAGATGAAAATTCTGAGAATTCTGAGAATCTAAAGGAGGAGGCATATGGGAGCCAGTCACTTCATTCTTTTCACCCTTTAGTTGGGAAATTTAGGTTTTCAATCTTTTGATCGTGTTACAATGAGCTCGAATTTGTTCATTACGTTTGTTCATTTCAAAAACTGCATCAAACTCAAGAGCATCTGAAGATGTCTTGGCATTTGAGGTTTTAACATTTTCTTTAAGATGTTGATATTTTAATTGTAAATCAAGATATTCAACTTCCAATTTAGAAAAATGTCTGACCATGTTATCATGATCATCCATTTCGATTTTATCATGCAATTTTGAATTCTTAGTCTCAAGCTCAATGACACGATCTTTGGAGACTTTCAAAGCAGCAGATAATTCATGAAATTGAGAAGCAGTAATAGAGTAATTTGTAACAGTGTAAAACACATCTTGGGTAATACATCTAGAAATCAAATTATCATTTAGGATGTGAATATTCTTCCTCTCAATCTCATTGGTTTTAAGCTAACATTCATAATCTTTAACCTCGTTTTCCATTTCATTAAACATTATTTTCATATCTTTAATCTATGTATCTATGGCCTTTTGAAGACTCTCAAATTGTTCTTTTAGTTCTTTAAAGAAAGGCATGACCTCAGTTAAGTAGCATTATTTTGTTTGCTCAAAACCCCTTTCCTCTTCAGTGATTGCAGATGGTGTGATTCTCTTTTTATACATGTTCTCAAAGTCAACAAATAGTTGGTAAACTACATATAGGCTGATTAATGTTTTACTTTGAGTGGGAAGATTTCTAGTCACTAGATGCATTGGTGTATTTGGAGGATACACAGTAGCTGGAGGCAATTTCCTAAGGGGAGGATTCTTCTCAACAAGTTCTTCAGCCTTTTTCTTTTCCATATCTAATTTCCAAAACACTTGTTCAGGGGTTAATTGTGTTTGAGGTCTAAACTTGTTCAAGGTAATCCAATTGTCCTTAGTGTAATTGGGGGGTTTTAAATGTTATATTATGCTCCACACACCAAGGATCTTTTAGTTTCCTTTCCATTTTCTCTCTAGAGACATTTTCTATCTCTCTTTCCTCATTTGTGAAATCTACACAAGTTGGCTTCTGTCTAGGATTAAGAATCTCATTACCATCATAAATCACCTTATGAGCTATTTTTGCTTTCTCAAGATACGCAGGATTGGGATCTTCTACAAGGCCAACACTATGCTTATCGCTTAAAAATCTATGTTTAGTGATCATGTGAGCAGTCTGAATGGTGTTCCCTTGTACGTACAACTTGTTTTCAAGTTTGTTTTTCAAAGTTTTTAGGTTGGAAAAATCATTTAAAAGTTTTGATTCTTTAGCATTGAATTCCTGCTTAAGCACTTTTACATTTTCTTGAAGTTCTTGCTTTGCTTAACTTTTATTAAGTTTTCTTGTAAGGAATCTAACTCTTGTTTTAATGTTTCTTCCCTAAAATTACTTTTTTTGATAAGTGTACGCATTTGGTTATCCATTTCCTGCTCACGGGTGGTCAACTCAAACTTAGCACGTTGTTCATATATAGCAACTTGTTCCTTATAGGCATTTAGTTCAGTGGTAATGGAATCATCAGGTGCATATTCAGTGTATTCATCAAATATATAGTCATCATTGATAGCAGAAGATGCATCACTTGGTACAATTATACTTTCATCTTGCTTCACATATTGATCATATGGGACAACATTGCTATTACCCATATTTTCAATATCTGATTTAATGATTTCCATTGATTGTACTTTGTTGTGAATCTTTTGCACATCAACCAAATCGTATAGTTTTAATACCTCTGATATGATGGATTCCTTGGAGGGACTAGTTTGTTGAGGTGGAGAGACCATTGGAGTGATGTTAGCCATAAAGATGGTTTGTACCATTGGTTCATCATCAACATCAGAGTCAAATGCATCACAATCTGCAACTTAAAAGACATTGGGATTGTTCTGAGCCACACCATGAACTGGTTGTTCATCCACATATGCATCATAAGTTTTGGCATTTCCCTCAGCAAGAAATAACAACTCTTCATCATCTAACATTGCTCCATTGTCTTGAGCTTGCACTAGTAGCATCTTATCCCTGAAGTACTCTGCATTCTTTGGACGTTTTGGTTGAGTGCAGTTCCTAGCAATGTGTCCTTCCCCTCCACAATTATAGCACTTGATTGGCTTCCCTTGACCTTGAGCCATGATCCTTCCTCGATCTTGATTGCCCACATAACCAGCTCCAGCTCCCACATTCCCATAACAAGTTCCAGCACCTTCATTCCCATAACCAGTTCCAATACCTACATTCCCTTGTTCATTATGTGGAAGATAAGCATTCTGCCTTCCTTGCACGTTTTGCACTACAACCCTTCCATCTTTAACTGTAGCATGATTTTGTAGATTAGTTGCAGTTCTGATATGATTGTTGGTGTGGGGAGTGAGGTTCAAATTTTGCTTAACCATTAGTTCCAGTTGATTTGCAAAGTGTTTCATGAATGTGTCTGATGGCTTATAACCTGAATCAAGAATAACTTTGTGATTATGATCCCCAGTAGGTACAACTTGTAATGCTTTGGTATTTATCACCACATTTGTGAAGAATGCAGTTGAATCATTTGAAGAGCTTGCAGCAGTAGCATTAGTATTGAACTTTTCCATGATCATTCATTCAAATGCAGCATGCTTCTCATGTTGGAGTAAATAAGCATACAGTTGTTCATAATTGGTGTTCCTTAGTCCTTTATTCAGTTTGACAGCAGTGACAAATTTGTGCAATTCGGGATTCATGTTGTTCACGAACTTGGAATTGAGATGGATATTTGGCATTGTCATCTTGATATTCCTTATATCATTCACAAGCTTGTGGAATCTCACAGGATATTCAGTGACACTTTCCTTTGGATTCATTTTAAAATTCTCAAAGTCATCATACAACTGAGACTCTCTATCTTCCTTAGTTAGTTCCGAACCAGAGAGAAGCATCTTGACATTATCCCAGACAGCCTTGGCTTCAGTGTTGTGATTGATCAGCTTGTAAATGTCTTTTGGCAAACCTTGAAGTATGATGTTTGAGGCTCTAATGTCAGCATGATATCTCTTCTTCTCTTTATCATCAAGCTCATCATACATTCTTGGTCTATCCAACCCTAACACAACATTTCCATCACCAGCGAGAATATCCCGGTAGTTCCAATTTGGAATGGTCCTTCATCAATTGACTTAAGGATGTTAACCCCATTCTCTTTTCCTACGCAATACAATCTGATTCTTTGAGCCCAAGAGTCATAATCGGTTCTATCAAGCATGGTAGGACGAGTATCGGATCCTGCAGCTTGAACGTCATCAGCAACGGAAGAAGTGATTGTAGACATGATTCCTAAGTACACGGGATTTTACTACTCTTTGATTAAACCGGAAAATAGATTCTTTCACGGGATTTTACTAAATCAAGAGAAAAACAATAAAACTTATCACAAGGAAATGACAAATCTCAAAAGATAAGTCCCAATTGACAAACCGCTTCAGTCAAATCGCAGTGTGAACAAACCGCTTCTGTCAAATCGCAAACGGACAAATCGCTTAATATAAACCGCTTCTTATCAAACCGCTTAGATCAAGTCGCAGAAGAAAAACCGCTTGAATCAAAACGCTTTGTGACAAGTCGCTTATGACAAAATGCTTTATGGACAAAATGCTTTAGAGACAAATCGCTTAACTGACAAACTGCTTTGAGACAAATAATAGAATCAAACTGCTTAACCAAATGGCTTATCTTAACAAGTCTCAAGGGAGCACAAGTACTTCCACTACTTTGTCCTTTTTTCTCTCTTTGTCTCAACACTCAAACCGCTTAGGGATCAAATCGCATAGGAGTTGATCAACTCGCATATACAAACCGCATAGAACAAGTATCAAACCGCATACAATTTCTGATCAAATCGCATGAAACAGGCGACAAACCGCATACAAGAATAGTATCCGAGACTCAAACCGCTTCAATGAAACTTACAAAAAACTGAACTTTCAATTCAAAACACTACAACCAAGATGATTGAAGCCTTTCAAACCAAAACCTAAACACTTTAGATGATTCTAAATACAAAAGTACTATCAAAATTCAAACTTTAACACTAAATATGATCCAAGTGATGAAAACTACTCAAAGCTCATTCAAACCCAAAAACCTATGAAAACCACTAAGAATCCAAGAACATGTAAGGTAGATGATCAAACCATGGCTCTCTAATACCATTTGTAACATATTGGTTTTCACAAACACATAATCATAACACAAAGGATTCGAATGAGTTGAGGTGTTAGAGAGAAAAAGTGAAGAGAGTTGGGAACTTTAGTGAGACAAAGAAAAATGTATATTGAAAGCTCCAACCCTTTGCCTTGCTAGGCAAAGGGTATTTATAGTTTCTTACATGGAACGCCTCCTACGGGCTGTGGATCAGGCATACAGTGGGTAAAGACTCGTCCGTCCTCCACGGTGTTACTTAACTAACTACTAACTATCACTAAATGACTATGACTATGAGCTTTATAACGAATACATATACTTGAGGTGACCGACTCTTTAACTACCGGATTTTCTAGATCCTAACAAATGATGCCCCTCTTAAATATTTAATGGCTAAGTTGGTTCTCGAGGAGGAGCGTCCGGGTGGGTCAGGCGAGTATGTGTTTAGCTGTCCTACTGCTGAAGAGGTCCTTCTTCCTAACTCCTTACTCCAGGCTCTTACTAGACGGCCACGGGCCATTGCCGTATATAAGGAAAGGAAGAGTAGCCGTCATGGTAAGGAGTTTGCTTATGGTAACCCGGACTTGACCGTTTCCACCGTCGTTCATCAGGTTAACACCTCCAGAAAACCCTCCATGGTTATTGCTCCTCCCGGGCCAACCCCGTCTGCCCTTACCATGGGTCCCACCCGCGAATATGAGACTCAATATAATGACATGTTTGATACCGCTGTTCTGGACGAGGCAGGGGATCTTGCGGCCTAGGTTCCTTGTTGGTGGTATTATTATGGGTGACATTTAGACTATGCCACCCTTCTTATCTTTTTGAAACTTTTTCTAGATGGTTTCTTTGTCTGAGGGTATACCCTCGCCGTATATGTGATGGTGGATTAACATAGGATCCGGGGGTATGCCCCTGTCGTACTAGTTTTTCTTTTGTACTTTTTAAGTAGTTTGTAATCTGAGGGTATGCCCCCACTGTACATGTACTGATGAAATGTTAATGAATGGTGTTACATGTGTTTGATACTTAGATTGTATTCATGTGTCTGTCTGTTTTCCGGAGTCAAGGAGTCTGGGCTTTATTTGTTACTCTTATGTGTCTGTACTTTGTGTTCCGGGGGTAATATGTGTAGATCAATGGGCTTGCAATATGTAACACCCCCAAAATGGCTCAGCGGAAGCACACAAGTATTGGGGTGCTACTAAATTGATATCACAACATAAGCATAGAACAATTGATTTTCATAAAGAAAATTTTATTCATTTCTTAAAACAATGTTTACATTATTGATTTGTGCGGAAAAATGGCCCATTATAAAAAGGTGGTCCCAATACATAAATCAGAGTCGTCTATGACCATGCCATGCCTTTGCCTTGCGCCTCCAAGGATAAACTATCACCTCAAAACTTGAAAATACATGCTAAAAAGTGTCAACACGAGGTTGGTGAGTTCATAGATTTTAATTCGTAAAAGTTTTATGGACCACAAGATTTAGTATTTAGTTCACTTCATTATGTGACCAGTTCACTCGGTCATGTTACCAGTTCACTCGGCAATGTGACTTGTTCATTCGATCATGTATGTACATAGCAAATGCGACCGACAATGAGTCATGTGACCAGTTCCTTTCGGTCATCACGCAGGCATAACGATTTCAAATACTTGTGTCCATATGTAAAAGCATGCATTAACTTTACACTAGAATGCATCTAAGTAATTAAGTAATTGGCAAGTAAGCACATAATGCATTCAGTCATTCAGCATAGTTTTAGTAAACAATTCACTTGTTCAGGTAAAATCAACATTTAGTTTAAGTAAAAACGAGCATGTATTCTCCCCCAAAACAGTTATGAAAACAAGTAAAAGCAGGGGCTATGAAACTCACATTGGCAATGTGCAATAGGAAGTCTAAAGGGAATTAAATCAAAGAATGATACTGCACGGCTACGACACGCAACCTAATTAATACGGCAATTTAGTCTTTATGTTTAAGACTCGATAAAGTTTAACTTACTTTATAGATTTTAAATGTTTTTGTTGTTGTTGTTGTTGCTTGTGTGGCATCGATTATCTTAAAACAATTTACAAAGATTTGGATGGATCTCGGCTTATGAAGATATCATATGGAAGGAATCTCGAAGAAGGAATTACGACTTTGGTTTAATGATGACTAATGATAATAATTGGAAAAAGATATCAAGGGTGAACAAGACTTTGGTTTAATGATAACCGAGAGATGATGTACACAAGATTGTACATATATAATGTAAGACAGCATGTGAGAGGGATATGTATACATATATATTGAGTATATAGACATGTGTATTTACAGGAAATTAAGTCTTAACTTAATTTATACGAAATTTGTATTTTTAAACACAATGTGAGTTTTATCAAGTATATTTCAAAATGATAATTTTGTTTTGAAAAGTTGTAAATATGACTCGTCTTATATGATTTCAAAAATGTACTTCATTTGGAAGTCGTAAAATAGTAAACATGTTTATAGAAAATTCGGTATGAGCCGAGTGTATATTCTATTTATTCTAGCTGCTATTGAAATCATGATATGTTACAAAAGTATATTTGTCAAAAATCGGGCATGACCCGGATGTATATGTTACTTACCCTAGGTAGCTACATGTCAAAATTTTATAATCACAAAAGGTTTTTACCAAGTTCAATAAATCATTAAGCTAAAATTTATATTTCTTTTAGTTTGGTTTAGTGGTACGAAGATATTAAGTTTTAGAATTAAAATCTCTTTTCATTTGGTAATCAAAGTTCATATTAGTGATCAAACATGATTTTTCCAATTGTTTTAAAGTACATATTCCTCATTAGTTTGCCTAAGGCTAAAATTTTATAGTTTTCATATTATGATTTATCATATTCAAGATGTGCAACATTTAAATAATCATGCATATACATGGTACGAGTTATGTTTCTTGCACGAGTCAAGAAGGAAATTGCGTTGTGGTATATACTTTGGACAAGTCGACAACGTATCGCGAGATAGGTCGAGATACGACAATTTACCAGGGGCTACTAAAATTAAATTTTCATTTTTACATTGACATTTGGAAAATAAACATTCTGATTTCTTTAGTTCCAAAACAACACACCCTCTTGGCCCAAATCTGAGAATAAATGCATGTGATACTAGGACAATTTTGAAACCAATATTTTGACGTGAGGAGATGGTGAACTAAAGGCTCGATATCGAGCCCGAGAACGGAGTGAGTGTATATCGAGACTCAAAACAGAAAAAAACATAAACTAGACATCCCCTTGGTGGTGGATTTTGGACCTGAATACCAATACACTCCCAACTTTGGGCTTGCCTAACCAATTATCAAATGCACCCTTAACATCAAGCGTACCCTATTTGGTTGGATTCTCAAACATATACATACTAAGTTTATAAGGATGAGCTGAGAGGATAAACGGGTAGATAGTTCGACACACTCTCACTCGGGTTTACAAATTGATCGAGAAGCGATAAACCCTCTGTTGTAACAATTTGTTAACCCGCGACCAGTTTGTGGGTACAAACAAACACGCCTTCGTGTTCTTTGTTAAGGCCGAGACCAAGACAACCCTTCGTGGGTTCTATTACTCGACTGGAAAACAATTTGCCTCCCTAAGCGGGTTTCAATGAACCACACAACATCACTAATTATTTCCAAAATGATGAACCTTAACAGATTTATCACCACTCTTAAATGGGTTTGTTGTTGTAAAATCGGCCTTCAAGGCCGATATGGCGGCGCCTAGGCGGTTGGCGGCGGTCCAACGCCACGATTTTTGGCATATCGGTCTAATTTGGCGTTTTGGTCAATATCGGTGAACATCGGTCAACATTGGTCAACAAATTTGTTTGACTTATAAAAAAAATTAGGGTTACAGGTTTCATTTTTATTCTCAGCCTCCACTCCACTCCACCTTCAACTACACCTTAAAGAAGAAGATTACCAATCCAACAACTCCACCTCCGCTTGACTCTACTTCCGCGACTCTAATCCGCCACTCATCGGTAACTTTTCTAATTTAATTATTTTTTTTTTCTGATTTCATTAATTTAAATCCTTATTATTTCTATAAGGATACTCAAATCCAACATGATCCTGATGTATCTGATGCGGTTCTTGAGTTTTTTGAAACAATTGTTTCTGGAGATTTAGAGATGCAAATGGAAGTGCTAAATGTTGAGTTGCCAAAGTACAAGAAAAAAATGGATAGATTTGGTAAGGAGCTTGCAATTTCGTCATGTCAAGTGAATAATGATAAATATGATCCTGGTAATGCAACATCACTGAAGTTATTTCTTTCTTTTATCAGTTTATGAAATTTCATTGTTATTTATTTCTTTTAGTTTATGGACTTTCAAAATTGTAGCACATTGGTGGGGAGCTTTTGGTGGTGCAACTCCTAATTTGAAAAAGATTGTAATGAGGATTCTTTCGTTAACTAGTAGTTCATCTGAGGTGTGAAAGGAATTGGAGCACGTTTGAAGGGGTTCGTAGACTTCTACTTAAATTTTAATTATATATCATTATATTGTATATTTTATAACACTTTGTTGCTTTTAACTTTGTAGATACATACAAAGAAAAGAAATAGATTGGATGCAAGTAAATTGAACAATCTTGTTTATGTTCAATTCAACACGGATCACGGATGAAAAAGCCAAAAGGTTAAAAGAAAGGAATGTTGAAATGCTATTATCAAACGATAGTAACATGGCTCAAGAATGGGTTGTTGATTGTGATGGAGATGGAGATGGAAGTGGAGATAAAGAAAATTTGAGGTTCAACCCGATTCGTAGCATTGGGAAGCGGTCGGTGAAGCTATGGAAGCCGATGAATTTCTACAACCCCGACAAATTTCTAGAACCGCAACTAAAACAACTCCAAGTGAACTTTTTGACGATGATTTCGAGTCCGGAAGTGAAGAGGAAGTATATGAAGAAGGTGACTACGAGTCAGATGGAGTTAACATCATAGAAGATTGATGAGATGAAGCATGTTAAACTCTTTATGGTGTTTGTCCAGATTGTGTCATTTTTGATGTGTCTGTTTGAGTGTTTGACTGTTTGTCGAGATTCTGCTATAGTTTTCACTTTTAATATGAACTCAGTATTTTCCAGATTCTGTTTTGGTGTTTGTCGTGATTCATTATGGTGTTTGTCCGAGGTTTGTATGGTGTTTGTCCAAGTTTGTATGGTGTTTGTCCAAGTTCGCAATACCAGTTCTGCGATTATATGGACTGCAGAATTGAGCTGAATTGGAGTACCAACTACCAGTTATGCAAATATATGTTATAAATATAATTTATGTGTTATAATTTAGGTTGCCTTACATAGTTTCCTTTATAATTTATGCTCCCCGCCGAGAAACCGATATATCGCTGCCGAGACCGATATGGCGCTTGAAGGGGGTCGACCGCCACGGTACCGCCGAGCGATTTTTACAACCTTGGGTTTGTTAAGACCTGAACTCGAGACAATAATCGTGACCAAAACAAGATTAATTAACAATTTAATGTGACTGGTATTTTACGACAGTCGGGTACAACCCAAGGCGGCCACTTGATTCTACACCCTTGGTGGGTCTTGATATGAGCCGAGGCATAAACAACTCAAACCATCACCCTTCGTGGGTGTGGTTGAACCTAGGTGGATGTCCGTGAAACAACCCGAACCAGTAATGGCATTAAGCCAAAAATGGTGACAAGCCTATAAGAAGGTTTACAAAATAAGCCGTATTATTACCCTGTAATTTTGCTGAAACTTAAGTCACGAAAGTTTTACATTTTCTGATTCTTTCTTATTTGTGGTTCTTGGCTGCCGGCATCAACAACAACATATATATATTTTTTGACATATTAACCTATACAACCCAAGATTCAATTACAAAAACCTCAAATGATTTGATTATTACGAATTTAGATTAAAAGAAATAAATCTTGACTCCAATACTAATAATGAAAAGGATAACAAAATATATTCCTTACAATGAACCCAAGAGGGGAAATGAGTTGAACACGAAAACTTCAATTGGAAGAGACTCGAACAAAATTGATACAATTAAGCTTTTGCACAACCTTCCTTATGCATCCAAGAACGAAACCCCCTTATCAATTTCGAAAAACCCCTTGATTCAAGAAACCCTAATTATCAAGAACCCTAATTTTTGAATTTATTTAGGAATGTGTGGAGACTCGACTGAAAGCCAACTTTTCTTATAGATGTACAAAGGGATGGTCTTGAATCCACTTTCTCTTCTTGATTGCAGCGTGACACTTTATTTGGCTTCCATCTCCATTCATAGCCGCGCTAGTGTCTCCTTGTGATAGTCTAGGGTAGATTAGGTGGCTGAGAATTGGTGGTAATGGATCATGGTTGAAGAGGAAGGGAGTCCCTTTTTGGTTCTGGTTTTTGGAAGAGCAAGCAAAGAAAATGAAGAAGAAAGAAAAATAAAAGGGGTGGGTCGTTGGAGGGGTAGAGATAGGACAAATATTGTTTTGTTTTATTAGTATATACTGTATAGATTGCACCTCGTATTTTGTCGAATCCTCGAGTAAACGTACCTTCCCGGTACCCGAAAAATATAGAAATTGTATTTTCGGAAACGATTTTCTTAATGTAATAATATGAAATTATTATTTCATTGAAATTTGATTATAATTGTTTGCCGTTATTTAATTAGTGTCGGTATGCGTGCACTGCCGTGACTTTCTAAAGAAACGAGATAACCTCTCATTTTTAAATTTAATTATTGACAACTGTCAGGAAATAACCGATTTGAATTTTTATGATGTGATAACTATCATTATAATAATCCGAAATTTTACGGGTTGTTATAGGCTACCCACCTTACAAGAGATCCGTCCCGGATCTCAGTTTACGTTACCCGATAGGGTGTCGGGAATGAGGTGATGATATTTGGGACAAGTTTTGAAATTTTCCTAGGTTGTTTTAGGGTTTCCTCTTTGGGTATGGGTACCTAGGTGTTATGCCAGTAGCACATCCTCTATCTGAGGAGCCATGATTTTTCTGGGGTAGGTTCATTGAGTGAAAGTTCTAATTCATGATGTTATTAGGTTTCACTATTTTGCTAATGTGAGAATCTCTAACTTCCCATGGTACAACGTACCCATTTCTTGTTTAATGATTCTAAAGTATATAGGTTGATTTTTAAGATTGGCTATGGGTTTGTGTGTTTTCTTCTTTAAAGGATGAAGGAACATTTGTTTTCGAATTTTTCTTTCAAATATAGGTTTACACAAGTTTGACTAAGACTAGATTTCAAAATCGATAATGTGTAAAATGACACATTTTTAGAAAATTGTAAAACCGGTTCTAAATTATGGGGTGTACCGGGAAATTTTGCGAAACTTTTAGTGTTTCAGCATTTTGTCTCATTTTAACGAGAGATTTTGGAAAGCATTATTGTTGGATTCTAAAGAGGGATTCTCAAATTTGGAAAATATATTGTAGCAAGGATATGCAGCAGGATATAACATTTACCCATAGCCACGAGTAGGGTTTAGTTGTCTAAGTTGGGTAGGATTAGAGGTTTAATAGTTGATGAACCTCATGGTTATCTATGGTTTTAGGCAGAGGTGTAGGATACATCCTAAGGTCAGGCTTAGCTATCAAGGAGGACATTGATCATTTATGTTTATGGGGTATTAACTTAAAACACATTTCGAGGAAATAAGTAACCAATAGAGTGGTTCTGGAATATTCAAAGTATTAAGGAACACTTTATTTTGGTAAGGTATGGGTAGAATTGTAGTTTATTTTAAGGTGAAATGGTAAGGTGGTAATTTGGTTTGTAGAATGATTCATGAAGTGATTCATGAAGTATTTTGATTATAATGGTTTGAGGGATAATCGGAAATAGTTTGTATGGCAACTCTTTTATTTCGTTTGTAGGAGGGTAACAAGGTAGGCATTGTTATTCTTAAGAGGTAGGTGGAGCTTCTAGGTTTTTAATTCTCAAGGTAGGGCGTAAAGTTTTCAAGTTTCTGTGGGATTATAGGTCCTTTATCATGCCCTTCTAGATTTTGCCAAAGGTTTATTGTATTTTCTCATAGGTGCTATTGAAAGGTTGTTCCTATAATGGTTTGATTTGTCCATGGGGTGTAAGGTGTGGGGTAGGAGTGACTATAACATAACCCGGTTGTGATATGAAATTATAAAGTTTATGATTAAGAAGTACTATGACGCCAGTGAGTGGCTTATGATTAAGGAATATTGTGATGCTAGTGAGTGGCTTATGATAGGGTGATGCCAGTGAGTGGTTTATGACTAAGGAATGCCAGTGAGTGGCTTGTGATTAAGGAATGTCAGTAAGTGACTTGTGGTTAAGGAATGTCAGTGAGTGACTTGTGGTCAAGGAATGCCAGTGAGTGGCTTGTGATTAATGAATGTCAGTGAGTGACTTGTGGTCAGGGAATGCCGGTGAGTGGCTTGTGATTAAGGGATGCCAGTGAGTGACTTGTGGTCAGGGAATGCCGGTGAGTGGCTTGTGATTAAGGGATAGTGTGACGCCAATGTGTAGCTTTAGTGTAACGCCAATGTATGACTTATTAAAATGTTACATGTTTATTAAAATATTATCATTTTCTCACTGGACATAAAGCTATTATAACTATCCTAAGTACTGCAAAATTCACCTATGAGTCGGACATAGGTGATCAGGCTATGTCCCACTGTCCCTGGTTGAATATAGGTGATCATCTATATTCACCCAGGTTCAATGAATTTTGAAATACTTAGCTTAGTTACGCTAGTAATATGTCACAATACTTTTAAAGGTTGTCTTGAAGGATTAGAATAATTATTCTCTTTATGGCGAGAAAAGTGCATGATGTGATACGTAATGGGTATACGTTATAGGGAAAATAATTATAACCTATAATGAAACTAGGTGAGCAGTGATATAACATGTATCTTATCAAGTATGATCTTAATAGAGTCATAAGTGAGGCATCACTAGGCAAAGGTGCACGTGTCGGTTATAGGGTTAAGTTTTTGTAAAAGTAGTTATAGTCTAGGTTTTAAATTTTTTTACCCACTTCTCTATAACCTAGGCTCTGATGCTAATTTGTAACACCCCCAAAATGGCTCAGCGGAAGCACACAAGTATTGGGGTGCTACTAAATTGATATCACAACATAAGCATAGAACAATTGATTTTCATAAAGAAAATTTTATTCATTTCTTAAAACAATGTTTACATTATTGATTTGTGCGGAAAAATGGCCCATTATAAAAAGGTGGTCCCAATACATAAATCAGAGTCGTCTATGACCATGCCATGCCTTTGCCTTGTGCCTCCAATGATAAACTATCACCTCAAAACTTGAAAATACATGCTAAAAAGTGTCAACACGAGGTTGGTGAGTTCATAGATTTTAATTTGTAAAAGTTTTATGGACCACAAGATTTAGTATTTAGTTCATTTCATTATGTGACCAGTTCACTCGGTCATGTTTCCAGTTCACTCGGCAATGTGACATGTTCATTCGGTCATGCATGTACATAGCAAATGCGACCAGTACAATAAGTCATGTGACCAGTTCACTCGGTCATGCAGGCATAACAGTTTCAAATACTTGTGTCCATATGTAAAAGCATGCATTAACTTTACACTAGAATGCATCTAAGTAATTAAGTAATTGGCAAGTAAGCACATAATGCATTCAGTCATTCAGCATAGTTTTAGTAAACAATTCACTTGTTCAGGTAAAATCAACATTTACTTTAAGTAAAAACGAGCATGTATTCTCCCCCAAAACAGTTATGAAAACAAGTAAAAGCAGGGGCTATGAAACTCACCTTGGCAATGTGCAATAGGAAGTCTAAAGGGAATTAAATCAATGGATGATAGTGCACGGCTCTCGGTCCGCAACCCCTAATATCTGCAATTTAGTCTTTATGTTTAAGACTCGATAAAGTTTAACTTACTTTATAGATTTTAAATGTTTTTGTTGTTGTTGTTGCTTGTGTGGCATCGATTATCTTAAAACAATTTACAAAGATTTGGATGGATCTCGGCTTATGAAGATATCATATGGAAGGAATCTCGAAGAAGGAATTACGACTTTGGTTTAATGATGACTAATGATAATAATTGGAAAAAGATATCAAGGGTGAACAAGACTTTGGTTTAATGATAACCGAGAGATGATGTACACAAGATTGTACATATATAATGTAAGACAAAGATGTGAGAGGGATATGTATATATATATATATATATTGAGTATATACACATATGTATTTACAAGAAATTAAGTCTTAACTTAATTTATATGAAATTTGTATTTTTAAACACAATGTGAGTTTTATCAAGTATATTTCAAAATGATAATTTTGTTTTGAAAAGTTGTAAATATGACTCGTCTTATATGATTTCAAAAATGTACTTCATTTGGAAGTCGTAAAATAGTAAACATGTTTATAGAAAATTCGGTATGAGCCGAGTGTATATTCTATTTATTCTAGCTGCTATTGAAATCATGATATGTTACAAAAGTATATTTGTCAAAAATCGGGCATGACCCGGATGTATATGTTACTTACCCGAGGTAGCTACATGTCAAAATTTTATAATCACAAAAGGTTTTTACCAAGTTCAATAAATCATTAAGCTAAAATTTATATTTCTTTTAGTTTGGTTTAGTGGTACGAAGATATTAAGTTTTAGAATTAAAATCTCTTTTCATTTGGTAATCAAAGTTCATATTAGTGATCAAACATGATTTTTCCAATTGTTTTAAAGTACATATTCCTCATTAGTTTGCCTAAGGCTAAAATTTTATAGTTTTCATATTATGAATTATCATATTCTAGATGTGCAACATTTAAATAATCATGCATATACATGGTACGAGTTATGTTTCTTGCGTAGTCAAGAAGGAAATGCGTTGTGGTATATACTTTGGACAAGTCGACAACGTATCGCGAGATACGTCGAGATACGACAATTTACCAGGGGCTACTAAAATTAAATTTTCATTTTTACATTGACATTTGGAAAATAAACATTCTGATTTCTTTAGTTCCAAAACAACACACCCTCTTGGCCTAAATCTGAGAATAAATGCATGTGATACTAGGACAATTTTGAAACCAATATTTTGACGTGAGGAGATGGTGAACTAAAGGCTCGATATCGAGCCCGAGAACGGAGTGAGTGTATATCGAGACTCAAAACAGAAAAAAACATAAACTAGACATCCCCTTGGTGGTGGATTTTGGACCGAATACCAATACACTCCCAACTTTGGGCTTGCCTAACCAATTATCAAATGCACCCTTAACATCAAGCGTACCCTATTTGGTTGGATTCTCAAACATATACATACTAAGTTTATAAGGAATGAGCTGAGAGGATAAACGGGTAGATAGTTCGACACACTCTCACTCGGGTTTACAAATTGATAGAGAAGCGATAAACCCTCTGTTGTAACAATCTGTTAACCCGCGACCAGTTTGTGGGTACAAACAAACACGCCTTCGTGTTCTTTGTTAAGGCCGAGACCAAGACAACCCTTCGTGGGTTCTATTACTCGACTGGAAAACAATTTGCCTCCCTAAGCGGGTTTCAATGAACCACACAACATCACTAATTATTTCCAAAATGATGAACCTTAACAGATTTATCACCACTCTTAAATGGGTTTGTTCAGTGTTGTAAAAATCGGCCTTGGCGGCCGATATGGCGGCGCCTAGGCGGTTGGCGGCGGTCCAACGCCACGATTTTTGGCATATCGGTCTAATTTGGCGTTTTGGTCAATATCGGTCAACATTGGTCAACAAATTTGTTTGACTTATAAAAATTGTGGTTACGGTTTCATTTTTTATTCTCGGCCTCCACTCCACTCCACCTTCAACTACACCTTAAAGAAGAAGATTACCAATCCAACAACTCCACCTCCTACGACTCTCTTCCGTGACTCCTAATCCGGCCACTCCTGATCAGGTAACTTTTCTAATTTAATTAATTTTTTTTTTCTGATTTCATTAATTTCAATCCTTATTATTTCTATAAGGATACTTAAATCCAACATGATCCTGATGTATCTGATGCGGTTCTTGAGTTTTTTGAAACAATTGTTTCTGGAGATTTAGAGATGCAAATGGAAGTGCTAAATGTTGAGTTGCCAAAGTACAAGAAAAAAATGGATAGATTTGGTAAGGAGCTTGCAATTTCGTCATGTCAAGTGAATAATGATAAATATGATCCTGGTAATGCAACATCACTGAAGTTATTTCTTTCTATTATCAGTTTATGAAATTTCATTGTTATTTATTTCTTTTAGTTTATGGACTTTCAAAATTGTAGCACATTGGTGGGGAGCTTTTGGTGGTGCAACTCCTAATTTGAAAAAGATTACAATGAGGATTCTTTCGTTAACTAGTAGTTCATCGGGGTGTGAAAGGAATTGGAGCACGTTTGAAGGGGTTCGTAGACTTCTACTTAAATTTTAATTATATATCATTATATTGTTTTTAACACTTTGTTGCTTTTAACTTTGTAGATACAATGGAGTGTCTAAATACTCATCATTTTGTCTTAATTAAAAGCGCAAAACATCAAAACATAAAATATCAAAATGATAAAATAAGTGTTTTATGTGTTTTAAATGCAAAAATATCAAAATCGGGTGAAAAACGTATCAAGTTTGCATAATTGGCAGTTTTAGTCCCCCAGGTTTCAAAAGTTTCAAATCAGTCCAGAATCAAAATGAAAATATCATTCAAGGTCCTTGAAATATTCTAATTGTCAAAAATGATCCTTGAATGAATCTTTGGCAAATGACGAAAAGGTCCCTAAACTTTGAAAAATGTCATATGTCTTGGGTATTTAAAAATGAAAACTATCAAATTATACCCTTTTATTTTACATGTTACAATTTAAGCCCTTGTGATAACTTTTGGGTTGACAGGTTTGGTCCCTCAAGTTTGCAGAATTTACATCTTTGGTCCTTAGTATTAACAACCAACGGACCCTTTCTTGTTATTAACCCACCTAATCAAAGAACCCCTAAATAACCTTGACCCCCATTTTGACACTTCCCATTATAAGCCTGGTCATATGGTCAAACCCATGAATACCGAGATCTCTTTGTTCATCCCTCACCCCTCCACTGTTATACCAAAGCAGGTGGTTTCTTCCACTTATAACCCCAGTCGTCTAAAACACTCATTGCCATCCTTTCCACCTCACATCTCGCCCAACCAATAAATGCTTCCTCACCATAAAACTTCTCTTGTTACACTCACAAACCTGATTTTTGCACCAAATATCCACAACTTAGCTACTAAACCTTTCTTTCTTGTCTCCTCCACCAATACAACCATCCAAAGTGCATTAATTGCAAAATTTCGGTACAAGTTATATAAACTACTTTTGGCAAATTTCATTTAAGTTGGTTGAGATCTGTTTGACTGCATCAATTGCCAAGATTGTTGATGGGAAAGATTCAGAGACATGTGGGGAGTATCTCAATGCTATAAAGAAAGAGAGAAGAGAGGAGTGAGATATCTAGAATACTTTAGTTTTAGCTTATGTCGTTTTAATTAAATTTCAAATTCGGTGTATCTTTAAGCTTTCAAGTTACGTAATTCAAGTTTTTAGTGTATTATTAAACTTTCAAGTTTCAATTTCAGGTTAAAATTCAAGTTTTAGTTTATGCAATTTTTACCTTAAAAATCTCAAGTTAGCTTAATGTTGTTTATAGTTTGTTTTATGGACTGAGTAAGATCATATAAGCTCCTAGAAAGCTTATTTAAGCTTTTGAAACCCTTAAATCAGTTTAGAAGAAAAAAGATAAAAATACCAAAAATACAAATAAATTAGTGAAATCAAAATCAATGGAAGGTTATCAAGAAGTTGGGCAGGGTTAATAAAGGATTGCCCTTGGGTTTAGTGCTTATTGGGAAGCTTTAGGTTATGTTTGTGTGCCTCAGTTCTGATCTTGTGCTTGAATCCAATTTGTAAGCCTTTTGATCGATTTTGCATTTCACTGTTTAAGTGATCATTAGCTTAAAGCTTTTTATGTTCATGTTTCCTAGTTGTAGTTAAGTAAAATTAAGTGTTAAAGCCAGTCACTTGTTTTTTTTTTAATTTGTAGTTAATAAAATTTTTATTTTAACAGTCAAGATAGCATAATTACCATACTTGAGTTTTATGTTGTTAGTACTGTTGTTTAATGCTTATTTAGCCTTAATATATAATAATATAAGGTCTGTAATCCATAGCATGGTCTAAATCAGTGTTGAGCTTTGAAAAATCTCAAAACAGTCTCAATAAGTAGTGTTTGGTTTAACTTGTTTAACTGTGTTGGTGGTTGTTCAAGACAGTGTTCTTGGGTATTATCTGTCTAACTTGGTCTAAATAACTCAAAGAAACAAAGAAAACCAGTGCTTATTTGTGAAAAAATCAAAATACCTTTTGATCACATCTTGTGTATTAACTGTTTGATATCCATGTTCTATAATCATGGTTTTGTGTTCATAAGTTGTCATTGTTGATCAAATCAGTCTTAATCCATCTTAATACATCATAATCAATAAGTAGAATAGATTCAAAGTTCATCATAGTCAACTTAGCTCATTTTTTATAAAATTCAAATTTCCTAATTGCAGGTTTTGAATAAACTTTAGAATTTTAGTGTGTATTTAATATTAAGATTTAGCTAATCATCTTTTGGAATATTAAAATTTTGTTGCTTATCTAAATTAGAAAAATATTAATTTGTCTCTACTTAGCTTACAAACGCTTATTTTAATCTTGTTTTAAGTCCTTTTTCAAAATCATGCCCTGCGAGTTGCATGCTTTCAGCTCTCAGAGAGCTTATTATTGAGCCCAACTTATGTACCTTAGCTTTTTGAGAAGCTTACCTAGTCTCAAGGTTACAAGTTAATTTTGTTCTTTGTAGCTTAATTAATAAGCTGCTAAGTGCTTTTTATCTTGTCCATTTCCTGTACACCAGTTAGTCGGTGTTCATAAGTTTTCAAAAGCTTCTCCAAAGCTTATTAGTGAAAGCCAAACTTTGTAATTTAGTTTTTTGGATAGCTTAGTTGATAATCTTGTTAAGTCCAGTCTTTATTTTCAATTCCAAGCTCATCTAGTGCTTAAATTAAGCTAGAAGGTGCCTAGAAAACCATTAAGTATCCTGTTTACCAGTTTAAGCTTGTGCTTATTTTGGCTTATTCATTGCTTATTCTTAAGTCAATTTGCTTTTTCAGTTGTCAAACTAGCTTATTATCAGTATTTAGCTTATTTCCATTTTACATTGTGCTTATTGAGTAGCTTATAAGCCATTTGGCTTAATCCTTGTGCTTATTAGGTCTTATTGCTAAGCTTAGAAATCATAAGCCAAATCAGAGCTTATTAGTGTTTTTCATAAAAAGTTGTAGTTTTAACATTTGCTTATTTCCTTGTTCTTAATAAAGTTTCAAAAAGAAAAAAATCAAAAAATAAAAAGTTTGCAAAGCCATTCTGGGATTCGAACAGCCACCCAGCTCCACACCACACACCATACCAACTGCCCTTGGGTCTTTGGTGGTATATCTTTGCAAAGTTTAATATATAACCCTTCTTGTCAATATAAGCTTATACGTATTATTTAGCTTATTTCCAGCTTATTCAAATAAGCTCTTACAACCTTTGTATTTTTCTTAGCTTTGTATTAGTATAAAGTATTTTACAAAAAAGTTTCAGATTTTTATGAATAGTTTTAGTATTTTTAATCATTTAATTAGTCTAAAATAGTATTTAATTCATAATAAAAAATATAAAAGTCAAAAAATATAATTCTTTTTTCTAAAATTTTCTTTTGTCATATAGTACGTAAGAAAATTGTTTTCACACTTGTAGGACTTTTATTTCAAAAATTTTACGTTTTTACTTGCGCAATCGCGTAATTTTTATATATACATATGCACGTTTTCATTCTAGGTCACGTTTTTAGGTAATTTAGGTTTACGTTTTAATTAAAATAGTTTATTTAAGTTATTTTGTTTTATAAATCAAGAAAAACATCATATTAAAAATAGTGATAGCGTTTATTTAATATA
This sequence comes from Chrysanthemum makinoi, assembly GCA_910596185.1. Classification (NCBI taxonomy): domain Eukaryota; kingdom Viridiplantae; phylum Streptophyta; class Magnoliopsida; order Asterales; family Asteraceae; genus Chrysanthemum; species Chrysanthemum makinoi. Next base: position 108,790,952 of record OU343221.1, read on the forward strand.
ATTTAGCTTTTTAATTTTCTTTAAATTGCATTTAAGCCCTCTAATTTACAAACTTTCTCTTTAGGTGTAATTATCATTCACAATCCTTACCGATCACTATCCTTAGTGATTATTCGACATCTGAAAGTGTTAAACACCATTAATCCTCCGTGGGACTTAACGACTTGTGGAAACACTATACTCTCCAGATCATAATTGTATTGTTTTAGAAATTTGAAGTTTATTACGGTTGACCATTCACAAGTGGTTAGCTTGTGTGATAAAACTTGACGGTTCGAGACCAATCAAATTTTGGCCCTTGACTTGGTCGTAAGCGTGTTTCATTCTCAGACCCGTACTTGCACATATACCACCGTTTGTAAACAGTTTTTTTGTAAAGTTATCAAGAAATCAAAAAGTTCATTAACACTTTTCCTAAAGTGTTAACAACACCAAACAATATATAAAACAACAAAACAATCGTAACGTTTTCTAGCTTGTGTTTCTTTTTAGGTGATTCTTAAAGATCTGATTTGGTTAAGAGGCGATATCAAAATATTTTCCAAAAATTTTTAAACCCTTAGCACATATCCATACCTACGTCTTTTAAAGTGGTACTTAAATACATAAAAATCAACCACCGCAAATCAAGGCAGTACACCTACCAACTGGGGGTGTGACCATAATAAGTTCCCAAACCAAAGATTTAAAACTTGCCTTTGTGTCCTTGTGATTTGGTGTACCTTTTCAAAGAAGCCATTTCATTTGTGATTATTGGTTAAGTTCACTTGTCGTTTTGCCTCGCATTTGTTTTGAAATTTTTTATATACTTAGTGCATGCGCTCGTTCTTCCAGACTCTACAAGTCCACTTTCTGAGCTTGCAAATATTCCTCGTAGCGTAGGGGCGTTCTGCTCCTTAGTGTGAGGAGCGTCTAACACCACCACCCCTGCGTAATGGAAGACAAGCCGATGAATGAGCTTCTCCAAGCCCTCGAGGGTTCGGAGATGCCATTATTGTCCGACATCGTGGGCGATACCTTTGAGCTCAAAACCGGGTTACTTAATCTGGTAACCCAAAGCCAATTTTATGGTTTTGAGAGGGATGATCCTCATGCACATATTCGATGGTTTAACAAGATTGCATCTACCATCAAATACAAGAATGTCCCACATGACGCAATTAAGCTTCTTACTTCCCATTTTCTAGAGGGACAAGCCGGAATTGGCTTGAGAAACAACCCCCTCGTTCCATTGAGACATGGGAGGATCTAGTTACCAAGTTTGTTAACGAATTCTATCCTCCATCCCGAACTACAAGTCTTAAGAACGAGATAATGAAATTTTCTCAAAGATTTTATGAATCATTCGATGGGAGCATGGGATCGTTACAAAGATTGCCATAAAGTGTCCGCATCATGGTTTTACCGAGTTAATGCAAATGGATACTTTCTACAATGTTTTAAACCAGACTAACCAAGACTCTTTAAATGCCTCGCGGAGGTAATTTCTGAGCAAGACCACAAGAAGCCTTGCAAATCATTTAAAACAAGTCCAGTCCGCCCTTCCGAACAAAGACATATCGACTTCGGTGTCGGGACCTTCTACTTCATCTCGCGTGAGTACATCTAGCACCGATGCTAAGATTGACAAACTCACGGATATTGTTCAGCTTTGGTTTTGCTAACCAAAGAGTCACTTTCGCACAGACACCATCACATGGTGAAGTGAAGAAAGTCGAAGTCTGTGTTACTTGTGGTGGCCCTCATGCATACTACAATTGTCTTGCCACTTGGTAGTCCGTTTGAAGCCAATGCTATAGCTGGTACTTCAAATCAAGGAGGTAATCAATACCGTCCTCAAAATGAACCAAACTACCGTGCTAACACTTATCGGGGACCACCCGGTTTTAGCCAGAATCCTAACAAAAGCAGGGTCGTGAACCAACCTAGAATGAAGAGGTTATCAAAACCAAGGTAATTTCTATTCCGGACCAAATCAAGGTTTCCAACATCAAGAAAACCTTAATCAAAACAATTTCAATCGAGGGAATCAATTTCATGGGAATGTGAATCCTAATCAAGGAAATTTTCAAAATCAAGGCCCTAATCCAAACATTAGAGGCCCGAATTTTCCTAATCAAACTCAAGCCATTGTTCCAACTGGACCATCATCTGATGAGTTATTGAAACAATTCATGAAATCCCTAGATGAAATGAACAGGGTTGTTGGTCAGGTCGGATCGATCTAAAGAAGTCTTTAAATGATCAACCCTCGGGCTCGGGAAAACTTCCGAGCAACACGATCGCTAACCCGAGGCGTGCAAAGGCGATCACAACCCGAAGTGGTGTTTCATACAATGGACCCGCTATTCCTACTACCTCTTCTTCTCTTCTCTCCCGAAGGTAGTGGAAAGTGAACCTGAGGCGACAAAGGACAAGGAACTTCCTACCAATAACGAACCAACGATGTCCATCCTCAAGTTATCCGAAACCCAAATCCAATCGGAGTTGTTTTTGAACCTCGGTAGCTCTGTTGAAAACCTCAAATCAAATCTTCTATTCCTTACCATCACGTTTGAATGAGCAAAAGCTCAGCGAAAAGCAGTCATCAAATGGACAAATTTTTCAAATTTTCCAAGAACTACATTTTGACATAAGCTTTGCGGATGCTATCATGCGATGCCAATTTGCATCAACTCTCAAACATATGTTAAGCAATAAGGAAAAACTGTTTGAAATGGCAAAAACTCCTAAACGAGGCGCTGCGGTTATCTTGAAGAAGCTTCCCGAAAAGCTTGGAGATCCTGGAAAATTTCTCTTACCTTGTGTACCGGGGAATGGTTGAATGCTTTGCCTTAGATCTTGGTGCAAGCATTAACGATGCCTCATTCATATGGAAGAAACTTTCTCTTTCGGACCTTATTCCTACATGCATGACTCTCGAGCTTGTAGATCGTACAATATCCCGTCCACTTGGCATTGCCGAGGGCGTATTTGTGAAAGTAGGAAAGTTCCATTTTCTAGTGACTTTGTAGTTGTTGATTTCGATCTTCGATCGGGGTTCCTCTCATTGTTGGGCGAGATTCCGAGAGCGGGCGTGCTCTCATTGATGTATTTGAGCGAGAAATCACATTACGTGTTGGTAATGAAGCTGTCACCTTTAACCTTGATCAAACTTAGAGGTACTCCGCAAACTATGATTACGAGTCGGTTAACCGAATAGATATCATTGATGTTGCTTATGAAGAGTACTCTCAAGAAGTTCTTGGTTATGATCATAATTCTTCCAGTGATAATCTCACTCATTCATCTCAACCCATCATTGCCAATTCTACTCCTTCTCTCCTCCGTTTGAGGAAAGTGACTTCATCTTGGAAGAGATTGAAGCATACTTGTCTAGTGATTATGTTCCATGGGAAATTGATCACGCTCCCATCGACATCGAGGGGACATACTTCTCATTGAGAAGTTGCTTAATGATGATCCATCATCACTCCCTCCTGTCGAGCTTCATAACAAGGAAGTCAAGTCAGTTGAAAGCGGAAGAATTTCACAAGTCAAACTTAAGGACTTACCACCTCATCTCGAGTATGCATTTCTTGAGGGTGATGATAAATTACCCGTCATTATTGCTCTAGATTTGAGTAAAGATGAAAACTGCTCATAAAGGTCTTGAAGTCACACAAGCAAGCAATTGCTTGGAAACTCTGCGACATTAAGGGTATCAACCCCGAGTTTTGTACTCACAAAATCTTGATGGAGGATGACTTCAAACCGCGTTCAACATCTCGATAAGGGTGAATCCTAAGATTCATGAGGTTATCAAACAAGAGGTTCTCAAACTTCTTGATGCCGGATTAATTTACCCGATCTCAGATAGTCCTTGGGTTAGCCCAATTCATTGTGTTCCGTAAAAGGGTGGCATAACTGTTGTCACAAATGAAGATAACGAGTTAATTCCAACTTCGGTGGTTACGGATGGCGTGTTTGCATTGACTATCGTAAGTTGAATGGCCACCCGAAAAGACATTTTCCTCTACCCTTCATGGACCAAATGCTTGAGAGATTAGCGAGGAGCGAGTACTATTGTTTCCTTGATGGTTTCGGGTTATTTTCAGATCCCCATTGATCGGGATCAAGAGAGACATTCACACCGCCCATACGGAAATTTTGCCTATAGACGTATGCCTTTTGGCTTATGTAATGCTCTGACGCGTTCCAACGATGTATGATGGCCATATTCCACGACATGATCGGGGAAACAATGGAGGTGTTTATGGATGATTTCTTGGTCATTGGGGACTCATTTCACATGTCTCCATTTAGAAAAAATGCTCAACGGTGTGAAGACACCAATCTTTGTGTAAATTGGGAGAAGAGCCACTTTATGGTCAAAGAAGGCATAGTCCTTGGCCATAAGATTTCTAAAAACGGGATTGAGGTCGATAGAGCAAAAGTCGATGTTATTGCTAAATTACCTCATCCTACTCTGCGTCAAAGGTAGGGTTTTTTAGGTCATGCCGGTTTTATCATGATTCATACAAGATTTTTCTAAAATTGTCCGGCCTATGACCCATCTTCTTGAAAAAGATGCTCCTTTTATCTTCTCACCCGAGTGCATCGAAGCTTTTGAAACATTAAAGAAAAACTTCTTGAAGCACCCATTCTCGTTGCTCCGGTAGGATTACTTTTGAGCTCATGTGCGATGCAAGTGATTTTGCTTCTCGGTCGGGTCCTAGGGCAACGTAGAAAAATTTACTAGCCGTGGTGTATGCGTTTGAGAAGTTTCGGCCGTACTTAATCTTGACCAAATGCGTGGTGTACACGGATCACTCGGCTCTCAAATATCTCTTTGCAAAACAAGATGCAAAGCCGAGATTGCTTCGTTGGGTTCTCCTCCCGCAAGAATTTGATATCATTATACATGATGAAAAAAGGAAAGAACACGGTACCGATCATCTGTCCGTCTAGAAAACCCTCACCAAGATGTTTTGAGAAAAAGGAAATAAATGAAACATTTCCTCTCGAGACACTCAATGCGGTTTCTTTCCGTGGAAACTCTACCACCCCATGGTTTCTTGACCGCCAAATTACCATGCGGGTAACTTCATAGTGAAAGGGATGTCGACCCAACAGAAGAACAAATTCTTCAAGGGTGTTAAACATTACTTACGGGGCGACCCTACTTATTCAAATTCAATGCGGATCAAGTCATCCGGCGGTGTGTTTATGGACAAAAGCTATGGACATTCTCAAAGCTTGCCATCTTTGGACCCACCGGGGGACATCATAGTCCAAACTACAGCCAAAAGGTGTTTGATTTGGGTTTTATTGGCCTACTATTTACAAGGATGCCCACGAATTTGTCAAAGCACGTGGCTTGTCGCGTCATGGAAATATCTCACAAAGAAATGAAATGCCGCAAAGCGCCATTCAAGTGTGTGAGATATTTGACATCTGGGGCATTGACTTTATGGGGTCATTTCCATCATCAAGAGGAAACAAATACATACTTGTGGTTGTTGACTATTTGTCAAAATGGGTTGAAGCGAAAGCTTTACCTACTAATGATGCCCGAGTTGTTGTGAAATTTTTAAAATCTCTTTTTGCTAGGTTTGGAACTCCGAGCTATAATGGTGATCATGGTACGCATTTTGCGCAATGACCAATTTGAAAGAGTCATGCAAAAGTGGTGTAACTCACGTCTCTCTCTGCATACCACCCCCGAACAAGTGGGCAAGTTGGAAACCAGGGATTAAAAGAATTCTTGAAAGGACGGTGGGCGAAAAATCGTGCATCACAGTGCGGATAAACTAGATGACGCACTCTGGGCCTTCCGTACGGCTTATAAAACACCAATCGGGTGTACTCCATACAAGCTAGTGTACGGAAAGGCATGTCATCTTCCGATTGAGCTTGAGCACAAAGCATATTGGGCCTTAAAACATGCAAACTTCGATATTGAGACAGTTTGATCACAGAAAAGTTCAAATGAATGAATTAAATGAACTCCGTGATCAAGCATACGAGAACTCTTTGATCTACAAACAAAAGACAAAGAAGATTCATGACTCAAAAATCAAGAACCGTGTTTTCAAGCGTCGGTGATCGAGTCCTTCTTTTCAATTCAAGATTGAAGATTTTCTCGGGAAAGCTCAAGTCCCATTGGTGCGGTCCATTTACTATTGCTAAGGTTTATCCTTATGGTACCATTGAGTTATCTCAATCCGATGGTCCAAATTTTAAAGTGAATGGTCATCGATTAAAACACTATTTTAGAGAGGACATTCCACCGTGATTGTCCGGATCTACAAACTTTCCCCATGAACCAATGAATCCGGGGATCGAGTCAAGCTAGTGACTCGGGAATCAAAAACAGTAGCACACCATATGGGTTTTCACCCATTTTCGACTTCTTTCTACTTTCTACCACCCTAGTGTGGGGAGTTGCCCCATTGTTGTATATAAGTACTCTCTAAAATATATATATATATATATATATATATATATATATATATATATATATATATATATATATATATATATATATATATATATATATCAAAAATAAAATAATGGCCGTAGTATTTCCCTTTTATGTTCTATGTTTCGCATAACACGGCCTCTTCTTGAATATTGAGGGCAATATTCATTTCTAATGTGGGGGAATTCTCATAAATTTATCATTTAATACCACCCAATTCCCCATTTTGGCAAAATTTTTTTTTGGAGTAAGTGTTTTCTTTTCGACAAATGGTAATCATCGCCATGTCTAACACACATAAGGATTGGCTAATCAGAACAAACGGCTCTTGGTAAAGATATCTCAAATCCGTTTATGGCTTGCAATTTGCCCAAAATTGTATGGTATTCGACTCACCATATCTTTAATTAGTGAAAAGTTGGCTAGCCCGCAAGTTTATGGCTTGTGGTAAAGGCAGTTGGAAAACCATAATTGGTAATCGACTCACCAAAGATAATATTGATAATTTATCTAAGATTTGTCTAGTCCAGAAGCAAGCGGTTCTGGTAAAACAAATCAAATCGTTGAACTACATGATTTGCTCAAAATCATTTGGTCATCATTGTACCAAAGTTCTTACTTGAACTAAAACAATTGGCTACTCCAGGAGTAATGGCTTTTGGTAAAGAGATGAAATCCATTAATTTTTCTCAAAACATTTCTAGGGACTAGCAATATCTTAGTGTGGGGATTGATGAGTGTCTAAATACTCATCATTTTGCACATAAATTATGCAAAACATCGAAAACACTTTCAATGCATCAAAATGATAAAAATATCACAAATAAGTGTTTTATGTGTTTTAAATGCAAAAATATCAAAATCTGGTGAAAAGCGTATAAAGTTTGCATAATTGGCGGTTTAGTCCCCCAGTTTCAAAAGTTGTCAAATCTAGTCCCTGGAATCAAAATAAAGAAAAATATCATTCAAGGTCCCTGAAATATTCTAAATTGTCAAAAATGGTCCTTGAATTAATCTTTGGGCAAATGATGAAAAGGTCCCTAAACTTTGAAAAATGTCATAAATAGTCCTTGGTATTTAAAAATGGAAAACTATCAAATTATAACCTTGTACTATTTACATGTTACAATTTAAGCCCTTGTGATAACTTTGGATTGTTGACAGGTTTGGTCCCTCAAGTTTGCAGAATTTACATCTTTGGTCCTTGTATTAATAACAAACCAAACGGACCCTTTCTTTGTTATTTGACCAAATCAAAAAGAACCCCCTTAAATAACCTTGACCCCCATTTGACCCCTTCCCTTATTATAAGCCTCGGTCAAATATGGTCAAACCGCAAATACCGGGTCTACGTTCATCTTCCTCACCCCTCCCTGTTAGCAACCAAAACGGTGGTTTTCTTCCACCTTATAACCCCCTTGTCTAAAACACTCATTGCCATCCTTTCCACCTCTCTCACCCACAACCAATAAATGCTTCCTCACCATAAAACTTCTCTTGTTACACTCATGAACGATTTTTGCAAAATATCCACAACTTAGCTACTAAACCTTTCTTTCTTGTCTCCTCCACCAATACAACCATCCAAATTGCATTAATTGCAAAATTTGGTCGAAGTTATATAAACTACTTTTGGCCAAATTTCATTTAAGTGGTTGAGATCTGTTTATTGCATCAATTGCCAAGATTGTTGATGGGAAGATTCAGACATGTGGGGAGTATCTCAATGCTATAAAGAAAGAGGAGAAGCAGAGGAGTGAGATATCTAGAATACTTTAGTTTTAGCTTATGTCGTTTTAATTAAATTTCAAATTCCAGTGTATCTTTAAGCTTTCAAGTTACAATTCAAATTTTTAGTGTATTATTAAACTTTTTCAAGTTTCAATTTGATTAAAATTCAAGTTTTCATTTATGCAATTTTACCTTAAAATCTCAAGTTAGCTTAATGTTGTTTATAGTTGTTTTTATGGTGAGTAAGATCATATAAGCTCCTAAGCTTATTTAAGCTTTTAGAAACCCTAAAATCAGGTTTAGAAGAAAAAAGATAAAAATACCAAAAATACAAATAAATTAGTGAAAAATCAAAAATCAATGGAAGGTTATCAAGAAGTTGGAGCAGGGTTAATAAAGGATTGCCCTTGGGTTTAGTGCTTATTGGGAAGCTTTAGGTTGTGTTTGTGTGCCTCAGTTCTCAGTCTTGTGCTTGAATCCAATTTGTAAGCCTTTTGATCTATTTTGCATTTCCTTTGTTTAAGTGATCATTAGCTTAAAGCTTTTTATGTTCATGTTTCCTAGTTGTAGTTAAGTAAAATTAAGTGTTAAAACCCGTCACTTGTTTTTTAATTTGTAGTTAATAAAATTTTATTTTAACGGTCAGATAGCATAATTACCATACTTGAGTTTTATGTTGTTAGTACTGTTGTTTAATGCTTAGTTAGCCTTAATATATAAATAATATAAGGTCGTAATCCATAGCATGGTCTAAATCGGTGTTGAGCTTTGAAAATCTCAAAACAGTCTCAATAAGTAGTGTTTGGTTTAACTTGTTTAAGCGTGTTGGTGGTTGTTCAAGGCAGGTGTTCTTGGGTATTATCGTCTAACTTGGTCTAAATAACTCAAAGACAAAAGAAACCAGGTGCTTATTTGTGGAAAAGTCAAAATACCTTTTGATCACATCTTGTGTATTAACTGTTTGATATCCATGTTCTATAATCATGGTTTTGTGTTCATAAGTTGTCATTGTTGATCAAATCAGTCTTAATCCATCTTAATACATCATAATCAATAAGTAGAATAGATTCAAAGTTCATCATAGTCAACTTAGCTCATTTTTATAAAAAGTCAAATTTTTCCTAATTGCGGTTTTTGAATAAACTTTAGAATTTTAGTGTGTATTTAATATTAAGATTTAGCTAATCATCTTTTGGAATATTAAAATTTTGTTGCTTATCTAAATTAGAAAAATATTAATTTGTCTCTACTTAGCTTACAAACTGCTTATTTTTAATCTTGTTTTAAGTCTTTTTTCAAAATCATGCCACGTGCCGCGAGTTGCATGCTTTTCCACAATCCGGAGAGGCTTATTATTGCTAGCTTGTACCTTAGCTTTTTTGAAGCTTACCTAGTTCTCAAGGTTACAAGCTAATTTTGTACTTGGCTTAATTAATAAGCTGCTAAGTGCTTTTATCTTGTCCATTTCCTGTACACCGGTTAGTCGGTGTTCATAAGTTTTTCAAAAGCTTCTCCCAAGCTTATTAGTGAAAGCCAAACTTTGTAATTTAGTTTTTTGGATAGCTTAGTTGATAATCTTGTTAAGTCCAGTCTTTATTTTCAATTCCAAGCTCATCTAAGTGCTTAAAATTAAGCTAGAAGGTGCCTAGAAAACCATTAAGTATCTTTGTTTACCGGTTTAAGCTTGTGCTTATTTTGGCTTATTCGGTTATTTCTAAGTCAATTTGCTTTTTAGGTTGTCAAACTAGCTTATTGTCAGTATTTAGCTTATTTCCATTTTACATTGTGCTTATTGAGTAGCTTATAAGCCATTTGGCTTAATCCTTGTGCTTATTCAGTCTTATTGCTAACTGTTAAGAAATCATAAGCCAAATCAGAGCTTATTAGTGTTTTTCATAAAAAGTTGTAGTTTTAACATTTGCTTATTTCCTTGTTCTTAATAAAGTTTCAAAAAGAAAAAAATCAAAAAATAAAAGTTTGCAAAAAGCCATTCTTTGATTCGAACACGGCCACCCAACTCACCACACACACCATACCCATGCCCTTGGGTCTTTGACTGGTATATCTTTGCAAAGTTTAGTATATAACCCTTCTTGTCAATATAAGCTTATACGTATTATTTAGCTTATTTCTAGCTTATTAAAATAAGCTCTTACAACTTTTGTATTTTTCTTAGCTTTGTATTAGTATAAAGTATTTAAAAAGTTTGATTTTTGAATAGTTTTAGTATTTTTAATCATTTAATTAGTTTAAAATAGTATTTAATTCATAATAATAAATATAAAAGTCTAAAAAATATAATTCTTTTTTCTAAAATTTTCTTTTGTCATATAGTACGTAAGAAAATTGTTTTTTACACTCGTAGGACTTTTATTTCAAAAATTTTACGTTTTACTTGCGCGCTAATTTTTTATACATACTTACGTTTTCTTTCTAGGTCACGTTTTTAGGTAATTTAGGTTTACGTTTTAATTAAAATAGTTTATTTAAGTTATTTTGTTTTATAAATCAAGAAAAACATCATTTTAAAAATAGTGATAGCGTTTATTTAATATAATTTAGCTTTTTAATTTTCTTTAATTTGCATTTAAGCCCTGTAATTTACAAACTTTCTCTTTAGGTGTAATTATCATTCACAATCCTTACCGATCACTATCCTTAGTGATTATTCGACATCTGAAAGTGTTGAACACCATTAATCCTTAGTTGGGACTTAGACGACTTGGAAACACTATACTCTCCAGGATCATAATTGTATTGTTTACATTTGTTTGAAGTTTATTACGGTTGACCATTCACAAGTGGTTAGCTTGTGTGATAAAACTTGACGGTTCAGCCCCAATCAATACATACAAAGAAAAGAAATAGATTGGATGCAATTAAATTGAACAATCTTGTTTATGTTCAATTCAACCGCGGATCTGGATGAAAAAGCCAGGAGAAAAGGAATAATTTGAAATGCTATTATCAAACGATAGTAACATGGCTCAAGAATGGGTTGTTGATTGTGATGGAGATGGAGATGGAAGTGGATAAAATTGAGGGTTCAACCCGATTCGGCTTGGGAAAGCGGTCGGTGAAGCTATGGAAGCCGATGAATTTCTACAACCGACAAATTTCTAGAACCCCAACTAAAACAACTCCAAGTGAACTTTTTACGATGATTCGAGTCAGGAAGTGAAGGAAGTATATGAAGAAGGTGACTACGAGTCGGATGGAGTTAACATCATAGAAGATTTAAAATGAAGCATGTTAAACTCTTTATGGTGTTTGTCCGGTGTGTCATTTTTGATGTTATCATTTGAGTGTTTGGCCGTTTGTCGAGATTCACTATAGTTTTCACTTTTAATATGAACTCGATATTTTTCAGTTGTTTTGGTGTTTGTCAGTTATGATTATGGTGTGTCGAGGTTTGTATGGTGTTTGTCCAAGTTTGTATGGTGTTTGTCCAAGTTACGCAATACAGGTTACTGCGATTATATAATTTGCGAAATTGGAGAATTTCTTGAATGGAGTACGAACTACAGGTTATGCAAATATATGTTATAAATATAATTTATGTGTTATAATTTAGGTTGCCTTACATAGTTTCCTTTATAATTTATGCTCCATGAGAAATCGATATATCATTTCAGAGACATGGCCTTAAACGAAGGTCAACAACAACAACATATATATATTTTTTAACATATTAACCTATACAACCCAAGATTCAATTACAAAAACCTCAAATGATTTGATTATTACGAATTTAGATTAAAAGAAATAAATCTTGACTCCAATACTAATAATCAAAAGGATAACAAAATATATTCCTTACAATGAACCCAAGAGGGGAAATGAGTTGAACACGAAAACTTCAATTGGAAGAGACTCGAACAAAATTGATACAATTAAGCTTTTGCACAACCTTCCTTATGCATCCAGCGAAACCCCTTATCAATTTGAAAAACCCTTGATTCAAAAACCACTAATTATCAAGAACCCTAATTTTTGAATTTATTTAGGAATGTGTGGAGACTCAACTGAAAGCCAACTTTTCTTATAGATGTACAAAGGGATGGTCTTGAATCCACTTTCTCTTCTTGATTGCAGCGTGACACTTTATTTGGCTTCCATCTCCATTCATAGCCGTGCTAGTGTCTCATCGTGATAGTCTAGGGTAGATTAGGTGGCTGAGAATTGGTGGTGATGGATCATGGTTGACTGAAGAGGAAGGGGAGCAAACCTCTTTTTGGTTCTTGGTTTTTGGAAGAGGCGCAAAAGAGAAAATGAAGAAGAAAGAAAAATAAAAGGGGTGGGTCGTTGGAGGGGTAGAGATAGGAAAAATATTGTTTTCTTTTATTAGTATATACTGTATAGATTGCACCTCGTGTTTTGTCGAATCCTCGAGTAAACGTACCTTCACGATACCCGAAAAATATAGAAATTGTATTTTCGGAAACGATTTTCTTAATGTAATAATATGACATTATTATTTCATTGAAATTTGATTATAATTGTTTGCTTGGTTATTTAATTGATTAATGGGTATCGTGCCTTTGTCGTGACTTTCTAAAGAAGCGAGATAACCTCTGGTTTTAAATTTAATTATTGACAAGCTGTGGAAATAACCGATTTGAATTTTTATGGCGTGATAACTATCATTATAATAATCCGAAATTTTCACGGGTTGTTATACAATACCTCTAATATACCTAAATCAATTATGAGGTTGCTCATCCTTGTGCAGGGTTTGCAATACCTCTTATACGCATGTGTCGGATATCGATAAAGTTACTAGAAACATAAAAGGTTTGTATTGTGTGAAACCTTGAAGCGGGGCTCCACATATCATTGATAACTAAAGACATTACATGGAAAAGAATAATAAGAAAAAACTAAAGACATAAATTAAAATATCATCCCGTTGTCCAATACGCGTGCGAGCAACTACAAAAGGTGGGGAATGCAGATACTTAAGTTACACGGAACATTTTTTAGGTTCTTGGATGTTCCATGTCGACGGAGGATTTCTATGTTTGATCCTCTTAGTTTGTATGCTCCATCCCCTAGGGCTTCCATTACCAAATCGGTCCTTCCCATTTGGGACCCTAGTTTACCGTATCTTCCACCTGACTTGCCTCATTTTAGGGTAGACAAAGTATCGGGGCCTAAATGCCGTGCCATGAACTTTTGGCATTGTAGTATTTCTCCATCCTTACTGCCTTGGGCGTTGCCTCCTCAATTGCCGCGCGCTCTTCCTTTTTTCTTTCAAGAGGTCAGGTTCGGCGCATGTCCTTGTTGTTGGATACCTTATTTAGGTTGTGCACTGGATACTGGCATACCAATTTCTACCGAATGACGCCTCTCTCGCATTACGTGAGGGAAATGGAGTTTCCCATTGGTTTTGATCATCGTTCGTGTGCCCATAACACGTCGGACACCTCTTTATCCATTCTTTGCTTCCTCTATCAAGTCTTGCATTTATTCCTTCTCTAGGCTTGTTTTCCCTTTCCACCAAACCATTAGCTGCGGATGCTTGCCGACAGCGTTGCTTGATGTTAAGTTTTCACACCGGTCCTTGAGCGGATTGCTCCTTGAGCGCTTTCCATTGTGCGATCTACGGGAACCCTAAACCTACACACTATGTTATCCCAAACAAACTTCTTAACTTGTTTGGCGTGATGTTCGGAGGTTTGGCCTCGATCCCTTGGTGGTAGTAGTCAATTTCTACTATCACGTATTTACTTTGCACAGGGCTTACGGGAATGGACCCAGAGATGTGGGGCCCAATTTATAGAAAGGGCAGGAGAAGTGATCGGTCAAGTTACATTTGTGGATTCTTTAGCACGGACGGTGAACGGCAATTTTAGCATTTTGGATGAGTTCTCTAGCGTCCTTGTGCATTGTTGTAATAGTACCGGACACGATGCCGCCAGCCACGACAGCTCTTTTGTCCACGTCTTGTGCAGCACACTAAATTTGGTTTAGCGAAAGCATGCGTGTTATGGGGAATGTTACGAATCGGAGATCCTAACCACAAGTAATAAAACGGAATACATACTCGTTTGATTTGAAAAATTGTTTTAAATATTATCTTACAACATTGTTTTGGATAAAATGGACACATCCCATAAGCTCGGTGGTCCCAATTTAAAACATCATTATGTGTAAAAACACTTCTTTAGATATTTCTACGACCATTTACCACCTCTTGCCTTGCATCCATGATCACAAATTTTTGAAGAAATATGCTAAAGGTTAGCTAAAAAGCTGATGAGTTTATAGGTTTAAATTAAACATTAAGCTTGGACCATAATCAAAGTCATATAATCATTACAAGAATATAATGATATATGGATGAAAGTCTATTACGTTAGCACTAAGTTCAAATGCAGCCGTACTACGACAATTTACGTATGCTAAATGATATCATACAATATATAGGCCCAATGCGAGTGTTTTGTCCCTCAACTCTCGATTCGACATGGTATCACGTTTAGCCTTGGCCTAAGCATGGCCAACGAGCGGAGAGTCACCACAATAGATCTATTTATAACATTCAACTTCCCGACCAAGGAACCCGGCGGTTCATGAAAGGGGGCATTTCTAGGGACATAAGGGCTTAGGCTAATCCACGTAATAGTAATCATGCAATAGTTTAGGTCCATAAAAGGTTTTGCATATTTTCTCACCCCAAAATGTATAAAACAATTTATCAAGTAAAGAGGGGGCTATGAAACTCACCTTAGCAAATGTGCAATCCAAATGTGGGATTCAGTGGGCGTTGTGGAAAACGACACGACCTAGATAAGAGGACAATGTTTTAGTTCATTGTTTTAAGTATCACTTACTTAAAATGGTTTAATTTGTATTGTTTTTGTATAATGGCATTAAAACCAACCTTTAGTTTAAAAAAATGATTAAAAGGTTTCACTAGTAAGTATATAAGTGTATATATACTTTTTCATGTTGACACTATAATAGTATTACAATCCAAAATTTGGTTTTGTAAAATAGTTTTGATATTCTACTAGTAAGTATATAAATGTATATATACTTATTTATGTTGACACATATTAGTATAGTCAAAATCAAATATTAGTTGATTTACTTTCTAATTGCATTTAGAAAATATTTAAGTTAAGTTTGGAGACTTTCAAATTTAATGAATGATAAAATGATTTAGTAGTCTCTATTTATTTATCAAAATTTGTTCTCCACATTTATCATTTTCGACTAAAAATTTTAGTGACATAACTTTGTCTACTTGCACATATTGATGTCAAGACGTTGACATAGACTTTTATTATGTGCATCGTGACTTGAGCACTTGTTTCTTATATTAAAACCTTTACACTTGTTTACTTGTATTAAGATTTGTATGCTTGATTACTTGTCGATACGTATGTGTATATATCTAAGTAGAAAATGTTGAATACTCGGAAATGAGTTTAGTCTTATATTTGATTTATTATTACGTTTCTAGTTTAACTTCTTGCATCTTCCAAGCGCCATATGAGCATTTTGCTTCGGGTGGGTTGTGGCTGATTTTGAAGGCACTAGATGCGGGCTTAGGCCGAAATGAAATTGTATAAAGGAAATGGGCTCGGCCCAATGATGGTGCATAAATGAATTTGTACAAGTTGTTAGTATTAACATAATTTCATTTGGCCTACGAGTTTGATATGCACAACACGGGTTGAGAGACATAACTAAACCATAGTATGTCCTAGGATGGTGTCGAGACTTCATTTGGAAAACAAGTATTCATGACCAGCGTAACCCATCATAACCATTTAAAAAAATAATCATACCAGCAAACGATAACCGATTAAGGGTTGCTCTTTACGACTC
The DNA here is from genome assembly GCA_910596185.1 of Chrysanthemum makinoi. Taxonomy (NCBI): domain Eukaryota; kingdom Viridiplantae; phylum Streptophyta; class Magnoliopsida; order Asterales; family Asteraceae; genus Chrysanthemum; species Chrysanthemum makinoi. The sequence goes on from OU343221.1 coordinate 108,806,985, forward strand.
ACAAAGGGATCAAAGACTCATGCAAGGTGACTAATTTCGAGACACAAGGTCTTTGGTTATATAACCATATCAGTTCCTCATGTAAAATTCAATGCATAACATATTTACTACCAAATACATGTCTAGATGAGTAGAGAGATTTGGCGAACACCACCCAGGGGTTAAACTTCAAGTTAAGAGCATCCAACGACCGATGTGCTTCACACCTTACTTACCCACGACTTGACTATAACTCTTCGAATGTTTTTCGAGGGAGCATGTTAACTTAACATATTAGAACAAGGCCGGTATGACCGCATGATAGTTAGTACTACTCAACCCGGTTTCACTAGTTATCATTATCATTTCGCATAAATTTTGAGTATTACACAAGGTTATGCAACTAACATTTATCTTTCCGGATTCGATACTTATGTTATTAGTAGTTTATAAAACTTAGCTTTTCCAAGTTCTTAGTTTTGTTACTCTCGATGAAAAAGTTCACACCGAGAACCACGTTTTCATATTAACTTTCCAATACCAAAACTCAACACCAAACTTTAGATTCAATACTAATGTTACTAGAAATTTATAAAAGAAAAGCTTAGTCTTCTCATTTTCTGGTCCTTACCTCCGACGAAACAATATCAACAAGACCAGATAGCGAGAATCAAATTTACCGTGACTATATCATTTTAAAGATCTAGGGTTTATCAACAACAAGAACATTTATAAATTTCTCACTTTCATTATCAGCTGGTTCATAAATTTAACAAGACATAAAAGTTGGGACAAATTATTACAAATGAAAGTGATGACAATGAAATC
>OU343221.1:108807891-108939370 GCA_910596185.1 Chrysanthemum makinoi
CAATTACATACTCTAAGAGTTCACGAGATCGTTTGGCATCCATGCGGGCATAGGCTATAGTACTTTCAAAAGGTTTTTCTAATCTTTCATCTTCAACAATCTCACGGAGACCTTCAAACTGTCCTTAAGGTATGAGAGATATGCTTTATGTGCAAGTTCATTATTCTAATGGTGAGGGAATATATAACATATCGATAGCATACTTATCACAAGCAGAAACCTTAGGAGCAGAATATTTGCAATTGGGGATTGGCAACTTTCCATTCACCTCAGCAGCTTGATTCTCAATCTCGTTAAGTAAAGAAGTTATCTTTTCAATTTGTTTATCATGATTAACTCTAAATGAATCACATAACTCTTTATGTTGATCATTAACCTTTGAAATTTCAGCTTTAAAACAATTATTTTCTTTTTGCAAGTTATCAATAATGTTTTGAAGTTGGAAATCTGAAGAATCTAAAGGTGGAGCATATGGGAACCCGGTCACATCCTTCTTTTCACTTTTCAGTTGTGAAATTTGGGCTTTCAATCTTTTGATCGTGTGGCAATGAGCTCGAATCTGTTCATCACGTTTGTTGATTTCAAAAGCGCATCAAACTCAGGAGCATCCGAAGATGTCTTGATATTTGAAGTTTTAACATTTTCTTTTAGATGTTGATATTTTAATTGCAAAGCAAGATGCTCAACTTTCAATCTCATGATCATCCTGTTCAACTTTCTCATGCAATTTAGAGTTAGTTTTCTCAAGCTCAATGACACGATCATGGGAGACTTTCGAGCAACTGATAATTCATGAAATTGAGAAGCATTAATGGAACAATTTATAGCGATGAAAAACACATCTTGAGCAACACATTAATCGATTCTCATTCAGGTGTATGCAAGTTCTTACTCTCAATCTCATTATATTTTAATTCTCGCTCATAGTCACTAACCTCAACGATCATTGCATCAAATTCTTTTTCCATTTCTTTAATGTCTAAATTCATTCCCTTTTTAAGACTTTCAAATTGATCTTTAAGTTGTTTAAAGAAGGGCATGACTTGATTATATAACATTCTTTTCGTTTGCTCAAAACCCCTTTCCCCTTCAGTTATACCAGTAGGTGTGATCCTTTTCTTACAAGTTTTCTCAAAATCAACAAATAGTTGAAAAATAACATATTGGCTGATTAAGGTCTTGCTTTTAGTGGCAATAGTCCTAGGAACTAAATGCATTGGTGTATTGGAAGGATACACAATCGCTGAAGGCATTTTCCTAAAGGTGGGGTTTGTTACAACAAGATTCTCTGCTTTTAGCTTATCTAAATCCTTTTTCCAGAGCACTTGTTCGGGGGTTAACAATGTCTAAGGCTTAAACTTGTTCAAGGAGATCCAATTCTCCTTTTTGTAATCATGGGGTGTGATAATTATTTTCTTCTCTTTACATTTAGGATCATCTAGTTTCTTATTCATCTTCTCCCTAGTGACTTCATCTGATTTCTTATCTTCCTCAGTGCACTCAGTACAACTAGGTTTCTGTCTAGGCTTAAGGATTTCATTGCCATCATAAATTACCTTATGAGCATTTCTAGCCTTTTTAATGACCTCTGGATTTGGTTCCTCAACAAGTGGAATGCTATGCTTATCGCTTAAGACTCTATGCTTAGTGATCATGTGAGCGGTCTGAATGGTGTTCCCTTGTGCGTACAACATGTTTTCAAGCTTGTTTTTCAAAGTTTTCAGATTAGAAAAATCTTTCAAAAGTTTTCATTCCTTAGCATTGAATTCTTGCTTAAGCTTTTTCACATTTTCTTGAAGTTCTTGTTTTGCTTAGCAGGTTTTAAAGCTTTTCTTGTAAAAAATTTAACTCTTGTTTTAATACTTCTTCTCTAAAATTACTTTTTCTAATGATTGTGCGCATTTGGTCATCCATTTCACGCTCACGGTGGTCAACTAAAATTTAGCACGTTGTTCATAAATAGCAACACGTTCTTTATAGGCATTCATTCAGACAATAGAATCATCAGGGGCACATGCGTTGAATTCATCAAAGACATAGTCATCATTATTGCAGAAGATGCATCACTTGGTGCAATCTCACTTTCACTTTGCTTCACATATTGATCATATGGGACAACATTGCTATTACACACATTATCAATATCTGATTCATAAGTCTCAAGAGATTGTACTTCATTATGCATCTTTCGCTTATATACATCATCATATAGTTTTAATACCTCTGAAATGATTTTGTCTTTGGATAGACCAGTTAGTTGTGGAGGAGAGACCTTTGGAGACACCATAGGAGAAATGCTAGCCATGAAGATTGTTTGAGAAGTAGGTTCAACATCTACATCAGAGTCAAATGCATCACAATCAGCTACTTGAAAGGCATTCTGATGATTATGACCTATCTCTGATCGGTACGTTCATCAACATCGACATCATAGGTTCGGGCATTTCCCTCGGCAAAACAACAACTCCTCTTCATCCAGCGGCTCCATTATCACGAGCATACAAGCAACATCTTGTCTCGAGTATTCGTCTGTGGGCGTTTGGAGATGTGTGATTCTAGCAATATGTCCCTCACCACCACAGTTGTAGCACTTAATTGGATTTGCTTGACCTTGATTTTCAATCCTTCCTCGATTCTGATTTGCAACATAACCTCTACCAACTCCCACCTCCTTCCTGTTCATCTCTGCCTTTCTTGAACTGGTTGCACCATAACCTTCTTATCTCACGAAACCGCATGATTTTGAAGGTTGGATGTAGTTCTGATCTCATTGTTAGTGTGAAGACTGTTGGTATGTGGATTGAGAGTCAAGTTTTGTTTAACCATAAGAGCTAGTTGATTGATGAAATGTCCCATGGCTCTGGCATCGGCTTGTTTTTGAACATTGGATCGGGAATGAGTTTGTGTTCTATGCTTTGGAAGGATTAGCTGATATGTTGTTTAGTTGAGATTTGGATTGGTTGTTGCACGATTTTCCCGAGAAATTTTTAGGTCTAAAAACTTAAAACCTCAATAACTTACATTCGGAGGGGATTTGGGCCTCGAAAAGTTTGTTTCACAACTTTGTGGTGAAACCTCACAATATTCAGCCTGTTCCGGTCGTTTTGACAGGTATTTCGCTGAAAACAGAGTTCTGGGATCAAAAGTTATGGCCGTTTAAAGTTTTGACGTAAAAGGTCAACTTTGGTCAAACTTCTTCTTTGTAAAAATCAACCAAGTCGCTATAACCCTTGAACCAAGTCGCTAAGTAGCAACTCGCTAAACCTCAAGTCGCTGTGAATCAAGTCGCTAAGCACCAAATTAAACTAGACAGTCAAGTTGCTAAAGAACAACTCGCTAAACACCAAGTCGCTAGTATCAAGTCGCTAACAATTTACACTACAACTCGCTAACAATTTTGAGCAAGTCGCTAACCTCACCAAGTTAAGCTAGCCGTAGTGGGAATCCACTAACTTGTACTATTTGTGGCTTGTCTCAATAGACAAGTCGCTGCTAGGCTCAAGTAAGCTAACAATTAACAACGTAACTCACTAACTTTTCTTTGAAGCAAGTCGCTCACGATAAGTATCACAACGAGAACAAGTAAGCTACCAAGAAAAACTTCAAAAACACACACTTTTCAATCCAAAACAAGCTCAACCCGCGATGATTCAAGCTACCAAATCAAAACTCAAGCACATACAATGATTCTAAACACATAAATACACCCAAGATTCAAACTTTAACACTAGAAATGATCCAAATGATGAAAAACCACTAAACTTTTTCAAACTCTAAAACCACCTAAAAGTCACTAGAAATCCAAGGATATGTAAGAGATGATCAAACCATGGCTCTTGATACCATTTGTAACATATTGGATTTCACAAACACAACTAAACCATAAGATCAAATAGTATTATGAGTTCTAGAAAGTTAGAGGTTTAGGGAACTTTAGTGAGAAAGAAAAATCTTATTGATGAGCTCTCTACCTTGGAAGGTAGAGTATTTATAGTCTTACATAAACGCCACTCAACAAGCATGGATCGGGCATCTGAGTGGGTAAAGACCCGTCCGTCCTCCACGGGTTACAAAACTAAATACTACTTAACATTAAATAACTATGTTGGGTTTTAGGTTCCTTGGATTTGATGAGACAAAATAAATACAAGAATGAAACAAAGGGACTTAAAGTGAAAGAGATGAAACCTACAAAAAGATGGAAGGACTTGCTTGCAAAAGAAGATTTATTATTTAGTCATTCGTAATATTTTGTAAACCCTAATCCTCTAGTATATAAAGAGGACATGGGGTGTAGGTTTGATATACAAGTCTTCCATAATGTAGTCTAAATGTGTGTGTATGTGTAACCTAGACGTGTAGTTTATTGTAAACGTCTAGGTTAGTTGTTTACCTCCAAGATCTAAAGTGTATTAGATCCCTGTTACAGTTAGGTTACACGTATTATTACGATCAAATAATATTTGGAGGAGAATGGGTGAAAGTAAAACCTTGTGTCAATAATATATAATGTTCTTATTATTCCGTTGCGTTGCATATGTTATTGTCAAACCCTAAGGCTCAAAACGATCTCAAGGAGTCCTATCAAACTCCACAATTGGTATCAGAACTTGGGGAGCTCGTTACCTAGGGATTCGCAAGGTTTTGTGGTTGAAGAATGGCGAAAAGAAGAAAAACTACGAATAAATTCTGTATTTTTCTGCACACAGTTTAAAAAATAATAACTTTTTCGTTAACCGTTGGATCGTAACGAAATTTTCGGTGGAAGTTCTCTATTTATTCATCTAACTTTTCACCGAATGGATTTTCGATCTGAGCTTTCTATCAAAAGTTATTCAATGTCGAAGTTGGCTGCAGAAACTGGTTTAATAATTCGAATTTTTGGGTTTTCATGCATATTCAACTTCTTGAATTTGTGTTACTTGTTCTAATTCTTGATGGAGGTTGTTTATACATTGTGGGGTGTTTATGATTCATGGTTAGAAGCAATTTTCCTAGTGTTTTTACGAAACCACTTCTAGTGTTTTCAAAACCACTAATAGTGTATTCTAAAACCACCGATAGTGTATTCTCGAAACCAATCGATAGTGTTTCGAAACCACTTCTCGTGTTTTATGAAACCACTTCTAGTGTTTTTTCTAAAACCTCTTCTAGTGTTTTTCTCGAAACCACTTCTAGTGTTTTTCAAAACCACTTCTAGTGTTTTTCTAAACCACTACTAGTATTTTCTCAAACCACCGCTAGTGTTATCTCAATTCCAATCGGCCGGTGTTTCTTGCAAGTATTCGCTTATGCTAATGAGGTTTTGGAATTGAGGGAAGTCGCACATGTTTTTGTAATCGATATTTTTGGTGACACACACATGGGATATTGGTTCACAAGGAGTTTGGAAGTTTCTTAAAAGATTTAAAGCTCGTGATTTAATTGCATTAGTTTATTACGAAGATGATTGATTATAACTTATTTGATATTGTAGTTGAGTTACACAGATTCGTGATCTTATCATATCTCAAAGTGGGTGTTACACTTTGGAGATAACTTGTTCATGCTTAAAGGATGTTGACGAAGACTTGCAAAATCTAGTTTTCATAGGTCAAGGGGTGGATCGATGAAGACCTATGTCACAATTCTCATTTCCGGTCATTTCTCAAAACAATTCACGTTTCACAATTTTATCATTTATCGTAAACTTGGTTTACTTGTTCCAAATTCGCGTAACCTTTATGGTTTAGCGGCGAATTCATGATCATATCATCACGAACATTTCACATGGACTAAGTTTAGTCTACATTTCATTAGCATCATTTACATCATGTTAGTTCATTCATGATTTTACATTTCACATTTAACGCGTAAATTTTATATTAAATAAACGTTATCGCGTGAGTTATTATTTTGAATAATTAATCCGATACTTCCAAAAATGATCCCGATATATTTTTATACTTACATTTAGTTTATAAAACTATATTTTTAGTTTACCTAGTGTTTTAAATTTATTTTTTATATAAATCGTTAAATTTATATAATTACTTACGCTTTTGAAAAACTACACGATAAATATTTATTCACTAAATACTTGTGAGAAATACATTTTTATAATTTTTATGACCTCATTACACTTTATTTTATTCCACTAAAATTTATTTATAAGTTAACTCAATACCAAATTAATAATACCTATATTATTATACAAATATATACATGTATACTTTAGACACTTTCCAACCAAGAGACAAGATCATTAATCACATCATGCTCCCCCCTCTTTTCCCCCAAAAATCAGCTGAACCCCCTTGATATATATTGTGGAAATCTTTATTTCATTCAAGTGGACATATACATTTAATAGTTAGTGGTTTACTTACACATACATATGCACAAGTCAAGGTGTAAAACCAAAACTTCTCTTATTTCTTCTCCATCAAGAACCGGCCTTCAAGGGTTTTCAAGAGATCATCACAAAAATTTTGCAAGCACAAGCATTAACAATCTAGATCACACTCTTTATAAGGTTTTGAAATAAAAACCTAGGGTGTTTAGGCTAACCTTGGTTCTTTGCACCTCATCATAATAGCTAGTAAGCATGTTTTTATCATTTTCATATTTCCTTATCATCTCATATTTATCTTTTCATTTTTGGAGCAAGCATGCATGATTTATGTTGATTATACCATTTTACATGATTTTAGAGTTATATATAAATAAAGGTCATCCTATAATTATCCCTTGGTATACTTTGGTCTTGATGATGTTTAGGAACCCATGACACCCTAAGAAGGTGTATGGTAGGATTAGATTAGCTTTGGAGTTGATTTGAAGGGATTGGAATAGGTTTAGTACGAGAAAAACTATTTTCGACAAGTTATAAAATGTGTTCTGTCCTTGTTTTGATTTTCTGGAAAATCCGACAGTTGACACGAATTTTTGACCTTGATAATTAGAAAATATACTTTAAAACGAATCCGTGGCCGCTTGAACGGATTAAAACGGAGTTATAACTAAGAAGTTATGAATTTTTCAAGTTTGACGACGAAATATATATTTTCTGAAATTTCAGCAACCTATTTTAGTTTTGTACGAGTCAAAAACGAGTCCTAAGCTTTACAAATTATTTCGACTTATCAAAAATATATTAGTATACTTTGATACGAAGCTAAGGACGTATAATACGTAGAAAACGGATTTGAAACGACTAAGATATGCACGTTTCATAAACTTGCTTGTAACTATTATTTTTATAAAAACTATATTATTTTTACGAGATAAGTGTTACGGTAACTAAAATCACCATCTTTAACCCTTATTATCTTTATGTTCGAGACCTTTATGACGAAAACTCCTGAACTGAAACTTCTAGATTTCGATACAAACTTTCCAAAACCGTCGAGTTCGTTTTCTAACGATCGACGTACACCATTTTACGACTAGTTTTTCAAAGCCATTTTGTCACTTTCATGAAATTTCCGACGACATTGTTTTACGACGAAAAGAAATAATTTCACTATAAATCATTACAAAACCATTGTAGGATGACATTTTGACGTAAATACTTGTAAAGTGATTTTTGATTGGTCAAGACGTCAAACGAGTATTTTTCGACGATAAGTATTATTTTCAAAACTCGCAAATGGTATAAATAACATACGAAATGCATGCATAACATTACATTGCAACTCATTACGTATCATATCATTCACAATAGGTCAAGATTTACGTATCACACTACATCTCGGTGTACTCACTTTTGTCTTCGCAATCATTCCACCAAGTGAGTTTCATGGCCCCTACTTTTACTTGCTTTCATAACTGTTTTGGGGGAGATACATGCTCGACTATTTTCATTTACTTTCATAGTTACTCTAAACATTTAAGGATTACTGTGAGTTTCATAGCCCCTGCTTTTACTTGTTTTCATAACCGTTTTGGGGGAGATACATGCTCAATTAATTTCATTTACTTTCATAGTTACTCTAAACATTTAAGGATTACTGTGAGTTCATAGCCCCACTTTTACTCTTTTAACTGTTTTACAAACTCTTGGGGGAGATACATGCTACATTTTAAATCGAACACAACTACTTTGAACTGTATGCTATATCCGATGTTTTATTCTCACTAAGTATTTGCCATGTTCGAAGTCCCTACATCATGAACCATTAGTCACTTGCGGGTGAGCGAGAGTATAGTGAATAGGCCTATTGGAATTAACACTCCCGCTCCTATTGACCCATTTAGGGGAAATCGAGCGCACTATATTTGAATCATTAAGGTAAATTGGCAAATTACCTATTAGGGCGGCGATGAACGATGAAACGATGATTACCAAATTTTATTGGTGCGATGTTACGCTTTGGTGTCATGAACTTAGTGAAATAAATACGATGTTGTTTTTAACGATGAGTGTGAAACAATTTAACTCACACTACGATGATTGTGTTCAAACGAATTAATTAAACCTATGGTTTTACGTCGAGTTAGGTACTATTGTGAATTCATTTGACGATGTGTGGTTGAATATAAACTATATATACATTTCGGCAATGGGTTGTGAACACACAGGTTGCAAGTTTTGTATGGGCGGGACTTGGAACTGAGTGGATTTACAATGCCTTTGCTGCATAAACGATTTCGATACATTGAGTCATGCACTATTTTGTGAATTCATTTGACGATTTCTTTTTGAACATAAACTATGCATATTCTGGCAGGGGGTTGTGAACACACAGGTTGCAAGTTTTGTATGGGCGGGACTTGGAACTGAGTGGATTTACAATGCCTTTGCTACATAAACGATTTTGATAGTCTTTACATTTCAACGATTTACAATGCCTTTGCTGCATAAACGATTTTGAAAGGCTTTACATTTCAACTCAAACTCTATGAACTCACTCAACCTTTGTGTTGACACTTTTAGCATGTTTTATCTCAGGTATCTAAGGCATTCACTTCATGGCATGCATTTGGACACATCATGGAGTCGTGGTGACGACGCGTCTCACTTGGGTTTTACATACTTTAAAACATCGTTTGAATTGTAACAACTTATTTCCGCACAAGATGATTTTCAATTGGGACCTATCTTTGTAAACTCTGATTGTTTTATTAAATCAAACGATGTATTTTCCAAACGACACTTTAGGTCGTTCAATATAACTGTGATTGTGATGCTATGACAGTCAATCCCCAGGAATTCCATTCCGCTGCAAAACAGGTAAATTGGGGGTGTGACAGATTGGCATCAGAGCTTCGGTTATAGAGAACTAGGTTGCATCATTGACCCTAGACTATAACTACATCATCATAGCATCTCATCATTTCATCATAAGTGCACATTCTTTATACATGCGGACTTATGACTCAAACACCAAACATCATATGAGTCGATTAGTTCAAGCATTGCATAGTTACTCCTAAATTATACATAGCCTGATCACCTATGTCTAATTCAGGAAGAATCATGCAATGAAGGGAGTAGTAGTCTCATATGTGTAAGCAATTCGTAATCAAGCCAAATTTTCAAAAGATTTTCTTCAAACCACTTGTTTCCAGTTTGATCCGAAAGTGACAGTTCTTGTTTGATGAGTTGCAAAGATCGAGCTAGAAACAAGTCGTTACCTAAAACGATTTAGCCTAATCGATTACAGTTCTTGTTTGATGAGTTGTGGGATTAAGTAAAAATCGGTTACCTAAAAGTCTTTTAAAAATTTTGCTTGAGAATGGGAAAGCTTGTCTCATCGAGCCTAATCATAAGAAAGCGTGTATTTAGGACGGGAATTGCTCACGTTAGCACGGGAACGTACCTTGTTGGACGGGTAACTCATATGCATGAGCATTGACATAATCATTTAGACCATACACGAGCATAAACTTTTAGAACCCTTGTCGCGTTTTGGGCCATAGTATCATTAATCGAATCACGAGGACGTGATTCCGCTGACATGGGAAGAATGTCACAATTCTCATTTCCGGTCATTTCTCAAAACAATTCACGTTTCACAATTTTATCATTTATCGTAAACTTGGTTTACTTGTTCCAAATTCGCGTAACCTTTATGGTTTAGCGGCGAATTCATGATCATATCATCACGAACATTTCACATGGACTAAGTTTAGTCTACATTTCATTAGCATCATTTACATCATGTTAGTTCATTCATGATTTTACATTTCACATTTAACGCGTAAATTTTATATTAAATAAACGTTATCGCGTGAGTTATTATTTTGAATAATTAATCCGATACTTCCAAAAATGATCCCGATATATTTTTATACTTACATTTAGTTTATAAAAACTATATTTTTAGTTTACCTGGTGTTTTAAATTTATTTTTTATATAAATCGTTAATTTATATAATTACTTACGACGTTTTTGTAAAAACTACACGATAAATATTTATTCACTAAATACTTGTGAGAAATACATTTTTATAATTTTTATGACCTCATTACACTTTATTTTATTCCACTAAAATTTATTTATAAGTTAACTCAATACCAAATTAATAATACCTATATTATTATACAAATATATACATGTATACTTTAGACACTTTCCAACCAAGAGACAAGATCATTAATCACATCATGCTCCCCCTCTTTTCCCCAAAAATCAGCCTAACCCCCTTGATTATATTGTGGAAATCTTTATTTCATTCAAGTGGACATATACATTTAATAGTTAGTGGTTTACTTACACATACATATGCACAAGTCAAGGTGTAAAACCAAAAACTTTCTCTCTTATTTCTTCTCCATCAAGAACCGGCCTTCAAGGGTTTTCAAGAGATCATCACAAAAATTTTGCAAGCACAAGCATTAACAATCTAGATCACACTCTTTATAAGGTTTTGAAATAAAAACCTAGGGTGTTTAGGCTAACCTTGGTTCTTTGCACCTCATCATAATAGCTAGTAAGCATGTTTCTTTCATTTTTCATGTTTCCTTATCATCTCATATTTATCTTTTCATTTTTGGAGCAAGCATGCATGATTTATGTTGATTATACCATTTTTACATGATTTTAGAGTTATATATAAATAAAGGTCATCCTATAATTATCCCCTTGGTATACTTTGGTCTTGATGATTTTTAGGAACCCATGACACCCTAAGAAGGTGTATGGTAGGATTAGATTAGCTTTGGAGTTGATTTGAAGGGATTGGAATAGGTTTAGTACGAGAAAAACTATTTTCGACAAGTTATAAAATGTGTTCTGTCCTTGTTTTGATTTTCTGGAAAATCCGACAGTTGACACGAATTTTTGACCTTGATAATTAGAAAATATACTTTAAAACGAATCCGTGGCCGCTTGAACGGATTAAAACGGAGTTATAACGAAGAAGTTATGAATTTTTCAAGTTTGACGAAGAAATATATATTTTCTGAAATTTCAGCAACCTATTTTAGTTTTGTACGAGTCAAAAACGAGTCCTAAGCTTTACAAATTATTTCGACTTATCAAAAATATATTAGTATACTTTGATACGAAGCTAAGGACGTATAATACGTAGAAAACGGATTTGAAACGACTAAGATATGCACGTTTTCATAAACTTGCCGTAACTATTATTTTTAGAAAAACTATATTATTTTTACGAGATAAGTGTTACGTTAACTAAAATCACCATCTTTAACCCTTATTATCTTTATGTTCAAGACCTTTATGACGAAAACTCCTGAACTGAAACTTCTAGATTTCGATACAAACTTTCCAAAACCGCCGAAGTTCGTTTTCTAACAATCGACGTACACCATTTTACGACTAGTTTTTCAAAGCCATTTTTGTCACTTACATGAAATTTCCGACGACATTGTTTTACGACGAAAAGAAATAATTTCACTATAAATCATTACAAAACCATTGTAGGATGACATTTTGACGTAAATACTTGTAAAGTGATTTTGATTGGTCAAGACGTCAAACGAGTATTTTTCGACGATAAGTATTATTTTTAAAACTCGCAAATGGTATAAATAACATACGAAATGCATGCATAACATTACATTGCAACTCATTACGTATCATATCATTCACAATAGGTCAAGATTTACGTATCACACTACATCTCGGTGTACTCACTTTTGTCTTCGCAATCATTCCACCAAGTGAGTTTCATGGCCCCTACTTTTACTTGCTTTCATAACTGTTTTGGGGGAGATACATGCTCGACTATTTTCAATTACTTTCATAGTTACTCTAATCATTTAAGGATTTCTGTGAGTTTCATAGCCCCTGCTTTTACTTGGTTTCATAACCGTTTTGGGGGAGATACATGCTCAATTAATTTCATTTACTTTCATAGTTACTCTAAACATTTAAGGATTACTGTGAGTTCATAGCCCCACTTTTACTCTTTTAACTGTTTTACAAACTCTGGGGGGAGATACATGCTACATTTTAAATTGAACACAACTACTTTGAACTGTATGCTATATCCGATGTTTTATTCTCACTAAGTATTTGCCATGTTCGAAGTCCCTACATCATGAACCATTAGTCACTTTAGTGGTGAGCGAGTATAGTGAATAGGCCTATTGGAATTAACACTCCGCTCCTATTGACCCATTTAGGGAAATCGAGCGACTATATTTGAATCATGAAGGTAAATTGGCAAATTACCTATTAGGGCGGCGATGAAACGATGATTACCAATTTTTATTGGTGCGATGTTACGCTTTGGTGTCATGAACTTAGTGAAATAAATACGATGTTGTTTTTAACGATGAGTGTGAAACAATTTAACTCACACTACGATGATTGTGTTCAAACGAATTAATTAAACCTATGGTTTTACGTCGAGTTAGGTACTATTGTGAATTCATTTGACGATGTGTGGTTGAATATAAACTATATATACATTTCGGCAATGGGTTGTGAACACACAGGTTGCAAGTTTTGTATGGGCGGGACTTGGAACTGAGTGGATTTACAATGCCTTTGCTGCATAAACGATTTCGATACATTGAGTCATGCACTATTTTGTGAATTCATTTGACGATTTCTGCTTGAACATAAACTATGCATATTCTGGCAGTGGGTTGTGAACACACAGGTTGCAAGTTTTGTATGGGCGGGACTTGGAACTGAGTGGATTTACAATGCCTTTGCTACATAATCGATTTTGATAGTCTTTACATTTCAACGATTTACAATGCCTTTGCTGCATAAACGATTTTGAAAGGCTTTACATTTCAACTCAAACTCTATGAACTCACTCAACCTTTGTGTTGACACTTTTAGCATGTTTTATCTCAGGTATCTAAGGCATTCACTTCATGGCATGCATTTGGACACATCATGGAGTCGTGGTGACGACGCGTCTCACTTGGGTTTTACATACTTTAAAACATCGTTGAATTGTAACAAACTTATTTCCGCACAAGATGATTTTCAATTGGGACCTATCTTTGTAAACTCTGATTGTTTTATTAAATCAAACGATGTATTTTCCAAACGACACTTTAGGTCGTTCAATATAATTGTGATTGTGATGCTATGACAGTCAATCCCCGGAATTCCATTCGCAAAAGCAGTAAATTGGGGGTGTGAGATTGACAGCATCGAGCTTCGGTTATAGAAAACTAGGTTGCATCATTGACCCTAGACTATAACTACATCATCATAGCATCTCATCATTTCATCATAAGTGCACATTCTTTATACATGCGGACTTATGACTCAAACACCAAACATCATATGAGTCGATTAGTTCAAGCATTGCATAGTTACTCCTAAATTATACATAGCCTGATCACCTATGTCTAATTCAGGAAGAATCATGCAATGAAGGGAGTAGTAGTCTCATATGTGTAAGCAATTCCGTAATCAAGCCAAATTTTCAAAAGATTTTCTTCAAACCACTTGTTTCCAGTTTGATCCGAGAGTGACATTCTTGTTTGATGAGTCGCAAAGATCGAGCTAGAAACAAGTCGTTACCTAAACCGATTTAGCCTAATCGTATGACAGTTCTTGTTTGATGAGTTGTGGGATTAAGTAAAAATCGGTTACCAAAAAGTCTTTTAAAAATTTTGCTTGAAAATGGGAAAGCTTGTCTCATCGAGCCTAATCATAAGAAAGCATGTATTTAGGACGGAATTGCTCACGTTAGCACGGAACGCGATCCTTGTTGGATCTGGGTAACTCATATGCATGGGCATTGACATAATCATTTAGACCATACACGAGCATAAACTTTTAGAACCCTTGTCGCGTTTTGGGCCATAGTATCATTAATTGAATCACGAGGACGTGATTCCTCTGACATGGGAAGAATGTCACAATTCTCATTTCCGGTCATTTCTCAAAACAATTCACGTTTCACAATTTTATCATTTATCGTAAACTTGGTTTACTTGTTCCAAATTCGCGTAACCTTTATGGTTTAGCGGCGAATTCATGATCATATCATCACGAACATTTCACATGGACTAAGTTTAGTCTACATTTCATTAGCATCATTTACATCATGTTAGTTCATTCATGATTTTACATTTCACATTTAACGCGTAAATTTTATATTAAATAAACGTTATCGCGTGAGTTATTATTTTGAATAATTAATCCGATACTTCCAAAAATGATCCCGATATATTTTTATACTTACATTTAGTTTATAAAAACTATATTTTTAGTTTACCTGGTGTTTTAAATTTATTTTTTATATAAATCGTTAAATTTATATAATTACGACAGTTTTTGTAAAAACTACACGATAAATATTTATTCACTAAATACTTGTGAGAAATACATTTTTATAATTTTTATGACCTCATTACACTTTATTTTATTCCACTAAAATTTATTTATAAGTTAACTCAATACCAAATTAATAATACCTATATTATTATACAAATATATACATGTATACTTTAGACACTTTCCAACCAAGAGACAAGATCATTAATCACATCATGCTCCCCCCTCTTTTCCCCCAAAAATCAGCCGAACCCCCCCCTTGATTATATTGTGGAAATCTTTATTTCATTCAAGTGGACATATACATTTAATAGTTAGTGGTTTACTTACACATACATATGCACAAGTCAAGGTGTAAAACCAAAAACTTTCTCTCTTATTTCTTCTCCATCAAGAACCGGCCTTCAAGGGTTTTCAAGAGATCATCACAAAAATTTTGCAAGCACAAGCATTAACAATCTAGATCACACTCTTTATAAGGTTTTGAAATAAAAACCTAGGGTGTTTAGGCTAACCTTGGTTCTTTGCACCTCATCATAATAGCTAGTAAGCATGTTTCTTTCATTTTTCATGTTTCCTTATCATCTCATATTTATTTTTTCATTTTTGGAGCAAGCATGCATGATTTATGTTGATTATACCATTTTACATGATTTTAGAGTTATATATAAATAAAGGTCATCCTATAATTATCCCCTTGGTATACTTTGGTCTTGATGATTTTTAGGAACCCATGACACCCTAAGAAGGTGTATGGTAGGATTAGATTAGCTTTGGAGTTGATTTGAAGGGATTGGAATAGGTTTAGTACGAGAAAAACTATTTTCGACAAGTTATAAAATGTGTTCTGTCCTTGTTTTGATTTTCTGGAAAATCCGACAGTTGACACGAATTTTTGACCTTGATAATTAGAAAATATACTTTAAAACGAATCCGTGGCCGCTTGAACGGATTAAAACGAGCTATAACGAAGAAGTTATGAATTTTTCAAGTTTGACGACAAAATATATATTTTCTGAAATTTCAGCAACCTATTTTAGTTTTGTACGAGTCAAAAACGAATCCTAAGCTTTACAAATTATTTCGACTTATCAAAAATATATTAGTATACTTTGATACGAAGCTAAGGACGTATAATACGTAGAAAACGGATTTGAAACGACTAAGATATGCACGTTTTCATAAACTTGCTGTAACTATTATTTTTAGAAAAACTATATTATTTTTACGAGATAAGTGTTACGGTAACTAAAATCACCATCTTTAACCCTTATTATCTTTATGTTCAAGACCTTTATGACGAAAACTCCTGAACTGAAACTTCTAGATTTCGATACAAACTTTCCAAAACCGTCGAGTTCGTTTTCTAACGATCGACGTACACCATTTTACGACTAGTTTTTCAAAGCCATTTTTGTCACTTACATGAAATTTCCGACGACATTGTTTTATCTGACGATTTAAAGAAATAATTTCACTATACATCATTACAAAACCATTGTAGGATGACATTTTGACGTAAATACTTGTAAAGTGATTTTTGATTGGTCAAGACGTCAAACGAGTATTTTTCGACGATAAGTATTATTTTCAAAACTCGCAAATGGTATAAATAACATACTAAATGCATGCATAACATTACATTGCAACTCATTACGTATCATATCATTCACAATAGGTCAAGATTTCACGATCACACTACATCTCGGTGTACTCACTTTTGTCTTCGCATCTCTCCGCCAAGTGAGTTTTCATAGCCCCTACTTTTACTTGCTTTCATAACTGTTTTGGGGGAGATACATGCTCGAACTATTTTCAATTACTTTCATAGTTACTCTAATCATTTAAGGATTTCTGTGAGTTTCATAGCCCCTGCTTTTACTTGTTTTCATAACCGTTTTGGGGGAGATACATGCTCAATTAATTTCATTTACTTTCATAGTTACTCTAAACATTTAAGGATTACTGTGAGTTCATAGCCCCACTTTTACTCTTTTAACTGTTTTACAAACTCTTGGGGGAGATACATGCTACATTTTAAATCGAACACAACTACTTTGAACTGTATGCTATATCCGATGTTTTATTCTCACTAAGTATTTGCCATGTTCGAAGTCCCTACATCATGAACCATTAGTCACTTGCGGGTGAGCGCGAGTATAGTGAATAGGCCTATTGGAATTAACACTCCCCGCCCTATTGACCCATTTAGGGAAATCGTTTCACTATATTTGAATCAGTAAGGTAAATTGGCAAATTACCTATTAGGGCGGCGATGAAACGATGATTACCAATTTTTATTGGTGCGATGTTACGCTTTGGTGTCATGAACTTAGTGAAATAAATACGATGTTGTTTTTAACGATGAGTGTGAAACAATTTAACTCACACTACGATGATTGTGTTCAAACTAATTAATTAAACCTATGGTTTTACGTCGAGTTAGGTACTATTGTGAATTCATTTGACGATGTGTGGTTGAATATAAACTATATATACATTTCGGCAATGGGTTGTGAACACACAGGTTGCAAGTTTTGTATGGGCGGGACTTGGAACTGAGTGGATTTACAATGCCTTTGCTGCATAAACGATTTCGATACATTGAGTCATGCACTATTTTGTGAATTCATTTGACGATTTCTGTTTGAACATAAACTATGCATATTCTGGCGGTGGGTTGTGAACACACAGGTTGCAAGTTTTGTATATGGACTTGGAACCGAGTGGATTTACAATGCCTTTGCTACATAATCGATTTTGATAGTCTTTACATTTCAACGATTTACAATGCCTTTGCTGCATAAACGATTTTGAAAGGCTTTACATTTCAACTCAAACTCTATGAACTTACTCAACCTTTGTGTTGACACTTTTAGCATGTTTTATCTCAGGTATCTAAGGCATTCACTTCATGGCATGCATTTGGACACCTCATGGAGTCGTGGTGACGACGCGTCTCACTTGGGTTTTACATACTTTAAAACATCGTTTGAATTGTAACAACTTATTTCCGCAAAAGATGATTTTCAATTGGGACCTATCTTTGTAAACTCCGATTGTTTTATTAAATCAAACGATGTATTTTCCAAACGACACTTTAGGTCGTTCAATATAACTGTGATTGTGATGCTATGACAGTCAATCCCCAGGAATTCCATTCCGCTGCAAAACAGGTAAATTGGGGGTGTGACAACCTAGTTAACTATCACTTAAAGGAGTTACATTGTAGTGCTCAGTGTCTCATTGAAGATGAGGATTTTGTCAAGAGATTGCGTCTACTTATATGGTGTTTGTATAAGTTTGGAGTCACGTGGATAGTACAAGACATAAGACACAAGTTTGGGTTATTCTAATTCTTTATCAAATTCGTTATATTTGGTTTTCTTCACTAGTGATCATTACATAGAGCTTACTGATTTGAAGAATCATTTTCATGCATCACTCAAGGGAAGTTTCTATGCTTATATTCTCTATTTGTTGATAACAAAGGGGAAGAAATATTGGAGTGCGATGGCATGGATTAAGGGGAAGACAAAGGAAGACAAGAATGTTTCATTCATGGAGATGTTTACATCTCAACTTCTGCTACTGTCTAGGAAGTTCGTACACGACTGTGTTTGTTTTGTCATCATCAAATAGGGGAAGATTGTTGGGTTTTAGGTTCCTTGGATTTGATGAGACAAAATAAATACAAGAATGAAACAAAGGGACTTAAAGTGAAAGAGATGAAACCTACAAAAAGATGGAAGGACTTGCTTGCAAAAGAAGATTTATTATTTAGTCATTCGTAATATTTTGTAAACCCTAATCCTTTAGTATATAAAGAGGACATGGGGTGTAGGTTTGATATACAAGTCTTCCATAATGTAGTCTAAATGTGTGTGTATGTGTAACCTAGACGTGTAGTTTATTGTAAACGTCTAGGTTAGTTGTTTACCTCCAAGAACTAAGGTGTATTAGATCCCTGTTACAGTTAGGTAACACGATTATTGATCAAATAATATTTAGAGGAGATTGGGTGAAAGTAAAACCTTGTGTCAATAATATATAATGTTCTTATTATTCCGCTGCGTTGCATATGTTATTGTCAAACCCTAAGGCTCAAAACGATCTCAAGGAGTCCTATCAAACTCCACAAACTACGACTACGATCTTTCTAACGATTACATATACTTGAGGTGACCGACACTTTAACTACTGGATTTTCCAAATCCTAACATAATCCAACCACACAGGTTATCGAAAAACCATCCACATATGCCAAAACTTTGATGTAGAGAAAACGTGGTGGTGTGGTGTAGGGCAGATAAAATATGTAGGGTAAAGAATGAAAGGGATGGGTGATGTATTTATCCGTCTGATCTGGCCTCGCAACGGCGTCACTCTTTATATGTGACGGCGTCACGCCCAAATTTTTTTTTGAAAAAGGAAATGGTTTTGTCAATCCGCCCGGATCGAAAATCTGATTACTATTTTTGACAAAGATTTTAGTTTTTATTTTAGGATCAATTTTGTCAATCCACCAATGATCTCCACGATATTAAGTAATGCATATGTCAAATTTTATTTCAATCATGATCATAGAAACCCCGAAGTGGTGTTGAGGGTTCTCTGACCCTGGTTTAAAACCGAAAGAGCTCTTCCTAACATTGGGAAAGTTGGGGAAGTGACATGTGCACCATTCCAACAAATATGTTCCTAGGGAACAAGCGGGGAGTGTTGAGACAGGAATTTAGACAGGGATGTGATTCCTTGGGGGTTTTCGTCCTGCCATAAAGTTGGATAGGGTCTGGGTGTCATCCCAACGTTTTCCGGTATCGCATATACCTTTTCTACCATTTTAGGTATATTGTTTCTTGCAATTTCATCACGGATTTTCAGCATGAAGTTGTCAGCTAGGCCTAAGAAAGTGTCATGAGACTTTCGCATTTGAGTTTCGAGGCATTTTATTTCCATTTCTTGCTAGTGGACAAATGTCAACACGATGTCCTCAAATTCATTTTGCCGGAATTTTCTTGGGAGCAAAAATTCCTTGACCGTATTCACATGCTTATCAGCACGGGTGGTTACTTCCATTAACGCATTCACTTGGGCCTCCATACTCATAATAGCTCGTGCTCGGGAAGTTGACCTCGTTCTCTTGGACAACTGGAATTTCCCAACCTTCCTCTTCATATTGAGCTAGGTCCTCAATAACCTCCCAAAGATGCTTCGGCATTGAGGTTACTTAGCCTTCCACCGTGGCATAATCAATGGTTAGTTGGAGGAGACCGACATGATCATAAAGAGTTGGACTTGAAGCCAAAGATCAATGCAGTGGATGAGGGACTTTATGAAGTAAGTCCTTGAATCGAGTCCATGCTTAGTAGAGAGATTCACCTTGACGTTGTTGGAACATCAAGATGTCATTCCTAAGCTTAGTGGTTCTCCCGGTGGGAAAAATTAAGCAAGAAGCTTAGAGAGGTGAGATCATCCAAACTTGAGATGGAGCCGTGGAAGTCGCTCAAGCCAATTACTAGCTTGGTCCCGTAGAAAGAATTGGAAGAGATGCAGCGGCGTGGTTCTCCCGAAAGTGGTAGCATCAAGGTTCGATGGAATCGACAATTTTAAGGAAATCCTTAAGATGCTGATTAGGATCTTCAGAACGAAGTCCATGGAATGCACATCCACTTTGCACCAACCGGATGGTGTCGGATTGCAGGGCCGTAGTTTGGGCTTGGTCGGGAAGCTCAATGGTGTTTCTATAGCTTAGGTGGCTTGGTCTCGAGTATTCACCAAGATTACGGGCTCTTGGCGGGGATGAATGGTGGTTGGTTATCACCTTCCATGATGAAAAGTGATGGGGTTACGAACAAAGGTCACGAATAAGGGGGATAGACTACGAGAAAGCTAAAAATGAGAAACAATTTACTTGATAGGAATCAAGCAAAGAAACCTAAACGAGGTGGACTACTAACTAGCTATTATATTTCCCGGCAGCGGCGCCAAAAACTTGATCCTCTTACGCAGCGCGTTCGAGGTCAAAGGAACTTCCTTTTCTTCGAGCAAGTTTTATAACACCCTAGGCAGTGAACCTAATCGTTGTAGTGTAGTATTAGTGGTAAGCCACCGTATTGATATCGTTCTATAAGGGAATAGGAATGCTAGTGAGGAGTTACTACGCTAAGGTTGGGGTTGAGGAAGATTAATTTTTATCTTTTTTATGTTTTTTAGGAAATGGAAAGGTGAGTAATCTCGGGGTTTGGAATTGGGGGTTGGTATTTCTACCGATTACTCTACTTATCTAATTATCTAATCTAAGGTGAGGGTAGTCTATGTCTAATTATTGTGTGATCGTATGATGGTTTAAAGATGTGTTTACTTAGGTTTTATTACTCCTTAATTATCTCCTATTGATGGTTGAATTGTCACATCCTTATTCTTAATCGCGTTGTGTGTCTAAAGTCGTAAGGTATGCGTTTGTCCCTAACTCTTTGAAACTACCAAAGGGTCTCGTCTACAAAATCTCTAGGAATTATAGACTCTAACTCTAAGGTACTCTTTGGATGGTTTAGCCTACAACTACTCTAGGCGTTATAGTATAAGGTTCACAAAGATTAATCAAGCATTAACTACACAACGAATGACCTATCGCATTACTAGATCATTAACAATTAAGATAAGAGACAACCAATCAATATTCAATAATTAAGTTTCATATTCCCTAAGCAAACACACAAATAAATTAGCCGGACATGGAGAACATGCAAGCATACACACAAATAATTGAAGACATAATTGAATTAATGAAGTAAAACACTTATCTTGATGTAAGTTAGGGTTTGGAACCCTAAAATACTGTACAAAACAGCCTTGGTTCGGTTTAGGTTTTTACTCCAAAAGACTACACACTGAAAACTAAAAAATTCGGATTCTATATATAAGATTACAATCGCGACGGCGTCACCTTATGAATTGTGACGTTGTTGGGTCGCCATCATTAGGGTTTTGTCTTGGCCACGTTAGTCTTGCGACGGCGTCACCTTATGCTTGTGACGCCGTCCCCTCTCGACGCCGTCATCAAATCTAGGCCGTGCGAAGTTTCGACGACATACTCTTTTAAAGCCTGACACCGTCACTTGAAAATAAGCAATTTGGCAACTGAGTCGTCACAAAAGTGATGCGACGGCGTCACGATAACACGGCGCCGTCCCTTTGTGTTTCAAAGACTTGAGTGTCTCGATTATTGACTTTGGCCATTTTCTTCATATATCCGCGCCTTTTCGTCCAAATAAGTGCCATTACAGCAATTTGCCTTCAAGAGACCTAAAAAGTGAAAAGGAACGATATTAAGTAATAACGGATACAAAAGTGATCAAATAAGGACTTAAACGACCCCTCAAAAAGGTACATTTTAAAACCTTATCAGCTATTCAAGATGAGCTTAATCAGATGCTTTTTCAAGATGTAGTGGCACATTCTTATGATGATGATTGATGGGTTCCACGAGGTTTTAAATTTATAAACATGAATTACCGGTTAACTAGGAACACATTCGGGCAAGTATACCCTAGTCAAGTTGTAGTATAGTATATGGTAAATCAAGGTCGCCCCAAGAGACTTGGTTGCACTACAAGTGTCGTTTGTTTGTTTAAGCAAGTAACAAGTTGATGGTTATGATTGTCACATATCAAACCAACAAGAAAAGCAATAAGAACAAGCAAGTATCAAGTTCATAGTTATGATTGTCACGGATCAAACCACAAAGAAAAGCAATATAAGAACATATTATCATAAGAACAAAACAAGTAAACAAAACATCATGGTTATTTCAATCAAACACAAAATCTCAACAATCATATCAATAACAAACATCTTGAAATATAAAAGTAACAAGGTTTACCCAAAGTATGAATTACATTAGGCAAAGATGAAGGATTATAGAACTCCTTCAAGCCTCCAATTGACTACAATAGTTCTACCAAGCCGGAAAATCATATCCAAATGCCTTCATCAACACATGAGCACTACTTCTGGAAATGGCAGAGGTTTGAGGTCTTTTGGGGAAGATAAGTTGGTTTAATTGGTGGAAATTCGTCCTTAAGGGTGGAGGATCGAATTTCACACCTTTGGGGTGAAGAGATTGAGAGTGGGTGTGTTCTCTCAAGTTGGAGTTTGCTCTCTAGGTGGAAATTCGCCCTTAAGGGTGGAGGCTTGAATTTCACACCTAGAGAGGAGTGGTGGTGGTAGGAGATGAGAAGGATGGAGAAGGGGTGATGAAATGAGGTTGCAAAGGCCTCTATTTATACTAGAACCAAGGCTAGGGGTATTCAATGCTCAACTTGGAGGCCAAGGAGATTGGAATGGACTAGAATACATGTTGGAAGGGACTAGAATCGTTTGGAACATGATTGGAAATTGCTAGGACTCTTATTGATGAAGAAATGGCAGAAACAGGCCCTCCAACCGGATCGGTTGGGCTCCAACCGAATCAGTTGGTCTACTTGACTACTCTCCAACCGGATCCGGTTGTGGGGCTCGACCGAACGGTTGGAGCAATTTCACAAAAAGTCATAAACATTAAAGTTGTAGATCTTTCTCTTAGCTTTCCGTGGCCGCGAACCGGGGGTCAAACAGAGTTCGTATGCAAAAGTTATGGCCAGAATGCTGAAGGTGTGTCGGGAACAACAAGTCTTCCAATATGTCTTCGTTTTAGCTTCTTTTCTTCATTTCTTTCTCGTTTTCCTTCTTGAACTTTATTCTTGAGTCTTTGGACCACTAACTTGATGACTTTATCTTCTCGAATATACTCCACAAGTCTTGCTTTTGTCGGGAATTCTTGATATATGGAGAATTCTTCGTATTTTACTTCTTTTTCCGTCTTTTTCTCCACTTTCCTGTACTTGGCTACAAATGAACTAGCAAACGCACTTTTGTACGATTAAGCATCAAAAGCATATGATTATAACCAAATAACACACATCAAAGCACGGATAACGCTACTAAAAACATGCACAATTTGAGCGTTATCAAATTCCCCCACACTTAAACTTTGCTTGCCCTCAAGCAAATCTAAGAAAAGAAAAATCAAACTACATACCGAAATGAAAAAACGAAAAGAAAAATAGAAAATTATTTTTTTTTCTTTTTTTAAATAGACTCAAAATAAGCAAAAAATTAGCGCAAACTCCCCCACACTTAAGGTTTTGCTTGCCCTCAAGCAAATCTAGAGATTAAAAAAAAATAAGTAACCACATGGTGCATGAAATATGATTAGAAAAATGTGATGCAAATCTACCAAGTACAAGTACAAGATAAAATTCATCGTTTTAAGCTTTTAGAGGTGAAAAATCGAGATGTTTAACAATACCCCAAAGGATTCTCTCGCTTGATAACATGGCTAAGCACCTCACGAAAAGGAACAGATGTATAATTCACTCAACACTCAATTTATTTAATGATGGATAGTATTAAGGAATAGTACACTCATATTGCTCAATCATGATCTAAATATTACCATAGGCTTGTACAAGAAACAAAACTCAACCGACGTGGCGTAAGCACCAAGTGTAAGCATCTAAAGAGGGCTTTTATTCGGGTTGAAATGATAGGCTTCGGGTGATTAAGTGGTATGGATAAGGCATGGGATTATTTATGAAATTGGTTTTAAAAGAAAAAAAAATAAAGTTAAGTCTAATACCCATGTTGTTAGTCACGAACAATCCGCAAACCCGAAAATGATTATAGTTACAAGCTTCTCTTCACATATCGATCACCAAATATATATATCACGTCTTAGCACATTGGCTAATCGATAACTCAAACATACTTCATCTTCCTTCATCTTCCTTCATCTTCATAATAATATAGCACATTGGCTATAATTGTCATCACACATTTTTTTTCATTTTTTTTTTCGATGACTTTTTTTATACATACATCACATCTCCCCCACACTTCGTATAAGCACACACCACAAAAATACAAATAAGAAGTATGCATCCTTCGTCTTTGTCGGAATGGTACACACGAATGGCAAAGTGCGGCTAACACATAATCATCAAAAACAATTCATCATACCAAGCAACTAGCAACCAACCATTAAGACATTGACAATGGGTAGGCTAAGGTTTAAAGTGTAAAATATTTTTGTATTTTTCTGGATGTAACAAAAAGAAAAGAATGGCTCAAAGGGTGTAACTAAGGGTATCTAACGCTAAAGATGAGCGCTAACAAATGGGTCCATGTAAGGGTGGTTAACTAACCGATGTGGCTAGCTAATATATCATTAGATGTAAACGGAAGGCCATTTGGTTTTATTCCTAAAGTTGCCTCTTTATCACACGAATTCACTTATATCGCACGAATGCGATCTTACTGCTGTCTGGTAATGATTTACAAGCACAAGTTCTAGAATAAATAAAATCACCGGCACACTAATAACAAAAGATTCAAGCATAAAAGATGTATGCTATTAAGAAATAGGCTAAAATCCTCACAATTTAGTGGAAAGGGCTATAATATGTGTAAGCAAATGTTATCGATCCCAGAATGGATTGCAATATTAATCGGGACACATCTCAAATTTTTCAAAAATTACCGATTTCACCAGTGGGTTGATCCAGTTATTCTAATATATTATACTATACGCGTGAAAACAACTAGAGCACAAGGGCAAACAAGTTCACAAAATTTAAAAACTGACCCAAAAATTTTGGAAATTAAAAACGAGTTCCTCTATTCACAATAATATTTTCCCCCCCACACTTAAGTTAAGCACACAAAAGAAAAATAACCTAATGATTTAAAAAAAATCTGCTATGAGAAAACTTTGAAAAATAAACTAGTTACGACTTTTTTTTTTCTTTTTCTTTTTTTTTATTATTTTTTTATTTTAAAAATTTTTTTTTTAAAACCAAACATGACTTATTCTTGTCTCGCGAGTTCTCGGTAGCTCCATTGAAACGCACAAAGAAGCGGAGAAGCAGGTCAGCGCGAAGCATATTAAAAACCAAACTTCTTTAGGGAATCAGGGAGACCCGCCTTATACCTCTCACATAGTTTGTTTACAATGGGTGAGCCTTACTTTCGAAGGACTAAAAGAAGTCAATTTATTAAAATAATTTACCAAACACACAAACAAAAGAAAAATAACAAAGAAACAAAATAAAGAAATTGTGATTACTTCAAAGCATGTCAAGATAGGGAAAATTTAAATAATAAATCCAAGAGAAACGAAACCTCCCGGGCCGAAGAAATAGCGATCGAACTCCTAATGATAAGATGCTAAACAAACGCTAGCATAAGCGTGTGAGATCAATCGATTCCTCTTCCAAACATGTCCAATCAAGAGTATAAGGTTCACGATCCAACCAATCCTTCCTCCAAGAGCTTATTAAATCTGCAAAAATACACTAAACTACAAAAACACGTAAAATTCTAAAACTCACTTTCGTAGGCATCACGACTGCATTTAGCGTATGCAACAAGCCTTCTAAACCCCTCGGTGGCCCGAGTGGACGAGTTATAGTCTCGTGAGGGTTTCCAGTGAACATACCCACAAAGTTCAAAACATTTTATTTTAAAAATATGTACTTATTTATTCACAATGTACCAAATTAACAAAACTTAAAATGGAAAAACTAAATAAAAGAAATGATACTCTCGCAAAAACAAAAAAAAAACATTTAAACTTATTATATCTAAACACAAACCCACAAAAACATAAAATAAAAACGGATTTTTTTAACAGATTAGTCCAGCCGATCCGGTTACGGGTTGTGACCGATCGGTTGGGACGAACCAAAGTTAACCCACCTTCCAGCCGATCCGGTTACGGGCGGCGACCGATCGGTTGGAGGAGTTTTTCTAATTTTTTTTTTTTTTTTTTTAAATTTTTGGAACAGAACACTCCAACCGGATCGGTTACGGGTGGTGACCGATCGGTTAGAGTGGATTTTTCTTGAAAAATATTTACCGAGAGCTCTAACCGATTCGGTTGGGATTCTAACCGATTCGGTTAGAGTTGTTTGGGTGGTTTTGGTGGTTTTTTCGCAAGCGATTTCGAGCACAATTAGAAAGCAATCATTGAAATGAGCATTTTTAGCAAACATGAGACGAAATCCCAACATCAAAAACACGATTTTGATGAAAAGATCATTTGAGAAATTTTGAGAAAATGAGAGGTTTTTCGAAAATGACAAGCATTCAAGCAAACATCAAGAGCAATCAAACAAGAGCAAAGAAACAATCATACAAGAGCAAGAGCAATTTAGCATTCAAACAAACAAGCAAACAAACAAACACCTAAGAACAAAAACCAAATCCCCGGCAGCGGCGCCAAAAACTTGATGGGTTCCACGAGGTTTTAAATTTATAAACATGAATTACCGGTTAACTAGGAACACATTCGAGCAAGTATACCCTAGTCAAGTTGTAGTATAATATATGGTAAATCAAGGTCGTCCCATGAGACTTGGTTGCACTACAAGTGTCGTTTGTTTGTTTAAGCAAGTAACAAGTTGATGGTTATGATTGTCACGTATCAAACTAACAAGAAAAGCAATAAGAACAAGCAAGTATCAAGTTCATGGTTATGATTGTCACGAATCAAACCACAAAGAAAAGCAATATAAGAACATATTATCATAAGAACAAAACAAGTAAACAAAACATCATGGTTTTTTCAATCAAACACAAAATCTCAACAATCATATCAATAACAAACATCTTAAAATATAAAAGTAACAAGGTTTACCCAAAGTATGAATTACAATAGGCAAAGATGAAGGATTATAGCACTCCTTCAAGCCTCCAATTGACTACAATAGTTCTACCAAGCCGGAAAATCATATCCAAACACCTTCATCAACACATGAGCACTACTTCTGGAAATGGCAGAGGTTTGAGGTCTTTTGAGGAAGATAAGTTGGTGTAATTGGTGGAAATTCGTCCTTAAGGGTGGAGGATCGAATTTCACACCTTTGGGGTGAAGAGATTGAGAGTGGGTGTGTTCTCTCAAGTTGGGGTTTGCTCTCTAGGTGGAAATTCGTCCTTAAGGGTGGAGGCTTGAATTTTACACCTAGAGAGGAGTGGTGGTGGTAGGAGATGAGAAGGATGGAGAAGGGGTGATGAAATGAGGTTGCAAAGGCCTCTATTTATACTAGAACCAAGGCTAGGGGTATTCAATGCTCAACTTGGAGGCCAAAGAGATTGGAAGGGACTAGAATACATGTAGGAAGGGACTAGAATCATTTGGAACATGATTGGAACTTGCTAGGACTCTTATTGATGAAGAAATGGCAGAAACAGGCCCTCCAACCGGATCGGTTGGGCTCCAACCGAATCGGTTGGTCTACTTGACTACTCTCCAAACGGATCCAGTTGCGGGGCTCGACCGAACGGTTGGAGCAATTTCACAAAAAGTCATAAGCACCAAAGTTGTAGATCTTTCTCTTAGCTTTCCGTGGCCGTGAACCGGGGGTCAAACGGAGTCTGTATGCAAAAGTTATGGCCAAAATGGTGAAGGTGTGTCGAGAACAACAAGTCTTCCAATATGTCTTCTTTTTAGCTTCTTTTCTTCATTTCTTTCTCGTTTTCCTTCTTGAACTTTATTCTTGAGTCTTTGGACCACTAACTTGATGACTTTATCTTCTCGAATATACTCCACAAGTCTTGCTTTTGTCGGGAATTCTTGATATATGGAGAATTCTTCGTATTTTACTTCTTTTTCCGTCTTTTTCTCCACTTTCCTGTACTTGGTTACAAATGAACTAGCAAACGCACTTTTGTACGATTAAGCATCAAAAGCATATGATTATAACCAAATAACACACATAAAAGCACGGATAACGCTACTAAAAACATGCACAATTTGAGCGTTATCAATGATCAAAGAAGAGCTTATGAAGAAGCAAAGAAAAAGAACAAAACTATCGAGTACTCTCACAGTACTTTGGATGATAGTACTTTTGATCACAGTACTTTAGATCAAAGTACTGCTGCACCTGTTAACAGCACTTTGGATGATTTAGATGATCCTACCATGCCTGGCTTAGAAGATACTGATGATGAGTTTGAAGATGAAGGTATTTTCTCAGATTCTAATGAAGATGTTGATGTCTCAAATTTGGGTGATAATCTGGAAGTTCCACAGACTCCTACATTAAAAGTTCATAAAGATCATCCCACTGGTCAAATCATTGGACCTTCTACTCATGGAGTGCTCACAAGAACCAAAGCTAAAGGTTTTTCTACACCTCATAATGCTTTACTTAGCTTTGTGTATAAACAAAACAGGCTGAATCATAAGGATCATCAAACATGTCTGTTCACTTGCTTTATCTCTCAAGAAGAACCCAAGAACATAGCTCAAGCATTAACTAAAGAGAGTTGGGTTGAAGCTATGCATGAAGAACTTCTTCAATTCAAACTTCAAGAAGTTTGGGTATTATGTAATCTACCAGATGGAAAGAAAGTAATTGGTACAAGATGGGTTTTCAGAGTCAAGAGAGATGAAAGAGGAAATGTCATCAAGGACAAGGCAAGGTTAGTTGCACAAGGTTATAGACAAGAATAAGGAGTAGATTATGATGAAGTATTTGCTCCTGTTGCAAGGATTGAAGCTATTCGAATATTCCTTGCTTTTGCATCATATATGGGATTTCAGGTTTATCAAATGGATGTTAAAAGTGCCTTTCTCTATGGCAAGATTTCGAAGAGGTTTATGTCAAAGCGACCTCCTCGGTTTTGAAGATCCTGCACGTCCCAACAAAGTCTACAAAGTTTTTAAGGCTCTTTATGGCCTACATCAAGCACCTAGAGCTTGGTATGAAAGGATTTCTACTTTCTTATTGCAACATGGTTACAGAAGGGGAGCTATTGATAAAACTTTGTTTATCAAGACAGATAAGAAGGATATCATGCTGGTTCAAGTTTATGTAGATGATATCATCTTTGGAGCTACAAAACAGTTCATGGTGAAGGAGTTTGAGAAGCTGATGCAACATGAATTTCAAATGAGTTCTATGGGTGAATTGACTTTCTTTTTGGGGCTACAAGTCAAACAATCAAAAGAAGGAATTTTCATAAGTCAAGATAAGTATGTCTCTGACATCCTCAAGAAATTCAACTTTGATGCTATGAAGCCAATCACTACACCTATCAAGTCTATCAACTCATTGGGCAAGGATGAAGATGGTCAACCAGTTGAAGTCAAGCTTTACAGATCCATGATTGGATGTCTTATGTACGTAACTGCATCTAGACCTGATATCATGTTTGCTGTCTGTTTATATGCAAGATATCAAGTCTCACCTAAGGTCTCCCATATGAATGCAGTAAAGCGAATTTTTAGTTATTTGAAACAACAACCTAAGTTAGGGTTGTGGTATCCAAAGGATTCACCTTTTCACTTGGAAGCCTTTTAGGATAGTGATTATGCGGTGACAACTATGATAAAAGATCAACCACTGGAGGATGCCAATATCTTGGAAGAAGATTAGTCTCATGGCAATGTAAGAAGCAAACTATTCCAGCAACATCCTCAACTGAAGCAGAATATGTGGCTGCTGCAAGCTGTTGTGGACAAGTTTTGTGGATGCAGAATCAACTCTTGGATTATGGGTTCAATTTCAAGAATACTCCTATCAACATTGATAATGAGAGTACAATTTTCATTGTGAAGAATCCTGTTTATCACTCCAAGACCAAGCATATTCAGATCAGGCATCACTTTATCAGAGATTGTTATGAGCACATGCTTATTAATGTTATCAAGGTTCACACAGATGATAATGTAGCTGATTTACTCGCCAAAGGATTTGATGTTTCACGATTCAATCATTTGGTGGTGAGCATTGGAATGATTAATTACTAAGCTACATTTAAGGGGAGGACTGATTAGTTAGTTAGACAGTCCTATGCTTTGCTTAAGGGGAGGCAATAGCATATCTATTTGGAGTGTTTGTCATTATAGAAAAGAGGATGGAAAAGTACTGATGTTTCTTCATATGAAAGTACTGCACTGAAAGTACTGCTCTGGAAAGTACTTCACACGTGGAAAGCACTGCTTGTCTTATTAACGTACTGTTCCAACGATCAAAAAGAGGGGTAAAAGTCATATAATGGTAACTTTGTTATTCTGGGCTGTGATTTTTCAAATCCAATCTATAAATAACCACTTTCCGATTTTCCCTCTCATCTTTATTCTTATCAATCTTTTCCATATTTCTCTCTCTCTCTCTCATACATTATTCTCCATCAAATCAATCAATTATTCAATCATCAATGGCGAACCGAAACACCATTTCTAAACACAACATGGTGGCGAATTTGGATAAGATTGAAGCTAATGTCGCGCTTTAACAAGGGAGCTCATGAGAATAAAGAAGGACTTTGAAGCTCAGACTGCACAAATTAAAAAGTTGCAGCTCAAATTTATAAGATTAAAGAAGTATGTCTGGCCACTTCACGCTGTGTTGTGTTTCCTACTCCGTGATCCTAAAATGTCTTTTGAAAAATGTTGGAGTTATTGATCGACATGAAAGTTTAACAAACCGTCACTCATAATCGGAATGTGCTTAATCGTAATATCTACATGTGAATTAAAAGGTAAACGGGACATTTTTAGAATTAAGGGTTCTTAATCTCTTTTGAGGAATCTTTGCTACTTCTTCATAGGTTTAGTAGAAAGAGATTGAAATCCTTAGTTTTAGAAGCATGAGTTGATTGCATTGCGTGGGGACACGACAATGGTCTCGTCTGGGGTATTTTGATATGTGCTTAAACACATATCTTTTCTTTATCAAAACTGACCCAAAATAACCAAGAAAGAGCCGTTTATTGCTAATATTTGCGTGTTTCTTGAGTTTTTGCATGTGCAGGTACGGATATGACAAAACAGACAAAAGGAAGCCAAATCAGACAAAAATCCGAGCACGAGAGATAAAGAGTGCTAAAGCTGAGCCGGAAGGTCAAGAATTGAGCATCTGTGAAGATTTTTATTCTCTAAGGATGATTTTTAGAAGATATGATCAAGATTGAAGAATTGTCAGAATCAGTCCCTCTACTTTGAGTATTTGGCAGAATAGACCCTTGAAGATTCAAAAGTTGCAAATTCAGCCCTTGGATTATTTGAGAATGACAACAATGGCCCTTGGAAGATATTTTCAGAATTTACACCTTTGGCCCCTGAAAATCAATTTGTACAAGATTAACCCTTATAAGCTTACTTGGATCACTAAATTAGTCCTAGTCCAATCCTTTTATTATACCATTGGCCCAAATAAACTTACCAAGTCCAATATCCACAACCCAACCCGTGACCCTTATAATCCCATACCCGGTACCTATCTATACCCGGTCAAACACCACTTAACCCGGTCAACCAAAACAAAATATCATTAAAAATACAAACGCACCTATTTTTCCCCCCTTTTACCCAAACCCAGGTTGTAAGAACCCTAAAACACCCTTTCACCCAATTGATACAATCCACCTAAATTAAGGGTACTTTCGTACTTTTGTCTGACACCCTCTGACACACGGATGCCAGCTTGGCAATCCGTGTGTCATCTCACCTTTTCCTGGCCTCTGATTGGTGCAAGAGATGTGGCAGATTCGATCCAAGGGCAGATATTGATGGGATGATGTATTAGCTGATCCAAGGGACACAAATGCTCAGAGAAAGCACACTATCAACTCTTCTGGATCCTTCCTTGGCCTCAAGCTCAAGTATAAATACCTCCCCATTTTCCACAGTTGAAGAAAAGTAGTGTAGGAGTAGATTAGGAGTAGTTTCTGAGTAGCTTATCTTTATTTTTACATTGTTTTCATATTTGAATTTAAATTCTATATTTGAATCTCTTTGTACTCAAATTTTATTAATAAAGTAATTTTCAGCTTAATCTCTCATTTTGTTAACCTTTGTTTTAAGTTTTAAACTCAGTTTTTGATTAATATAAGTGCTTACTCAGATTCTGCTCTTAAAAATAATCTCAGTTAAACAAAATCATGGTTCTGTACATCTGATTTGATGGGTTAAGTTCTTTGAGATAGATTTGGATTTGGGTTGAATTGGAGTCAGTTGATGCTGATAATAGTTTTAGAATTGGTACTTTGATTTCAGTTACAAGCCATTGTGGCTGGACCTCGTGTGAGTACCAACTCCTTTCAAATCTGTTTTAACCAGTAGTAATTGTAGAGTAGCTTAAAGTAGTGTTATAATTAGTATAGTTTAGTTACATTTCTGTAGATTTAATTGTTGTTTAATTCTATTATCATTGCTGATTTAGTTTTGTAGTTTTGCATTAAATCTAGATTTTCATTAGTATAGATTAAATTAGACTTAGTGTAGTTTAGTTGCGCATATTAGTTCAATCAGTAGTGTAATTGCTTATGGAATCTAGATTAAGTATTGTTGAGGATCAGATTAATGATTTAGAGTCAATTCAGTTTCTTAAGTAGTGTTTGGATCAGGCATTCCAGCTTAGATAGAAGCTTAATCAGTGGTTAAACTCAATTAGCTTAGTCTTACTTAGGTGTATTAGAGTCACTCTAGTCATTTATTTGCACTTAGAATCTATAAAAGTCAAAACTGCATCAAATCTGTTCTCACTCTCAATTCAGTTAGTTTCACTTGACCATATCTTGCATAGAGGATTAAAAGTAGTTAAGCTAGCTTGTTTTAGATTCATTCTGTCACTAAACATCATTTTTAATCCATTTCATAAGCTCACAATTTCATTATAGTCAACTTTTCATTTCTATCATCAAAAGTCAAATAGTAGTAAAAAGTCAGTTTTTACGAAACTTTGTAGATTTTTCGTTCTCTCATCTTTGGTTCAATTCAAGTGAAATTTTGGACTTCATAACTTCAGTTGGTGGTGATTTTCAAGATATTTTTAGTTTATTTTTATAAATTTTCTAAAATAGCTTTTGAAGTGCTTAAACTTGGTCTTATTTTCTGAAAGTGCCCTGTGCACAGGTAATTGTGGCAAATCAAGTTTGTGCAGAGCTCATAAAAAGTTCATTTCAATTGTTCCAAGGCCAAGTTTTGGCTTATAGCTTCTCTGCTAGGTCTAGTATAGGCCTCACCCTTTGAATTTTAATTTGAGCTTGTTGATAAGCTTGTGCAATAGCTGCAAGATAGGGGGTTAAGGCCTGTTTTAGTTAGAAAGCAGTTAGCATCAATCTTTGATAAATTGCACATTAGAGGTTAGAAATAGTTGTAATCAGTTGCTTTAAGGTATTTATAGCTTAATCTAGCTTCTGTATTCATTTGGTGCCTTTTATTGTTCATTAGCTTATTATTAAGTGCTTATTCACAAGTCAGTTACACTACAAATGCTTTTTCTCACACATAAGCATAGTTTTTTATATTTTTTATAGATTTAGAATATAATTTTAGACTTTTCATGAATTTTTCATAATTTTCCATTACTGTTTGCTATTTTTCCTTATTTAAATCAGTTTTTAAGACTTTTTAAATAGCTTTTATTACAAATAAATCAGAAAAGCTTCAAAAAAATAAGTTTTCAATTTTCATAGATTAAGAAAATTATAAAAATAAAAAAAAATAATTTTTCCAGATTTTTCCTACTTTAATTTGTAATTTTTAGCATATAAATTAGTTTTAAATAGTTTTTAATTCATAGAAAATTCGAAAAATAATCATAAAAATAAAAATTCAGTTTTGAAAAGTCTTTTGTGTTGTTTTAGATTTTTGAAAAATAGTTTCATAATTTTCACCTTTATTTTTATAATTTTTAGTATTTTTAATTAGTTTTTAAAGTTAAAAATTAGTTTTTAATTCAAATAAATTCCAGAAAAATCATAAAAATTTGTTTTAATTCTTAGTTGAGTTTTTAATTGCATTTTTAGTTTAAAATATTTTTAGATCATTTTTAGGACTTATTTTGGTATTAGTTGCATTTTATTTACGTTTCATTTTAGTTTTAATTCGCATATTTAGGATTCCCCGTAGTGTAATTTCCCTTTTATGCTTCCCTTGCCCCGTAGTTTAGAAAAACATCAAATTATCCCCTTTTCCCATTCAAATCCCGATAATCGCGACGTGAGTTGAAAATTCCATTCAACCCTCGTTCGGAACGATCTCGGTGCTCAAACCTAACACGTTTGAGTTACCCATCACATACTACAAACTTCTATATTTGTATTTTAACGAATCAATTTTTGGCGCCGCTGCCGGGGAGGGCTTGTAGCGAGTTTTCGTATTCCGTCTTGAATCGCGTGCATTTGAAGATCCTTCCCCGAGTGAAGTTACCGTCGTTTTTGTATATATATCTTTTTCAAAAACCCAAAAACATCTAAAAAAAATACCAAAACATTCTTCCTAGAGTGTTTACAAAACCATAAAAAGTAAAAAACCAACAAAACAAACCCGAACGTTAATTGTTACGTGCCACTCACCTCGAAGTACAACCTATACACGGGGTATAAGGAAAGTCTTGACATTAAATTGCGGACTGAAGAACGATCCACTCTTCGTTCCTCCGCTAGCAGCGTACTTTTGGGAGCTACCGAGCACCGGTTGACGTGAAGGTTACAAAAAGATTGTGTTTTCAAAATTTTCTTAATTATAAAAACCCAAAAAGATTTTCCTTTTCAAAATTTGTTTTAAAACCCAAAAATATTCTTCTTTATCCTCTAACCCGATAATTCTTTCTCCTTAACCCTCTATATGTTTAATTCTCATGGAAATAATCAATTATCGTCGTTGTTTTTATTGCAAAGGCCGTATGGAAGAAGATCAGTATTGTTGTCTTAATCCAGAATGTGTATGTGAGCGATGTGGACAACCCGGTTTTAAAAAATCTTGCTATTGGTGCGACTTAGCCGACAAACAAACTCTCGATGATTCTCAAAGTTTTTCTGACCATCCGCCACAACCCGAGATATGTTCTTATCGTCGTTGCCTTCATTGCCAAAGCCGTATGGAAGAAAATCAATATCGATGTTTGAAATGTATTTGCGACTGGTGCGGAAATAATTGTCGAGATGGATTTTGTAATGTATGCCAGAATTTTATTAATCCAAATCCAGATCTCGCTCGTCTTTATGCACGTCTAGAACAAAAGGGTACTCTTCATAATGATGATGATATAATAGCATGTTGGAAAAATTTGATTGAAGAACCTTCGATTCCTACTCCCTCTCCGGTGAGGGAAATGGAATATGTTTCTGAGCCCGAGATGACTCCCGTTCAAGAACCAGAGCCTATCATGGAAATGGTGGAAATAGCTAACTCTTATCCGGATAATTCTTCGATGTATCAGCTCTTGTGCATATGGTGGGAATTGTCCCGGTTGTAGCAATGGAAAATCTGGAACCGAGTTTCACCACAATCCTTACTATGAGACAACCGATTTCCCTAACCAACCTCTGCACCATGAGCCGGAATCATACTCTTGTGAGTACTGTGGTGGTCCTCACCAAGGTTTTCAATGTCAAGTTCAATTTAACAACTCAACCTTTGGTTATGAACATTACCCGTATTCGTCACAACAATCGTATTGTTGTGAGTATTGTGGAGGTCCGCACGTTAATTCCGATTGTCAGATGCAAAATCCGATTGTTTACGAGCAAGTACCTTGTTACAATTACGATTATTCTTATAACCCACCTCCACAATACCAAGAAATTCAACCGCAAACTCCGTCAGATGATCAAGAATTTCACCAAGGTTGTTTCAATATATTACAAGAGTTAAAGGAATTAAAAGAATTGCTTAATAAACCGGCTCAAGAAAAAAAATCCTAATCAAAAGACCTATCGTGAATTATTAGTGAAAAGCCGCGAAAGTGATCCAACATCGTCCAACTACCTATTATTACGATTCGATTCGATGACGATTATACTCCTCGAGTGGCAATCCCACTCCGTTTGAGCCTTTCATTTCCGACCGCCCTTCACTGCGGTTGAGAGAAGTGACGTTCTTTTGGAAGAGGTCGATGATCATATTTCTACACACATTATTGAACCCGTTGACTCTCTCATAATGGGGGATGAGCATCTTAGTACCATTCCGGAAACAGAATCGTCTAATGTTGAGATCCTTATCCCAATCCCAAGAGAGTCCAAGGTTATCGTCAATGATATTTGTGATGAGCCTTCTCTTGATAAATCGTATGATCATGATGAGATGTTCTCCGATTCTGATGATGATTCTTATGGAGACATCAATTTTGTCGACGATTTACCTTCTGAGCCCGTTCACATAGAAGAAGAAAACGATTTTGAGCCGGAAGTTGAAGAGATTGAGCCTAATGATATAGAGATCGAGGATGAAGCATTACGTGAAACATTGTTGAATGTTAATCTTCTCATTTCTAAGATTGAATCCCTTAACGATAATTCAAGTTCGCCTCCTATCTCCGTTAAAGATAGCGACTTCTTACCCGAGCTTGAGACTTTCCGATTTGATGAAGAGATTAGTGGCAGTCCCACTATTGTCAATGTTTATCCTCCGATTCTTAAGCGATTCTACTTCGATGTTGATATGAGCAAAGATTTGAACGAGATTTCCGATACTCCGACGAATGACCCGATCATTGAGGATGTTATTGATGACCCAATACCACCGGGTATTGAGGATGTTGTGAATGATCCTGTGGGGGATATGGTTGTTCTTGATGGTTTTCTTGACTCTCCTCTCTCTGACGAGTCCACCATCCTTTATCCCGTTGAGCCGGCTTGTGAAGACAAAATCTTTAAACCCGGGATTTGCATTGATGAGCCTTTTGTTAAAATCATTTCTGGAGATAAGGATCCTCGGATGGATGCCTTCATTTGTGAGCCTAAACCTCTTATCTTTTACCATGAGCTCCCATTTTTCTTTGGAGTATTCTCATGTTGATCCGTCATCCTTTTCGTCTCACCAAAAACCACCGGATGATAGATCCTTCTTACATGATATGCCTTATCCACCCATTTTCTTCTCCACCCAACCCACCCAGTCTCATTCTTCCGGGAATGAGGACACCGT
Organism: Chrysanthemum makinoi; assembly: GCA_910596185.1. NCBI lineage: Eukaryota > Viridiplantae > Streptophyta > Magnoliopsida > Asterales > Asteraceae > Chrysanthemum > Chrysanthemum makinoi. The sequence continues at coordinate 108,845,581 of OU343221.1, forward strand.
TTTTGACCCCGGTATCTCTACCATTTTCTTCCCCAAGGACAAATGAATTCGGGGACGAGTCAGGCTAGCGACTCGTTGAAGAAAAACAGTAGCGCTTCGTGGGAGGCACCCCATGCTTATCTCTATCTTCTTTCTATTTTCTCTAATAAGTGACGTGAAGGGGTTAGTCTCTTCGATTTCTCGTGTTTGGTTGTTTGTGATGTTGTGTAGGATTTTCCCGATATGAAGACTCTCGTGCTCGAAGTTTGTCATTTTCTCCACTCGAGTTTCATGTTCGTTGCTTATGGAAATCCGATATCCGAAATCTTATCGACTAACGTATATCTTTGAGCATACTTAATAAACGGCTTTTAGATTTTCGTTGATACCCTTGCTTTAAACATTGAGGACAATGTTTCGTTCTAGTCTGGGGTAGGGTAATCTTCGATTTGATTTGACCGCACTTGCTTATTTTTGTAGTGTACTCTCGCAACCCCGTTTTTCCATAGAAAATAAAAAAATTGTCCTAAAAATGAGAAAATTTAAAAAAATTTTGTAAGCTTTTGTTAGTTTTATGATTGAAAAGTCTTTGTGAGTTTCTTCGAAGTTTCTTTAAATATGCGTTTTTCTTGAAAAAGCCTTTGCTAATTGCTTAGACAAGAGGCTATAAAATGCGATTCTAGCTCACAAGGCCAAGAATTTGCAAGTCTCCCTAAGTGATTTTAAATATGCGAAGCTTTGACAAGAATTTGCTAGTTTCTAATAAGTGACTTTAAAAATGCGAGACTTGAGATTATTTGAAAGCAATTGCTAAGTTAATATATGTTTTGACACCTTGTTGACTTGGTGAGAGTAGGAATGGAATTCTGACTTGACCGGGCGTGTTGAGCCCTAGCTTGTTCCCTTAACCATAGATAAGTAAAATTATCGGCTAAGCATCCGTGGATCTCATTATTTGGGATTTTAAATTTGCGGAGATCGAGGAATGATAGAGTTACTTATGAGTTTAGATGCTAAGCGTGGAGTAGTTGGTTCTCTTTAGAGCCCATTGAAGGTACTTATGGCTTTTTGTTCCCACAAAATTGTTTCACCCCATATCTGTATAAATAATTAGAGATGTTGAGTTTTTGACGATAGTTAGTTCTTTATTCTTCTTTAGAGAATCATTGCCCATGAGAGTTGGGTACACATCAAGGTACTGTCAGTGTTGCGGTGTAATAGACAAGCGATTCCCGATAGTTTGCTGCTATTGTTTCTATTGTTATAAAAGCCGTAGGATTCGGAGTTTGGCACAAAAATTAACATGAAATAAAGCCCAAATGTATTAAAGTTGAAAAAAATCCAAAGCCATAAAAGTTGTCATAGACTTCTATAAAGGTTGAGGAAAATCCAAAGTCATAATAAGACTCATGATAAAACGGTAATCCCGTTGAGTTAGTGGTTGAAAAGACCAAGGGCCTAATTGCAAAAATGCAAATGTGCGGAAATAAGTGTTAAGCCAAACTTTGAATCCGGGAGATATCTCCCTAAATCGTATGAAATTAGGACCTTGATGTGGACCTCATTCTTGTATGCAATGGTTTTCGAGAGAAGGTGGATAACTAATTAGGGACTTAGCTTTATATCTTTATCGGAATAAAAATTATCGAAACGAGAACATATGAAGAAATTCAATTCTCACAAAAATAAAAAATCTAGAGGAAAATAGGAAAATGGGAGCAAAAGGTAATTACACAAGTAACTTCCATGGGTAGTGTTAGCATCTAGAATCATATTTAACAATGATTTCGATTTTACGCTTAGTTTGGGGACTTGTGAAAAATCAGGGACGATGTATTCTATCCGTATGGTCACTTCACGCGGTGTTGTGTTTCCTACTCCGTGATCCTAAAATGTCTTTTGAAAAATGTTGGAGTTATTGATCGACATGAAGTTTAACAAACCGTCACTCATAATCGGAATGTGCTTAATCGTAATATCTACATGTGAATTAAAAGGTAAACGGGACATTTTTAGATTTAAGGGTTCTTAATCTCTTTTGAGGAATCTTTGCTACTTCTTCATAGGTTTAGTAGAAAGAGATTGAAATCCTTAGTTTTAGAAGCATGAGTTGATTGCATTGCGTGGGGACACGACAATGGTCTCGTCTGGGTATTTTGATATGTGCTTAAACACATATCTTTTCTTTATCAAAACTGACCCAAAATAACCAAGAAAGAGCCGCTTATTGCTAATATTTGCGTGTTTCTTGAGTTTTTGCATGTGCAACGGATATGACAAAACATGACAAAAGGAAGCCAAATCGCATAAAAATCCGCACGAGAGATAAAGAGTGCTAAAGCTGAGCCGGAAGGTCAAGAATTGAGCATCTGTGAAGATTTTTATTCTCTAAGGATGATTTTTAGAAGATATGATCAAGATTGAAGAATTGTCGAATTAGTCCTCTACTTTGAGTATTTGGTAGAATAGACCCTTGAAGATTCAAAAGTTGCAAATTCAGCCCTTGGATTATTTGAGAATGACAACAATGGCCCTTGGAAGATATTTTCAGAATTTACACCTTTGGCCCCTGAAAATCAGTTTGTACAAGATTAACCCTTATAAGCTTACTTGGATCACTAAATTAGTCCTAGTCCAATCCTTTTATTATACCATTGGCCCAAATAAACTTACCAAGTCCAATATCCACAACCCAACCCGTGACCCATATAATCCCATACCCGGTACCTATCTATACCCGGTCAAACACCACTTAACCCGGTCAACCAAAACAAAATAACATTAAAAATACAAACGCGCCTATTTTTCCCCGCTTTTACCCAAACCCAGGTTGTAAGAACCCTAAAACACCCTTTCACCCAATTGATACAATCCGCCTAAATTAAGGGTACTTTCGTACTTTTGTCTGACACCCTCTGACACACGGATGCCAGCTTGGCAATCCGTGTGTCATCTCACCTTTCCTGGCCTCCGATTGGTGCAAGAGATGTGGCATTCGATCCAAGCGATATTGATGGATGATGTATTAGCGATCCAAGGGACACAAATGCTCGAGAAAGCACACTATCAACTCTTTCGATCCTTCCTTGGCCTCAAGCTCAAGTATAAATACCTCCCCATTTTCCACAGTTGAAGAAAAGTAGTGTAGGAGTAGATTAGGAGTAGTTTCTGAGTAGCTTATCTTTATTTTTACATTGTTTTCATATTTGAATTTAAATTCTATATTTGAATCTCTTTGTACTCAAATTTTATTAATAAAGTAATTTTCAGCTTAATCTCTCATTTTGTTAACCTTTGTTTTAAGTTTTAAACTCAGTTTTTGATTAATATAAGTGCTTACTCGATTCGCTCTTAAAAAATAATCTCAGTTAAACAAAATCATGGTTCTGCACATCTGATTTGAATGGGTTAAGTTGCTGAGATAGATTTGGATTTGGGTTGAATTGGAGTCAGTTGATGCTGATAATAGTTTTAGAATTGGTACTTTGATTTCAGTTACAAGCCATTGTGGCTGGACCTCATGTGAGTACCAACTCCTTTCAAATCTGTTTTAACCAGTAGTAATTGTAGAGTAGCTTAAAGTAGTATTATAATTAGTATAGTTTAGTTACATTTCTGTAGATTTAATTGTTGCTTAATTCTATTATCATTGCTGATTTAGTTTTGTAGTTTTGCATTAAATCTAGATTTTCATTAGTATAGATTAAATTAGACTTAGTGTAGTTTAGTTGCGCATATTAGTTCAATCAGTAGTGTAATTGCTTATTGAATCTAGATTAAGTATTGTTGAGGATCAGATTAATGATTTAGAGTCAATTCAGTTTCTTAAGTAGTGTTTGGATCAGGCATTCCAGCTTAGATAGAAGCTTAATCAGTGGTTAAACTCAATTAGCTTAGTCTTACTTAGGTGTATTAGAGTCACTCTAGTCATTTATTTGCACTTAGAATCTATAAAAGTCAAAACTGCATCAAATCTGTTCACTCACTAATTCAGTTTTCACTTGACCATATCTTGCATAGAGGATTAAAAGTAGTTAAGCTAGCTTGTTTTAGATTCATTCTGTCACTAAACATCATTTTTAATCCATTTCATAAGCTCACAATTTCATTATAGTCAACTTTTCATTTCTATCATCAAAAGTCAAATAGTAGTAAAAAGTCAGTTTTTACGAAACTTTGTAGATTTTTCATTCTCTCATCTTTGGTTCAATTCAAGTGAAATTTTGGACTTCATAACTTCAGTTGGTGGTGATTTTCAAGATATTTTTATTTTATTTTTATAAATTTTCTAAAATAGCTTTTGAAGTGCTTAAACTTGGTCTTATTTTCTGAAAGTGCCCTGTGCACTGGTAATTGTGGCAAATCAAGTTTGTGCAGAGCTCATAAAAAGTTCATTTCAATTGTTCCAAGGCCAAGTTTTGGCTTATAGCTTCTCTGCTAGGTCTAGTATAGGCCTCACCCTTTGAATTTTAATTTGAGCTTGTTGATAAGCTTGTGCAATAGCTGCAAGATAGGGGGTTAAGGCCTGTTTTAGTTAGAAGGCAGTTAGCATCAATCATTGATAAATTGCACATTAGAGGTTAGAAATAGTTGTAATCAGTTGCTTTAAGGTAGTTATAGCTTAATCTAGCTTCTGTATTCATTTGGTGCCTTTTATTGTTCATTAGCTTATTATTAAGTGCTTATTCATAAGTCAGTTACACTACAGCTGCTATTTCTCACACATAAGCATCGTTTTTTATATTTTTTATAGATTTAGAATATAATTTTAGACTTTTCATGAATTTTTCATAATTTTCCATTACTGTTTGCTATTTTTCCTTATTTAAATCAGTTTTTAAGACTTTTTAAATAGCTTTTATTACAAATAAATCAGAAAAGCTTCAAAAAAATAATTTTTCAATTTTCATAGATTAAGAAAATTATAAAAATCAAAAAAAATAATTTTTCCAGATTTTTCCTACTTTAATTTGTAATTTTTAGCATATAAATTAGTTTTAAATAGTTTTTAATTCATAGAAAATTCGAAAAATAATCATAAAAATAAAAATTCAGTTTTGAAAAGTCTTTTGTGTTGTTTTAGATTTTTGAAAAATAGTTTCATAATTTTCACCTTTATTTTTATAATTTTTAGTATTTTTAATTAGTTTTTAAAGTTAAAATTAGTTTTTAATTCAAATAAATTCCAGAAAAATCATAAAAATTAGTTTTAATTCTTAGTTGAGTTTTTAATCGCATTTTTAGTTTAAAATATTTTTAGATCATTTTTAGGACTTATTTTGGTATTAGTTGCATTTTATTTACGTTTCATTTTAGTTTTAATTCGCATATTTAGGATTCCCCGTAGTGTAATTTCCCTTTTATGCTTCCCTTTCCTCGTAGTTTAGAAAAACATCAATTTATCCCCTTTTCCCATTCAAATCCCGATAATCGCGACGTGAGTTGAAAATTCCATTCAACCCTCGTTCGGAACGATCTCGGTGCTCAAACCTAACACGTTTGAGTTAACCATAACATACTACAAACTTCTATATTTGTATTTTAACGAATCAATTTTCAATGGCATATCTAAAGGGTCAAGGGTATACTGGATTACAAAAGCTGAATTACATTGAGATGAAAGACTTGTATGAAAATGTTAGACAAGCTTATCAGAAGCAAGTTGAAAGTATTATTTCTTTCAAGGATGACAAGCACAAGGAGGATTTGAGTAAAAGAAGCTTAAAAAGAAAAAGGACAACTGTTGAATGAAGTCAAAAAGATTGAGTTAAGATCGATACAGCTTGATGAATTGAGGAATTACATTAGAATTGTTGATTTTGAGAATTCTAAATTCAAAGATGCCAAAAGAAAGAAGACAAAGATAATCAGTTTTGAAGTTGTAAAGTCAAAAGATGGAGATTATTTGATGTTCCATAGGGAGGATGAAAGCTTAAGAACATTCATTTTACTATGGGATATATTGCATATCATTGATAGAGCAGATTTGTTTCAACTATACCAACTAGTCCAAGAATACTTTGAACATATTCCATCAAGTGGAGTTGGCTTAGTATTATTAGGAGATCTGACAACTATCTTCGAAACTGAGGAAACAAGCAATGATGAACTCTGGCAAAATCAAGAAAATTGGGAGATTAGAAGCTGGAGATTCTTTGAAGAATCAGGAGTTCATGTTGTAGAATTGGAAGATGGAACTATGATTCACATGCTAGCTGAAAGAAGATATCCACTCACGCGCATTTTATGAGAAGAATGCTAGATCATGGTATGGAGGTTGAGAATAAGATCAAATTCTCTTGTGTTAATTGAGTTATTTATCATATGGACAACAATAGTGATGATGAAGCATAAGTATCGGTATGATGTTTACTTATATATAAATTTTGAAAAGTAAGTACTTTATTCAAAGTATCTGACAAACATTTTAACCAAAGTACTGCTTGTAGCATAAACCAATAAATGTTTTTGAATGACAAACTTTTGTTAAGTAAAGAAAATTTTTGAAACAAAAGTTATAAGCAACAATGGTTTTGAGATGGTTATAACAATAGGTTATCAGTTCACCATGTTTACAAAAGAACTAGCTAATCCATGCTAAATGACGCCTGTAAAGATATCTCAAACTCGTTATATAGTTGACAACTTGCTAATAAGTTGTATGGTAATCAACTCACCATATCGGCAATGTAAAGAGTTAGCTAGCCCACAAGAAAAATGGCTTGTGGTAAAGGCTGTGGAAAAACCATTGGTATGGTAATTAGTTCACCATAGTTGCAAGAACTAACTAGTCCAAAAGGGTACAACTTTTGGTAAAGACAAATCAAATCGTTGATAGTCGGTGATTTTCTAAAAATCATATGGTTATCAATGTACCATGGTCTTACACACCTAAACATTTGGCTACTCCAGAGATAATGGCTTTGGTAAAGAGACATCAAAATCCATTAAATTTTAATGATTCACCTCTCACAGGAGTTTACACACATGGAAGTGATGAGAATAGTCTGAAACTTAAATCGAATCGATGTACAAATTGTCATATGTTGCTGAGTTGCTGAAAAGATGGAGTTTTGCTGTTTGTTGCTGAAAAGAATTACTAATAAAGATTACTTTGATGATGATGATATAAGCACAGGATCTACAAAGACAAAATTTGAAGATAAAGCCACAATCTCTCTTTTAAGACAAAGATGCTAAAGTTTATAAAGGAACTTGAAGTCAAGCAAGTAGAATTCAAGTTAGGGGAGGATTGTTGGGATATGAAAGTGCTGAAGAATGACAAAGTACTGGATAAGAGTCAAAGTACTGAAGAAGTCAAAGTACTGGATGCTTAAAGGACTGATATGTAAAATCGTTAAGGATTATCTTGTAATTCTAGAATGTTCTAAGAATAGTATAGTATTACTTGACGTACAAGGTTTGTAATTGTAAACCGACTAGGGTTATCCTTAAGCCTATAAAAGGACCCCTAGATTGGCATTAAAAGTACGTGCATTATTAGAGCTTTTAGAGAATACGATATTAGAGTATTAGAGTTGTTAAAAGAATCTGTATAACAAGCAGGTTCTAAGTATTAATATAATCGTTGAAGTTAAAGTTAATTCTTCTTAGCTTTGTTAAGTAAATTCCGCATACTTAATAGAGACTGTTCAGTGTTTCATTGTTAATAACTTAGGATTTATCCGAGGTTATTAAACCCTTAACAAGCTATATAAATGAGTTTGGTTAGAGTACATCGATCCAATAAATTATACTACGATAAGAAGCAAATGAATGAAATTTCAATTGAGATAGTTTTGCCTGAAAATGAATTCGAAACAATCACTTTCATAACACCTTTTCCAGGAAGAATCAAATAAAGTGTTCCCTGGAAACCATATGCTGAATTCATCTGGAGGGATATTGATGCGACTGGTGAAGAATTCATGTATGTCCCCAAAATTTTCAAGGTGTTCAAGGCTGCAACTGCAGCCAAGTAAATTCGGGAAGATTTGAGTCAGGCTGATGAAACATTAATTAAAAAAGCGCTTCTCGGGAGGCAACCCGTGTGTTTCAGATTTGACTTTTTATGGTCACGCCCCAAAGTTTAACCTTTGGTTGAACTTAAGTGTGGGGGTGCCACATCTTAATAAAAATCTTTTTGTTTGTATATAAGATTCTGTGCAGGTAATGATTACTCTAGTGGATGCTTGGATCAAAGGAAATTAAGCTGACAAACTCATTTGAATATGTGGTTTTATCTCTATTTCCCTATTTCTATACTTTGAAGTTCGTTTTTCACATTGAGGACAATGTTTAACTTAAGTGTGGGGGGATGAATAGGAAAATTAGAGTTTTTTAGCTTAAATTTAAATTTTTGTTTGCCCTTGTGATCTAGTTATTTTCACGCTTTTAGGATAATATATTAGAATAACTGGATCAATCCACTGGTAAAATGGGTAATATTTGAAAATTTTATATGTGTTCCGATTAATATTGCAATCCATTCTGGGATCGATAACATTTGCTAGCACATATTATATCACTTTCCAAAAACTGTGAGGATTTGAGCCTGTTCTATATAAAGCATACATCTTTTATGCTTGAATCTTTTGCTATGAGTGTGCCGGTGATTTTATTTATTCTAGAACTTGTACTTGTAAATCATTACCAGATCGCAGTGAGATCGCACTCGTGCGATATAAGTGAATTTGTGTGATAAAGAGGCGCCTTAGGATTTTAACCCAAATGGCCTTCTATTTTTCTTATTATGATATATTAACTAGCCACGTCGGTTAGTTAACCACCCATATGGACCCATTTGTAGCGCTCATCTTTAGCGCTAGATACCCCTAGTTACACCCTCTGAGCCATCCTTTTCGTTTTTGATAAATCCAGAAAATACCAAAATATTTTACACTTTAAGCCTTAGCCTAACCCTTGTCAATGTCTAAACGGTTGGTTGTTAGTTACCTGGTATGAGAAGATTGTCTAGATGATTATGAGTGACCATACCTTGTCATTTGTATGAGCCATTTCAAAGAAAGATGTGCAAAAAAAAGAGATAAGTATTAATCAATGTGCTATGCTCGAAGAAAGTTGTTATGGCGAATTAATGCGAAGAGTTGTGGAAATCCGAAGAAAAAGAAAATGAATCTATGATCATTTATTGGTTTGCGGATTGTTTGGTAACTAGCAACATGGGTATTAGACTTGATTCTATTTTCTTTTAACACCAATTTCATTAACATTCCCATGCCTTATCCATACCCTTGACCCTAAGCCTAACATTTCAACCAGAATAAAAGTCCTCTTTAGATGTTTCTGCTTGGTGCTCACGCCACGTCGGTGGAGTTTTGTTTCTTGTACAAGCCTATGATAATAATCTAATCATGACTGAGCAATGAGTGTGATTTATCTTGTTACTCCACTGAAAATTGAGTGAATTATATTTCGTTCCTTTTTCGTGAGGTGTTTTGAAATGTTAATCATGCAAGAAAATCATTGGATATCGTCAAACATCTTGAATTTTCATCCTTAAAAGCTAAATTGATGAATCTTCTCTTGTACTTGTACTTGGTGGATTTGCATCATATTTTTTGTAATCATAATTTTTTACTAGTGGATATTTTATTTTCTAGATTTGCTTGAGGGCAAGCAAATGGGGGAATTTGATAACGCTCAGATTGTATATGTTTTCAGTAGCGCTATTTGTGCTTTTGTATATGTTATTTGGTTATATTCATATGATTTTAGCGCTTAATCGCATCAAAAGATGTTTGTCTAGTATTTATAACCAAGTGCAGGGAAACGAAAGGAAAAGTTAAAGAATGTTCAATAAAATAAGATTTCCGTTTTAGTGAAGCATGTCAAGCACAAGTCAGCATTTCAAGTATCGTAGAAGATCAAGTTGAACGAAGAACCAAGCTCTACAAGTCAGAATCAAGCAAAAGGTCGGTTTTCCATCATTCAGGAAGACCAGCCGATCGGTCGCAACCAGCATCCGAATCGGCTGGAAAGAGGTCAAAAGATATCCCCGAAGGACACCGACGGTCACGCCGCAACCGCATTCGGTGGGTTAATGTAAGAAGACCGTACCATCGGGCGGACAAGGTTTCGATTCGGCTGGGAATCCTGGTTCTGCTATTTCTTCATCACTAAGATTCCCCATTGCATCCAAATGATTCTAGGTCCTTCCCATGGTGTATTCTAGTCCGTTCCTAACTCCTTGGAGGCCAAGTTCAACATTTAATACCCTACTAGTATAAATAGAGACCTCTTGTGAGCATTTGAGAACACACACTTCAATACAACTCTCTACTCATCAAACACAAAGCTTTTAGCTCTCAAATTCGTCTTTAGAAGTCCAAGAACGTTTGGAGGTCTAAGAAGTCAACATTTGGAGGTCAAACCCCTAAGAAGTCAACCCCAATACTTTGGGAATCATTACTCCACCATTTTTAATCTTATTCCAAGCATTGTAAGACTCTTAATCATGTTTTCTAATGTTCAAAGTTCCGAGTTTATGTTTATGTTTGCCATGAGTGGCTAGTTTCTTTATACACTTTCTTACATGATGTTGATTATCGTATGATTAGTTCATGATTGTGTTAACATGTTTTAATTCAATTTCAATTTGATTCTAAGATCCAATTGTGCTTAAGTTTCATAGTGACATTTGTTAATCAAGTTTGACTAGTTGATAGTAATCTTAGAGGTCGAAAGAACTTATTGTTATTCAACTAGTTATAATCATTTTGTCTATGGATGATTGTTTTTACCCATTATTATTTGTTAAACAACGAAACTAAAGTGTGGTTGTAATAAGAATGCTTTTTGATTATCAAGTTGGATTGATTGGAAACATCTAAAAGGTCGTAAGATTAGTTGTTTACAATCAGTTGTAACCTTTTGTCTATAATCGGTTACCTTTTGTATTGACCATTTCTTAAGCAAATTTGATAAGACAAATGGATGTTTTTGTGTGTAAGTTTATGAAAGTAAGCTTATGAAACTTGAATTAATTGGTTAAACTTAATGCTTGTTTTTATGAACTAAAATATTGACGAAGGTTTAACTTGTAAGAACAATATATTAGTACATCAACTAATTATCATAACCAACATGTTAAGAAGTAGTTAACACAATCATACTAATCAAGAATAAGAAACTAGTTTAAGCAAGTGTAATCTTTAATCATCTGAATTTCATTATATCTATTCTCGTTATTATTTGCTTTTGGATTGCTTTAGTTGATTTATACTTGTTAATCAGATTCACTCACAAATCCCTGCGAGCCCGACTTACCTTCAAAATCTTGCTATAACGGACGAGTGCGCTTGCTCGTATGTGTTATTAGTAAAATTGGTAAATCGTCTTTTATAAATTTAAAACTTGTACACACGTAGCACATCAGTTTACCTGCTCCTCTGCCTCCCTGTGCGTTCGATTGGAGCTATCGTGAACCATGATGATCACTACAGTGTCATTACCAAAAGTTTTAAAAATTAGTGTTACAAAGTTGTTTTGCATGTTTCTTTGTACACGAATTTTACAACATTTATATGTGCATACCTATTTGTTAATTTTAAGTCTATGCCATCCAACTATGAACACGTGCATTTGGATTGACTTCTCTGATCAGACCTAAGGGCCTTTCCAACCCATGGTAATTATTTCACTTTGGTCATACCTCTGGTTATTTTTACACGTTCATACTTGGTCGGCTTATTTCGAGTTGGCTTGGTCAGACCTTGAACCCGAGGTATAAGATGCGAACTAAACATGCTTTTGACATTATTACTTGATACTAATGCCTTAAACAGTCTCATAAAGTCTATGAGTTGCATTATGCAATTAAGCTCATCGCTTACCTCTTGTCCTATTTTTTACGACCGGTCGCATATCCGTAATTAAGTGGGAGTGAAAGATGGATCTTAGTCTTATTAGTAATTAATTGGGTAGTTAATTCTTTTAAGAATGTAATTATCGAAAATACTAATTATTTACACTTTTCAAAATTCTAGATGACTACTTTAGTCGAAATGCCGATACTCGGAGTTTCTTTGAGAAACAAAAACTCATCGGACATAACTTCATTGATTGGTATCGCCACTTCGCATTATACTATCAATCAAGATAAGGAAACTTATTTGGAGCATCCTATACCAAGCACTGTTGCTACTCCGCCACCCTATCCCCTGTTGAGGCCCTTGTAGCTCACACTGCTTGGGTCAAAGGCTCAAAGGATATAGCTGCCTTCATGCTCATGACCATGGAGTTGGAGATCTAAAGAAATCTAATTCATCTTGGTGCTTATGACATGCTTCAGGAGTTGAAGTCTATGTTCTCCTAACAGGCAGAGCAAGAGCTTCTACAAACTGCACATGAATTTCACGCTTGCAAGCAAGAAGAGGGTCAATCGGTTAGCTCATATGTTCTAAAGATGAAGAGCTACATTGACAACTTAGAACGTCTTGGTCACCTTGTTATTCTGAACTATGAAGTTAGTTTGATCCTAATCGGTCTCTCTAAAGAGTACATTACGTTTGTGCAAATCTTTAGTATGCACAAAGATGGGGAAGACTGCGGAATGAACTACATGCTATGCTTAACCAACATGAGCAGACGCTGCCAAAGAAAGATGTTGCACCCGCACTACATTATGTATGGGGTGGTGTTAAGCTCAAGAAAACCACAAAAGAATAAATCGCTTAAGGCGCTAAGGGGAATCATGGAAATGGAAACAACAAGTCCGGGTTATGCTAACGAGTATAAGCCATACAATGCTTCCTCTTCCAAATCCAAATCCAAGATTCCTCCACCACCCAAGATGGATAATCCAAATAAGGACGCCACCGTCACCAGGTGGTGAGACAGACATTGGAGAAGGAATTGTCCCCAAGATCTTGCCGAAGTTAATGAAAAGAAGAAACAGTCTCTTGCGCCTAGTTCTTCGTATTTTCACTTTAGAACTCTAATCTTTCCCTAAATCATCCTTAGTATATGACACTGGTTGTAGTACTCACATCTGTAATAATACTCAAGGTCTCGGGGAAGTAGGAAGTCAAGCCGGAGCTTTAAGTCCCAGACGGGCAATGGTCAACGGGCAGAAGTTGAAGCTATTAGAATTTATCATTTATGTCTCCCTAGCGGATTAGTTATTGTTTTAAATGATTGTCATTATGCTACCTCTATTACTAGGGGGTTATTTCAGTTTCTCTTTTGTATGACGATGGTTTTATTAACCGTTTTGAATAGAATAATGCTATTTCAGTTTCTAAGAATAACGTTGTTTATTTTACTGCTATTCCTCATAATGGTATTTATGAAATTAATATGTCTTGTTCGAATACAAATGAATGTTCTATGTTTGCTGTTAGTAATAAAAGACCCAAGTCTAACTTGGACTTTGCTCTCTTGTGGCATGGTCGTCTTGGACACATTAGCAAGAAACGCATGGAGAAGTTGCAACACGATGGAATTCTCAACTCATCTGACATTAAGTCACTTGAAAAGTGTGTTGCTTACATGTATGGTAAGATGCTAAGAAAACCTTATTCATATCAAGTGGAAAGGGCTAAAGATCTACTTGGACTTATACACTCAGATGTATGTGGCCCATTTAGAATCACATCAAGACAAGGAGCAAATTACTTCGTGACTTTCACTGACGACTATAGTCGGTATGGTAATGTTTACTTACTGAAACATAAACATGAAGTGTTTAAAACATTTAAAGTGTTTCAAAAGGAAGTAGAAAATCAACTCGGGAAGATCATAAAATCACTACGTTCTGATCGTGGAGGTGAATATATGAGTCAAGATTTTTTGGATCATCTTAAGGAGCATGGGATTATTGCCCATCGAACTCCTCCTTATAATCCACAACACAATGGTATATCTGAGAGGATAAATCAAACCCTGCTTGACATGGTGCGTTCTATGATGAAACAAACTACTCTACCAAAGTCCTTTTGGGATTATGCCCTTGAGTCTCTGCACGATTCTCAATATGGTTCCAACTAAGAAGGTTGAAAAGACACCATACGAAGTATGGCATAGGCAAGCCCCTAAGCTGCCTTACTTAAAAGTCCTGGGTTGTGAGGCTCTTGTTAAGCGTGATACACTTACCAAACCCGACAAACTTTAACCTAGAGTCGTTAAGTGTATCTTTGTAGGATACCCTAAGGAAACTATGGGATATTCTTTCTATCTTCCATCCGAGAACAAAGTTATTGTTGCTCAAATGCCGAAGTTCTTTGAGAATGATCTTATGGATCTTGAAGCAAGTAGGAGTTTAGAAGATCTTGAATTAATTCAAGAAGAAGATACAAATCCTTCTTTAGACACTAGCATTCATCATGATGAGGAGGATCAAGAAATTGAAGAACCTCAAAATGATATTGTTCCCATTTGAAAGTCCACTAGGACACGCCGTGCTCCTGACCGTATGTGTTTATTTATTGACGCTGAGGAACATGAGTTAGGGGATCTTGGTGAACCCAATAACTATAAAGTTGCATTGCTGGATCCTAATCCAATAAATGGCTTGATGCAATGAATGTAGAAATGCAATCCATGAAAGACAATGATTTCTGGGTCTTAGTTGAGCTTCCTCCTAACTGCAGGATAGCTTGGTAGCAAGTGGCTCTTCAAGAAGAACACTGACATGGATGAAGGTATACACCTTTAAAGCTCGTCTCGTAGCAAAGGGCTTCACTCAAACCTACGGGATTGATTATGAAGAAACCTTTTCTCCTCAGTGCTACATTAGAGCTATAACGATTCTTATAGCTATAACGGCGCATTTCTATGACTTTGAGATATGGAAAATGGACGTAAAAACCACCTTCCTCAATGGACATCTTTACAAAGAGGTCTATATGGAGCAACCTGATGGTTTTGTTGATCCTAAATATCCTAACCGTGTATGCAAGCTCATGCGTTCCATTTATGGACTTAAGCAAGCATCGAGGCAATGGAATAAATGTTTTGATAATGAGATCAAGAAATTTGGATTTTCTCATAATCAAGATGAGCAATGTGTATATTAGAAAGCTAGTGGGAGTTATGTCACTATCCTAATTCTATATGTTCATGACATATTGCTTATGGGAAACAACATTCCAATGTTACAAGATATAAAATCATATCTTGCAAGATGTTTCGCCATGAAAGATTTAGGTGAGGCTGCATATATTCTTGGAATTAAGATCTATCGAGACAGATCTAAACGATTAATTGGTTTATGTCAAAGTGCTTACATTGAGAAAATCTTGAAAAGATTTTGTATGGAGAATTCCAAGCGTGGCGCTATCCCAATGCAAGAAGAGCTAAAATTGAGTAAGTCACAAGGTGCTGAAACACCTGCTAAGATAGAACGCATGCAAAGAGTTCCTTACGTTCTATTATGTATGCTGTGAGATGTACTCGTCCTAATGTTGCGCTTCGCGAGAATGTGACAAGCCAATTTCAACAGAATCCAGGTGAACTTCACTAAACTGTTGTGAAAAATATTCTTATGTATTTACGCAATACTAAGGATATGTTTATGATCTATGGAGGAAAGGAAGAACAAGAGCTCAGGGTTTCTTGCTACACCGATGTCGATATCTGACATGTGATCGACGACTAATTTAAAATCTCGACATGGATATGTATTTGTTCTAAATGGAGGTGTTGTTGATTGGAAAAGCACAAAGCAAAGTATTGTTGCTACTTCATCAACAGAAGGTGAGTATATTGCTGCTTGTGATGCATCAAAAGTATGGATTCAGAATTCATTTCTGGGTTGAACACTGTTCCCACAATTGAGGAACCTACAAATATGTATTGTGACAATACTAGAGCCATTACTATAGCAAATGAAAGCGGAATCACTAAAGGTACTATAAATTATCGCGCTAAAGTTCATTATCTTCGAGAGACCATTGAAATAGGCGATGTGAAGATATTAAAAGTTCACACAGATGACAATCTAGCTGATCTATTTACGAAAGCTTTGAAGTTCCCTAAGCATTCTAAATTGACTAGAGATATAGGTTCAGTACCTGCTAGTAGTCTCATGGAAAATGTGTGTTAATTAGTATTTGGATAATTTAGAATTGTAAGACAGTTATTAATAAAGATATAGGTTCATATAAATCTGTTATTCCATATTTGCATGTTTAATCCATGAAATGATTTATCATTCTAAATATGTCCATTGTCGGTTAACAATATGGGAATATTATTTTGATAAGGCAAATGTGAGTGTTGGTTATAATTCTAACGAGAATTTAGATTGTTCCCACCAAACTCATATGTATTCACTAGAGATGCATATTGGATTCCCCAACTTTCAAACATTTACTTTTGGATCTTTGTCATAAGTAAAATACTGAAAAATGGTTTGTTATCTTCGTCCTTAGACTTGAGATGCAAGTAAGTTCTGTTATGTGTGGATATCATTTTTTTGCATGTATACGCAAAATGCTATCTGAATAAGGTAGTTATAAAGGCTATTTTTCGGAGTGATGGCAAAGATCCACAACACTTGTAGTCAATAAAGGATTTGTTACTCCACTTGATATGTGCGTAAAGATACTATGGCGCTCTCCGATTTAATCGATAACTGTCGCCGACCCAAAGGGTAATGCAAGATGATTCTTGATTACATTTGGCATATCTGAATTAAAATCTATAACGAGATTCTAAATGTTTAAACTATATGGAATGATTTAAGATCCATATCCATGGTTTAACGGTATCTATAACAAAGGATGATTAAAGTAAGACATTGAATGACCATGCTACTGAGAAACTTTTATGAAACTATTCTCTGCATTACTTTTAGTTAAAAAGCGAGTGAGAGCGTTTGCTAGGCGTTTTCGTCATTAGTTTTGTGTGCCATTCGACATACCAAATCCCAAGTGGGAGCTGTTGGTTTGTGGGAGTTTAAAACACGACAAAACACTAAAAGTGTGTGAGCTTATTGAGGCACACACGATAAATACGAGCATATGTATCGAACGTATTTGATACTTGAATTATTTACCCGAATATGCGTGCTACTTGACCCGATTACTACAATGACCCATGGGCTTGTTTGAGTTTCATGTTGGGTCAAAAGTGGACTGCCTAGAGCCCATGTGATCCACTGATCGGGAAAAGAAGGCAGAAAGGGTGTGTTGGGTTTTAAGCTTGTCGACCAAGCAATAATCCAAACAAGAGGCGGTTTGTTTTTGGCTATAAAAACAAACACACCCAAACTCCACATTACGCATAACATACCATAAAACTATCCTCAATCAATCAACTATTCCTGCTAAATACCTTGTCGATTTACACCAAAGTCGATCAAGGTTTTACTTGGTTTTCTAGTTCTTAAACTTGCAACGATCAAGGCGTTTAAGTGTTAGATTGATTGATAGTTCTCTTGTTCCTAGTTTCCTTGTCGAATAGCAGCAGCAACAAGTAGGTGGTTTCTATTTTCTGGTCGTGACTCTTCTCGGACAACAAGCAGATATATATTGGACATATTTGTCCGATATCGGGTGACAAAGGGCTGTTATCGGACAACATTAATTCGGGCAGAAAACAAAGACTTGGTTTTCTTGGGTGGTTTTCTAGTTCGTGTAATATTCAAGTGGGTCAAAGGTTGATTGGTTTAATACATTCTCGACTAGCTTCATTATCGAACGTATACGGTTTTCGTGTTGTGTGTGATACTCATAGAGGTGTCTAATTTAGATACCTGAGTTTCGTATAGGTTTTCTTGTTCGTTACACTTGCGTTCAATTGCCACGAAAGGTTAGGTTTCTATTTTACCTTTTATTCATTAATTGTTTATTATACGTGTTAACCTAATTGCGATTACTAGATCCATATCCATTTACTCGTATGCATTAATTGGTTAACGTAGTTCTAAAATCCCAACAAAAAGTACCATAGATAACATAATTACATAACACATTAAGCTCAAGGCTCATGCTGAATTAACATGCCAATATTTTTCTTGCATCATAAATCAATGCTTGCAAGTTTAGTTAATGCTAACAAGACGTTTCTAGTTTCCTTACATTATAAATGAACTAGCTTAAAGACCCGTGGATTCACAGGATTTTTAAAGAAATATGATTATGAGATAATAAAAAAACAACGAATGTAAACAGGTTATATTAATATATGAAAGAAACAATGAGATAATACGTGAATTATTCCATAATCAACTGAGTTTGGAAAAATTAAAATAATAAACGTCTATGTGTTGTCGTCTACAAATTTGATGGCCTTTAATAACAAATGACGTATGTGAGCGCTAATCAATTTAATAGCCAATGTCCATTCCTTAAACACCTAATAGTCCATAGAAAATGTAAGTAAAAGTAGGTTGTGATTCATAATGTATTATAATTTAAAATATGGTAAAAAAACATGTGATATGTATATTGTACATATCTCTTGAACATTGATCATAGACCTTTAAGTATTTGTAGACGACAACATTTGTAGTAGTTTTATAGATATTGCCATCTTCATTACAAATGTCTTTTCTATGCATCAAGCGTACATAAAATTCAATGTACATAGCAAAATATTTGGTATAAAAAAAAGATAACTGAATATTATAAGATTGTGTTTAATATCTCTTTTTCTATGCATCAAGTGATTTGACATAAAGATTGTGTTGATATTTTTTTTATATAAATCAAGTACTGAGCGTATAAATGTATAGAAATTAAATGAAAACATATCTAATGCGTAAATAAAAGTTATCATTGCATACAATACTGAAATGGAGTTGTTAAAGAATTGTAAAAAGAGGATTATGTTTATTTATTACGCAATAATCTGTAGTGAAGAAATAACAAAGTATTAGTGGTTTGAAAATGAAACTGCATGCAAATGAGACCTGTATATTCTAACAAAATGTCAAATAAGTAAAAGTTGTGTAAAATAAGAGGCAATTTTATATCAGTTATCTTTTTAAAATTTGAAATTTTCATATATACACATTGTACATTATCCATTTAGTGATTGCACTTTGAGTAAGTATAAAATATATATTGAGAGTAGATGTATGAAATTAATCCTTGTATACAAAGGCTTGTATATGAAATTAATCCTTGTATTAAACATGAAGCAACCGCATCAAATTGGCATATATATTTTTACATGTATAAACCCTTGAACATCAAGATATATAAAAGTAAATTTAGTAAACAAAATTGTATACTAAATGCTTTAAATTACACTTATATAAAAGGCCTTTGGATTAATCATGAAACAGAATCTAAGTTATTTTTATCAACCATGGATACTATGTTTATTTCTATATTGACCCACACTCGATAGCATATTTAACAGTCAACAACCACACACTCTAAGGAAGAAGAGACCTCAAACTTTCAATTAAACCTAAGTCGGTCTGGAATCTCCCACTCATACTCAATCTAAATGAGTAAGCTTCTTTAACCACAATCGAATACTAAACTACAATTTTGCAAATGCCGTAAAACATGCTATACTCTATCGACAAACAAAACGAAAGCGTCCAAATTTCCTTTCCTTTTATCTACAATAGTTGTAAATAGATTTTACTGACAGAGCTTAAAGGTATGTCAAGTAGTCGAACAATCAATATTCTTTAATTTATAACTACAAATATCTCATATGTCAAGCTCTTTCTCAAGTCTACCAATTGTCTTAAACCTGACCCGAAGGTAATGTTAGCATGAGAAAGTTATACACTTGAAATTAGAGAGCTTGACTGTTGATTAAGAATTGAACAACTTACTTTTCACATCTATTATAATGGGTAATAAGTATCATTTGCGCCTTCAAAATTATTATTAAGAACAAATTAAAACACAACAATGTCTAATGTCAGACATACCGGATCCGGTCCATTTCATTGTGTAATCACCACCAGAAGATACTCATTTTGACTCCCAATAAGTACCCGTTTTGACTCGTTACGCTCCTCATTGATATAACCATCATTTAGTTTTTTGTACCTCGTAATCAGTTTCCTTTATCTATTGTAAAGCCAAAGAGCATAATTTAGATATGACCAAACCTTAACAAAATGGCAAGTTCATAATAGACTTATCATGGTTTCCAAGTATTTACTATAAGTTTATCCTGATGAAATTTCTATAGCATGAAGCATCCTTTTTTAGTTGACGTGAGTAATTTAACTTATATTACACGTCTCGTGATCTACTATAAAACACGAAAATTACTTCAAAACATGAAAAATTGGAGTCATCAAGAAAGTTTGTGTTACTTTTTCCAACAAAGCAGACATGTTTCTATCCATGGTGAAACCTGGTATTTTGAGTAAATAAGATCGTGTGGAAGGTTATCAAGAACCTAACATGTAAAAAAACAAAAGGATTACATACGCAGTTGTAGGTTGATCTCTTCATAATATATCATGTAATGAAATTGTAATATTAGTGGAGGACCTACCTCAAGCATTACAACCCAACATGGTTGTTACTCTGCATTCACGATTGTAAAATCAAAACTATTAATTTTACAGCTTGTTCATGGATACTTGGACAATAGAAACTACAGCTGCACAATTAACAATAAAACATAACTTTCTCATAACCAATGCATCAAACAAACCAATCAAGATACGACACTAAAAATATTAAAAAGTTAATCTTGAAAGCGTTTGAGCATCTATGAAAGATTACCGCAGACGAAGCAATATGGTCCAAGTGAGGATGTAATGACTTGCAGCATATAGATCTCCACTGGTGATAAGATCTCCCTTGCCTGACATCACACAAACATTTAAAATTTAGTTGCATAATTTACAAATTTGACATACATAATGACCCATAATTTTCTAAAGTTCGATGTGGACAATTTACCAATTTTCTTTGGTTCCTATAATCCAAAGTCTATTTTTGTCAAGAGCTTTCGAAGGCCTCTGAATACAAAGATAATCCACGGATATTAAAAAACATGTATATCAAGATAACATACTATTACCCAATTAACTCACTTCGTGGCCTATTTGGGGCTCCCCAGACAACAATGTGTTGAATCCAATTGCTACCATAATTGCCCAACCAACAATATTTGTTTTGCAATGATTATAGGAAGAAAATATCTTAATGATTCGTATGTGGTCGCATTTGTAAAAATGAAAGCTGTAATATCTCAATTCATAAACTCTATTCCACTACATTGTAATTATAGGATTTTGAAAGACATTGGTCATTTTGATTAAGTACAACTTACCAATGAGCCAAAATGCGTATGCAATGTCGGGCCTACTTTTGGAGGAGTTGTGAACCAAAATTGGCGTCTCCTGTTACCTTCTTCACTCTATGATGTTAAGCCTTTTAGCATGCAGCCTTAAGATGTAATTTAGTCCCCTACATTCACAATATTGTTAATTTAAAATGAGAAAAGACGTCATTACATTCAACCCGGCTGAACCAAATTCGTTTTGACACCTTACCCAATCACAATATTTCAATGTGTAAAATTCTTGCCTCGAACCCCTGGATGGGTTTATGCATTATAATAGATTAATCACTTGCCACATATTTAACTGAATGAACTTAAAGCACATTTCAACGACTAACTTAAAATGATGAAAGTGTGCATAGGACATACAATTTGATCATTACATTATGCTTTACTTAGTTTCTCCTCTCGTCATTTTAATATAATTTTCACAGCAGCAAGTTCATATATCCGTACCCATATCACAACTTAGAACTTTAACCCACAATATAAGTATCGTCATTCCATGATGTGATAAGGTGTAAGCAAACATATTGGCATAATATACTATTCAAAAATTTATTCTAGTTTCTAAAAGACGACATGGCCTGATCTATCTTGAGTCCTTAATAGTTAAATGAAGACAGACAATAACATTTTTGCCAATTTATACTGACAATGGAACTTAAATAGAGCAATAACATCTTTAACTGCAGTGAAAAACATACAATACAGTTCAACTTAATATATAAACGAAATACTGGTGAACTTAGTGATATTTCATAGGTGCCATACAGGTTCTCGAATTAGGCAAATATAAAAACTTAATCTAAATTAGAAATGGTTCAAAGATGGTTTTCTATCTCAATAATTTGTTTTCCAAGTACTTGTGAGAGAAAGTAAATTTCATTTATTACTCGTTTTATTTGTTTCCTTACTTAGTAGTGCGTAACTCAGATTAATGACAAGTATCACCACCGCCACATACCCTCCCTCTTCATCTACTTACTCCTCTCATCCCTTTCGTCCTCTAAATTCTACCCGCCATGACCCCATTATCATCTCTTTTAAAGATAAAATGCTCATTCTTATATTATCTGCTTCTGTCACATGAGGACCCCTTGGCTGAACATTTTATAAACTAACCATGTCAAACCCTTTAACAAATGACCATCAACCTTATTTTTGGGAAGCCATAATTTAAATATTTAATTCTCAGTTTATTTGTAAGGTGAGTTGTAACTAAATTACCATCCTAACCATTGTTTTTATGTTTGAACTATAAAAATGAATTGCACATAGTTTGATGAATATTATATTTCTGACAAAAGTCTAAAACTGGCCATGAGAATTTGATAAAGAATCCATGGGAACATGAATGACCAGGAAGGATGGATACACTTACAGTGGGATCTGTAGAATCATCTTGCTTGCACATGATCCACGGAACACCCATTTTTAGACCCACAGCCATGTTTGCAGCCCATTTGGGATATGCTCGAGCCAGGTCTCCAAGTGCATACTTCATTGGTCCGTATTCATTCTCAATCTGTCAGAATCAAGATTAACTACATTAGTCATTAGAAGAAAAAAATTTCGATTCAAATAACTCAAATGGTCAAAATGGCTGAAACTCGCGCAAAGCATATATAAGCATAAGCGGTTTCTTTATCCCCTCTTCCTTTAAGCTAATATGTTTTATTCACCCATTTGGTCTGTCGTATATACGCATACATAACACTCAGTTGAACAAAATTTAAGCAGCAAGAGAACTTTAATGAAACTAAGAAAATAAGAAAAAGAACGATAACAATGCATCAAATAAGGCGTATTGAGAACAACTTACTTTGTGCAGTTTCTCTTCGGTTCTTTCCTTCCTTATTTGTTCAAGCTCTGCCATAAATGCTTGAGTGTCATTTTAATTATCATCATCTTCACAACAAAAATTAAAAACAAAAAAATATTGCGATTATATATGTTACAAACCTTTACGCTTGTTTGTTTTTGTGAAACAACACCTACCTCATTTAATACACAGCTTTAAACATGGTTGGGCTAGAACTGGTGGAGGCTTTCATGAGAAGTTTTGACAAAGCCTTTATTTCCTTAATTATTGTTGATTTAAAGAAAATTAAACTAATGTTTATTGCTTGCTATCTAATGAACCCAATTAACTCTAATCAACCCAATACAGTAATCACTAAATCAACCCAATTAACTCTAAAACTAAAAAACTCATTAAAACCAAATAAAATAGTAAACTATAAACAAATTAAAATCCATATCAATACAACTATAATTTATAATTAAGAAAAGAAGACCCAAATCAATATAAACTAAATCAATTTACAAAAAGTTACATGTTGTGTAGAAACTCCTAAAATCGTCATCTATGTATCACAACAACCTGAAAAGAAAACACAAAACAAAAAAACACCCAAATGAATTGAATAGAAACACAATCATATTGATGATTAGAAAAAACAACACATCAAATGAATTGAATCGTCCTGTGGAAGAGATGGGTGAATTGAAACTGCCGTTATAAATTCGATTTGAATGAGTAAAGAAGAAGCTTA
This sequence comes from Chrysanthemum makinoi, assembly GCA_910596185.1. Taxonomy (NCBI): domain Eukaryota; kingdom Viridiplantae; phylum Streptophyta; class Magnoliopsida; order Asterales; family Asteraceae; genus Chrysanthemum; species Chrysanthemum makinoi. The sequence goes on from OU343221.1 coordinate 108,869,355, forward strand.
CAGGAGAAGTCTTTTGAGCGTATGGAAGATGGAAATTACTGAAGAAGATTGACGTTTTGAAGAAGATTGGTACTTGTGAACATGTGAATCTCTTGGTTATAACGAATGATCATGTGCTCTATTTGTAGGATCATAATATTATTGTGTTATGATGATTCGGGTGGTCTTGGATGATGGAAATACATGTTAGCCATTTAGAGAAAGTAGAGAGATGGGTGTTTCTTGCTAGAGACTTGCTTTGTAAATTATGAAAGGTTAGATTGAAAGCACCACCCCTTCCATGAATGCAAGGGGTATTTATAGTTACACAAGATACGTCCTTCTATCGGACTGTGGATCAGGCATACAGTGGGTAAAGACCCGTCCTTCCTCCACGGTGTTACACTACACTAAACTACGCTACAAACTAACTAATTAACTACTAAATAACGTAACAAACTACAAGTCAACGAGCTAATATATGCTAGACCATAATTGGGGTGACCGACACTTTCTCATGGAATTTCTAATTCTAACAATCTCCCCTAAGGGAGGTCACTCCATGATATACATTTTGTATCCTAGCATTCTATCTTTGTCTTTAGTCTTGAGCTCGTAGACTTGAATTCTTCAACTTCTGCATCTTTGTGCTTTAGCCGTGATTCTTTAAAGTCCGATAACTTTGTACATTAAGTGGAGGTCTTTGAACTGATCCACATCTTGATGATCTTCGAGCTTTCATTGAGATCATCAGCCACAGTAAATCTCTTGATCACCCTTTATTGTGTTGCCATCATGTGAAGTTGTGACTTTCGGACCGACATGCTCACACTTTTGGATCATGACATCTTTTCATTAGAGTAGCGGAAGCTTTTGCTGGTTCAAGATATTTGCAGAGCGCAGCGAAGCATAGTATAGAAATATCCGAGCCGTGTTCGTAGATATGCACCAGTCATGATTTTTAATTAAGTGTGGATGCCGTGAGCATGCGCTTTGGATTGACTCTCAATTCGATCACCGCAACCATCCAAATGTACCGCAAACAACAGCTAGTTAGCAATAAAACACACGAAAGTGTCTTTGATCACTTTCGTTGAATTGAGGTACACGCCCACTTGCCTCGCTGATCAAGCATGTACGCCTCGTGATCGTATAATTCAAGAATCTCCTTGACAAGGTTTCGCACTGTTCTAGCCGTTTCAAACCGAACGCCTCAAAGAAGACAACCCGAGTCGAGTGAACAGTGAATTGAGATTCACTGATTGATGAAAAATTGATTTGAAAAACAATCGCGTATTGCTTAGAAGAAAGAGTTTTGCAATACGACGAAGGTTTTATGAGAAAGTTCAATTTTCAATCAAAATACGTTTTGTATTTGAAAAGAGTACACATTTGATGTGCTAGAGAAAAGAAGAAATTTGCACATCGAACGGTTTTTCCAAAAGTATTTTTCAATCGAGATACTTTTAAATTTGAAATATGAATACACATTCGATGCGCAAGAGAAAAGAAGATTTGCACATCGAACGGTTTTTCCAAAAGTACTCGTCAATTCATTTCCTGGACCAAGGTTGATTAACGAGTGAATCGCCCCATCGTTTCTATCCAGTTGTCACAAGTTTGATCTTTAGAAAAGATCTTACATGTCACCCACCAAGAGCTTGTTTGATGTTGGCTCTAGAAGGCTTTCCATCTTCATCGTGAATATTAAACATATCACTCAGATGTTCTGGCAATACCACAAGGATAATGCGTAGGACTCTTAATATATACTTACTTTCCACATTGTGTGAAACAAAAAGTCTTCAAGAATTTAGTGTCCTAATGAGATATTGTGGATGATCTCGTGGCTCTAGACTCAATCGTGCACATTTGGTTCCTATGCCGAAGACTAGGGAGAGGGTCTCCTTCTTCAAGATCAACAATCTCTAAGAGAAAGTCGATAGATTATGTCGGTTCCCCTTGGGAATGAAACAAGCCCTTTTAAGAGGAACTTGACTAGTTTGGGAAGTTAGGTGCAGTCAGGCCATTGGGTCCATGACGTCTTGTCTTCAATACAAGTGTTACCTTAGTAACCACCAACAGCATATGTATTGAACCCAGTTTCTGCCCTAAGGTTGAATTATTGGAGGGCTATTTCTTTTCACCCTTTTCTCATTCATTTCTTTTTCATTCTTCAACCCTTCAGTGCTTACCGAAACTTCATTACTAGAACCTTGTTGGGTTTATTCCAGTTCTAGCTCGTCTCACCGGCACTCTTCCCATATTTTCATTTTTCTCCTTTTTTCATCATACCTAAGGACTCTACACTATCTAGTGGATTGTCCTTGGGTAGATCCCTCCGGCCCTGGCGGGATCATGGGAACTAATGCCTAACCTTACCATCCTTATAACTCCATACATAAAGTAAATTTGGTCGGTCTTTTGGTATTGTTCTTCTTCCATTGGAACCAATCGAAAACCTTTTGAAAATCAATCCAAGTACCTGTGATACATGATCAAAACATTATGTACCTGAATTGTTTTTGATATTTTTAGAAAAAGCTCCCCCTCCACATGTGCATCAAATGTATTTGAAACGGTTTTAGCACATGGAGGCAAGAGGACTTGAAACTTTCAGATTTGAGAATGAAAGATTCGATTCATTGATCGACAATTTCTAAAAGATATCACCATCACTTTCCCGATCAAAGTTAGTATTCTTTTTTTCATACTTTGTTAAAGATATTTTATGGGAAAGGATGTGGTTTTCGAAAAGTTGCTCCCCCTCAACTTGAGCATGTGATTTTGAAATTGTTTTGCACGAAGAGGAAAGAGTTCTTAGCAGCACATTCACGATCATATAGCCATACTGAAACCATTAGAAAATCAATCAAGATACTTTTTATTGAAACTTAAGAAATTTTGTTTTGTACCTTGAAAGTTTGTTTTTGAAATGCTCCACCTCAATATGTGATTCGAGATTCGAAAGCGTTTAGCACATATGGGAGAGCAAGATGCACATTTGAACCAAAATAAATGATCATCTTTAATCAAGTTTCATTATTAAATCACAAATTCTCCCCCGATCAAAAATATCAAACCCTTTGAGATTTTGGATCCCAACTGATTTAATAAGGTTAAGAAAAATGTAGGAGAAAATGTAGCCAGTTTTAAATACTCATCTTGTTTTTGGATAAATGCTCCCCCTCAACATGTGCATTATGTATTAGAAATCGTTTGGCACATGGAGGCAGGAGTGCCTTTAAAGGACTAAAACAAATTCCATTTAAACAAATTTGAGATTTAAATCACGATCTCTACCCCGATCAAAAATTTCAAACCTTTTGAGATTTGTGATCCCAATTGATTTAAACCATTTAAAAGATTTTGGGGAAAGACGTGGCTTGATTTAATTTTGAAAGATGATAGATATGAATCAATTTTAGATATTAAAGATTGTTAGTGTCAGGTATGATAGTTTTTAAGAGATCTTTAAGTAAAATAAAACAATTTCACAATCAAACAAGAACAGAAAAAATTTCATTTTATAAGATCTTTGAGTTTTAAAGAAAATCATACCATGACATAACATTAAATCTTTAGATCACCACTTTATGATGTACATACCGAACTTTTATGAAGAAATATCGTTTGAAAAGATTTAATTTGAAATCACTTATGATTTGACAAAATAAAGTCCGGTTGATTTCAAAACTTTGAATCCGATTTATTTTCAAAACAATATTTTTCCATTTTCAAAACAATATTATTCAAAAATTGTTTAAAGAAAAATGGTATCATCCACTACTTTTTCCTGCACAAGATTCGTTAGGTGGTTGAGTTGCTTTTGTTGTTGTTGCTGAGGGTTTGGAAGAAAAACCGTTTGCCGATGCAGTGAGACTTCATACGTTGCATTTTAATGCCAACTGAGGTCAAATTAAGCTCCGCTTCTTCATTTGCTGATGAAGAAAACCATCTGCTGATGCAGTGAGACCTCTTACGCTGCATTTTTCCATGCCAACTCTCCATAGAAGTCCAATTAAGCTCCGTTTCTTCATTTGTCACCCCAAGATATAGTTACCCTTTCCTTTCGGCATCCAATCATCTTCAATTGTGGGATCCGAATTGGGAACATTCTTATATACCAATATACCTGCATACGTTAGTGAACACACATACGAATATATGGTGGTCGACATCACCCAAACAAAGAATCGACTAATAAACGTCAATGCAACATCTCAATCAGATCATGTAAAGGTATGGGAATAATATGTTCATCAAACTCTAATCATCTAAACCTAACAATCATATCCTAGGTACCTAGTCCTTCAACGTAGGTTAACATCATTTTTAATTAAGCATATAGGATAATTAAAAAAGCCCGTTAGATGATATAGATTTGAAAACATTATCCCCTCAATTAATGACTCAATTTTTGAAAAGTTTAAAAGCTACCAAGTCATTCATTAAGTTTGTAAATTATATAAAAACTCTGAATCTGATTGTTTTGAAAGCAACTCATTTTCCACCAATTTTTAAATACAACAAATATTTTTCTGAAGAATTTTTAGACGGAAAAACATTTGTGTGGGAACAAAGATCCTTCGACATACTTTCCTCATTTTGTTTTAGGATAAGTGCACGAAATATTTGTAAATAGGTTTAGCGTAGCACTTTCCTCTTTTGAAGAAGCGGGTTGCTATCGAAATAATAGCAAGCCATGGTTTAAGCCCGTGTTACACCAAATAACCGCAAGCCATATTTTGAGACATGTTTTGAAAAGAATATTTACACCTCCTCGCCAACTTCATCTATGGTCTTGTGCCATTATTGAATGACATTTCTAATACCGTAGATGTTATCGATACCAGAAGACATGTCTTGAGAAAAATATATTTTTGGTATTTTTAAAATTTTCTGATTTTTATGGTTTTTTGAAGATTTTATATTTTTCTATTTTGATTTTGTTGGTTTTATATTTTTGTATTTTGTTTTTCAATAAATATTTACAAAGATAGAGAAGATGATATAGTTTAAGAAGATGATGATACGAGTACCGAGATAAGGGTATCGAACAAAGACGTCGAGAAGATAGAAATCGTAATCTCTTAAACTTCCACCACCAAAGCTTCCGAGGCTCCAGAATAGAAGATAGAACATGAGCCTTTGAGAAAGAGAGACTTTGTAGCTTCCCCAAACCGAAAATCCATTAGATGAGCAGATTCAAGCTCTATTTCAAGCTTGCCTTAGCCAAAGTACAGAAGTACACCATTATTATAAATCCAGCTGCTCCTTTTAAGAACGATAATCGAGATTCTTCATTCGGGGTTATATCATCACCAAGAACAGCAACGTATCATCCCACTCTTAAAATTTCTTCTCATATTTCATTACTACTGAATTCTGAAGCAATCCATTCCAAAAGGTGTCAAAAGACCACTTCCCCCAAGTAGTTGAATTGATGCAATCAGTCTCTTTGTATAATGCTCAAGAACTCTCCCGAATACACATCATGAGGGGAATGAAAACATCTCCCCAATGTTCACATTTTTCTTCCCTGATGATCATGTATGAAGCTCAAGAACCCGAAGTACACCAATACCCAAGAGCTCTCCCGAATACACATCATGAGGGAATGAAAGACACCTACCCAATGTTCACATTTTTCTTCCCTCGATGATCGATATGAAGCTCAAGAACCCAAAGTACACACATTCCCACAGAAAGAATAACCGATAACATTGAAGAAGCAGTGCCGAATCACCGACATCTCTCGCAGATGTTAACTCCTGAATAAGTGATTATATCTCTGAATCACTGATTAAGCACTCAAGTGGGACAACTGAGCATCCCCAATGTACACAATCTCTCTTCCTCATGTTATACATTTATCTCCCCTGAATATGTCATACTTGTGTGCCTCTTTTATCTTCAGAAACTTTCTCTTACATCACTTCCCCAACGTAGTTGGAATAATAACACTAAAAGCCTTGATGAGTAAAACCTTGAGTTTCTACAGTCATGACATTTTTCTTCCTGGGATATCTTCAATCACTTAGAATAATTAAGTTCATCAAGTTTACTCGCTTTGTGTTTAGATGTGTGTCTCCTTTCCCCTTGCTGGTTTTGACACTTTAGAATCAGCAACATAGTATAAGCCCAAATACACGAAATCTTTATGAGAAGAACACTTGAACTCTTGTGAGAATCAACTTGCTGAAGACACTCACACTATTTTATCAACCCTTATGTAGAAAATTTGAGGTGACCACTGATGAAGAAAACCCGATATACCATACTTGAAACTGAAGTCAAATTCCCCACATTTGTATCTTAAGCTTGCACCTAATGATGGAAGAACGGTGTCGAGAATTTATGCTTCAAGCAAATCTCTAAGTACTCACTACCCAAACAAAGTATGAGACATTAATACCTCTTTGCATTATCCACACCGCCATATGCGTGACACCGATTAAAACAAAGTAACTCCTAATAGTGATAGTTAACCGTGTCTTCAACCATCCACCTTGATCAGCCGGTAACTAGATAAACCAAGTCATCAACTCAAATTCTTAAGCCCGAGCAAGTTATCAAATAAGAACACGCCTTTGTGAAAGTCAACTTCAATCTCAAATAAGTGATAAATGATTAACTCCAAAATAATCAACTTGTGTCAAATGTCCAACATGTGAATAAATGTACAACCGGATGTACATTGACCCACTTAATGAACCGGAACAAATGATTCCTCAACATCAATTCCATCTTCCTAAAGATATACATATAGAGACTGATCTAGAAGATTCACCAATAATGTCTTCAAGCGGATGAGGTCGTCATTTTCCTTAATGTTCATGTGGTTGATTTATAGAGTGCACAATAATCCGTGAAGATTTGGTAAAGGAATACCAAAGATCGGATCATTTTTCATGAACAATAATCCGTGAAGATTTGGCAAAGGAATACCAAAGAGCGGATTATTATTCAATAGTGAAACTGCAATATTACAATAGTCAATATAAGCAAGTCTAATTGGGGATTGAATCTGACTTTTCAGTCTCCCCCAATTAGTGCTCTCCTCTAAACTGACAATCTGTTTGATTAATGCCTTGAGTAAGAAAAAGTCTTTAGATCGTTAAATGCAACTCGTCTTTAGTCTTCTAACATGTAGCAGAAAATGTAGAACAGACTGTAAACTCGACCATCTTCAAGATTGTCCGAATGGGGAAATAGACAGTTAACATCTTCTTCACACCAAAGGCATTCCCGTTAACTTGTAAATAGCAAATCCTTAATTAAAATCCTCCCAATCAAACAAGAACAGAAGATGTTCATCAAAGAAATTAACCCAAAGAACTAGAAGCACTTTGTCATTTAATCATATCAACCCGTGTGAAGATGTCAACCAACGGCTCTTAGAAGAAACTACATGTGAAGATGATCCGATAAGAAGAATCTCGGTTCTTACATGAGTTAGGAGCCGCTGACCATATATTCCTAAATTTCAATCAATAATGCAAAAATTCACACTTCTTCTCCTCCTCAAGAATTGCATACGGAGATGCCATTCTTGATTAAACAAGTGATTATCATCCAAATGTATTCCATTCACACTTCTCCCCAGCAAAATTAGCACATGATGTCGCCATCTTCATTATATTGAGCAAGTGGAATAAGAGAAATTATCAAGATTCCGATCACTTGATGATGCGCATGGAAAAAGCATGAAGCATGTTGATGAGAATGGTCATAATTGAGAAGATTTCTTCTTCAAGATAAAGCGCATCAAACGCATAATTTCTTTCTTTAGAGAACGAGGCATGAACTGTTGTGTTCATACGTCATTATGATGAAGTACGAGGCCTGAACTGATATGAACAGACGTCATAATCTCTCTTTCACTCTCTTGGCAAGACATGTAATCAACCCCATTATCATTCAATAGGCTCTTTGTTGTGACAACTGATGGAGAAAACCCAATATGATGAATTTGACCCTGAAGTAAACTAACCCGAACTCGTGACTTAAACTTGCACATATGTAACAAAGAGCGGTGCCGAGACTTCATCCTCCATTGAATCTCTAAGTACTCTATACTCTTCATCAAACCAACCATCAAGTATAAGACGTACATCACCTCTTGAGAATCCACAATTGAATGTGACACTGAGCACTACAACGTAACTCCTTAAAGTGATAGTTATTTTGAGGTGATAATAGCCCAATTCCCCCAAGTGGTAAAAAGAAAAGGTAAAAGTCACCCAACAATAACTAGATTTCCAAGTCTTTGTTTTTGATAATAAGCTCGAACAAGGATCATGAAGAATCTTCATCCATCCATCCCCGATACATTCAGATACTAAGTACACTCGCGCGTGATAATTCACTTCAACCTCAAATAAATAATACTGAATTAACGCAGTTGTTACATCTTCTGGTTAACTACTCAAATCTAGCCTTATTTGACATTTAAATGAACTTTGATAATGGTTTCATCCCGACCATGGTTAGAAGCACGTAACCCCGTAAAACCATGTAATAACCAAACTGCCATGAAGACAACCCAAACACACACCCAATTCATGAAGTAAACCCTTTTATACCTTCTTTGAAGCAGAAACCGTAGCACCAGCATCAGAAAAGATCCCGAAATACACTTTCCTTTTCTCCATGATGGTTCCATCATTACGGGATTTTACAACTCTATGGTTTAAACCGAAAAATAGATTCTTTCACGGGATTTTATAAAACCAAGAATAAACCGTAAGATAGATCCGAAAATGCACTTTACAATTACCATGATGTTTCCATTGTCACGGGATTTTACAAGTCTATGATTTAAACCGAGAAATAGGTTCTTTCACGGGATTTTACAAAATCAAGACAAAACCGTAAACAATATCAGCTTGAATGTGTTATGACAACTTTGGTTTCGGTGAATATCTGTTTTAGGGGAACATGCAGCGGTTCAACAACGGTTCATTATCCAACAACAACAATATCATCAACCATCCCATAAACACTTTGGTAAACACACCATTCACATATTCTGACGGCAATTGTAGTGACCAAATTGAGAAGTAACCCCGATATGCCAAACTTGATCATGAAGTGAACTTCCCCAGATTTGTTACTTAAGCTTGTACTAATCTTTGTAGAGACGAAACGGTGTACCCAATGTACAAAACCTCTTGACGTATCCTCAACTGCGTGAGACATCAAGTTGGATCGATGTACTCTAATCAAACTAACTTAAATAGCTTGTTAAAGGTTTAACTACCTCGGATAAATCCTAAGTTATTAACAAAGAAACACTGAACAAACTCTATTAAGTATGCGGAATTTACTTAACAAAGCTAAGAAGAATAACTTTTATTATTAACTCTAAATCTGCTTATTATGCAGATACTTTAACAACTCTAATAATATCAAACTTCTCTAAAACTTATGAACTTGTAAACTCTAAGACTTGTAAACTCATACCTCTAATGCCAATCTAGGGGTCCTTTTATAGGCTCAAGGATAACCCTAGTCGGTTTACAATTTGTATCCTTGTACGACAAGTAATCTAATACAGAATATTCTAGAGTTACAATACTTTCTATAAACGAATATAACAGCTTCTTTGTTCTTGCAAGATTTGACTTTCATGTGCAGACTTTGACTTTATCTTTAGCAAGATTTTTGACTCTTTGACTTTTTCCAAGACTTTGTCAATCTTCAAAGACTTTCATATCCCAACAATCCTCCCCTAACTTGAATTCTACTAGCTTGACTTCAAGTTCCTTTGTGAATTTATCTTTAAGAGCTTCATCTTTAAGGACAGATTGTTTCTTAGTCTTTGGATTGTAGCTTTGTAGTTTTTGTGCTTTGTCAAAGTATCTCTAGAATTATTCCTTTACAAAGATCATCCAGAAGCTCCATCTTTTCAAAGAACATAGCAACATATGATAATTTGTACATTAATTCAGTTTAAGTTGCATACTATTCTCATCACTTCCGTGTGTTAACTCCGTGAGAGGTGAATCATTGAAATTTAATGGATTTAGATCTCTTTACCAAAGCCATTAACTCAGGAGTAGCCAAATGTTTTGGTGTGTAAGACCATGGTACATTGATAACCATATGATTTTTAGCAAATCACCACTATCAATGATTTGAGTTGTTTTTACCAAAAGCTATACCCTTCTAGACTAGTTAGTTCTTTTATCTAATGGTGAACTAATTACCAATAATGGTTTTTCCACAGCCTTTACCACAAGCCATTTTCTTATGGGCTAGCCAACTCTTCACATTAACTGATATGATGAGTTGATTACCATACAACTTATTAGCAAGTTGTCAACTAAAAACGGATTTGAAATATCTTTACCAGAGCCGTTTGCTCATGGATTAGCCAATCCTTTTGTAACCATGGTGGATTGATGACCTATTGATGTTGCCATCTCAAAAACCATTTATTTTATTCAACCTTTGTTTTCAAAATATTTGTTACTTAACAAAAGGTTTCTTTCAAAAAGCACTTAACGGTTAAAAAGCCGCAAGCGATACTTTGATGAAAATATCGTTTGATTAGCAAGACTTTGAATAAAGTACCGATTTATCAAAAATAATTTATTCAAATAAGTTTCATACTACCATCCTCATCGCAATAGTAGTCCAGTAGATAAATAGATTGATAACCATGCAAGCAGTTTCATTATCCTCTTCTACTTCCATTCCGTGCTCTAGCATTCTTCTCATAAGCTTAACAAGAAGAGGATATCTTCTATCTACAAACATGTGTATCATTGTACCATTTTCCAACTCTAAAACATGAACACCAGACTCTTCAAAGAATCTCCACAGCAATTTCCCAATTTTTTTGATTCTTCCAAATATCATCAGTGCTCTCTTCTTCAGTTTCCCATGCAATTGTGAGATCTCCAAGTAAAACCAAACCAATCCCTTCTAATGGATTATGTTCAAAGTAAGCTTTAACCACATTATATAAATAGAATAGATCCACTCTATCTATAATGTGCAATAAATCCCATAGCCTATTGAATACTCTGAAACTTTCATCTTCTTTATGAAACATCATATAACTTCCTTCTTTGGATTTCACAACTTCAAAAGCACTAATCTGAGATCTGTTCATCTTCATGTCAAGATATTCTTTGGAATATTCAAAATCTACTACTCTGAGATAATTCCTTAGTTCATCCCTAGTCTCAGATCTTAACTCAACTTTTTCTTTCTTTGAGAACTGAACATCCGTAACTTCAGTTTTCCTTTTTCTTTTTAAACTCTTCTTCCTTTCTCGCTTCCAAGTAGTTTCTTCTCTAAAATCTTTGATGCCTGCAACATCCTTCTTATAAGCCTCTGTTTCAAAGATCATATAGTCTTTTTATATCAACATAATTCAGCTTCTACAATCCTTTATATCCTCGACCTTTCAAATAAGCCATCATAGCATTCCTGTCTTTAGCTAGATTAGGTCTTCTTGGAATATATCTAACAGAGTAGGATCGAATGGTCACAGCCTTCAGATTTAATTCATCTTTTAACTTCTTAGTCTGCTTCTACTCTAAGCTTCTTCACCTTGAGCTTCTACCTTTAGCATTTAACTCTTCTTGAAGCTTTCTAGCTACAGCTTCATTCCTAGCAACTTCAATTGCTCTAAGTTCTGCTAAAGTTAGCTTTTTCTTCTTAGTTTCTACCGAAACACCCTTTCCTTTATCTTTAGGATCAATAGTAGGTTGAGAAGTTCTTTGTTGTTCCTCTTGAACTTCAGAAATAGTAACACCACCCCTTGGTTGTGATAAATCTTGCAAAATTACAAAGAATGAACTCATCATCACTTGTAGAATGGATGGGTTTGAGTGTAGCTTCCTCTTCTTGTATAACAGTTGAGGGACCAACAACTTCTTCATGTACAGTTGTTGAAGGACCAGCTTCCTCTTAAAAGTCCAACAACCTTGGTGTTAACAATGCTTGCCTCAGGATCCTTGTTGTTGAAAAGCAAGACTTTGATCTTCGTACCTTGATTTTCAGACTTTGAACTGAACTTGAACTTCAAGATCTTGAATGTTCTGTTCTTCATCTTTTCATGTGCTTCAAGACTTTCGGTTCATTCTCCTTCTCGACATCTTCTTTCAAATTCTCTTCTTCTAAATTCCTCCCTAATTGGACAGAAGATTGTTGGTGAACCTTTGGCGCTTGCTTTTCTTAGACTGCCTTTGCTCCTTCTTCTTTGATTTAACCCAGATACGAAATTCTTGAACCAATGGCCACACAAAAGTCTTTAGCCTCTAAACTTCAGGTTTCAATTTCTTTATCTGCTTGGCTTGAGCCTCAGTAATCTTTTTCAACTTAACCAACTCCCTTGTCAAAACATAATTATCCAATGTTAATTCTTCAGAGGTACAAGATGTGAATCATCTCCTTGAATTGGTGAATGTTCCTCCGATTGAGAAGCAGAACAGATCTTTGTGGAGATGGAGATGGCGAGACGCAACATCTTCTTGAACTTCAAGACTTGGGGAAGCAGTACTTGTGGAGATGCAGACTTCTTTTGATGCACTTGGAGAAGCAGATTGCAGATGCAGATTTGCAGATGCGATCTTCAGTAGCTTTATCTTCTTCATCACCAATGCCTGAACAACTTTCATCATAGAAATAGTTAAGGGAGTATCCCTTCCAGTGAATTGATCACTCTTCTTAGTCATAAAGGTGAATATTTTGGCTTGTTGAACCACAACAGGTAAAAGATCTGTTGGCTTAGGTACATCAGAAAGTTGCTTATTGAGAAAGACTTGAACAAATCTTGGATACATAAGCCACTTTGAACCATTTGTGATGTGGGAAAGCATTCCATCAAGAATGAGCCTTGAAAAATTAAAAATACGATCAGTAGCCAAACCCACAATAGCAGATGCTATATTTGATCCAAATTGTTCCCATGAAGTACTCTTTGCACTGATACAGTGAAGCAACACATGTACTAAGAACTTCCAGTGAGGGCAAAAGAGTTGTTTCCTAAATGTTTGTTCATTCAAAGAGCCTTCATAACCAATATGTCTAAAAGTATCCCAAATCAACTGCTTATCAAACCGTATAGCCCCATCTGCATCATTGAACAATAAATCTTCTTATGGAGGCTTCAGAATCTTAACAGTTCTACCAAAGAATTGTAGCTCTAATATAAAATTCATCATTCTCCATGTTTTCCCCAGTAGTAGCCCAAAATTCTTGAATCTAGGGCTCAATTATATCCGGCTCCACTAAAAGAGCATAACTGATTGGCGATCCAGTAAGATAATCAATGATATCATGAAAGAGTGTATTCGCTTCAGTCTTATCTAAATTAGCCACCATATTGTGCTTGGAAACTGTAGGACGATTTGCCATTGGTGAATATGTGAGCACAGAAGAGATATAATCAAATAATATAGAGGTGATGAGAGAATTATGGAAAAGATTCTAATGTATCAATATGAGAGGAAAATCGAAAGTAGTTATTTATAGGTGAGATTTAAAAAATCACAACCATAAATACCAAAGTTACCGTTAGAAGTAATTACCCCTCAATATTACCGTTGGAAGAGTACTTTTCCATGTATGCAGTACTTTCCCAAGCAGTACTTTCCAAGCAAGATTTTCATAAATAAAGATTTTTCCAAATTCCTCTATATAAGCTAAGTACACATAAATATCCTCCCCTCAAGCAATACACAGGACTATACTAATACTAAATAGTCCTCCCCTTAAATGTAGCTCAGTAGTTAATCATGCCAATGCTCACCACCAAGTGATTAAATCTTGAAACATCAAAGCCTTTGGTGAGTAAGTCAGCTACATTATCATCTGTGTGGACCTTAACCACATTAATGAGCCTGTGCTCATAGCAATCTCTGATAAAATGATGCCTAATCTGTATGTGTTTGGTCTTGGAATGATAAACTGGATTCTTCACAATACAAATGGTACTCTCATTATCAATATTGATAGGAGTATTCTTGAAGTTGAACCCATAGTCCAAGAGTTGATTTTGCATCCACAACATACTTGCAGCCTACATATTCAAACTTCAGAGAGGATATTGCTGCAATTGTTTGTTTCTTACATTGCCAGGAGACTAATCTTCTTCCAAGATATTGGCATCCACCACTTGTTGATCTTCTATCATATTTATCACCAGCATAATCACTATCTAAAAAAGCTTCTAAATGAAAAGGTGACTCTTTTGGATACCACAACCCCAACTTAGGTTGTTGTTTCAAATAACGTAAAATTCTCTTCATTTGCATTCATGTGAGAGATCTTTGGTGAGACTTGATTTCTTGCACATAAACAAACTCGAAAACATGATATCGGCCTTGATGCAGAAGATACATAAGAGAACCAATCATTGATCTGTATAACTTGACTTCAACAGGTTGTCCATCTTCATCTTTGCCAAATGAATTGATAGATTTAATAGGTGTAGTAACAGTCTTCATATCATCAAAATTGAACTTCTTAAGTATGTCTGTAACATACTTGTCTTGACTTATGAAAATGCCTTCCTTTGACTGTTTAACTTGAAGTCCCAAAAAGAATGTTAACTCTCCCATTGAACTCATTTGAAATTCCTTCTGCATCACCTGCTCAAACTCTTTAACCATGGACTGTTTGGTAGCCCCAAAGATGATATCATCAACATAGACTTGAACTAACATGATATCCTTCTTATCTCTCTTGATAAACAAAGTCTTGTCAATAGCTCCCCTTCTGTAGCCATGTAGCAATAAGAATGTAGAGAGTCGTTCATACCAATCTCTAGGAGCCTGATGAAGGCCATAAAGAGCCTTAACCACCTTGTAGACTTTGTTTGGATGTTTAGGATCTTCAAAACCAGGAGGTTGTTTGACATGAACTTCCTCTGTTATCTTGCCATATAGAAAGGCACTTTTTACATCCATCTGGTAAACTTGAAATCCCATATAAGAAGCAAAAGCAAGAAATATTCTAATAGCTTCAATTCTTGCTACAGGAGCAAACACTTCATCATAATCTACTCCTTCTTCTTGTCTCAGAGCCTTGTGCTACTAACCTTGCTTTATTCTTGATAACATTACCTCTTTCATCTCTTTTAACTCAGAAAACCCATCTGGTTCCAATAACTCTCTTCCCATCTGGAAGATCACATAAAACCCAAACTTCTTGAAGTTTAAATTGAAGAAGTTCTTCCTGCATAGCTTCAACCCAACTTTCTTTAGTCAAAGCTTGAGCAATATTCTTGGGTTCCTCTTGAGAGATAAAACAAGTAAATAGGCAGTTTTGATGGTCCTTATGATTCAGCCTGTTTTGTTTATACACAAAGCTAAGTAAAGCATTGTGAGGTGTTGAAAAAGTCTTAGCTCTATGTCTAGTCATCACTCCAGAAGTAGAAGGACCAATGATTTGTTCAGAAGGATGATTCTTATGAATTCTTAAGCTTGGAGACTGTAGAACTCCATAAGTATCCTCCAAATTAGTAACATCAGCACCTTCATTGGAATTTGAGAAAATGCCTTCATCTTCAAACTCATCATCAGTTTCTTCTAATCCAGGCATGGTAGGATCATCCAAATCATCTAAAGTAATCATTAACAAAAGTGCAAGAATACTTTGGTCGAAAGTACTATCCAAAGTACTGTGAGAGTACTCTGCATTCTTTTGCTTCTTCTTTGCCTCTTCATAAGCTCTTCTTTGTTCATCAGTGTAAGCATGTGCTAAAACATCTTGAAGAAGCATCTGATTAAGTTCCTCTTGAATAGATTGATCCTCAGCAGACAATGAGGATTGTGGTGCAATAGTACTTTGCTTAGGAGCATTAGTACTTTGCTTTGGAACATCAAGACTTTGCTTTGGACTAACAGGATCTTCATCAGGGACAACATCAGGTCTAATATTCACTCCATGAACAACATGTTGTAAATCTTCTCCATTGTGCACAGGTTGATTTTCTTCTCTAACAGGTACATAGTTCATGGAAGGAGTTAAAACTTCAAGATCAAACATCTAATCAGGACCTTTACCTTTCTCACTAACTTGATCTTCTAAAAACTCAACATGAAGACAATCTTGAACCTTCTTAGTGACTCTGTTGTACACTCTAAAGCCCTCACTGTTGGTACAATAACCCAATAAATAACCTTCTTCTGACTTGCCATCAAACTTTCCCAGACTATCAATTGTGTTTAAAATAGTAAGAGGGCATCCAAAAGGCTTCATAAAACGAATGTTGGGTTTGTTACCCATCAGCAACTCATAAGGTGTCTTCATCTATGGTTTGGTGACCGAGACTCATATACATAGCAAGCAAGCATTTCATGCCTTCACCGTGATTTAATAGGTAGTTGGGAATCTGCTAGCATTGTTCTTGCTGCTTCAATCAAAGTCCTATTCTTCCTCTCTGTAACACCATTCTGCTGTGGTGTTCTTGCAATGCTAAACTCCCTCTTGATCCCTTTGTTTGCACAAAATTCATCCATAAGCTTGTTCTTGAATTCAATCCCATTATCACATCTAATACCTCTAACCTTGAGTCTCAATTGGTTTTCAAGTGCTATTATGAGAGTCTGAATAGCATCAAAAGTATCATCTTTAAATCCCAAAAAGAATACCCAACTGAATCTACTGCAATCATCTGTAACAACTAAGCAGTACTTTTTCTTGTTTAAACTTGCCACAGAGACAGGTCCAAACAAATCCATATGTAACAGCTCCAAAGGTTCTCTAATAGTCCTCTCCTCAAGCTTCTTGCATGAAGCTTTGTAATGTTTACCCTTCTTGCATGCCAAGCATGAATGATCATTCTTGTAAGTCTTTGAAGGTAAACCTCTAACTAAATTGCCTTTGACCAGTTTGTTGATATTCTTGAAATTAACACGGCCCAATCTTCTATGCCATTGGTGTGCCTCTTCAGTTGTTGCTTTAGCCACCAAACATGTGGCTCTCCTATAAGAATGTAGACTCTTCATGTCTAAGCTATACACATCATTTGTCCTTGGTACTCTAAGAACTACCAAGGTATCATCAACAGGCTTAAAGTCAGGGGAAAGGATGAGACATTCTCGTGTCATGAATAACACAGATGCTTTTATCACGATTTGTGATATTGACAATAAGTTGAACTTAAGCTCCTTCACATATCTAACATTCTCAAAATCAATACGCCCTCGCTTGATAGTTCCTTTTCCATTAATCCTTCCTCCATTAGGATCATTCCCAAATGCAACTCTTCCTCCACTAATATTTCTAAAATCAGACAGGATCTCTTTGTCTCTTGTCATACTTCCAGAGCAACCACTATCTACAATCAGATGATCTTTAAGCTCCTCTTCTGGGTTGCCTTGCACAAAAAGAAAAGAGTTAGTGATCTTTAGGAACCCAAGCCATTACTGACTTGTGTTCCCTTGTGGAGTCACAAACTCAAATTCTTTGAGTATGTAATTTCCACTATTTTTCAAAACATGATCCAAAATTATCTTTTGATTTTTAGCATGTGGATTTTCAAAACTTTTTGGTTTTTCAACACAACTCTCTTTTACAAGTTCATTCTCTTTTCGTGTATCACAAAACATCTGATTCACTTTTTGTTGAAAGTACTGTTTCCCTCGCAGTACTTTCCCTCTTAACCCATTCCGTTTAACACGTGGTTCATGTGATCTAGATCCCCTATGTGAATTATAATACCTTCTAGGTTGATAGTGAGATCTCCTAGGATTCCTATTCCAAAGAGTGTGATCAAGACCTTGTTTTGGCGAAGCAGACTTTGAGAAAGTATGGTCTAGAATTAACAAAGACTTTGGAAAGTACTATGAGTTACTGAAGGTTTTGAAAAAGGTCTTCTCTGGTGTGGGTATCTATGATCCGGTGAGAAATTTCTGTGATTAACCCTATTTGAATTATTCCAGACTGGTTTTTCCTCTCTAGGTTTCTGGTCAGTGCACTGTTCTCTTGGAAATTTGCTAAGGTATTTTGAGTGATGTTCACAATCCTTGATTAAATGAGTGGGACTAAAACACACAAAACACAGTTTTTGACCCATACTTCCAAAGTGATTTCTTCTATGTCTATGACCAAAACTATTATGCCTTCTAGGTGAATGATTAAACTTGTTTTGACCAAAGTTATCCCAAAAAGGTTTAGCAGACTGCTTTTGAAAAGGTTTTCCTGAAGGTATGCTTGTGAGCGTACTTTGAGTTGAAGGTACCGCTTGACTTTGAACATTTTTTCAAGAGTCTCTTTGGGGTTTTCAAACCTAGATTGACCAAGTAGCTTTTTCCTAAATTCTAGACTGTCTACTCCAAAACGAGAAACATCGTGCCTAGGGGTTGATGACTTCCATGGGATGGGGAACCTGCATGATAACCATTATCTTTCTTATACTCGTGAGGTGGTTCACTAATTGAACCTTCATTACTAGATGTGTCTACATAATTAATGAGTTCATCATCACTAGTGGTTATATCCTCTAGGTCATCATCAACTTGATTCTCTTCTATGTTATCAAAGTCCATTCCAAAACCTAATCCAGTTTTAATATAAGCTCTTCTCTGTTTTTGAACATAAGTAACATGTGACAGATCACCCCAAGCAGCAAACTTAGCTAACAAATCATCTCTTTCCTTAGTTAGTTTCTCTATTTTGAAATTTTACGTTTAATTTCCATTCACTTAGTTTTAACCGATAATCCTCATGTTGTATATTTTTCACCCAAGCTACTTCATTATTTTCATGTGTTAAGATTTTAGCTTCCATAGATTCTTAGGTAATTTGGTAACCACTACCTCGACCTAGCCCTAGCACAATTATCTCTCAATCACATAAGCCGCCAAGTGATTTGTGATAAAAATCATGACAATTTGAGCATACCTCAGAGATAGGGGTGAACTTGATGAAGTAGCCACCATTGCTAGTTGAACAGGATCATCTTCACTTTCCAAGCTCCAATCAAATTCTCCTAGACAATCTCTAGATTCCAACTCAGCATGTTCAGGTTCCTCATCAAAAGCAGTGCTCCAGTCCAATTCTTCCATTGACTCTACAACTTCTTCTTCCACTGCTACCATACAATAAGTCACTGGTTCATCATCAAACTCTTCACTCCAAACTTCGATAACTTCTCTTAAGCAACCAAAGCCTTTGTTTCAAGAATAGGAATTTCTTTGAGCTCTAACTTTGGTTTCTCAAATGTCATGTTTGCTTGATACTTAGCAAACCTGCACTCCCTTGCAAAGTGTCCAGTCTTTTGACAATTGAAGCATTCAATTTTGGATTTGTCAAAAGTTATTCCCTGTTTTGGTTTAAAATCAATGCTTTTTCCTGTCTTCTTCATATACTTCTTAATCCTAGCAGGTGATCATAGCAACTTACCACCTGATATCAATTTCTTCAAGTGCATCTTCTTCAATTTGTGCTAGATCTTCTTCATAAGTGACAGTAAGCTAGCTTGTGTGAAAGAAGGAGCACACAACTTCATCCGAGTGCAAAGTAGTAGTTGATGGGGTTTGCTCAAAGCATAGGTGGGGGTGTAGACAAAGCAGATTTTGAGAAACAATACTTTGAGGAAGCAGACTTTTGGTTGAAGTACGCTTCTTCTTTCGTGATGACGAAAAGCAATACTGTGTGATTTAGAACTGGTTTGACCATTCATCTCATGCTCATACACCTTCAGTTGATGGTAAAGATCATCAAAGTCCATGACATCCAAACCTGGTTGTCCTCTGATCATAGTAGCAATCACATGCCATGTAGATGGCAAACTCCTTAGAAACTTCAAATTAGCATCCTCAACGATACTTCGCCTTGTATAACTCCAACATGTTGAGGAGATTTTGAAATCTATCATATGCAACATCATGACTCTCTTTCTCCAACTGTAAAAGTTTCAAATTGTTGCTTCGATTTACGTGCATCTTCTTAGAAGCTTCATTCCCTCTAAATCGGTCTTGAGAGCGCCCGAGTCTGCTTAGCATCTTTATCATCATGAAATTTGAGAAGATGACCATCTGGAATGGCAGACAAGAGAATGTTGAGTTCCTTCTCTTGATTCCTTAATGTAGTTGCTGGTAAGACTGGCTTAGGTGCTTTGGGTTGTCCAGGAACATCAATTGGTTCTAGAACTTCTTCATTACCATTAACAATTACATTCCATAGAGCTTGGTCTGTAATGGCAATGTCCTGCCTCATCTTCATACACCATAGATCATATTCGCCTTTCTTGATGACTGGAATCCTCATTGAGGTGATGGAAGGTTGTGGAACGTAATCACGACATCTTTAGATTTTGTTGTAGTAGGGTTTCTTCCTAGTTTCCACACAAGCTCTGATACCACTTGTTGGATCGATGTGCTCTAATCAAACTAACTTAAATAGCTTGTTTAAGGTTTAACAACCTCGGATAAATCCTAAGTTATTAACAAAGAAACACTAAACAAACTCTATTAAGTATGCGGAATTTACTTAACAAAGCTAAGAAGAATAAGTTTTATTATTAACTCTAAATCTGCTTGTTATGCAGATACTTTAACAACTCTAATAATATCGAACTTCTCTAAAACTTATGAACTTGTAAACTCTAAGACTTGTAAACTCGTACCTCTAATGCCAATCTAGGGGTCCTTTTATAGGCTCAAGGATAACCCTAGTCGGTTTACAATTTGTATCCTTGTACGACAAGTAATCTAATACAGAATATTCTAGAGTTACAATACTTTCTATAAACGAATATAACAGTTCTTTGTTCTTGCAAGACTTTTGACTTTCATGTGCGACTTTGACTTTATCTTTAGCAAGACTTTGACTCTTTGACTTTTTCCAAGACTTTGTAGTTTTACAAGACTTTATCAATCTTCAGTACTTTGTCAATCTTCAGTACTTTCATATCCCAACAGACACCGAAGTGATAGTTACGTTGTGGGTTAAGTGAGAAAGAATCACAACCGTAACTAAATAGCCAAGTCTTTATCACCCTCTATAAACGCCCAAACAAGTCATCTTCGCGGAAGGATAGAAAGAAAGAAGACGAAATAAGCAGACTTGCCTGGAAATCTTCACATCAAACCCAAATAAGAAATATCGTCCAAACAACTCCGTAGTCACCCTAGTTCCAATAGAAATTCAAGCCAAGACAAAATATTCTTTGTGAAAATGCATAGACCAAAGTATCAACCCTCATACCACAACATCAATCATCATACCAAATCTCATCATCGGATCTCGTCATCAAAACTCATAACAACCAAATCTCATTATCACAAATCTCATCATCAATAACACTCATTCTCAAATCATATTATCACAAATCTTTGTTTTGAGAAGCTTAATCGCAATTTGAACCCGGTCCATTATAATGACTGAACCTGATCAATTTAGGCTTCACAGGGCCCATATCCAATGCTGCTTATATTCAGGTCCAATAATTAGCTCCAGCCCAACGGAGATCATATGTAGCCCAACTGATAACACCATATCTTGCAACTCTAGCCTAGGAATGAGATAACAAAACAAAGCTCAAATCCATCTTAAAATCAAACCCGGTTCATTAGATAAGCCGCAAAATGTCTTCAAAAATTATTCAAGTATGCTCAAGAGCAATCTTCGACTCAATATTCAAGCAAACAACCAAGTTTGTAGTCCCATTATAAAGATATTAAATGCAAAATGTGGATGAGCTACCATTAACTTTGGCAAAGTGAAAATTGACTATCAATTATGTTGTGTTCGGTTTATCATATGCCCCGTCCAACATATGTGCTTAGCTGATCCAAGTCCAATCCAGGCCCGGTTGCAGCCCAAAATCGACCAAGCACAACCTAGATCCAATCACACCACGAGGCTCGGTCCATGTCCTTGATGAGTACTCGGTTAATAGCTCAGGCCCACCAAACACTCTCCCCCATATCCGGTTAATATAAGATGTTACATACATTTTACTTAACCTAACCCTAAGATTTTTGTGATAAAAAATACGCCAGCCACACATATTCTTTCTCTCACCAAACGGATCTGAGAACAAAAATACGCTCCTCACAAATTCTTCGCCTACCACAAATCTTTTCATCTCACCCAACAATCTTCACATCATATCAATTGAACCTGGACACAAAGATCCTCGCCACAGGGATGGCTATGACGACACCACATCAAAGCCACAGGGATGGCTTGATACGATGAGATGACACACGAGCACATGTAGGTATTACTTTTACCCTTGTTAATTGTTTTGATAGTCGTCCCTTTTTAACAAATTAAAGATTTGATTCAACAAACTTGTTGAAATCGTATCTTTCTTGTTCGAAAATAATCAACATATTTTGATCAATGATGAAGTGGTGTTTAGACTTCTTTGAACGATTTGAAGCAACTCATTTCGAACACCAATCTGAGATCTTGTATTAGTATGAGTCATTTTTCTTTATGAGTCTTGACCGAATGAATGAAGAAGGATAACAAATTTGTTATTTGATTTTCATTGACTGATTCGGATAAAACATTAACAAGTATGTATGGATCGATGATGGATGAAAACCTTCGTGTCATAGACCTTGGAGTCTTAATATATCATTGAGATACACGAAGAAACATCTGAGATCTTTGTACTTTCATATTTAGTTTGAGTCATGAGTCATTGATCAGTGATGCATTTATTCTTGTGAGAACTGACTTTCGAGTCATGAAACGCCATTTGGTAACACAAGAAGTATGAGCTGAGATCTTGATAATTATTCATCATTTGAGTCTTGTGAGTTGGGATGAATGATTAGAGTGGATAAGTTGTGGCTGATGTAGTGAGACTCATATGTTGATTGATGTTGTATAGTTTAAATCTTGAGTTCTTTTGGTCTCATGTGGTCAGCAGAATGCAGTTAGGTTGTCATTCTTCTTCATCTTCTTTTCTGTACATGTCAAGTCTCTATAAAAGTTGAGTCAAGTCGCTAACCATCAGTGACAAGTCGCTAGGTCTAAGATTTGTGCCAAGTCGCTAGCGAGTTATGTCAAGTCGCTATTGACTTTTATATCAAGTTGATATTGACTTGAGTTGACTAAATAGTCAACTCGCTACATGTCTCAACTCGCTACATGTCTCAACTCGCTACCATGAGTAAAGACTCATGGCAAGTCGCTACCTTATAAAAAAGTCGCTACAGTAAGTAAGTATACAAGTTGCTACTTGTAAGGACAAGTCGCTAGTCATATCTGTTACATAACTCGCTTGATTGAACACTGAATCTGGACATGTTAACACCAAGTCGCTATAAAGAAACATGAACACAAGTTGCTATCAAGAAACCGTACCACAAGTTGCTATAAAGAACCATGGTTTTAAAAACAGTTTCAACTTTAAAACCTGCTTAAAGATTGATATATATTCAACAAATGTTTAATAAAACAGTTTTAACCAAATCTGTTTAAACCAGATTCTTGACAAAACAGCTTTGTTTAATAAAACAGTTTTAACCAAATCTGCTTAAACCAGATTCTTGACAAAACAGCTTGTGACATTCTTAAAGCAATCAACAAAATCAGAACCACAACATAACTTGCATCAACCCACGAATCAAAACACATCAAAACAACCAACCCATCCAAGAGACCGTATACACCACACACAACAAACCGTATAAGACCATACGAATCACCAAAAAACAATACAACCTAGGCTCTGGTACCAATTGTAGGATCGTAATATTATTGTGTTATGATGATTCGGGTGGTCTTAGATGATGGAAATACATGTTAGCCATTTAGAGAAAGTAGAGAGATGGGTGTTTCTTGCTAGAGACTTGCTTTGTAAATTATGAAAGGTTAGATTGAAAGCACCACCCCTTCCTTGAATGGAAGGGGTATTTATAGTTACACAAGATACGTCCTCCTATCGGACTGTGGATCGTAGAATACAGTGGGTAAAGACCCGTCCTTCCTCCACGGTGTTACACTACACTAAACTACGCTACAAACTAACTAATTAACTACTAAATAACGTAACAAACTACAAGTCTACGAGCTAATATATGCTAGACCATAATTGGGGTGACCGACACTTTCTCATGGAATTTCTAATTCCTAACACTATTTTTTGCCTACAAATGACAATTACACAAACACAATTTATCAAATAGTTGGTGTACATAAGAAACACACATAGAACATAAACTACAAATAACCACTTTCATCAATCTAGATCATCTATTAACAATTAAATTGAATAATGAAAAGAGATAAAACATGTCAAACCTGGTAAATCTTCCTCAATCACATTCAACCTACAAAAATAATTTATTTCATAATTAATCGAAATATATCATGGTGATTTCCCCCAAATAATAACATAATTCATCAAGGTGAACTTCCCCCCAATTTTTTTAGGGTTCTGATTAAAAAGATATATTAAAATTATAACATAATCAATCGAAATATATATCATATGTTTGGACACTTACCAATCCGTCCATATTGACAGTGTACAAATCACCGTATGTAACCAATAATTTATAGGTGAAAGGCGTTATTGATTTTGAAGAGCGTTATTGCTTGACATTAATTGCAAAAATAATTTGATTTGAATCGTATTGAGGAAGATTGATAAGAGGTTTTGAATTGGTGTATGGTAGAAGCTATCATTTGAATGGAATAATGCTCATCAATACTGTACAAAAATAAGACAAAGAGGAGGAGCGTGTTCTGATTTGAAGAGAGTTATTACTATTCGAAAATAAATCAGAGCCTTTGACTATTGGAGAGGTTATACTGAGATTTTATTTTGGAAAGTCCAAAACCATTAAAAGCTAAATAGTGCTTTAGTTGGTTGTATTTTGGTGCTATATAAGGTAGTGTTTTTAATAATAAAATTTAATGCGCTGCTTTAGAGTGTTTGTACAAAACCTTGTTTTATTAGTTAAAATAGATGCTTGTAAGTTCAATCTCCAAATGATCTCCAACATCAAGATACCTATTATACTTGCCAGTATTTTTTTTTAATCAAGTACCCAAGATCAAAAGAAAGAGTACGAGTTCAAGTTCTATGAAATTAATCAATTTAAGGTCATGGTGATCAAATCAGATATGACATATATTTCAAGCCAAATGTTTGTGTTGAGTCTCTTGCCTATTATTATTTTTTTGTTTAACCATGATTTTCAATCTTTTTTGGCCGAATAATCCAAGAGATTTGAGCGCTACACAGACTCAAACCGAATAAAGCCAGGCCCTTTTCAGAAAAGTTGGCGTGATCACTTAAAGTTTTTTTGTACATAGCAAGAATTGAACGTGAAACATCTAAATAGTTACAACCTCATTACCACTAGGTGATCACCCATAAGTGGTTTTTCTCGCCTATCATTCTGTTATGTTTTCATTAGAGTTTTCTGTGATTTCAGTTTTGCCAAAATAATGTCCAAGTTGTTAGTTTAACATGCCACTAATTAATATCAACTTTGTTTTTTGTTGATTGTATTTGTAGACTTAACTAAGAAAATAATAAACTTTGACACCTAAGTCTCCAAACACATTGTGAACCACAACATACCGATCAAGTAATTTCAATTCAGTTTCTTATCTTCGGGAATTCCAGTTAATCGGTCTATAGTTCTTGATTGACTAGTAGAACTCATCAGGTTGTAGCATGCTTGAGTCGTCGTTCCAAGATAGATGAATTAGATGTAAGTTGCTTATGTTAAAGACAAGATGTGGGAAAATTGGACGAATCACAAGGGACGGATATATAACATAACAAAACCAGTGATTTTGAAAGGATCGGATCAAGTTACCCGAAACACACTCTTAATCTCTTATGACTAAATTTATACTACTATCGACCATAAACCATAATGCTACGACAATAAATGAAGTTTTAAAAGCATGTATATACACAAGAGGCCGCTCTACCGCTTAGCTTCCTAGGTGGGGCTTAAGACGGAATGTTGCCAATTCCCATAAGACTAATGTACCCTTATGTATACAGTTATGCATCAGAAAAGCATGGATGCCCTTAGATGAATTTTACACATTTTTTATTTATATTTTACTTAATTGACTTGTTACAAGTATAACGTTACTCAACTCATACATTATATACATTAATGTGTCAACAATTTGTGCTCTATGTGTATTAGTGTTCATATGATGAAATGAGAATAAAAATTAAAATGAGAAGGGTGGGAAGAAACCACAATCACATATTTTAAATTCATCTACAAAAATAGATGCATCTACATTTAAAATTCACTATCTTATTTAAAATATGTGAGAAATCCTTTCTTATTCTTCTTATTTTTATTTTTCTTCTCACCGGACCTCTTCCCTAGTGTTCATTGCTTAATAATTTAGACTCAGAGATTGGTTTTGTTTAGATAAGTGCCCAGCAAATTTTATCATTCGTAAGTCAAAGCAAGAAATGCAGATTAAAACACTAGTACCACCAAAGAAATATAGAATGTCAAACTTTTGATGTTTTTTTGGGTAAAAGGGTATATACCCCGGTAAATATATTACGCCAAAATTTTGATGTTATAACTGAAAATAATTACATGAATCTTAACAATACACCAGAATTAGCATAAAGTCTCAATCTGACCATAAAGTGGTTAAAACCTCACTCTCATTGCAATGTGATTCAAAGATGTCTAAACAACATTTCAGTCAATTTTATATAATTTAACAAAAAAATATAGATAAACCCAAAACCCTTACATTTACAGACTATAAACTTCGACCCTGTAAACTTTAAAACCATGTGTCATACCCGTGGTACTCTCACCAAGCGACTGCCACTTACGACGCTGCAAAAAAACCAATAACATTAATAGGGTATTAAATTTGGTATATCATCATTTGAAGCGACTGGCGGCTAGAAGGCAAGTTTACCTTTTAAGATAATAGTAACAAAAGTCAGCCAATATGAACGTTTGAATGGTCTCTGAGACCAAAACCATCGGGACCCAAAAGTAGCCACGTCCGAGTAAAAACAGATATGTTTCAGTTGATTCATATACCTGAAGAAAGTGAGAGATCAAATTTGGGTTGTTTTCAAATTGGTCATTTAAATTTTATACTGAATATGGGAACATATAAACCTTAGCAGTACATGAATTTAAATATTACTATTAAATTTTCAAGTCTGTGATGAATTTCTTACAAAAAACTTGATGTGCATGAATGGAAACTAACCCGGAGAATCCAATAGGCTGCCCCAAAAAATCTCGACACTCCAAGTGCAAACACGTATAAGGCGGTAAATGGTTCAATCATCTGTGTGCAACACGTTGTATGAATCATGAATGACTTCATAATTATGTAACCTCTGACATATGCATAATGTAATAATTTTTTTAGAATATGTGTTTCACAAAACGCAAACCTGTGTTCTTTGCATCATACGGAGTTGTGGAATCACGACAATCGCCTCCAAGTACACGCTGAATGCCCACATCAACTTAGTGTAAAGAGGAAATGAGCTGTTCGGGTGAACAAGAACCGCCATAATAGCACAAGGAACCAACTGTAGAAAGGAGACAGGAAAATGGAAAGATAATGCTTGTTAGAAAGACGATGATACAGAAATTTGACCCAAAATAATATGATAGGGATGTTTGGATATTAGTTCAAAAAGTGATTATGCAACTTTTAATAGTTGAAAATCTAATTTTCAGTTACAATTAAACGGGTCATATATAAGAGATAATATTCAAATATGTCTATCCAATCTAAAACATGTCACTACTTAAAGAAGTGGTAAATAATTCAAAAATTAGTTTATAAACAGAAAAAGAAATCAGACGAAAGGATGTGTTTACCAAATAAGATTTTGGTGTTTTGTCGAGATGCTCATTATACGACACATATAGCTTACATCGCATCATGTAAATGACCCAAGCAGTAGAAACCAACGCAGCCATGTCGAGAAAAGTGTGAACATTATGTCCAATTTCAAAGCTACAAAGAGTTCTTACAACCATAACTATAGCTGTGAGCTCTTGTGTTTGCAAAGAAAGGCCTGTAAGAAAAAGAAAAAAAATTGAGGACTGTGAAAAACAATTTCATATTAGTATGTTTATTATTCGATGATATTAACCACACATCTCTAATATACTTTTGCTGTTGTAATTCCGTAATAACACAAACACAACTGAGACATATGTGACATGAAAGGTGGTATATAGTGGTGTGTGAATATTTGTATTTCTAAAAAAAGATAATGATAGATCTTAATAATGTTCGTTGATTTAATAAATACATACCAGAACAAGTTTTTAGGGTGTTGAGCTTGTAAACCAACGCAAATATTCCTACAGCATGAACTGATTCCGACACAACAAAAAGCTTATTATAATTCTTAACGAAACCTCTAAGAAAAGCGAGTGAAGAAATCATCAAAATAATAACAAACAACATCTTCATCTTCAATGGTTGCATGCGAACCCATGCAACCAATTTATTCACATATGACCCTCCTCTTTTCTTCATCCCCATCATCGTTTAATCAATGATAGACGGGTGGATATCGTCGAACGATCACCCCCTCCGCCTCCTAGAAGGAGGTTCCTTCTTTATTTTCACCGGAGGAGGAGGGTGGTGGTGAGGAAATAAATTTGTTGGTCGGAATAAGACAGACTAAGATATTATTGGTTTTGTATGTTCATATATATAGTTGTGTTTGGTTTAATGTTGTGATGATACGTCTTATTAGTTTATTGTGTGGTTTCTATAATTAGAATAAACTCAATGGTGTAAGTAAAATGTTAAGAGGTCAAACAAGAACAAAATCTAGCCACAAAACTTCATTTCTAATCATGGTGTGGATTTATAGCTATGATCAGCTTAGTTAATTACATCTTGTAATTTAAATGTATGCTTATATTCATGGTTCCATACTTCCATTCCTAATCATTGTACGTCTTACGGATCGGAACATTTAGCGACGAGACTTTTAGAGATGACGACAAAAAACTTGAGTTCCTTTTGGCTTTTACTTTCAACAACACTTTTAGCGACGACATAGTCGTTGCTAAAGGCCCTCCATCCAAAATTCGCCCGCCAAATCGATATGCATTTTCACGCTGAACCTTTAGCGACCACGACATAATCACTAAATGTGTGCTCGTTTAATTATTCTGCTAATTTTGGTGATTAACTTGGTTAATACAGTGATTTAACCTTTAGGGACGACGTTGTTGTCCATAAAAGTTATTCTAATTAAAAGTTAATATTTCGTTAAAAGTTATACCGATTAAAAAATTCATTATAGTTGACGTCTCTAAAGGGTTTTTACCAGTATTATTTATTAAAATTATAAAATCTCTTATTAAATGTACTACTGAGTGTCTAATAAATTTAAAAATAAAATAAACAAATAAACCAAATAAAAATAAATAAATATATAATAAGTAAAAGAAGTATAGAGAATGTGAATTAAATTTTAAAAGCGTTATCGGAAAAAATACTAACGTAATTCAAAAGATGTAGTTTCATAAAGTTGTTATCGATATACATTTAATCTTCAAATGATGTTGTTTCGTAAAAACGATATGGACACTTGGTTCACTTGATTAATATAGTCACAGATGTGGTAACACTTGCCTACGAACAATAATACTTTCGCATTTAACTAATGTAATTCAAATGATGTTGTTTCATAAAACCGCTATCAATATATATTTAAGTTTCATAAATTAAGTTAGTTTATGAGTTTATGGCCTCCCATTCCTTCCTTGTTTATGAATCATTTGAATAATCACAAGTGTGATAACACAATTGCTTAGTAACATCGATACTTTCATATATGATTTGTGTAATTCAAAAGATATTGTTCAGTATTTGCGCTATAAATATAGATTAATGAAAATGTGATGATTTCGATCGATTGAATATGAATACACTTGGTTCACATGACTCAATCACTTGATCAATAGTCTTGGATGTGATGGCACTTGCCTACGAAGAGCGATATTTTTGTATTCGGTTAACATAATTCAAAAGATGTAGTTTCATAAAAGTGTTATCGATATACATTCAAGTTTCATAAATTAAGATAGTTTATGAATTTATGACCTCTCATGCCTTCCTCATTTGTAACATTTCATGTGTATGACTCGATCACTTGAATAATCAGACATGTGATAACACATTTTGCTTAGTAACATCGATACTTTCATACATGACTTGTGTAATTCAAAAGATATTTTTCAGTATTCGGGCTATCAATATATGATGATCCCACTCGATGGAATATGAATACACTTTGATCACATGAGTCAATCACTTGATCAATAGTCTCGAATGTGATAGTACTTGATCACGTCTTCATGTCTTCAGTTGTATACGGCGTATACGAGGAAATGTGTATACACCATATACTCTTCAACACCTAGCAAAATTCCATCATATATCAACATGTATACGACGTATACCATAAAAAATGATATTCGATTGAAACTTGTACTTCTTCTCTTTTTAGCTCCAATTATGTCAATTTCTGGTCTTTTCCATAAGAATTCCCTCGTAGCTCCAAATTATATATCTATACTAAAACACAACGTCAGTTCACAATAAAAAATGATTAAAGCTGGCCCACTGTTGCAGGGCTATTCTTTCAGCGCATATTGTGCCTAAGTGTTGGCCCGTTTCTTGGCATGTTTGCCTAGTGTGGTTGTTGATCCGGTATTTTTTTATAAAAGATGCAAAATAGACGACATAGAAGAAATATACACGTATGTATATGGAATTATCTACATACTGAAACCGCCTTTTTCTCTCTCCATTCACCATGTTCATCTCTTTCTCTCTGTATTCACTATGTTCGATATTTGTCTTTTGATCTTATGGGCTTGCTGAAATTAGATATTATCATTACCATGTTTCAAGATCTTTCCGATGTGGTGAAGATGTGGGTAGTGTCGGTCGGCATTTTATCAAATCTACAAGACGTATGGAAACATAAAGAAAAGTATAGAATTATTTATATTAGATCCAATCGGAAATTAGGGCTTTGTTACAATTTGGGGGTTTCGCTAATTTTGGGTTTATTTATAAATTTTAGGTGTTTTGTAGATTTTTTTTGCTACTCATGTTTGTTTTTCTGATGTTCGCATTCAACAGAACGCCTATTGGTATCTGCTTATTGCAGTTTCAATCAATTTTTTTAAATATTTGTATCATGTTAGTTGTGATTGTGAGAGGTTGTGATGCGTGTCAGTGGGTTCGATAAAATTGAGATGCTCCGCATCTTGGCTAGGCAACGTATTATATTTGCAGCCATGGCGGATGTGTCCTTTGTTTCGATAATTTTCCTCTCTGAGCCTCTTGTACAATGGTATTGACACTTTTTACATCACGAGTTGTTGATGCTTACCACATGCTCTGATGTACCTGGATGAGTGGCTGTGATGAGAATGTACGGGTTTGATAAAACTGAGATGCTCCGTATCTTGCCAAGGCAATTTATTACTTTTGCAGCCATGGCGGATGTATCCACTCTATCAGATATATCCCTATTTGAGCCTTTTGTAGAACCATATAGACACCTCTTGCGCCACGCATTGTTGGTGCTTGCAATTATATACCTTAACAGTTAATGTGTGTTGGGGTTGGGCTATTTTTTGTTAAACATTAATACATTAGACCGCCTTGACGAGATGCATCATCTTTTTTGATTGTATCCAATCTGAGCTTGTCATTTCAGTTAAACACCAATGGTAAACGACGTTGTTTACTGTAATTAGTTACACATTGACTAATATGGGTTGCAGATGAAGATTTGTTTGTCTGTTAAGGCAACGACGATTGTTTTCTGGAATATATCTTGGCAAGGTAACCATAGCCGAACTGTGGTTGCAGCCATGGCAGATCTGAACCTTATTTGTTGCACTTTTACTCCTTTATGTTATTTTAGATTTTCATTAGGAAATGAACGAGAAGTGGTCTGGCTGCCAAGTTACGTTTGATTGTCGTGTGAGAAAAATCAGAACAATATTTGAAACGGAAACATATCTGGATCCAATTTTGTTGTCAATTCTTTTTGGTAAATGATACATATGTAGATGACCATTGGTTTGTCTTTTAAGGCGATGAAGATTGTTTCCAGGAACATATCATGGCAAGGTAACCACACACGAATTATGGTTGCAGCCATGGCAGATCTGAGCCTTATTTGTTGTAGTTTTGATCCTTTATATTATTTCAAATTTTCATATGGACATGAACGAAAACCGGTTTCACTGCCAGGTTAGTTTCATTTCTCTGCTATCCCGATTTGCTTTTATTTTATGTTCAACAATCCATTAAAAAGGTTCCTAAGGTATTTTTCATAATGTCTTATACCTTTGCTTCTCATAACTATAGACATCAGTATATAGTTTGTACCATAGTTGTCAAAATCACGATCCTTGTTGTAGGATCGTACGATCCTACACACAAAAGATGATCAAG
Organism: Chrysanthemum makinoi; assembly: GCA_910596185.1. NCBI lineage: Eukaryota > Viridiplantae > Streptophyta > Magnoliopsida > Asterales > Asteraceae > Chrysanthemum > Chrysanthemum makinoi. The sequence goes on from OU343221.1 coordinate 108,901,755, forward strand.
ATCTTAACAAGATCATAATTCAAGTAGGATCGTATCAGGATCGTAGGATTGCCTATAATTATTTTTTTTTTGTTAACTTATTAAGCATAAGTTCATGTCTTATGGCCAATGACTAAAAATTCTTCATGAAAGCTATTATTTTGTTACTGTTAATTGATTGTATTTTGCAAGATTAATGAGTGTCAAATCATTATGTTTTATGGACTATTTAGGAATAGTTTAGATGTGTCTTTTTGGATTTATTATGAAAATTTATTTCATGCTTTGTAATATGTAAGAAGCCTGTTTTTGAAGTAAACTATCTAGATACTTGATTTAATTTTGTTCATAGTTTATTTCATGTTACATATAAAAGCATGAACTATATGTTAAAAACATTCAGTCAGAATATCCTAATTTAATTTATTTGGTTGAAAAAAGAATATTGTGTTGCCCTCTATTATAAATTATGTCGTTTCATTTTCAGATACAATATATTTATCTTTTTAAATTAATCTATATATTGTAACAAAAAAGTCACAGAATCACGTATCAATAAATTAACAATATCTTTTTGCATTAATCTAAATAAAATCACGAAAAACCTACAATAAAAAACATTGAAACAAGAAGTATGTGCACGTATGTAGTAACTTTGTGCAAGTATGCATTGCAATATATCTAATATTCTACTACTACGGTACTTGAACATATAACTTTTCTTTTATCATCCATTTAGATTCGTTTATCATATGAAATATTATTTAAAAATATAAAACTACAACCCTTATACAAAAATATATATATTCTCATAGGATCTTATGATCCCGATCCGATCCTACGATTACGATATTGCAAAGACGAAAACGACCTAGGTAGGATCCCGATCCGGACAACCTTGGTTTGTACTATTGTTGCCCATATGATGTTTGTATTTCATAGTTAAGTCATTTGTTACACTTCGAATTATTACTTTTGAATGATTTTTTGGGTTTACCACTGTTACATTGGTGTGTTTAAAGTAACTAGGAACTCTTAGTAAGCAATCGCAAACACTCCCTAAAGTTGTTTTTCTTTTTCTGTTTTTGTATTCATGTTTTTGTTTGCTTTTCTACACAGACGTGAACTGCAAGCTTCAGATAAGGTGAGATGACGAATGGAGCCGAATATGTGTTTGTCATATGGTCAATATGCATGAAGTCGGTAAAGAGGCTCTCGAAAATAAGGGGAGATGAGAAATGGAGCCCCAGTGATGATGTGTGAGGTGTGCGTGACGGTCTCATCGAGTTACTCATATGTCAAAGGCATGAGCAGATTTGTTCTAAAGGTGAGCCAATTTTTTGGGACATTCATTGTTTTTGTTCATCTGTTGTGTGTATGCATTCTTTGGCTATTTTTTTGATGTTTGTAGAATATATAGGTGAGTCAAAACTGTTAGATTTCAGTGCAAGCGATGTTCGTGATGTTTATCCTCATCATTCAGTTAAGCCTCTACATAGACGACGTAATATTCGTATGGCAACAAATAAGAGGGACGTTAACATGCCATCACCTTTAGTGGCATCGTGACAAGTGCTTGGTATGATATCCAAAAGCATGTTTCGTTTTGTATGTATATGAGAAAGTAATACAGGTCATTGTTTTGTAACAGCTGTTTCGTTATTTGTATTTATGTCTATTGAAGTTTACTCTCAAATCACAACATCTGCGAAACCCGACAAAACTAAAACGTTGAAAAAGACTCGGCTGCAACTCGCGGGTCCTTTAGCAACACACATAACCAACCTTCATAAGGTACCTCTGCCGCAGAGCGGCGGGTACCTCTCCTTTGTTAATAATAAAATGAAATTTCATAACAGATAAGTACCGAATATCATATAAATTCTATAAAAATGAGCAATAATCATAGGAATTTAATGACAAATACATGTTACTATTTGATATTATCATAAAGCCGTATGTTATTGCCGCATCAACTAGATGATGATATTGTGAGGGAAAGAACTCAAAAGATGGAGGAAGATGTCATTTAAGCCAAATAGAGGGACGACACACTACTACAAAAAAGGGCTTTTAGACCGGTTTAAAAGGGCTTTTAGACGGGTTTCTCGGGGGGTCTAAATGGGGGGAGATCTAAAAAGTTTTGAACATAAAGACCGGTTTAGGCACCGGTCTAAAAAATGGGTTTTAAAACCGGTTCATTTGTATATAAAGACCGGTTCATGCACCGGTCTAAAAGAGATCTATAAGACCGGTTCTTATTATATTAACCGGTCTTTATGTGATTTTTGGAAAAAAAAAAATTGGGCTATTTGAGAATGCTTAATTATACTACTGCTATAATGGGAATGAGAGTTTGTGATTATCCCTTGAGACTACCGCATTTAGTGGGTTTGTTTAAGATTGCTTTTCTAAACCGCTTATAAACTTTCTAAGCAGTTTTCATAAGCAATCCCAAACAAACCCACTACATGCTGTAGGAGACTCAACAGGTAATCAAAACACTCTAATTCCCATTATAGCGGCATTTAATTAAGCATTCCCAAACAGCCCGTATGAGCAATTGATTATTTAAAGTAATCTAAATAGGCAATCTCAAACATCTGTAATACGCAGTTGCAATTAGCAAATAAAGAATACAAACATCCCTTATAAGGAGCTTCAAACATCTCTTAACTTGAATATATATACCTAAATCACTAAGACTCGATCATATCACAAACATAACTTTATAGCTTGACTGGTAACATTCTTCTTTTTCCTCTTGTTAGTTAGTCCCCCAAGTTATTGCTTAAAAGTACCCTGCATTCGAGACTCTCGTATACAGCTGCAAGAACCAGAAAGTAAACACTAGAAGCACAAAAAGAACAAAAATAAGAGAAGACCATCTTGATGAACTGGAAAGAAGGAAGCATGTAAACAAATTCTTGTTGATAGCTCAATTCCTTTTGTTGTTGTTTGACTCCAAAAATGAACAGTTTGCGTTATAATTAAGGGCAACTAATACACGGAAAGTTTGTTTACTAGCTTTTGATCATAACATATACGTTCCCGCATCAAACGTCTACTGTCTAAAATATATCAAACTAAGCAAATTTACCTCAATAACAGTCCTGCTAGTTTCAGCAGGTCCACGTACAGCATCATCCAAATCTTCAGAATCCGATATATCCTCAGACAGATGATACCACTGTGCGGCTTTGCTTGCTTCACTGGACCCGTCAAAATAATACTCATAATAAAGGCTAGTATTCAACTCAGATAACAATGATACCTTAACATCATCAGGTAAGTCTTTACGACAAAGGCTAGACTACTCTCTCAAAAAACCAATGTCTAAAACAACAACACAAAGTTAAAAAGCTTAATCACCTAAGCCTACAAGTTGATATCATGAAAAAGTTAAAAAGCTTATGTTATCTAAGAAGCTTACCTTTGACCGTGGATAATACAGGCCAAGTAGACCTGCAAAGAAAGACAATATTACTCCAAATGAATTCCAGGCAAAAAGAGCTCAAGCCTAAGCTTCATACCCACAGCTCGATTAGCTCACGAGCAACGCGCCTCCAAGAAACTGTAGAGAAACAGTTAGAAGCATCGCTATCAATGAATAAGACTAAAGACACCTCAACGTTCCATAGCGATATTATGGTGGAGGCAAGGAAAAATCTTGAGATTATTACAATGGAGTGTTCATATTCATTTTCTATTTTTATTTATCAAGTTTTGTACAATACTTATATCAAAAATAAAAATAAGTTTATTCACTTATATCATTTGGAGAAACATATAACCAAACATAAAGTTGCGTCCCACATTACTTTATACTATAGTATATCAATCAACGAACATGTATGTCAAAAGATTAAAACCAATTTGAGAGCACTAAGAACAAAAGATCATCCCATTTGGTCGAACATTGATGAGGATTATCTAATGTTGAAATTGATGACACAATGGAAACAAAAACATGTTCTAAAGCACTTGAAATGTTTGTCCCACCACTAGCCACAAATTACAAATTACAGATACTTCAAAAAGCATGAAATCGAGAGTGTAACAAACATAATGAATTGACCAATCCGTTCATATTCATTCTATTTCCAAATTGGGGATTTCTAATATACAGACAACTCTAACTTAACTTCAAATTTGAGTAATGTGAACCCCGATCAAGACGCGTTATATAAACTTGTACAACACTTTGGCATGTACAAACCGTGTTTTAATTTATTAAAACTTATGGAGTCCAATTTGTCTATTCAAATTAGCACAATGATGTCACTAAACAATTTCCCAGAACAAACATTACACATAACAATCAAAACATAATCAAAATAGATTCTTTTGGCTAAACGGAGTGCTTATCTGCTTATTAACAAGCATATAGAAAACTGCGAACCACTTACTTTTAAGCATAAGGTTACCACTCACAATCCCTAATTCCATCATTCACACATTCATATCTATCATAAATTCATAATTTACTGCTTAATCCAACAAAAATCTAACAAAAATTCACAAATATCCTACTATTAATCTGATTTGCAACATATATAAACTTAATGATGAAATCAAGATCACTCACTGATTAAGTTGAGCTGCGTCAATGTTGTGAAGTGGTTAAGGGTTTGGTATCGAATCTAATGGTGGTGATGTGGAGCTGCGCCGATGGTAGGTAGGTGACGGTGGCTGATGGATGGTTAGGGTTTGATAGTAGTTTAGATCTATAAACTTTGTGAAAATATTTTTGACTTTTTAGCGGAAGATTGAAAATTTTGAAGACCAAATGAAATAAAATCCTCCTTAAAAGTTTTAAGACCGGTGTCTTCAATTTCAACCGGTAATAATATATTTTAGCATTTAGACCGGCTGATATGTAAGGAACACGTCTTAAAAAGGATTTTTTAGACCGGCTTATTTAGTTTACACCGGTCTAAATGTATTTTGCTTATTTGAACGGGTTGAAATCAAACTAACCGGTTTTTAAAGTTTTTAGGTGGGCTAAATTGTTATTTAGACCCGTGTTTTCTATAGAGGGTCTTTATATGGAGGTCTAAAAAACCATTTTTGTAGTAGTGACAGATGCAGCAGAAGCAACACGCAATTAACTTGTGACTTACTTGAACAATCACCCAAATTTTGATATATTGTCGCTTTATTCTCCCCCAACGGGAATGGCGGGAATGATCACGATGATAATACTGGGTATTATATACATTTGTATTGATGTTTGGTATGAATTATAACTTTAAACTCTAGGTATGTATTTGTATGGATATACAGTATTAGGATTCGTATCATTAGTTAGGATCGAGATTATAACTTTGTACTTCTTGTTTTGGAACGTTTGAATGGATGAATGCTTTGAAATAAGTTTGTATATGTGTTTCAGATAAACATTTGGACGGTTTTAGGTAGATTTTTACGAAAAATATGTTTTATAGTAGATCAGGAGTGCATGTACATTTAGGGACGATGACGTAGGCCCTAAATGTGTTTTCCGAACTCTGTAGTCGCTAAATGTTCGTTTGCTATTTATTATTTTTTATGAACTTATTATTTAATTTAAATAAATTTAATTAATTAAAAATATTATTAAATTTATTAATTATGATATAGTTAGTGGGTAGCCTTTAACGATGACACCATCGTCCCTAAAGGTATTTCCGTATCTTTGGCGTGAAACGAAGTGGGACCCGTTGGTCATCTCTAACAGCTTAACTGGCAGAGGCGGAGCCAGCAAGTTATGGTCGAGGGGGCAAAATTTTAAATTTTTAAAAAAATACATTGCAAATTGGTTCGTTAGAGGTGTGGGGGGAGGGGGAGCAAATTAAAAAAATAGTCAAATATTTTAAAAATTTTACACTACAAAATTTTTCTCACTAAAATGGCACGTACCCACCTTGCCCCTTCTTGTCTCCGCCTCTGCTAACTGGTCATTGCCAAAAAAACTTTAGCGACAACGCCTTTTGTGACGACTAAAAACCTTTAAGAGGACATTTGGGCTTTTAAAGACAACTTAAGGTCGTCTCTAAAAGGCTCAAATCTCGTAGTGAGTTTGATTTTATTTGTTTCGCATTTTTTTCTGAAGAAATGTTTTCAATCGACCTGGTTTCATTCCATAGATCTAAACAGTTTGAGAAACAAAAAAAAAATTCTCTAACAAAATATTCAAAAGGCATCGTTTAAAGTTAGGCTTGAGTCGCCCACGGATTCTCTATTGTACGTTTCACACTTCATTGTATTAACTTTAGAGTAAATTGCGAAAATCATCATAGTGGTTTCTTCACATCGTAAATGTTATGTTTGTAACTTTGAAATTGCAAAGCATAGTTCATCTAATTGATGTGAACTTTTGGTTTGAATACAAGGGTATTCTAATTAACTCACTTTGGTTAGAGAGCAGAGACAAATTTAACTCAAACTTTCTACATGAACGACTACGTTTGATGCTTTAAAAGCATCGTTCCCGATTTAAACAAACCACAATAATTGATTTTTGCAACTTATTATTCTATATACTAAAAATGATTTGGGTGAGGGGAACAAAGCATGTGGTTATGTGTTAATTATTACCATAATGTTGGCCCCTATTGGTTATGATAATGTCATTAAGGAATGTTGTTACACTTTTTGCTCTCTTATTGGTTGTCACAAAATAATGACACAAATGAATGAACAGTGCATGTTTTTTTCCTCCTGCAGCCTAACTCCATTGTGCCACATGTACACCAAACCACTTACCCTCATTAATTGTAAATTGTACTATCATTCACCATTTATACAACATCCTTTATAAGTGAACATACATGTATAATACACACATTTTATACTACCATTTCAAACTAGAAACTTCTAAAACTTAAGCTTTTCTTCTCCATTACACCAACTCCTGCAACACAGCTGCTGATTCACAAAAAAAGAACATTTATTGCTACAAATACAAAAAACATGCAGAAAAACTTTTCCAATATAACAATACAGAAAAGTAATACACTGCATACTCAACCAAATTACGCACACAATGATTCACCATATGCTCATCCTTTTTGTCAAAAAACACTACAAAAAAACCTGAAAGCGTTGAAAAACAACCAACTGCATCTTTCAATGTATCCCCAAAAAAAGAGAATTCGAAAATCTGTTGTCCCAAGAGTAAATGCCAGAATGACGAAAACTACAGAATTGAAAAACACAAAAGAAAAGTTCGTACATATGATTCGGTTGCAATCAGGAAAGGCAAAAAAATGAAAGGTAATTTTGCAGTTATTCCATTGATGTTATGTATAACACGTTTATGGAAAACTTATTTTGGATTTATTTAATGTAGGTATACTGTTAAATGAGGAATCCTGCTCACAGTATCAGTCTCCTTCTAATACTACAGTTAGTCCGTATATGTGTTATCCTATCAATGTAAATCAAGAAGGTGTGACACCTAACAATGTATACAGCACTTCTGTATACAATAACTATTCTATTCAGCCATGTGTAGGAACAATATTTACAAATGATCATGGTAAGTTACCATTTAAGTTACTATGTTTAAACGATTTATGTCATCAATATTATGTATAACAAATATACAAATATCTGATTTGGGTTTATTTAATGTAGGTATAATGCCAAATGAGCAGGCCTGCACAGAAAGCAACTATTGTTCTAAAACTGAAATACTTCCGTATATGTGTTATCCTACTAATGCAGATCAACAAGCTGCATCAGCTATTCATGTATACAATGATTGTGCATGCAAAGACTGCTATATCCACACATCTACAGGAGCTGAAAGTGTTACTGATGGTAAGCTAACCTATGATTGTGCATGCAAAGACCGCTATATCCACACATCTACAAGAACTAAAAGTGTTACTGATGATAACCTAACCTAAAGCTTTAAAAAAACAAGGAAATACCAACAATAGACCAAAAAAAATAATGGTATAAACAATTTAAACAACCATTAAATGTAGCCCTCAAATGGAATCTCAAAAAGAAACACAAACAGTGTTGAAGACATGCAAGTATTTACAACAAAGTTTCGTGATAGCAGAGGTAAATTCCTTATATAAATGCAATTGTTCACATATATACTGACATTATTCAATTTTCTTATAACAAAGTGGCACAACTATATTATTGTTTTACAGAAAAAAAGGGGAAAAAAAAACAACCTGACGAAACGACTAAACTTAATGGTGAAACAGCAATGCAATACAAAAAAAATCGTCCAAGTCAATGTATCAGCAACAACAAGACTACACCTATGCCTTATAAAACAAAAGGGAACAAAAGACAAGCAGAGCAACAAACTGTAACAGACAGTCACAAACCATTGCAGCATAAACGAAGACGGAGAATTGAATCTATGAATAGTGACCAGGAATCGCAATATAATGAAGGTAAAAAAAATAGCATATAAAATGATACAAACATTCTTTGTTAATTCACTTTCCTGTTATTATAAAATATGTGTAACATTGTACATCTATAAAATACAGGTGTATCACAGTTATACATTGATTTGGGAGATTGCCGTTGGAAATGTCAATATTGTAATGCAGCATTTTGGTATGGAGAACGCTTGACAGGAACTACACAAAATTCAGTAAAGTACAACCGTTGTTGTGGAGGAGGGCAGGTGTATCTTCAAGAAGAATTGGATCCGCCTTATTATGTAAAAGAACTCTTTAAAGATAGACACTTTCTGGAAAACATCCGCACATATAACCAGATGTTTAGTATGACATCATTTGGAGCAAAAATTGATGAGTTAGTCAATGATGGACGAGGGCCTTATGTTTTCAAGATTTCAGGTCAGATTTACCACTGGATAGGAACACTGTGCCCACAAAGTAATGAAGATCCCAAATTTTTGCAACTTTACATCTATGATACAGAAAATGAAGTCACTAATAGAATGAAGCCTTTTGGTGGCCAAGATAAAAGCAATTTAAGCCCTCAGGTTGTGCAAAATTTGATACAAATCTTAGATGAACACAATGAGTTAGTTAAAATATTCAGAACGGCCAGAGACAAATGCAATGAAGCAGATGTGCCCGAGTTCAAGATTCAATTGTATAATGTTGTTGGCGCACAACAGTATCAGCTACCTTCTACTGGAACACTTGGAGCAATTGTGTTTGAGAATGGTCCAACCACTCAGACAGAGTATGATGTAATCATAGAATACAAAGACAAAGGACCTCAAAGAATCAACAAACTTCACAGCTCATACATGTCTCTCCAATTTCCTCTCCTATTTATATATGGCCAACCAGGGTACAATACCAAAATGACGCTACGGGGTGTTAATTCAAAAAAGAAACGAACAAAACTATCTATGAATGCGTATTATGCATACCAACTGCACGAACGTTTTGATCAATATGGTTTACTGTTTAGAGGCGGCAGATTATTCCAACAATATGTGGTTTCTGTATATTGTACCCTAGAACAAGATCGTCTTGATTTTGTTAGAGCAAAGCAGAATACTATCCGAAGTGAATGCCTATCTGGCATTTGTGATGCAATTTCAAGAGGAGACCACTTTGGCAACGATATTGGGAAAAAAATTATTCTTCCATCAAGCTTTACTGGAGGTCCAAGGTACATGTACAGCCATTACCTTGATGCCTTGGCCATTTGTCGTGTCCTTGGAAATCCACAATTCTTTATTACATTTACATGTAATACTAATTGGCCAGAAATCAAAAGACATATGAAACAATATCCAGAACTTACTCCATCAGATAGGGCCGATGTAGTAGATCGTGTCTTCGAACAGAAAGTGGAAGATTTTATAAAAATATTAAAAGAAGAAAATATCTTTGGTCATTGTACTGGAGGTAAGTAATAAACTTAAGTTCTTTATTTTCCCCTTCATTTATCAATTTTAAAATCAGACTAAAACACTCATCAACTAAAACCATTTTTTTTTGCAGTTCTTTATACTATTGAATTTCAAAAACGTGGCCTTCCACACTGTCATACATTGTTATGGATAGATTCGAAAGACAAGATACAGACTCCTGAGCAAGTGGACAACTTTATTTCGGCAGAATTACCTGATAAAGCATCTGATCCAGAAGCTTATAAAGTTGTTGCAGATATGATGATACATGGGCCATGTGGAAATGTGAGACCAAATGCACCATGTATGCAAGAAGGTGTCTGCACGAAAAAATTCCCAAAAAATATAATCAGAACACTTACTTTGACGAAAAGGGACATGTGCATTATCGTAGAAGAAAAACAGCAGATTGTGTACGAAGAGGAGATATCGAATTGGACAACAGTTATGTTGTGCCTTATAACCGGCTACTTTGTCTTATATTCCATGCCCACATAAATGTCGAATACTGTAGGTGGAGTATGCTGATTAAATATTTATTCAAGTACATCTCAAAAGGTACTGACAGGATTGCTGCACGCATTACAAGACCCATTGGCGATACAAACAATTCAGTGGCTGCTCCTAAAATACAGATAGACGAGATTCAGAATTTTATTGATGGACGTTTTATTTGTCCACATGAAGCATGTTGGAGAATACTTAATTTTCCTATACATCATAGAGAACCAGCAGTTCAGATTCTTGCAGTCCACCTCAAAGACATGCAGACGATTACTTTTCGTGACAAAGAACCATTGGGGTCTGTAATAACAGATGATGGCAGAAAATTAACAACATTGACTGAATGGTTTACATATAACGCACTATATGAAGATGGAAGGCACTTAACGTACTTAGATTTCCCCTCAGAATATGTTTGGTATGAGGCTTCAAAAGAATGGAGACGACGGAAACATAAAACCAAATCTTCAATTGGTCGATTGGTTTACGTTCATCCAGCTGCCGGTGAACTCTTTTATTTCCGTATGCTGCTCGGTCATCAGAAAGGTTGTAGATCATTCGTGGAAGTCCGTACTGTTAACAATCGAGTCCTTCCTACATACCGTGCAGCATGCCAAGCTTTGGGCCTGCTTGATGATGATAAAGAATGGGACGTAGCGCTAGACGAAGCATCATTAACAGCAACCTCTACAGAACTCCGTACACTCTTCGCTCATATTTTGCTTTACTGTGAAGTTGCAGACCCTATTCAGCTCTGGGAAAGACATTGGAATCAGATGGGAGACGATATACCAAGAAGGGCTTCGGAAATGGCTCACATTAGAGATTTGCACATCGACGATGCAGAAAAAAAGGGTTACATAATGTTTGAAATAGAGATGATTTTAAACAGTTGTTCAAAATCAGTTAAAGAGTTCGGCTTGACATTACCCCCAGCATATCTGTTAGACGAGCTCCAAAACAGATTGTTAATGGAGGAAAAGAATTACAACCGCGCAAAATTAAAAGAAGAAGCAGATGATGCTGTTGCAAAACTGAACGATGAACAAAGAGTCGTTTACAACCTTATACTCGATGCATGTCACAACAAAAAACAACAGTTGGTGTTTGTGTACGGCCACGGTGGCACCGGGAAAACTTTTTTGTGGAAAACAATAATCAATACATTGCGTTCAGAAGGTAGAATAGTATTGGCTGTTGCATCTTCAGGGATTGCCTCTTTGCTTTTACCATCTGGTCGTACAGCCCATTCCCGATTCAAACTACCACTTGAACTAACTGATGAATCGATGTGTAACATTAAAAAAAATACACATATGGCCAAACTGTTAGAAGAAACTGAACTTATAGTATGGGATGAGGCACCAATGAATGATCGTCGCTGTTTTGAAACATTAGACAGAAGTCTAAGGGATATTTTGAACAACTCAAGTAAGCCATTTGGTGGGAAGACAGTTATGTTGGGTGGTGATTTCAGGCAGACATTACCAGTTAAAAAGAAAGCATCGAAATCCCAAATAATTGATGCATCAATAGCTAGATCCTATTTATGGCGACATTTCAAGGTATGCAAGCTTAAAGTAAACATGAGGCTGCTACAAACAAACGCCAACGAATATGAAAGAAACACTATACGTGATTTCTCTTCATGGTTAATTGATATAGGAGATGGCCAAATTGGGGAACCTGATCAAATGGAACCAAATGATGCTGCATGGGTGAGAATCCCACAAGAATATCAAATCGAAGATGACGAGAATGGTATCCAAAATCTAATTAATTTCATCTACGACAACCAAACACTAAAGGAACCAACAGCACATGTGTTACAAGAAAAGGCAATAGTATGTCCAAAAAACGAAACGGCCGACTATATAAACGAAAAGGTGTTATCAATGCTAAAAGGAGATACTACGACATACATAAGTTCGGATGAGGCAATCCCGGTTGGAAAAGACAGTGCTGCCACAGAAATGTTATACCCACCAGAATATCTAAACACTTTTAGATTTCCCGGTTTGCCACCAAATAAACTTCAACTAAAAATCGGAGCACCAATCATGTTACTGCGAAATGTTAATCTAGGAGGTGGTCTTTGCAATGGAACAAGAATGGTGGTAAAAAATCTTTGGTCAAAACTCATTAGGGCAGAAATTATCACAGGCACCAGGGTTGGAGAAAAAGTCTATATTCCAAGAATTCCGCTGACTCACAAAGATCCTAACTATCCTTTTATTTTTAAAAGGAAACAGTTCCCAGTAAAGCTTTGCTACGCAATGACGATCAACAAAAGCCAAGGACAATCTCTAAAGAAGATAGGAATCTACCTCCCAGAGCCGATTTTTGGACATGGGCAACTATATGTTGCATTATCAAGGGCTACATCACCGCACGGATTAAAAATACTAATTAAACCACACCCTGAACACCCACCAAATACAACCAAAAATATTGTCTACAAAGATTTTTTAAAAAACCTATATGAAAAAAAGGTCTCTATAATAAAAATAGTTGTTCAACATTCCTTTGTCATCATTTACATTGTGTCACCTTATCTTAGTCTATTATTATATAACAATAGGCATACATCAGCACTATTTTTGTTAACATTCAATATTGTTTAATTAATTTCCAGTGTATTATATTTATTAAAATACATAAACTAAATCTCATCTGTGTTATGTATATGCAGGATGACAGAAGCTTACATCAAAGACCTAAAACCAGGGGACAGAAAGAAGATATTGGAAGCAAAAATCTATCGAGCATGGATACATAGAGACCCACCAGATACAACAGACAAAGGTTATCGTGCAATTCTATTAGACAGACAGGTATGTCATACACAGAATATCGCAAATAAGTAAACAATATTTCTCCAATAAGCATTAACTGACAATGTATGTCATACCTGGAAATTCAACAAAGACGCCATAGATAGACTTGAAAAACCAATCATCATAGCAGTTAGCTCCTGTAAAGTCTCACGATACAACAACAATCTCCAACTTTCATCAACGCCAGCAACATATTTCTACATAAATCCAAGGATTCCTCAACTTGAGCAACATCGAACTGAGTAAGTTACACATTCTTTCCTTATTTAAATATAATTCTATGTAATCCTATATACTGAAAAACATCCATGGATATAACAGATATAGAGAGTTACACAACCTGAAGCCACCTCTGGATGTTGTTAAATATCGTTTCCAAGATAAAGAACAGGAAAAAATGCGAAACAGAATTCCTCTCGCTACCCTGATGAAAGAAAACCCACAAACTCATGCAGTGAGTTCAAATAAAAATTCCATACACTTTTTACTATTTATGTATAAACAATATTTTAAAAACATACAAAAACACAGGGAGTTCGGTTTACCTGCAAAGGAACTATAACAAGTATCAACACAGTCCGTGAATGGTACTACAGATCATGCATCAAATGCACCAATAAAGTCGATGACAATGAAGATGCTTATCATTGCAGGGTTCATGGAACAGTGTCATCCACAACCTACAGGTAAAATCATAGTGAATAACAATCTTCAAATAACTTAAATGATATGAAATAACATTTTCCATACATGCAGATACAACTTTAAAGCATACATAACAGATACGACAGACACAGTTATGATAACATGTTTTTCACAAAGGGCAGATGACATTGTTGGCATCGAATGCAACACATTAGTTAACTCTCTCGAAAATAAAAACCCAAAGGAATTTCCAGAAGCCTTAAAAGCCATTGTTGGAAAAACACATGTTTTCCAAATTCATTTCAACACAGCTATGAAACAAGGTCCGCCAAACTTTGTTTTAAATGAGATTTTAGACAAACCAAATCCGCCACACCAACTTGAAACAAAAGCATCAGGTAAAAGTGTAAAACTAATTAAAAACACTATACACATGTTTAAAAAATGCATTACTCTTTATATATAAACAATTTTTTTTCCTATTTTTGTAACAGGATCAGGAACAACGGATCAACGACAAGAAACCACTCAACATACACCAACCACAGCTAACCCACATACATCTTTATAAGGTAAAAAAACTAAAAAAATATTAAAAGACCTCATGTTAACATCATTATTTATAAAAACAACAACTATTAAACATTTATTTTTTCCGTATTAGTGTCGCCAGTTCCATCAGAGTTAACTGCTACTCAGATAAGCGAGCAATCAAACAAAGTTCAACCACATCAGGAAGAAGTTATAGGTAACAAACTTAAAGTGAAAACCGCATACATGTTTACACTATGCAAATACCCATATTGATTAACCCTATTATTTTTCTATGACAGCCGATAACACACCACCACCAACAGTTAGCAGCCCCAACACAACATCAGAAAAAATTGCAGCAGAAGCAACCGGACATAAAACTGTCAAACGACCACTATTCCAAGATAAACCAAGCGATGGCAAGAAAAGTAAAAAGGAGTAACTACTTCTTAACTAATGTAATGTATTAGAATAAATTTCCCTGTTTTGTAATATCAATGCATCAGACTTACAAAGATGCAATAACCTAACTTACCAAACTTAAATATCTGCATCTTTTGTAAAACTTTTGTAAAACTTTGTTACATAATGCAGTCGCTTAACAAGACTATCTGGAAACACCCTATTATGCAAACACTGTAACTCTTACCCTCTTAAAGGAATTATTACATCATTAAACTATTAAAGCATTCAAGGAGCAACAAATGTTTTTTTATAACTAAATAGAATTAACATCAAATGGATAACGGAAAAAGACATAATCGCTAAATGAATTCCTTAATAATAAACCTTAACAACCACAAATTTATCATCACCACCAGACAATATTAAACATAAACATAATTTGGTTTGCAAAAGATAATGTGTTTGGATCAGTTCTCCTACGTGAACAAATTTTCTGGTTCCTACATCATGTGGTTCTCCATTGTGACTTAGGATCATTATATGATTTTTTTCACCTTAATCAAAGTAACCACATATATATGCAGCCAATTTCAAAGTTATCCATTAAAATAAAATTACTATTAATAAATCCGATCTAAAAGTTAATTAATGCTACGTCCACCAAACAGCAATGCGTGTAAAAGCAATACCTGCACAATGTCCACATTAGGAAACCTAGCCTTAAACATCCCAACCACCTCCTTCCCCAACGGCGCACCACCGCACCCAATCAACCGTAACGAACTCAAATCATACCTCATCACCACCTCACTCTTCGCCATTGCCACCACTAACGGCGGACTTACCGGCATATACGTCACCTTAAACCTCTCAACCGCCTTCAACATATTCTCAAAATCAAATCTCTCCATTAACACGAGCGTCTCACCTAGAGAAACGTTCACCCTCTTCAACCATCTCAGACTCATCAGAAGCAGAAGCCTATTTTAATTGTTAAAAATTTGAAGTGCGCCACAGTTTTTGAAAAATTAGTTGGATCTAAGTATTTTTGACCTAAAAATTTATTAATGAAAACATTTACTGTAGATAAAAAAAAGAAAAGAGGACAAGTTAGGCCCAACTTAAATCCTACCAGCCCAAACACAATAATAAAAGCCCAAATACTTACTTACAAAATTACACACTTCCATCTAACCAAAAAAAAAAAACATATATTTTTTTTTTATAAAACATATACATTATAAAACCGAGAACACGTAATATATAAAACAACACACTCCCGCAGCAACGCGCGGGTTAACCTGCTCGTTCTTATCTATATTACTTATATAAAGTGAATGCTCATTTTTGAAATTTTGAATCATGAAAATATTAATTAATGTAGTTTCTCTAAATTACTCTAAATATTTTCTAATACATCTTAAGCCTGATTAATGCTAAACTTGCCAACTTTTAAAAAACATATAATATATTAATTTTAAAAAAAAAACGTTTTGTATTTCAAAAAATTACACACTTGGTTACTATAAAACTATGATTATTTGCTGTTATACATCGTCGCTTTACGTAAGTATACGTTTGGTTTCTATAAAACTAAGAAAGGGGTTATTTTAGGGATGAGCACGGTACCAAATTGTTACCGAACCTATACCAAATTATATTAGTTGTTATTATGTATAGATAGGCTTGATGTATTTTGCTGTAATAAGGTCTAACCCATAATGTAAATGATAACATCAAATAGTCCTGATTATTTAGTGTCAATTTCTCCTGTTAATGCTCGTTATTTATATCATTTATATGGATTTAGGCTTGTTTTCCATTGTTTTACACTTTCAGGTAAATTGCGAGCATTGGAGCTTAAGAGACGCGGAAATGGAAACGTTACTAAGGATTTATCACAATATGCTTATTTTGAAGAGATTACGGCGTAACTCGTCTCTCACATTACGCCGTAACTATTGCGTGACCCTGAAGTCCAACTCATCAAGAGGTTACGGCGTAACTCCTTCCTAAGATTACGACGTAACTCCATTAGGTCAAAAGAGGTTCCACGCCGCTGATACTTACGCCGTAACTACTGCATCACTTACGACGTAACCAGGATTATTGAAGACTACGGCGTAACCACTTATAAGGTTACGCCGTAACTAGCAGATCTAGTGCATTTACGGAGGTTACGGCGTAACTCATCTTTTGGTTACGCCGTAACCCAGACCTGGCCTATAAATACCCCATGAATTCTAGCATTTCTAATCATCCCATTCCACACACAATACTCTGAGAACGTGGGAAAATACTCAAGGAAGGTCTAGGGAAGCATACGGAGCTGTTTCCAAGGGAGAAGTCACACCATTACGATAAGCTTTAGCGTTTATCATTTCTTTTACTTTCAATTCATGTATTTCGTAACTTTGAATATTGAATTGATGTGCATGATCAATATGAGCGGCTAAGCACCCTTTGGTGCTAGCCTAGTTATGATTCCTTAATTGTTTTGTTTTCCGTATAATTATTTCTAAGTGTATGCATGCATAGTTCTTTGGTAGTCACCCCTGGTTCGGTAGTTTTGAATGGCGGTAGAGGCCAATTGCCTAGGAGATATGACCAACTGACCCTAGGTGAGCGGACTGAGACGGGAAGGGTAAGATATGACCAACTGACGACCCTTTCTACTTGTGCGATTTGACCAACTGATCACCTATCGTTTGGATGAACTTAAGAATTGGGGGGTGTAGTGTCTAAGTTCCTAACGGCCGGGCAATCACTATTTAGAATCTAGCATGTAGCGGTACTTAATGACTCGGCTTAGGGGACCAGGAACAACAGGACTTATGACGGGGCGCCTGATTTCTCCTGTGGTGGCATCTTTGCTGATAGGTTAGGGCGAATTGACCAAATGTTGTCCTCTCGAATTTGACCCCACCTGAAGTAATTGGAAGTAGGTAGACGTAGACATAACTAGTTAGGAGGATTAACTAGGTTAGCACCACTATTCCTCTATTGATTTCCTTTCTTCCATTTAATTACTTTTATATTCTGCATTAGTAGTTTAATTAATTAAATCCCTATCAAACCATTTATATTCTGTGACAATTAGACTTATTAATTATCCGACACACATAGCTCTTGGGACGACCTCGGCTTTACCATTTACTACACTACACACGACCGGGTACACTGCCCATTAGTGCATTAGGGTAGACCATAGGTATAGCGAGACACTATAAATATTAAGACCTGGTCAGTAAAACCTGCATTAGTAAAATACTTTAATATTTTATATATTGTCTAGTGATTATCAATAACAAAGCAACGGAAATATATCATAGCTTTCTACATGATATCGCAGCCTCTCCGATCCTCTCGTAAAATCTCTCCTCAAACCCTATCAATATACTAGTAACACATGTTTGGTCTTCTTCAATTTTTTATTCCTTGCCCATTACCGTGAAACAAGAAACTTGATTCATAGTGTTACAATCTCATTGGTTCGTGTGATTGTGAAAATAAAGTCTGATCACACTTTTCCCATCAATTATAGTATTGATTAACTTGCCATCAATTTTATTATATACTAGTAAAAGATTTAGATCTAGTTATTTAGTGGTATTCCTTAATTGCATTACAAATTGCAACGTTGTCTACTTTGCTACTAGAGGTTTATTTTTATTTTTTTATTATGTGTTCCACTGTTACAGTCACTAATTTCCATTTGTATACGTGTTGGTAATGATCACTAATTTACCCCTAAATCAACCAAATTGGCATCAATGGCCGTAGATATCTCTTCTCCACCTCCTCTTCCGTCGGCACCAAAAGGTAACACAAAGACTCAATCTAATAAATCTCTAAAATTTTCCCAATTATGTAACCACTTTAATGAAGGGACGTACAAATTTAGTAATCTTTGCAAGTTTATTCATGATCACCGGTATAAGGCGGGATTACAAGCCAAAAATAACACAAACAGTAGTGATGGAAAACCTTCTAGTACCTATCACTTTGGCCAAAATAATACATATTACACTCTACCTGGTTACTATTCTTCTCGTATAACCCAACAGACCATTTGTTAGGTTCAGTCAGTACCCAAACCCGTTAATTCTGGGATTTGAATAAAAAATACCCCAAGTGTTTATGACCTTAAATACTAACAAGTCACTGAGCGCATAGTCACTTAGTGAGTCATCTTCAGGACACTCAAGACAAGACTAAGAAGAAAGTTTCTCCACTCAGTGAGGCGGAACTCAAAGGGTGGAGACTGAGTCAAGAAGAAAATGATGGGTTTAGTGAGTGATGACAATAACTCACTGAATCCCATAACTCCTCATCAACTACAAACACTGAAGACAAAGACTGAAGAGTAAGAAGACTTAAGAATGGGCGGCACAAGGCAGGATAAGTTTGAATGCATAAGGAGGAGTCCTTATCAACCATAAGTCAAACTTTCCCTGAAAGGCTAATAACCAAGATGAGTGTCATCACTGATGATCATAAAGCAACATTGTATTTAACCAAAATAGCTTCTTGTAAACAGAGACAAAATACATCAGTATTTTTTCCTTGTAGCTTACGTCAAGTATTGTCTTCTAGGATATAGTCAAATCCCATACTTGTATAAATAGACATAAGAAATGAGTGGAAGTTAAGCTTGTAAATTAAATGTGTAAACATTCACAAGTAACTTTCACTCCTCCGAATACAACTATGTCCCTGAAATATTTTAGTGGTTCCGCGTAGTTGTGTTTAGACTTAGCCTAAGCTTTGTGAGGAATGCACACCATACTTGTCATTCAATCCCAAGTGTTGTTCCGCAAACACTTGGGTAATATATTCTTTTGATTCGTTTTAATAAGAATATAAACATTGAAAAATCTATTGTGCATTTACTTTAATTATCTTGTTTAACTGATTTTTCTAAATACTTTGCTTAAGTCATGGATCACGATTAGCCTTAATTGCTATTTTTGCTATTTATGATACGAGAACAACAAGTGGTATCAGAGCAGGCTGATTTATAAAACCTTTTTTAAGCCACTCAAAATGTTTTTAAAATCAGGATCCTAACATGGCTGAAAGTGAAGTTCTGCAACTTGTCGATAAAAAGGGTGGAGCCTATGTTGCTGTTGCCCCTCAACTTGAAGTTGGAAAATTTAACAAGTGGAAAAAGCGTATGCTTTGCTACTTAACTGGGATGGAACCTTATTACATTAAATGTATTAATAAAGGTCCATTTGTCCCTAAAACTTCTGAAGGTTTACCAAAACCAGAAGCTCAGTGGACCCAAGATGAGAGAAACTTGTTGATAAAAAGGGTGGAGCCTATGCTGCTGTTGCCCCTCGACTTGAAGTTGGGAAATTTAACAGGTAGAAAAAGTGTATGCTTTGCTACTTAACTTGGATGGAAGTTTATTACATTAAATGTATTAATGAAGGTCCATTTGTCCCTAAAACTGCTGAAGATGACAGAAGGGTGCTGAATCAGGACCAAAGACTCAAAAGCATTATTATATCATGTCTCCATGATGATGTAATGGAATCAGTCATTAGCTGTAGTACAACCAAGCAAACATGGAATGAATTAGTTCATAGCTGTGAGGGTCCCTCAGATACCAAAGAAAACATGATCATGGACCTGAAATTTGAGTACAACACCTTTAGAGCCAAAGACTTTGAAACCCTCTCTCCAACTTACACCTGTTATAAGACCCTGTTGAATGAATTGGCAAATGATGGTGTCAAACTGTCTAAACATGAAATAAATGTAGGTTTTGTCAACAGTCTCCCTGAGAAATAGTTGAACTTCTCCCAGGGACTTAGAAATGCAAATCACATTCAAACTCTTGAACTTCCTGAAATCTATGGGAAGTTCATCTATGAAGATAATCTTATTAATAGACGATACCCTGATTTAAAGAAGTCTCAGGAGGTTAAAAAGTCCCTAACAACTACCTCAACACCCATTTCAACTGCTTTCTTTTCAAACAGTGTTGTTCAGGATTTTCAAGAAAACTCTGATGATGAGGCTGATGAAAGAACTAGTGAGGAGTACCTGAATGACTTACACAATGAGTTTCAGGAAAGGGCACTCCTTGCTAATTCAAAAAGATTTATAAAAAGAAACAAAAACTTTTCAAGTGCTAAAGCCAATGAGGACACTGAGTGCTTTAAATGTCACAAAAAGGGTCACTTTGCAAAAGATTGTTTTTCAAAAACTGTTTCAGAACCCTCATACAAGCCCTCAGGGTCAAACCAGTCCTTAGGTTTTAGCAAGTTTCAACCCAAGCTTTTTCAGTCTCCTCAAACTTATCAAAATAAGTTTTTTTTTGTTTTGGTTTCCTTTTTTTTTAACATCTTATCAAAATAAGTTTGACCAAAACAAAACTATTGATTTTGATGCAAAATATAGGAAAGCTAAAGCCAAACTTGCTATTCTTGAGGCCACTCCCTAAGAAACTACACAAAATGTTAAATCTGTGCAGGGAAAAACAAGGGCCTTGTAGCTGAAGTCTTTGACTAGGATGAAGAGCCAGTTTCCTCAGATGATGAAATGGTGCAAGTCAGTGCACTGATGGCTCTCTTAGAAGAAGAAAAGCTTGCAGTTGAAAAGAATCATGCAAGAAATGGTGAATGAGTTAACATCACTATGAAGAAGGTAAACATCTTACTTTCCATGAATGATGATTCAGACTGGCAATATTTCATGAATTATATAAATGTTGATCTTAAGTTCGTTGAAGAGCAATGATTAAATCTATTTTCCAAATATAACAAGTCAAACTTTGAGTTAAATACGTGTAGAGATGAACTTCTTTTTAAAACAAGCCAAACTTGAGACTGTAACACTTCAAATTCAAAACTCTGAGTTAGTAAAATGAAATCAAGATCTTCAGGAAGAACTTAAGAAGAAAAACAAGTCATTGAAAGTTGGACCACTAAGAACCCTAGAGTCTATGAAACTGTTCAAACCCCTAGTAATAAAAGGAGAATACTAGGTGAGGATCAACTCACTGATCCACTCAGTGAAGGTCAAAATCCCAAACCTTTTGTGTCTGCTGGTCTGCTCTTTAGTCAAGAGACAATACCCAAACCTAGTGACTGGGTTGAAAGGGTAAACCCTGATAGTAAGCTACCTAACTTCGATTCTGGAAGAATACTTGAACCTGAAAGTCAGGCACTCAAGAACATGCTTGGACTCCCTGATGTACCCAGTCATACTGAAATCATCACTGAGTCTAAAGCTGAATCACAAGCACCACTTCCACCTCTAAAATCTCTTCAGGGAGCTGCACCTAACTCTGAGCTTACTCCATTAAAATACACCCCACACTCTCCTAGAGAAAGATCAGGCCTTGGTAGAACAATACTGAAAAGACCTGAAAAACCAACCAAAGAAGATTCAGTTCCTACTGAGACTTCCACATCTTCAGTTCCTACTGAAGAAGACCAAATCAAACAGTTGACTGAACTTGTGAGGAAATTGAGTGAAAAGATGAACTCAACTGAGAAGGTTCCTGATTCAATAATCAAAGAACCAAAGTCAACCTCCTCAAGTTCCTCCAAGTCAAAAACCAACTCCAAGCCCAAACAGAAGTGTGAACTGTGCCATTATACAAGTCATACCACTGATAATTGCTACAGAATTCTCTTTTGCATGATCTGCAAAAGAGAAGATCACAGAACTTCTGATCACTTACAATATACAAAGTCACTGAATGAAGCAAATTATATGAACCTTGGTCACAAATATGCTTCATCATCCAAGCAGGCTCAAAGGCCAAGCTAAACCTTTTCCTCCTTGTCTACACTGTGGTTTTAATGACCATCAACCTGATGATTGTCTCATGAACTCCTGTTGTGAAATATGTGGAAATCCAGCACATGAGATATCTCAACATGACATGGTCATACATGCAAGGAGAAGCACAAAATCACCCCGCATCACTGAGTCTTCCTCAGTAAGAAAGTGTAAAACCCGTGGTAGCACTATTCACTCAACCACTGACCATGAGTCCATTGCAAAGTTCAAACAGTCCATCAGACCCAAGCCCACTAATAAGTGGGTTAGCAAGAGAAACTAACTCAGTTTACTATTTATGCAGAGACATGCCAGGGAGCCTGTTTGGCATCTAGATAGTGGATGTTCAAGAAGCATGACTGGTGTGAAGGAATATCTGCACAAATATGTAGCAGAACCAGGACCTAAGGTAGTATTTGGTGATAACTCATCATGTCCCACTGAAGGTTATGGTTCAGTAAACTGTAGTGGTATAGTGTTCTCTAGAATTCCTTATGTTAATGGTCTGAAGTATAATCTCATCAGTGTTAGTCATCTGTGTGATGGAAAATACATAGTGTAGTTTGATGATAAACAAGGTACTATTTTTAATGCCAATAAAGAAGTTGTTCTCATAGCTCCTAGGAGAGATGATGTATATGTACTAGACATGTCAACTCTCTCTCAGAATGGAACATGTCTCTTTGCCAAAGCCACTGAAACAATCAACTGGCTATGGCACAAGAGACTGTCTCACTTGAATTTTAAAAATATCAACAACTTGGCTAAACAAAACAAAGTCCTTGGTTTACCATCACTTGTATTTGCAAAGGATAAACCACGTTCTACCTGTGTAAAAGGAAAACATCACAAAGCCTCTTTCAAAACAAAACAAAACTTTTCAATCAAGAGTTGCCTTCACCTCTTGCATACGGATCTGTTTGGACCTGTAATTCCTAGATCAATCCAGCATGAGAAGTATACCCTTGTCATTGTTGAGGAGTTCTCAAGATACACTTTAAGTATATTTCCTTTCCGAAAAGAGTCAGGAAGCTGATACAATAATGTCATTCATCAGGAAGATCAAAAACCAAAATGACATTAAAGTAAAACAAATCAGAACTAACAATGGTACTGAATTCAAGAATCTGGAGCTTGAGGGTTTCTGTGATGAAAAAGGGGTTTCCCAAAATTTCTCATCTCCTTATACCCATGAACAAAATGGGGTAGCTGAAAGGAAAAACAGAACTCTCATTGAGGCTGCTAGAACCATGCTAAATGGCTCAGTACTCTCAAAGCACTTCTGGACTGAAGCTGTTAAGACAGCCTGTTATACTCAGAACAGATCAATCATTGTCAAAAGACACAACAAAACTCCCTATGAGATCTTCAAAGGAAGACTCCCTGATATCAGCTACTTTCATGTGTTTGGGTGTCATGTGTTCATTCACAATCACAAGGATCACTTAGGCAAATTTGATGCAAAAGCTGATGATGGCTACTTCTTAGGTTACTCACTGATGTCTAAGGCTTTCAGGGTGTTCAACACCAGAAGACAACAAGTTGAGGAAACCTTCCATGTCACCTTTGATGAGAGCTCTGAAAACATCAGGTTCTCTAACACCTCTGTAGAAGAAATAGGAATTGATGACTCATCTAGATATCCTCCTGATGAGTTCAACTCTGAAAACAATTCCTCATGACAATATCAAGCAGATGCTGACATTTCTTACTACATTATACCTCACAACCTCCCTCAACCAACCATCAGTGAATTCATTGATACTCCATCAGTCCCTGCTGGGATAGGTCATACTGAACCAAATGTTCAGGAACCTGAAATTCATGAATCTCAATCTGAACAACAAATTATCTCATCTAATGAACCTCATGTTTCTGTTGCTCCAGCTCCTGAACCCATTCCTTAATCTCTAGTGACGTCATCAAGCTCAGATCCAAGACCACAAAATAAGTGGACTAGATCTCAAGATATTGAGCTTGTGAATATCATTGGAGAGCCCACTAAAGGCATGCTCAGGAGCATGGCTACTAAGTTACCAGCAGCTTCAGCTAATGAGTGTCTGTATGAAGACTTTCTCTCAGAAGTTAAACCCAAAAGTGTCTTAGAGGTTCTGAAACATCCTAGCTGGGTTCAGGCTATGTAAGAAGAACTTCACCAGTTTGACATAAACAAAGTCATGACACTGATCAAATGTCTCCAAGATTTCATAGTCATATGAATGAAGTGGGTTTTTAGAAACAAAAGTGATGAAAACGGCACTGCCATAAAAAACAAGGCCAAACTTGTAGATAAAGGATACAATCAACTAGAAGGCATCGACTATGATGAGACATTTTCTCTTGTTGCTAGAATGTAAGCCATCAGGATCTTCCTTGCATATGCAACATACATGAACTTCAAAGTTTACCAAATGGATGTCAAAAGTTTCTTCCTGAATGGTAAACTTAAGGAAGATGTTTATGTTCAGCAACCACCAGGCTTTGAAAGTAGTGAGTAGCCTAACAATGTCTGCAAGCTTGACAAAGCCCTATAGGGACTAAAGCAAGCTCCCAAAGCATGGTATGAAACTCTCTCAGGCTTCCAGATCTAAAACAAGTTTGTTAGAGGAAAGATAGACAAAACCTTGTTTATCTATAGGACAAAACAAGATGTGATACTAGTCCAAGTATATGTTTATGACATCATCTTTGGCTCAAAAATTATACAATTTGCAAACAATTTGAAAAACTGATGACAAAGAAATTTGAAATGAGCATGATAGGTGAACTCACATACTTCCTTGGACTACAAATCAGGCAAAATGACAAAAGAATCTCTATCAGTCAAGAAAAATACACCAGAAATCTCTTGAAGAAATATGAGATCTTTGATTGTGCCTCAGTGAAGACTCCAATGGTCCCACCCAATAATCTCGGACCGGATCTCACTGGAAAATTAGTCAACCAAACACACTTTAGAGGAATAGTAGGGTCACTGATGTATATCATTGCTTTTAGATCATAAATACAATTTGCAGTATGCATGATTGCAATATTTCAGTCTGACCCTAAGGAATCTCATCTCACTACAGCCAAAAGAATCCTCAAATACCTGAAGGGTACCCCAAATCTTGGACTTTACTATCCTAAATGTTCAGGATTTGACCTCAACGGTTACTCTGACTCTAACTATGCCGGTTGCAACATGGATAGGAAAAGTACTTCAGGGTCCTATCAATTCTTTGGAGGAAAACTTGTTTGTTGGAGTACCAAGAAGCAACAATCAGTGGATATGTCCTCAGATGAAGCTGAATACGTGGCAGCTGTAGGATGTCGTGCCAATGTGCTATGGATGAAAAGTTAACTCAGTGACTATGACATCCATTACAAGATGGTACCCATCTTCTGTGATAACACCAGTGCTATTGCTATCTCCAACAACCATATCCTTCACCAAAGAACCAAACATATTTATATCAGATACCATTTTATCAGGGATCACATCATGAAAGGGGACATAGAACTCCATTTCATCCCTACTGAATATCAGCTAGCTGATATCTTCACCAAACCTTTGGACAAACCCACCTTCAGAAGACTGAAAGCTGAATTGGGAATGCTTGACATTGAAAGTCAGTAACCTGATAATCAATCCCAATCTCAGCAAATCTATCCTGCAAAGTCACTGGTCCCTGAATAAAAGGCCCCAAAAACACACCTTCTCACTGAATGTAATCTCATTCAGGAACCTTGTGCTTGGATGTCAAACACATTTATTATATAACTAAATTCTCTAAGTATTTAGTTACTAAATGTCTTAGGTAGGTGACTGATGACATTTAATAAGGAATATATATCCCCTCCTACCCAACTGGCATCCAATGCGCATGGCTTCTAACTCATTGCCCTCTCCCACTTGGCATTTAATGCCAACACTCACAAACAATATCTTTTGATATTTTATGTTGTGACAAAATCTCTGCAAAAGTGCTGTTGCAGAACTGCGCAACTGTTTCCCTTGAAAGTCGTGAATACGATGGTTCAAATAGTGGTGGCATTAAATGCGGTAACCTAAACGGGTCATTTAACGCCGTGAATGAACTTGCACCACTTTTGCCCCACTATAAATACCTTATTTTTTACCAAACATATCACACACACACACACACACATTTGCAAGAAAAATCTTTTCAAATCTCTCTCGAAACACATCTTCAAATCTTGAAAAAAAACTTGAAAACCTCTTTTTGTGATAACTTTTCAAAACCTGAAAAATCTTTCAAATGGCTTCATCAAATGCTTTAACATATGCTCCAAATGTTGAATTCACATTTGAGAGTGATGAAATGCTAAAAAACAATGTTGCTGGAAACTTTGCCTACCCAGAAAATCTCTCTCAATACAAGGATATGGCCAAGTTTCTTCAAAATTGTTTTCTCAACAAAGCTTTTACAGTAACCCTAGAGGTGATATATCACAACTACCTTAGGGAGTTCTGGTGCACTGCTATTGTTAAAACAGCAGACCCCATCAAGAACTCCACAATTGAGTTCACGGTGAAGAACGGGTCAAAACCGCTGATTTTAGACTCCTTGACCTTCATCAAAACCACCGATCTTGATTTTACTAAAAACTGGGAAGCAAACACCCTGAAGTGGCCCCAGGGAACCTGATGTGCTGGTTGTGTACAAGTTTTAAATTTATAAAAGGTGAATTACCAATATTACCAATAACACATACGAGCAAGTATACTCGTCCGTTATAGCAAGATTATGAAGGTAAGTCGGGATCGTTCGTAGGGATTTGAGTGAATCTAAGCACAAGTTTGAATCAACAGAGTCTATCCAAAACATATAACAAAGCAAATAGATATAATGAAATTCAGATGATTAAAAAATACACTTGCTTAAACTAGTTTCATATCATAGATTAATGTGATTGTGTTAACCTCTTAACATGTTGGTTACGATAATTAGCTGGTGGACTAATCTATTGTTCTTATAAGTTAAACCTTCGTCAAGATTTTAATTCATAGAAACAAGCATTAAGTTTTAACCAATCAATTCAAGATCAATTCAAGTTTCATAAGTCTACATACATAAACTTAAACACAAAAACATCCACTTGTTTATCAAATTGCTTAAGAAATGGTCAATACAAAAGGTAACCGATCATAGACAAAAGGCTACAATTGATTCTCAACAACTAATCTTACGACCTTTTAGATGTTTCCAACCAATCCAATTTGATAATCAAAAAGCG
Organism: Chrysanthemum makinoi; assembly: GCA_910596185.1. Taxonomy (NCBI): domain Eukaryota; kingdom Viridiplantae; phylum Streptophyta; class Magnoliopsida; order Asterales; family Asteraceae; genus Chrysanthemum; species Chrysanthemum makinoi. Next base: position 108,929,556 of record OU343221.1, read on the forward strand.
TTTCTATTACAACCACACCTTAGTTCCTTTGTATAATCAAGAATAATGGGTAAAAACAATCATCCATAGACAAAATGATTATGACTAGTTGAATAACAATAAGTTCTTTCGACCCCAACGATTACTATCAATTAGCCAAACTTGATTAACAAATGTCACTATGAAACTTTAGCACAATTGGATCTTAGAATCAACTTGAAATTGAATTACAACATGTTAACACAATCTAACTAATCATATGAAAATCAACATCATTTAAGCTAGTGTATAAAGAAACTAGCCACTCATAGCAAACATGAACATAAACTCAGAACTTTGAACATTAAAAAACATGATTGAAAGTCATACAATGCTTGGAATAAGATTACAAATGGTGTAGTAATGATTCCCAAAGTATTGGGGTAGACTTCTTGGTGGTTTGGCCTCCAAATGTGGAACTTCTGGAACTCCAAACTTCCCTGGGCTTCTAAGGACGAATTATGAGAGCTTAAAGCTTTGTTTTGATGAGTAGAGAGATTTGTATTTGAGGTGTGTCTCATATGCTCACAAATGGCCTCTATTTATACTAGTTCCAAAGCCTAGGGTATTAATTGCTGAACTTGGCCTCCAAGGAGTAAGGAAGGGACTAGAATACACCAAGAGAAGGTCCTAGAATCGTTTGGATGCAAAGGGGAAGCTTAGTGATGAAGATTTGGAAACTGCAGCTTCTCCAACCGAATCGGTTATACGACCAACCGATCCGGTTGGTCTTCTACAAAAGTGGCCAACCGTTCCGGTTGCGGGTTGCGACCGAACGGTTGGTGGTGGTCATAGTGTCGTTTCTGGTCATATTCCAGCCGATCCGGTTGGATCTCCTGAGATACGGAAACTTGATATTTTCTTCTCTTTATCTTGTAGAACTTGGTTCTTCAATCACTATGGTCTTCAAAGGTCCTTGAGATACTTGATTTAAGCTTCACTGAAACGGGAATCTTCTATTTGCTGACATTTCTTTACTTTCCTTCCGTTTCCCTGCACTTGGTTATAAACACTAGACAAACATCTTTTGATGCGTTTTAGCACTATAATTACGCAAATATAACCAAATAACATATATAAAAGCACACATAATGCTACTAAAAACATGCACAATCTTAGCGTTATCAAATTCCCCCACACTTAAACTTTGCTTGCCTTTAAGGAAACCTAGGAAAAACATCCACTGATACAAGATCGTGATTATGAAAAAATGTGATGCAAATCAACCAAGTAAAAATACGAGAGAAGATTCAGCAATTATGCTTTATAAAGGTGAAACATCAAGATGTTTGACAATATCCAATGATTTTCTCGCATGATTAACATTTCAAAACACCTCACGAAAAAGGAACGAAATATAATTCACTCAATCACTCATTTTTAGTGGAGTAACAAGATAAATCACACTCATTGCTCAGTCATGATTAGATTATTACCATAAGCTTGTACAAGAAACAAAACTCTACCGACGTGGCATGAGCACCAAGTAAAAACATCTAAAGAGGACTTTTATTCGGGTTATAATGATAAGGCTAAGGGTTAAGGGTATGGATAAGGCATGGGAATGTATATGAAATTGGTGTTAAAATAAAAATGAAATCAAGTCTAATACCCGTGTTGCTAGCTACCAAATATTCCACGAACCAAATAAACGATTATAGCTTCAATTTCTTCTTTTCTGTTTTCCAAAACTTTTTGCTTTGCCATGACAATTGTTCTTCTATCATAGCACATTGGCTATTATTTTCATACATCATTTTTTTTTGAACATAACATAACGCATGGCTCAATCAATGTCATAGGATGTGGTACTCATAATCATTTGAACAATCTTCACTTTCCAGGCGACTAGCAACCAACCATTTAGACATTGATACGGGGTAGGCTAAGGTTTAAAGTGTAAAATCTTTTTGTATTTTCTGGGTGAAGCAAAAATGAAAAGGATGGCTCAGAGGGTGTAACTAGGGGTATCTAGTGCTAATAATGAGCACTACAAATGGGTCCATGTGGGTGGTTAACTAACCAATGCGGATAGCTAATATATCATTAGATGCAAAATGGAAGGCCATTTGGGTTAAATCCTAAGGTGCCTCTTTATCACACGAATTTATTTATATCGCATGAATACAATCTCACTGCGGTCTAGTAATGATTTACAAGTACAAGTTCTAGAATAAATAAAATCACCGGCACACTCATAGCAAAAGATTTTAAGCATAAAAGATGTATGCTGTTTATGAAATAGGCTCAAATCCTCACAATTTAGTGAAAAAAGGGTATGATATGTGCTAGCAAATGTTTATCGATCCCAGAATGGATTGCAATAGTAATCGGAACACATCTCGAAATTTCAAATATTACCAGTTTTACCAGTGGATTGATCCAGTTATTCTAATAGATAATCCTAAAAGCGTGAAAACAACTAGATCACAAGGGCAAACAAAATTTAAAATTTAAGCATGAAAACTCTAATTTTTCCTATTCACCCCCCACACTTAAGTTAGAAATTGTCCTCAATGAAAAATGAACTTCAAATAATAGAAATAGGGAAAATAGAGATGAAACCAGATATGTCAATGAGTTGTCAGCTTAAAATCTTCCTTCATTCCTGGCGTTCACTGGAGAAATCATTACCTGCACAAAATCTTATAAACAAACAAAAGGTTTTATTAAAAGGTGGCACCCCCCACACTTAAGTTCAACCAAAGGTTAAGACTTTGGGGAGTGACCACAGAAAATCAAATCTAAAACACACGGGTTGCCTCCCGAGAAGCGCTTGTTTTATTACCGAGTCATCAGCCTGACTCGAATCTTCCCCGGGTTAGGATACTTTGACCATACGGTTCAAATGGGGAATTTCAGCTCTTAAACGTTGAGGGTATGGGATCTTTGGTTTGTACTCCACAATGGATGGGAATACATTTGATTCTTTTGGTTTGACCATGTTATAGTCTCTTTTCGTTATTTCGAACGTTTGGTCAATTTCATTAGAAATGAGGACAGGTGGCGGATCTTTTTGATTTTTCAGAGGGTCATTGGACTTTCCACTCCCAGTGAATATGGCATCCACATTCTCAAGGTGAGATGTAGGAGGTGGCTTAGTCCTACCGTTTGGATTTTGTGGTTCAGACCATTTGTCTATCTTTCTTTCCAGTTCTCCATTCCAGCTGTCACCAGTTTTGTTGAACTTCTTATCACCAATATGATTTGGAAATACATTGTATTCAGAACCTTTTAATTGAGTCATTGGGATATGCATGGTGCAATCCTCAAGAAAAGGTAACACGGTTGGTGAGTTAGACATGATTTGGTTCAGATTTGGCGTGGTTGGAATGTGCTCGGTCTCGTCCTCTTCGATAAATTCAACCTCACCCTTATCGTTCTCGTATTAAATTGAAGGTGGTTTGTAGACAAATTCATGTCTCGAGTTGGAATCTGTGGTGTAAGGAAGAGATTCAGCGTGATGGACTTCTTGTTCCTTACTTAATCTTTCTATCCTCCTCTCCAAGTCTTGGCTTATCGCTTGTTGGTTCCTTCTTCCTTGATCGACTTTATGTTCCAATTCAACCAACAGGTTCGTCATATTCTCATTGGCTTTCGTTTGACTGGCCATCCATTCACTCATCATCTCCTCCGGTGAGGTTTTAGGTATATTGAAATGTTGTGATGGATTTGGTATTGTATTCCATGGCTGATATCGAGGATATGTATGGGTTGGTTTGTGGTATGGATAGGAGTACGAATTTCTGGAATTTTGGTCATAATATCTGCCGTGATATCCTGGGTGATATCCTTCATGTTGGGCGTGGTTCGCTTCCATGGGATCACACATCGGCGTGTCATCCTCGGCATTGTGGTTTGAAGCGTGGTGATTATTTCGCAGTTCCATCATCTCCCTCCGTATGCTTATGAATTGGGTATCGATGTTTGTGGAGAGAGCTTCCAATTTCTCGATCAATGAGGCATGATCGGTATTGATGTTGCTTCTACCGGCGGAAACAACGGCTTTCGGATTGGAATCGTTCGAGAGACCACTTCTTGTGAAGATAGCATTGACATATTCGTGTCTCGTTTGTGGTGGATGGTACGTCTTATCATTTGATGGTTTTGGGTTGGATTGGGTATTACTTGGCAATGAACCAGATGGTCTAGAGGAATGTTGGTCAGAAAGTCTGCCAAACTTGTTTTCAAGATCTTGGATAGATGCTTGATGATTTTTCTGTCCTTGCTCAACTTTGGCTTTGAGATTGAAAAATTGATTTTTGATAAAATCATTTGAAGATTTTTGAGCAGCCACAAATTCTCTCATGGTTTTCTCGAATTCGGTTTCTTCCATCTTTTTGTCTGGGTTTTGTGGTGGTGGATCGTCAGTTCGTGGTTGAGAATCACGATTGTCATCCCTTGGTCGGTGATCTTGCCAATTTCCAGAATTTCGACCGTAATAATTACTACGATATCCTCCTCCACGGTATCCTCCTTGAGCGTAACTTGCTTCTCCTTCCTTCGGTCCACCCATAGGTTTATCGTCGCACTCGGACGATGGATGATTTCCTCCACAATTGTTACATCCGTCTCGCATTTCCTTCATTTCATCTTTGATATCTTTGTACTGCGAGTCGATTTTTGAGGTTAACGCTTCCATCTTCTCCATGAGTTTTGAAGCATCGGTGTTTTTGACAAAAGCAACAGTTTTTCGGAGAGTTTTGGTTTTGGAATCTTTTGACCAATCAAGTTTGAGAAGTACTCGATCTTCGAGCAATTGATGTGCATCGTTGGGAGTCTTATAGAGAAAAATTCCTCCAGCATCAAGGATGCCTTGAGAGATTTCATCTAGTCCATGGTAAAAGATTTGGATAATGGTTCCTTTGGATAGTCCATGCCCATGACAACTACGAAGCAAATCTTTCATTCGAAGCCAAGCTTCGACAAGTGATTCGTTTGGATTTTGGGTGAAAGCACGAATTTCTCCCATTAATCGATCAAACATGGCAGGTGGAAAGAATCGGCTTACAAAAGCTTGCCTCATCTCCTCCCAAGTATTGATGATTCCTGGAGTTAATTCATTGTACCATACTTTAGCATCTCCGGCGAGTGATGATGGGAAAAGTTTGAGTTTGATGGCATTGACATCGGTGTCGCCATAACGGAACATGCCGCAAATTTCGATGAATTCGGCAATGTGCTTGTGCGGATCGGCCCGCGCACGGCCATCGAATTGACGGTCTTTGATCATAGAAAGGTGATGTCCCTTCACGGTGAAGTTGTCACCAAGATTGATAGCAACAATAGCACTTCCGGGAGTTGGTGCTACGGCTCGGTTGGTTCCCCACATGGGTTGATCGTCCGCCATGGGAAAAGGTAAATTGGTGAAAGGGTTGTAAACAACTTTGGCTTCTACGAGGTTATCAAATGGTGGGTTTGGTACTCTTGGTACACGATTTTCTAATGGTATGAAAAGTGTTCTTCTTCTTCTTCGAATCAAACGTTCGGGGTTGATAAGAGGTGTAATTGGTTCTATTCCCGCTGCTCGAGTGTTCATACAATGTCCTAGAGAATCCAGGCAATATCTAAACACACGGACAAACAAAGAAAACAGTTTTTATAGGTCAGAGTGGGTAACCGGATCGGTTGCGGGTTGCGACCGATCGGTTAGACCAGTTAGGTAATGGGTAAAATCGTAACCGATTCGGTTGAGAGACAACCGGATCCGGTTAAGGTTTCTAAGAGAAAAAATTTTGGTTGAATCGACTGAGGGAAATTCAAAACTTGCTGAAACACAATCAAATCCCCGGCAGCGGCGCCAAAAACTTGATGTGCTGGTTGTGTACAAGTTTTAAATTTATAAAAGGTGAATTACCAATCTTACCAATTACACATACGAGCAAGTATACTCGTCCGTTATAGCAAGATTATGAAGGTAAGTCGGGATTGTTCGCAGGGATTTGAGTGAATCTAAGCACAAGTTTGAATCAACAGAGTCTATCCAAAACATATAACAAAGCAAATAGATATAATGAAATTCAGATGATTAAAACTACACTTGCTTAAACTAGTTTCATATCATAGATAAATGTGATTGTGTTAACCTCTTAACATGTTGGTTACGATAATTAGCTGGTGGACTAATCTATTGTTCTTATAAGTTAAACCTTCGTCAAGATTTTAATTCATAAAAACAAGCATTAAGTTTTAACCAATCAATTCAAGATCAATTCAAGTTTCATAAGTCTACATACATAAACTTAAACACAAAACATCCACTTGTTTATCAAATTGCTTAAGAAATGGTCAATACAAAAGGTAACCGATCATAGACAAAGGCTACAATTGATTCTCAACAACTAATCTTACGACCTTTTAGATGTTTCCAACCAATCCAATTTGATAATCAAAAAGCGTTTCTATTACAACCACACCTTAGTTCCTTTGTATAATCAAGAATAATGGGTAAAAACAATCATCCATAGACAAAATGATTATGACTAGTTGAATAACAATAAGTTTTTTCGACCCCAACGATTACTATCAATTAGCCAAACTTGATTAAAAAATGTCACTATGAAACTTTAGCACAATTGGATCTTAGAATCAACTTGAAATTGAATTAAAACATGTTAACACAATCTAACTAATCATATGAAAATCAACATCATTTAAGCAAGTGTATAAAGAAACTAGCCACTCATAGCAAACATGAACATAAACTCAGAACTTTGAACATTAGAAAACATGATTGAAAGTCTTACAATGCTTGGAATAAGATTACAAATGGTGTAGTAATGATTCCCAAAGTATTGGGGTAGACTTCTTGGTGGTTTGGCCTCCAAAAGTGGAACTTCTGGAACTCCAAACTTCCCTGGGCTTCTAAGGACGAATTATGGGAGCTTAAAGCTTTATTTTGATGAGTAGAGAGATTTGTATTTAAGGTGTGTCTAATATGCTCACAAATGGCCTCTATTTATACTAGTTCCAAAGCCTAGGGTATTAGTTGCTGAACTTGGCCTCCAAGGAGTAAGGAAGGGACTAGAATACACCAAGAGAAGGTCCTAGAATCGTTTGGATGCAAAGGGGAAGCTTAGTGATGAAGATTTGGCAACTGCAGCTTCTCCAACCGAATCGGTTATACGACCAACCGATCCGGTTGGTGTTCTACAAAAGTGGCCAACCGTTCCGGTTGCGGGTTGCGACCGAACGATTGGTGGTGGTCATAGCGTCATTTCTGGTCAGATTCCAGCTGATCCGGTTGCATGAGCAACCGATCCGGTTGGATCTCCTGAGATACGGAAACTTGATATTTTCTTCTCTTTATCTTGTGGAACTTGGTTCTTCAATCACTATGGTCTTCAAAGGTACTTGAGATACTTGATTTAAGCTTCACTGAAACGGGAATCTTCTATTTGCTGACATTTCTTTACTTTCCTTCCGTTTCCCTGCACTTGGTTATAAACACTAGACAAACATCTTTTGATGTGTTTTAGCACTATAATTACGCAAATATAACCAAATAACATATATAAAAGCACACATAACGCTACTAAAAACATGCACAATCTGAGCATTATCAGAACCTGATGACCAAAATGCCCATTTTAAAAGCATGGTTCTCACCAGTTTGGAGGGTCCTGATGACTTTTGCCATTCAGGTCCTCGGTGGGAACAAATCCTCAAAAGAGTAGTTGAACTCAACTCAACAAATGATTGTGTTTAGTCTCATGATAGGTAGAAAAGTCAACCTCGGCAAAATGATTTTCAGTGATCTTATTGCAAAAATCTCAGGGAAGACTAGGCAAAAACATATATCTTACCCTCATTTTATATCATGATTTTAAAAAGAAGCTTGGGATCTGAGTATAGTCAGGAGAACGTTATTGGACATGCCCCTGACGTTCTCCACAAGACTAACCTCTACAGAGACCCCGTCAAGGTTACATCAGTGGTCCTGACTCCTTACATGCAACAAATCATTTCGGATGAATCCTCAAAGTCTCCACTTCCTTCTCCTTCAAAAGAGGGGGAAGAAGAAGTATAAGAAGACCCAGAGGGCGACTAGACCTAAGTCGTCCGCCACTGGGTCCTCTGGAGCACAACCTACGCTTACTTTTAAGCCTAGGGATGACCAGACTCCTGAGACACCCATTACGGAGCCCAGTACCACACATACCTGATAACATCAAATAGTCATGAATATGAAGTGTCAATTTCCCACGATAATGCTCGTATTTTATGTAACATATTGGATTTCACATACACATCAAACCATAAACAAAAGAGGCGTATAAGATTAGTTTTAGAGAGAGAAAGTTAGAGGTTTGGGAACTTTAGTGAGAGAAAGAAAAATCTTATTATGAGCTCCAACTCTCTACCTTGGGAGGTAGAGAGTATTTATAGTCATTACATAAAACGCCACCTGACGGGCTGTGGATCAGGCATACAGTGGGTAAAGACCAGTCCGTCCTCCACGGTGTTACTTAACTAAATACTACTTATCATCAAATAACTACGACTACGAGCTTTCTAACGATTACATATACTTGAGGTGACCGACACTTTAACTACTGGATTTTCCAAATCCTAACAATCTCCCCCTAAGGGAGGTCACCTCAAACACACAGTAAAATTACATAGAATACAACCAGATAATTCATTGAGATAGTTCTTTAATTCTTGTTCATGTTCTTTGTTCTGTAGCTCGTAGTCTTTGATTCTTCATTTTTGCATGTTTGGATAATCTGAGTGGAGTTCTTTAACTAATCCATGTGATACTAAGTTTTGAGTCAGCTTTGAAATCATCAGCCATATTAAATCTCTGACTCATCCATTGTGGTGTTGGTATTATGTGATGTTGTGACTTTTGGACCGACATGCTCACATTCTGGATCATGATATATTCTTATCAGAGTAGCGGAAGCTTTAGTAGATTCATGATATTGGCAGCAGCGTAGCAGAAGCATGGAGTGAAAATATCAGAGTCATTGATGCACTAATCATGATTTCTTTAGATATGAATGTGTTATGTGAGCATGTGGCTATGGATTGACCGCTTCATTCTGATCAGCTGCAAACGTCGGGGTGTACCTGCATAAAATAGTTAGCAATAAAGCGCGCAAAAGTGTCTTTGATCACTTTCGTTGAATTGTGGTACAAGGCCCACGGTTCCCCGTTGATCAGTACAAGTACTGCCTGTGTTCTGGTATAATTCTGAAGAATTTCCTTGACAGGGTTTCGCAGCTGCTCTAGCTGTTCTCAACCCGGAACGTCTCAAAGAAGACAACACGGAGTGAGTGAACCAGCGAAATGAGATTCACTGATTGATGAAAAGATATTTGAAAAACAATCGTGTACTGCTCAATAGAAATTGTTTTTGCAATACAACGAAGGTTTTAATGAAAATCAAATATCAATCATAAACACCTTTTATTTTGAGAAATAAGTACACAGTCGATGTGCTATAGAAAAGAGTTTTTAAGCACAACGACCGGTTTTTCAAAGGTATCCGTCGATCCATAACCTGAACCAGGATTGATTCAAAGGATTGAATCGCCCCATCGTTTCTGTTCAGTTGTCACATGGTTGATCTTATTAGATAGATCTCACATGCCACCTACCAGGAGCTTGTTTGATGTTGGCTCCAGAAGGCTTTCCATCTTCATTATGAATATGTATGCATATCACTCAGATGTTCTGGCAATACCACAAGGATAATGCATAGGACTCATAAGATATAATCTCTCTTTCCACATTGTGTGAAACAGAGAGTCTTCATTGAAAGTGTCCTAAAGAGATTTATTGATGATCTC
>OU343221.1:108939470-108984679 GCA_910596185.1 Chrysanthemum makinoi
TGATTCATGATTTAGGGACTTAAGTTTGGCAAATGCGGTAACTTAGTGCTAATAAAACAATCAGATAAGCATACATTTTGAAAGCAATGTGTTCGGTTTAAAATAAAGCATGTGTCTTGTAACACCCCCAATTTCGTAATACGCAGCGGAATTCAAACTGGGTGTTACTTCATGGCACAACAGTCATAACAATAGAAAACGTACTCTAATGGAGTCGTTTTAAAAGATTTATTATTCGATTTATATAAATATCAGAGTTTACAAAATGAGGTCCCAGATGGTCCCATGTTTACAAAATACATTAAAATGATTTTCGAATGATAATAAAATTTATAGCCTTCTTGATCTAGTCCTTGCTCTTCCGTGCCACTTCCGACATTATAGACCCCAAATACATGCTAAAGCTGTCAACACAAAGGTTGAGTGAAATTCATAGAGTTTGTTTGATGGTTGAACACATTATGTTTGTAGTGTGAGCTATAGACTCACACCAATGGTTTTGAAAACAAACAGTTATTATTGCACTAAGCTCATGATACCGCGTTAAGACTTGTCAATAGAAATTGATATAATAGTAACAGCTTTCCAATAGGTAATTTGCCATTAATCATGGTTCTTTCAATAGTGTGTTTGTTTACCTAACTTGGTCAAACAAACGGGATTCGGCTAATCCCTATAGATCTATCCATTATTCACCACCCGCAAAGGATTAATGGTTCATGATAATATGGACTTAAGTTTGGCAATAGTGGTACTTAGTGCACATAATACATTCAGATAAGCATACAATTTCAAAGCAATGTGTTTGGTTTAAAAATAAAGCATGTATCTCCCCCAAGGGTTTGTAAAACAATTAAGTAATAGAAAGTGGGCTATGAACTCACCTTAATAAATGATATCACATGTATAATGAGAATGATGGATATGCCGTGAGAACTTCTACGAGCAACCTAAAATAGAATATTGCGACCAGGTTTGGAATAATGTTTAGAAAAACATAAACGAGCCTATATATGTAGCATTTGTATGTTTGTTAATAGAAATTGTTTTAGTTTGTATATCTCGCATACCGCTCGCCATCATAATTCGAGGTCATGCAGTAACGCTCAAGGAGCTAGGACACTTTAATTGTGAAATCAAAGAACTCGTCGATCATTACCCAAATGAACCCCTCACATGAAGTTCCTAGTGTTGTAGTGCTTAATACGTGAAACATGTATTTTAATTACTTTTATATGATATAATAAGCTTTATAAATACAATAAATAAACTAACAAAGTTTATAAGTAATTAAATAAGTTTGAGTTTTATAAATACTTACCTTAATATATAATGCTTGAGTATTATGGAAAAATAAAATATTAGCGAGACGACGTAAATTTGCAATCTTTGAAACCTGGCTATTAGAAGATTATAACAACGCCTTCTTGAGAACCCGCTAAGAAATGAAGATTATAACAACGTCTTTTTGGAGACTTGAAGTTATTTGAAGATTATAACGACTTTTTCTTGAAAACTTCCAAGAACGAAGATCAAACGCTAGTTTTCTTCAAGAACACATGAATGTTCTTACAAGATCTATAAGAAATGCCTTAGGTTTAGGACTTTAGATGTTAAGGAGGGGTGGTGCAAGAAATTATGAAGGTTTTAGCTTGGTATTTATAGGATGAGAAAAATAGTTAACTACATATTAGGTTAAAACTAACCCATAAGTTATATACTTGGCAAGATCTTAGGAATGATGGATGATCAAACCATGTGTCTAGGAGGCTTCTCGAAGCCTCATGAGAAGTTAAGAAGTAGTTTTTCATCTTGTGTTTACGGAGTGAGTTTTAGTCCCTAAAATCGCTAACGGTAAGTATTTAATTCATGAAACGTAAAATCGGGTATCGTAAAAATATGAAACTTATAGGAATGATTAAAATCATGATTATACTACATCTAAAAATATAAAATGAGTGATAAGTCTTATTGGGTGCAAAATGCTTTAAAGTGGAAACACGGGTCAAAATCGTAAATGCGCCAGAATGAACGAAATTTCGAGGAAACAACCGTGAATTTATTTAGAGTAGACTAAAATTAGTCTAAAAGTGATATGAGATGTTAAAATGTGGTTTTCAATATACGGATAACTTACGCTTATTCGTGAAGTTTAAAGTCACGATTTAAGAAATGTAGAACGTGATATTCCTTTATGGTCAAAGGAGGAAATATGTTTGACTTTTTCCGAAAATGTAAAAGTTTCAAAAACATATTAGAAACACAGCAGAATCATGATGTAAGTAGAATTTTGTTTAAAACATAAGTTTAGTTTTGTTCTCATACGGCTTATTTGGTAATATTAAAAATAATAAATCTTATAAATTCTCAAATTAATCATGAGTGATCTAAAAATTTATCTGATGCGAGGAAAATTGTCGGAGTTGATTTTCAGATACGCGGTGATGTTTAAACGGTGGACCGTCTAAAACGAAACTTTAAAACGATGTTTACTTAATAATTTTTGCGAAATTGATCTAACGATGGTCGTAACCTCGTGTTATTCTAAAATAATTTATCTTACGAGAATGTGGATTAAAAATTTACGAGATGAATAGTGAATTTGAATAGTAAAAGTGAATAGTAAATTCTCTAAAATAAAAAGTAACCTTAAAATGAGGGTGGTTACATCTCACCCTCTAATGGGAATTCGTCCCTAATTCGTGATGTGTTACCCAGATGTTGAATTGTCTAGAAATGTGGATGTATGCTAATTCTAATCTTTGTGTTATCAAGTTTCTGGTCATAGAATGTATTATGTACCATGTGGCTTAAGTTGATAACCTAAAGGGTTTTGTTAAAATCTTATAGAGTCCAATATACCTAAAGTTTGGTTTTTCCCGATTCTCAAAACGAATCATATCTTATTATATCGAGGCTATCAATAAAACCTTAATTTCTAACATGGAGTTTTGGTGATAGTGTGCGGCATGGAGCCTAATTTGTATTTGTATAGTTTCCTTAGTTCTTTTCGGTGATCTCTAAACACCTTAGTCCAACAATGGTTAACTAACACATTCGCTTCATATAGTGCCTCAAAATAGAATAGTTTTGTTGTTGTTAGGGTAACTATTGTTAATCAAAGGTGTAAGATATTGGTGATGTGAAATGGTTTGTAATGACGTGATAACTTTCGTTGTAGGAAAGTTTGCTAGTGGCAAGTGGTTTACCCAAACAATTTCCAAAGTTGATCATGTCTTAGGTGGTTTCGGGATGAAAGATATATCGTGATAGTTTTATGTCTACTAGTGTTTGAAAGAAACGTGATATGTGAAGTTTTACATACCGACTTATAATGGAGTTCGATAATGATGTGATATGTTGACTATTAGAAGAGTGTAGCGCATAATCTTACTATTATTCTTAGGTAGAGATGTCAAGTTTGTTTTAAAATCAAAAGTGAATGACGGAATGATATCCATGAAATCTAGTCAGGCTAGTACTTCTAAGGAATGACGAGAAGATTTGATGACTATCCCAAGATAGTAGTTAGGATTATTTCATAAATGAAAAATTTCAAGAATGAAATTAGGTAGTATGAATAAGATGTTAAGATTTTAGTAAGACACTATCGGTGTCTCTAGATCTTTTAATGAATTCGGTGGTTTATCGAAGTTTAAGTAGGAAATTAACTCAATATAACCCTTGTATAACTATTCTTGTTTGAAAAATTTAAGTCAAACATAGTTAGTCAGACTATGTTCCACTATACCTAGGTTAAATATAGGTGACTAGACTATATTTAGCCGAGGTTCGATAAATTTTTCAAATACCTAAATTGGGTATACTTGTGATATGTCCATAGCTTTTGAGAAATTGTCCACTAAGCAAGGTGATATCAAACCATCCAACAAAGTCCCGCCATAAAAGACTTGTAACCTATGTTTTCACATTCCATTGCATAGAAGATATTATGGGTAGATACGCAGGGAAAGGAAAGGAAATCTTAAGTAATTCTAAGATTCATGACATTTAACAATGAAGGTTTCAAAAGAGAATTTTGATGGTTGTAGAGAAAGTTGCCGAATCACCTTTTGTAGATGATGAGTCACTTTGTCCTTAAGAAATCCTATTTCTTGTATTTCCATTTAGGAAATTGATGACTGTGATGGGTTTCATGTAAAACGATATCATATATTGTTTATAAGATAATTTTTAGAGACTTTGTATAACTTACAATGTCTGAGAAGTAAATTAGACCATTGTGTAACTTACAATGTCTTGAGAAATGATAGAGAGATCATTGTGTAACCCACAATGTTTTGAGAAATTATAGAGAGATCATTGTGTACTCACAATGTCTTGAGAAATAAATTAGACCATTGTGCAACTACAGGTCTGAGAAATAGTTGAGACCACTGTTTCACTCACAGTGTCTTGAAAAATGAATGAGACAATTGTATCTCACAATGTCTTGAAAGTAGGAAAGACCATTGTAATGAGTTACAATGTCTTGGATAAAGTTTTATAATCCTAAAATGCACGAGTAGTATGTATGATGGGAGATTGGAAAAATATGATTGTGCCGTAATGCCTAGAATAGGCATAATGGATATGTTTAGTCTATAGTTTAGCTAAAATGATTGAAAATATGTTAAGTGTATATATCAATATACTAGTATGTTTGTGTAGCATAAACCACCTAAAGTCACATAATCGTCTCTGGAGGATGGAAGGCACGGAGAACGGAAGGCTATAAAATGTTTTGTTTGTAAAAAGTAGTTATAGTTTAGGTCACAATTAGACCCGCTTCTATAATTAAGGCTCGATACCAATCTGAACACCCTACCTCAGTAATACTAATGAATTCAAACTGGTGTTACTTCATGGCACAACAAATATAATAATAAACGTACTCTAATGGAGTCGCTTTTTAAAAGATTTGTCATTCGATTTATATAAATATCGAGTTTAAAAATGAGGTCCCGATGGTTCCATGTTTACAAATTACATTAAAATGATTTTCGAATGATAATAAAATTTATAGCCTTCTTGATCTAGTCCTTGCTCTTCCGTACGCCTTCCACATTATGGACCTGAAATACATGCTTAAAACCGTCAACACAAAGGTTGAGTGAAATTCATAGAGTTTGTTTGATGGTTGAACACATTATGTTTGTAGTGTGAGCTATAGACTCACACCAATGGTTTGAAAACAAAAGCTTATTATTGCACTAAGCTCATGATACCGAAAACGTTAATGCCTTGTCAATAGAAATTGATAAAATAGTAACAATTGCCCTAATAGGTAATTTGCCAATTAACCTATGGTTCTTCAAATAGAGTGTGTTTGTTTCAGGACTTGGTCAAACAAACGGATTAATCCCGATAGATCTATCCATTATTATTCAGGCCACCCCAAGTGATTAATGGTTTATGATAATAGGGACTTAAGTTTGGCTATAGTGGTACTTAGTGCACATAATACATTCAGATAAGCATACAATTTCAAAGCAATGTGTTTGGTTTAAAAATAAAGCATGTATCTCCCCAAGGGTTTGTAAAACAATTAAGTAATAGAAAGTGGGGCTATGAACTCACCTTAATAAATGATATCACATGTATAATGAGAATGATGGATATTCCGGAGAACTTCTACGAAAGCAACCTAAAATAGAATGTTGCGACTTAGGTTTGGAATAATGTTTAGGAAAACATAAACGAGCCTATATATGTAGCATTTGTATGTTTGTTAATAGAAATTGTTTTAGTTTGTATATCTTACTCACCGCTGCCATCATAATTCAGGTCATGCGAGAAACGCTCAAGGAGCTAGGACACTTTAATTCGTAAATCCAAGAACGTCGTCAATTGCTTACCCAAATGAACCACTCACATGAAGTTCCCTAGTGTTGTAGTGCTTAATACGTAAAACATGTATTTTAATTACTTTTATATGATATATTAACAGTTTATAAATACAATAAATAAACTAACAAAGTTTATAAGTAATTAAATAAGTTTGAGTTTTATAAATACTTACCTTAATACGTAATGCTTGAGTATTATGGAAAATAAAATATTAGCTGAAGCTTCGACGTAAAATTTGCAATCTTTGAAAACCCAAGGCTATTAGAAGATTATAACAACGCCTTCTTGAGAACCCAAAGAAGAAATGAAGATTATAACAACGCCTTTTTGGAGACTTGAAGTTATTTGAAGATTATAACGACTCTTTCTTGAAAACTTCAAAGAACGAAGATCAAACGCTAGTTTTCTTCAAGAACACATGAATGTTCTTACAAGATCTATAAGAAATGCCTTAGGTTTAGGACTTTAGATGTTAAGAAGGGGTGGTGCAAGAAAATATGAAGGTTTTAGCTTGGTATTTATAGGATGAGAAAAATAGTTAACTACATATTAGGTTAAAAACTAACCATGGTTAAGTTATATACTTGGCAAGATCTTAGGAATGAATGGACATGATCAAACCATAGGTCTAGGAGGCTTTTGAGAAGCCTCATGAGGAGGTTAAGAGTTTTGGTTTTTCATCTTGTGTTTACTGAGTGAGTTTTAGTCCCAAAATCGCTAACTTAAGTATTTAATTCATGAAACGAAATCGGTATCGTGAAAAATATGAAACTTATAGGAATGATTAAAATCATGATTATACTACATCTAAAAATATAAAATGAGTGATAAGTCTTATTGGGTGCAAAAACGCTGCCTAAAGCTGGAAACACGGGTCAAAATCGTAAAATGCGTTTTCGTAAATGAACTAAATTCGTGGAAACGACCGTGAATTTATCTAGAGTAGACTAAAATTAGTCTAAAAGTGATATGAGATGTTAAAATGTGGTTTTCACATACGGGATAACTTACGCTTATTCGTGAAGTTTAAAAGTCACGATTTAAGCGAAATGTAGAACGATAAGGTTAATTCCTTTATGGTCAAAGAGGAGGGAATATGTTTGACTTTTCCGAAAATGTAAAAGTTTCAAAACATATTAGAAACACAGTGAGAATTGTTAAGTCGGATGTAAGTAGAATTGTTTAAAACATAAGTTTAGTTTTGTTCATACTGGGCTTATTTGGTAATATTAAAAATAATAAATCTTTAAAATTCTCAAATTAATCATGAGTGATCTAAAAATTTATCCATGGAGGAAAATTGTCGGAGTTGATTTTCGTTATACGTGTGATGTTTAAACGGTGGACCGTCTAAAACGAAACTTTAAAACGATGTTTACTTAATAATTTTTTAAATTGATCTAACGATGGTCGAACTCTCGAGTTATTCCTAAAATAATTTATCTTACGAGAATGTGGATTAAAAATTTTACGAGATGAATAGTGAATTTGAATAGTAAAAGTGAATAGTAAATTCGAAATAAAAAAGTAACCTAAAAATGCGGGTGGTTATGTCCATATTTCTCAAGGGAATTAACGAAAAACACGTGAGTTACTAGATTCTCCTAGACCTATTCCAAGCATGACACCGACCAAGCTGGAGTATGATTGAACATTTCGCTATAAAATGGCATATGGAGATAGGGTATGGGCCAAAGGTTATTTCAATCATAAGGTGATGAAAACACACGGAAGTAAGAATATAATTATGGTGAAATTTCAAAAGCGGAGGTCGGAAAAACAATGAAAGTGAAGCTCTAAGGTAGAAAAGTAAAGAGTGTATTTGGGACCAAGACCGAAGCAGATTTTAGAAAAAAGGATCCTTGACAATATCGAGGAATCAAGGGAACGTGATGAGAGAATTGAAAAAATGATGAAAACATCCGTGGAAAAACAGCTTCTTCTTTTAAGACTCATGAAGACCGGATAAAGGGTTTGGAGAAATGTGAATCTATATTCAAAGCCATCACAGATACCTTGTTGCAGGAAGAAGAAGTTGTCAACATATTGAAACAATTGAAGAGCCCACTACATTCTTGGAGAAGGTTAAACTAAGAATCAGCAAGGAGAAACTCTTACTGCTGACATGGAGCTCTCGAAAACGCTCTTGTTAATTCCATTAAAACCGATCCTAACAATATTTTGCGTGAATTAAGTAACGACTCATGAGACGGTTCAACTTAACGAGATGTTCCGCAGCTTTTAAGGAATGAACTGCCGCAAAAAGAAAAAGATCCCGGATTTTTCACTCTCCCTTGCTTGATCGGGAGTCTCAATATGTGTAACGCTTGTTGTTGATCTTGGAGCGAGCATTAGCATAATGCCTTGTTCAATGTTCCTACGTATGGGTATCGGAGATCTAAAACCAGCCAAAATGAAGATTGAAATGGCCGACGATCCATGCAACAACCCTTGGGAATCGTTGAAAATGTATTGGTAAAGATAAAAAATTTCTTCCCTGATTTCGGTGATTCTTGATTTGAGATATTTGTTATTTGTTTACGAACGATATTATTGTCTCTCGTCTACCCCTCAAAAGGTTTACGCGCCTAATGAACTTCTATAGGGCGCATTTTGGTGATGCATTGGAAGAGTTTCTTTAGTGACCCCAAAGACTCCTTCAATCTTGGCGAGATAGTTTCGGGAAAGATTTTGACGTGTTTGTCAATTTTGAAGAAGAAGATTATTTGGGAATCATTGCCGATGATTTCTTTAACGCAAAATGGTCCATTGGCAAGCGACTCCAAAAGACTCTTTCACAATCTGAACAACCCAAGTTTTATGAGATGGGAGCTCGAATCCATCATAGGAACCTCTATTATCTGAAAATTTCATGCAAGATTGGGTTTATTGATTTCCATCCGTTCATCGACACAAATTCCCAAGAAACATCATTTCGGAATGCTACAACCTGTGTTATGGAAAAGGAACTTGAATACAAAGGAAAAAATTTCCTAGGAATTGCAACAAACATCCGTGGCTTTGTTGGGACTCATCATTTTGTTCGATTTTGTGGTTTGGATGACGCTAGCGAAGTTCACGGAAGATGGGATAACCCGGTGATTTTTGGGAACCCTTTCAAGAACTATCTGGGCTAGATAAAGATTAGAAGGAAGGTCTTGTATGGTTAAATATTGGCAAAGATAAACGGTTTTAAAATTCCAAGGAATGTTAAGAATTTTAAAAAGTGGACTAAGAGGCTAAGCCATGCTCTCGCCCACCGCCGACATTTGTGACGAAGATAAGGCCAAAGGTATTGACCACCCTTACCAAAAGATCAAGAATTTTACTTGGGGTGTTTAGAATGGGGACGGCTAAACGGGATGAGAATCATCAGGTTGATTCAACGTGGAGATTGCCATATCCACTAAATGACAAACAAGCACTTCTAGCCCCATGGCCTTGAGTCTAACTTAAAGACTCGTAAATAAAGAAAATTGATCTTCGGAGACAACCCAAATTATCCCTTTCATTTGTTTATTTCCATTCGGTTTTGTGTTTTAACCATATTTGCGTGATAACGGGAAATGTTGTTGTAGCATGCTGAACGGGACTGATTCCGTCCATAGTTGACGTAACTCCTTCCGTGATGTTACTGCAACATACTTTCTTGCAGTTGTTCTTCAAGCATTAACCAATTATGCATCCCATGCAACTACGTCAAGCTACAAGCACTGTAGCGCCTACTGTGTTTTGCATTAATTACGCTAACTCTTATGGGTGTTACGACTAACTATCCTCTCGAACACTTCTTTCTTTTTAAAACACAATAACCTTGTATTAGTTTTTAAATGAACTTTGTGGTTATGTTCCTGAAGCTCCTCACTCGAACTACACTCGCCCACTTGGGACACCAAGTGGTTTAAAAGTACTTGTTTTTATACGCTAAATGCAACCGTGATTCCTACGAAAGTGAGTTAGGTTTCTTTTTCATTTTTCTTTTTCTTTTTAGAATTATGCTTGTCTAGGTAGTGTGATTTGTGGATGAAGTTTGCTCGCGGGATGCTTATGCTAAGGCACGATTCATTTCGGGTTTTTTCTTTTGAAGCAAATTTTAGGGAAGTTCTCGCTTCAATTCTCTTTTCTTTCACCTTTATTTAATGCTTAGTGTTGGATATTGGATTTCACAAACACATCAAACCATAACACAAAGTAACATATAGATGGAATTCTAGAGAGAGAAAGTTAGAGGTTTAAGGAACTTAGTGAGAGAAAGTGAAAGATATTATTATAAGCTCCAACTCTCTACCTTGGGAGGTAGAGAGTATTTATAGTCTTACATAAAACGCCACACAACGGCCGTGGATCGTGCATACAGTGGGTAAAGACCCGTCGGTCCTCCACGGTGTTACTTAACTAAATACTACTTAACTTAAAATAACTACGACCACGAGCTTTCTAATGATTACATATACTTGAGGTGACCGACTCTTTAATACCCGGAATTTCTAATTCCTAACAATCTCCCCTAAGGGAGGTCACCTCAATCATGTACTAAAATTACATTGAATACAAACAGATATTACATTACAAATTGATCTTGCATTCTTGATGTAGTGCTTTGCTCCGAAGCTCGTAGTCATTGATTCTTCTCATTGCATGTTTGGTTACTCCAAGTGGAGGTCTTTATCGATCCATGATAATAATTTTGAGCCATCATTTGAGATCATCGCCTATCAAAATCTCCGATACATCCTTTATGGTGTTGGTATTATGTGATGTTGTGACTTTAGGACCGACATGCTCACATCTCGGATCATGATATCTCTCATCGAGTTGGAAGCTTTAGTTGATTCATGATATTGGCGCAGCGTAGCGAAGCATGGAGGAAAATATCGAGTCATTGATGCACTAATCATGATTTCTTTTGAGATGAATGTGTAAAGTGAGCATGCGGCTATGGATTGACCGCTTCATTCTCGACACCGCAAACGCTCGGGTGTACCGCATACCGCTTAGTAATAAATCGCACGGTGTCTTTGATCACTTTCGATGAATTGAGGTACACGCCCACGGTTCCTCGCTGATCGCATAATGACCGCTGTGATCGTATAATTCAAGAATTTCCTGATGTGGTTTCGCGTAATGCTTCTACCGTTCTCAAACCGAACATCTCAAAGAAGACAACACGGAGTGAGTGAACCAAATAATTGAGTCCAATGATTGATGAAAAGATATTTGAAAAACAATCGGTATTGCTATAGAAATTGTTTTTGCAATACAATGAAGGTTTTAATGAAAATCAATTATCAATCATAAAACACCTTTTGATTTGAAATATTAGTACACCGGGCGATGTGCTAAAGAAAAGAGTTTTTAAGCACAACGACCGGTTTTTCAAAGGTATCGTCAATCCATAACTGAACCAGATTGATTCAAAAAATTGAATCGCCCCATTGTTTTGCCGTTGTCACATGGTTGATCTATATAATAGATCTCACATGCCACCTACCAGGAGCTTGTTAGATGTTGGCTCAGGCTTTCCATCTTCATTGTGAGTGTGTACACATCACTCGATGTTACCGCAATACCACAAGGATACTGCGTAGGACTCAAGATATAATCTCTCTTTCCACATTGTGTGAAATAGAGAGTCTTCATTGAAAGTGTCCTAATGAGATTTATTGATGATCTCGTGGCTCTAGACTCAATTTGTGCATATTTGGATCCCGTATTGGAGACTGAGAGGTCTCCTTCTTCAATATCAACAATCTCTAAGAGAAAGTCGATAGATAATGCCTGGCTCGTGAGAATGAAACAAGTCCTTTTAAGAGGAACTTGAGTGGTTTGGAAAGTTGAAGTGCTGCGTCACCGGGTCCATGACGCCTTGTCTTCAATACCGATGTTACCATCAGAGCATATGAATTGAACCCTCGCCTCTAAGGTTGAATATATGAAGGGCTATTTGTTTTCACCCTTTTCTCATTCAATTCTTTTTAATTCTTCAACCCTTCAGTGCTTACCGAGACTTCATAGCTAGAACCTTGTTGGGTTTATTCCAAGATTAGCTCGGCCTTAGTCCGCACTCTTACCATATCTCATTTTTCTCCTTTTATCATCATACCTAAGAACTCTACACTAACTAGTGGATAGTCCTCGGTAGATCCCTCCGGTACTGGCGGATCATGGGAACCAATACCTAACCTTATCATCCTTATATCACCGCATAAAGTAAGGTTGGTCGGTCTATTTGGTATTGTTCATCTGCCATAGGAACCAATTGAAAACCATTTGAAAATCAATCCACATACTTGTGATATATTATCAAAGCATTTTGTACCTGAATTGTTTTTGATATTCTTAGAACGAGAACTCCCCCTCAACATGTGCATCAAGTATTTGAAAATGTTTTGCACACGGAGGCAAGAGAAAGAATTAACTTCTTTGATTACCATTTTCTAAAGATATCAACATCACTTCCCAAATCGAATCAAGTAGATAAAGCATTTTGGGGAAGGATGAGATTTTCATGATTTTGCTCCCCTCAATATGTGCTTCTAGGTTTGAAAGGAGTTTTACACATACTAGAGGAACCCGCACATTGAGATAAATGATCACATTTCAAATTATAGGTTTAAGATAGATGCTCCCCCTCAACATGTGCATTGAAAAATTTGAAATCGCTTGTCACATGAGGACATCATGTACTTTCTTATAAAACCATTTACCGAATTATCAGTTTAAATCCAATTTAAATCACACATTCTCCCCCGACACAATTATCAAATCATTTGAGATTTGTGATCTCTTATAGATTTAAATTGATTTTGAAAGCTTTAAGGAGAATTGTGACTTGATTATGAAAGCGTTTTAACTGCTAAGGATCGGATTTTAAGACTTTAAACTCCATTGATAAAACATGCATGTACATCTTTTGAAAACAATTTAATGCCAAATAACTTTTTAATTTAATTGAAATCATTCTCCCTCTCAATCAATGACATAGGTTGTTGATTGAGATGGAGATTTTGACAACTAAGTCCCGATGATTATCAAAAATAGAGACCGAGTTATTTTTCAAAGCATTTAGTTTTCGGCAGATAAATGTTTATAGAATCAGAGCATGGAATTTGAAAACATGGTAAAACATGGCTCGTTCTTTCTTTTAAAAAACCGGTTATTGCCTGAAAATGACAATAAACCATTTTTTTCTCTTCTCCCAAAATAATTTTGATTTTTTGATTTTTGATTTTTTTTTAAATTGAACAACATCTAAAGTCCCTGCGGTCATTGAATGATGACAAAGACCAGAGATATTGTCGAACCGAGAAAAACAAGACAAATGACGACAATATTTTTGAAGATTTTTCAATTTTTTAGATTTTTATGGATTTTGAAAGTTTTATAATTTTCTATTTGATTTTTGAATAAATATTTACAAGAGATAGATGAAGATAGACCTTTACTCCTCGTCTTCCTCCCGAAGACGTTTGAGTGTTTCTGGTTGAAGGCTTTTCAAGCCAAGTCGAGGAAGAATAAACTCAAAACGCTCTCTTGGAAGAGCTTTGGTGAAGATGTCCGCTAAGTGATATTCAGTCCTCACAAAATAGAGTTCCACCACACCTTTTTCCACTTGTTCCTTGATGAAATGATGTCGAATGTCGATGTGCTTTGCTCTTGAGTGTTGTACGTTGTTGCATGAGAGAGCAATAGCACTTTTATTATCACAAGACAGAGGGATTTTGTTGAATTCAAAGCCATAGTCGATAATTGATCTCATCAATAGGATTTGAGCACAACAAGATGACATGGCTATGTATTCACCTCTGTAGAGGAAATAGAAGTACTCATTTGCTTTTGAAGACCACCACAAGCTTATCCCCAAAACTGAAAGCACCCTGACGCATTTCGAGCAGTATCTTGACACCTGCATGATCGTGATTCATGATGTCGTTAGTGACATACCTGTCTTTCGGTACCAAAGTCCCATGTTGATGGTTCCTTGGAGATACCGAAGACCCGTTTAACCGCTTCAAGGTGCTTTTTGGTAGGCTTAGCCTGGTATCTAGCACACATGCAACAAATAACAAGATGTCCGGTCTACTAGTCGTGAGGTACATCGTGATCCAATCATACAATATTTTGTTTGGTCAATCATGATCCCGAGTGGTCCTCATCTAGTTTGGTTCGACAATCATGGGAATGTCAACAGGGTCACATGAATCAAATCCAAATTTCTTTAAGATCTCAGTTGCATATTTAGATTGATTTATGAAAATGCCTCCGACTTTGAAATTTGTAATCTCAAGAAAAATGACATTTGTCCCATCATTGACATTTGAAATTTTGAACTCATTTCATTAGAAAACGATCACACCTTTGGGGTCACGGGAGGCAAAATGATCATCAACATAAGTTTGAACATGAATTAAATGGTTGCCGACTTTCCTGGTGAACAATGTTGGATCAACTACTCCTTTGTCAATCCGGTAGATAGAAGAAACTTTGATGTATCATACCATGCCCTTGGAGCTTTTTAAACCATAGAGCTTCTTCAAACGATAAACGGTAGGATGCTCGATTCACAAAGCCTTCGTGTTGGCCGACATAGACGACTTTAAGATCTCCGCTCAGAATGCCGCCTTCACATCCATCCGATAGACTACCATGTTCTTACTGCAGATTAGCCAAAAGATTCCGATAACCTCGATTCGCAACAGAGCAAAAGATTCTTTAAAGTCTATACCCTCCTCTTGACGATATCCTTTAGCAACTAATCGAGCCTTGTTTTTCAACACATCACCATGCTCATCAAGTTTCACTTTGAAGATCCACTTTAGAGCAATGATCATATCACAACTGAGCAGTACTAATTCCCATATATCTAGTCGATCAAACTCATGAATTTCTTCTTGCATGGCATTGAACCAATTGTCTTCATCCATGGCGATTTTAACATCTTTTGGTACGATCTTAGAGAGTACGGAGTTGAAGAAGCACCATAATAAGGACTCAAAGTTGTTTCTCGTGGATGGATGAGAGGATTTCCAATGATGTTGTCCAATGGATGATCCTGAGTCCATTTTATGAGGTGTTCATGTGGCGTTGGTTGAGGACTGAAGTAGCGAGTCGATGTCTCCCGAAGAAGATGGTTCGATGAAGATTCGAGCAAATACATTTTCAAATGGAGCATCTTCGTGAGTAGCAAAGGGATTAACTTCATATTGATACCGACATAGTTCCATGATGTACATTTGATGATTTGTTGATGAGACAGAGTGATCGCAGCCAGGGCTTCTTGACTTAATGATATTGAGATTGAAGGATTGACTTCATTCACAGAATATGAGCGACTCTCAAGTAGGAATTGTCATTTCATTAGCACTTGGCTCATAATGTTCATCAAACATGGGATCAAACAATTTCTTTAAATCATCTTCAGATGGAGGTACATATGGAGTTTCCAAGAAGAGTTTGGAACAAGGGATGAACCAATTGGACTGATTTGAAGTGCGGGTCCGAATCGAATTGTTCGAGAGCCAGGACCATACGCGATAAACTTTCCACTATCTTTATCAACCCATATGTAGACAATTTGAAGTGACCACTGATAAAGAAAAACTGATATACCAAACTTGAAACTGAAGAAGAATTCCATGCATTTGCATCTTAAGCTCATTTTGTGAATTTTAACTTCAATCTCAAATAAGTGATAATTGATTAACTCAAGTAATCACTTGTGTCAATGCCCAACACGGAATAGACGCATAACCGGATGTACGTCGATCCACCGAATGAACTGAACAAATGATTGATTAATGCATTCTTCCTCCTAAAGGTATACATGTAGAGACCGATCTGGAAGATTCACCACAAATGTCTTCGAGCCATGAGGTAGTCATTTTCCTTATGTTCATGGTTGATTTATAGCGTGACAATGAGAGGAACAATAATCCGTAAAGATTTGGCAAAAGAATAAAGAAGCGGATCATTATTCAATAATGCAACTTACAATATCATGATAGTCATTATAAACACTTGTGAAATAACCGGAGACAAGGTTTCTTGAGAATTCCGAGAAGTACTTCTTAGATGGTGAACCAGTTAGTCAATAAACCGAGCATGAGCTTAAGTGGATGATCAACATTCGCCGGAGGTTAAAAGTACTCATCAAACATATCTTTGAAAGACAATGAATCCCAAATATTGATTCCTAATTATCCTTAGTAAGTGAAGCATTAGGCGTTGGAGGAGAGTCATCAAAAATCAAAACAATGAATCCCAGCTATCCTTAGTATATTCACTCATAATCAAAAAGAATATACACTCATCATCATCAAAATAAAGTCAGATAACCATTATTCAAACATCCATCATCATGTAGTATATTCACTTTTTTCCTCAAAAAATTGCATCCGGTTGCCATTTTGATTTAGCGTGAATAAGAGTATACACCAATGAACATAGATCCACTTGATGATTGAATGAGTGGAAAACATGAAGCTTGTTGATGAAGAATGTAGATGAGTATGGCCATTCATGAGAGAATTCTCTTTAGTCGAAGATGCGCCACGTAAGAGCGACACTTTCTTTCTTTTGAAGAACGGGCCCAAGTGTTATCTCAGACACCATAATGATGAAGAACGAGGGCCGAATCGATGTGATCAGACGTCATTGTTTGCCCATCATATGTTTTGAGCCGCCTCAATCCAAATACCGGGATCGATTTGTACGACCCTGCTTTGGACAACGTGACGAAGACAGAGAATTGGAAACATTGGATCCCCACGCATCATGGGTCCTTTTGGTTACACAAACAATCTTTGAATCAAAGAAAACCCTAGGTGCAATGTCATGTCACTAGGAGCTAAACTAGTAGAAGCATCGACTTAGTCAGGGCACATTTTGTGCTTAATGGGATTGTTCTACCGGGCTTTCAAACCAATGGCACTACTCTAGGCATAGTGGATCTAGTTAAGGCAAGGTTCCGCCATCGTGAATATTCGACTGTTGGCTTCCATCGGAATCCTACATTGGTAAAAACCTTCCGTAGGTTTCGTGATTGCTTAACTGCTTTCGCTTCCAAACTTTCTTAACTGGGTTATGAATCTTAGACCTCTGAAATAACACATCACATTTATCATGATTACCAGAAATTAAACATTTTTTTTTGCATGTTTTGCAGACAAAGATAAGGCCTCAATTAATTTTAGTAAGCTTAGAGCTAATACTAGAACTAACACGATTCTTTTGTTCAAATCAAACTTCTTGTCCCTATGGTGTTCTTTCACTTCCTTATCATGAACACTTTTAGTTTGCGTAATCCTATCCTTCTTGGCATAGCTTCTAGGTTTTGACCCGCTAACTTTAGTGTCAATTTAACATCTGAGAAGTAACGATGGGAACATTACATGGCTTCACTACTGCATTCCCGGTCTAGAAGTGATGGGATCCGAATTTAGGAGGCACATCACAGGTTTCTTGCTTGAATTTAGATATGGAACAAGACATATCAAGGGTCACATGCTTGGCTTTAGGCATAGAACGGATTTCTGTTTGGCAATAGGCATAGAACAAGGCTTCACAGCTTTGCCTTTTTCACCTAAGGGTTTGGGACATGTTGCAATTACACATTCAAGCAGCTCTTGAGATCGTTTGGCACGAGGCAAGCAAACCTAACTTCACTATCAAGAGGTTTGTTAATGAAATCCTCTTCGACAATCTCACGGAGACATTCTAGACTATCCTTAAGGTGAGCACGGTAGTCATGAAAAGCATGTTCATTATTCCTAAGATGAGAGGAATATATTTAATCATCACAGTATTTGCAATCTAAGGGTGATTTTGAGACAACATTCTTATTGAAAACAAGTGGCGCTTTCCCATCGACTTCGATCATTTCAATTTTTGTAAAGACGTTAGTTTTTCGTTGTTTTGGTCACGGGTGACGTTTATTGAATCATATAACTCTTTAAAATGTCGCTTAACCTTTTCATTTTCTTCTAGAAAACTCGCTTTTCCTTTTGTAAAGCATTTACTAGGTTTTGAAGATGAAACGTTTGAGAATTTTGAGAATCTAAAGGAGGAGGCATTTGGGAGCCTGTCATATTGTTCGCTTGACCCTTTAATTGAGAGATTTGGGCTTTCAACTTTCTCGATCGTGTTGACCGAGCTTGAATCGCTCATCACGCTTGTTAATTTGAAAATCGTGATCAAACTCGAGCATCCAAGATGTCTTGATATTGGAAGTTTTGACATTTTCTTTGAGATGTTGATATTTGAGTTGTAAATTAAAATGCTCAACTTCTAGTTTAGAAAAATGTTTAACCAAATTGTCGTGATCATCCGGTTCAATTTTCTCGTTTAGTTTAGAATTAGTTTTTTCAAGCTCAATGACACGATCATGGGAGACTTCGTAAGCACGATAGTTCATGAAATTTGGAAGCATTAATAGAGCAATTTGAAGCAGAGAAAAAGATATCTTGAGCAACACATTCAGTAATAAGAGTCTCATTTAAGGTATGCAAGTTCTTCCTCTCAATCTCATTATATTTTACGCTCATAATCACTAACTTCAACTACCATTGCATCAAATTCCTTTTCCATTTCTTTAATATCGATTTTATCCCCTTTTAAAGACTCTCAAAATGATCTTTTAGTTGTTTAAAGAAAGGCATGACCTCTGTTAAATAACATTCTTTCATTTGCTCAAAACCCCTTTCCCTTCGCTTATCCCAAAGGTGTGATCCTTTTCCTGCAAGTTTTCTCAAAATCAACAAATAGTTGAAATATAACATATTGACTAATTAAGGTCTTGCTTTTAGTGGCAATTTTTCTAGGAACAAGATGCATTGGTGTATTAGGAGGATACACACGCTTTAGGAATTTCCTACGGGGATTCTTTTCAACAAGATTTTCAACTTTTTGCAAGTCCATATCCTTTTTCCAGAACACTTGTTCAGGGGTCAATAGAGTCCGAGGCTTAAACATGTTTAAGGATATCCAATTTTCCTTAGTGTAATCATGGGGTTTTATCGTTATCTTGTTCTTTTACACCTGGATCTTCTAGCCTCTTATTCATTTTCTCCCTAGTGACTTCATCTGATTTCTTATCTTCCTCAGCAACACCGCAACTAGGTTTCTGTCTAGGCTTAAGGATCTCATTACCATCATACCTTATGAGCATTTCTAGCCTTTTTAATTACCTCTCGATTAGGTTCCTCAACAAGGGGAATGCTATGCTTATCGCTTAAGACTCTATGCTTAGTGATCATGTGAGAAATCAATGGTATTCCCTTGTATATACAACTTATTTTCAAGCTTGTTTTTCAAAGTTTTTAGATTGGAAAATCATTCAAAAGTTTTGATTCCTTAGCCTTGAATTCTTGCTTAAGCATTTTAACATTTTCTTGAAGTTCGTGTTTTTTGCTTAGCTAGAAAGCTTTTCTTGTTAGGAGTTTAACTCTTGTTTTAATACTTCTTCTCTAAACCTACTTTTTCTAATAGTTAAATGTATTTGGACATCCATTTCCGCTCACGTGGTCAACTCAAACTTAGCACTGTTCATAAATAGCAACCGATCCTTATATATGTTAAGCTCAGTGGTAATGGAATCATCGTGCACAAATGCAGCAGACTCATGCAGCTTCATAATCATTATTTTGAGTAGAAGATGCACAACTAGTACGCAGAAACATCCATGCAACTTATTCGCATTGACATGACAGCTGTGGACGGTGCATCTCTATCTTGGGTACATCCAAGGTTCCATGGAGCGCCTTTGCATTAACTTGCACTGTGTCTGGTCCGCACCTCTCTCTCTTTTGAATTTGAGCACGAAGATTCCATTTTTCCATTATCCGACTCATCATTTTTTGTTGTCACCGACATTCTCATTCAAGAACACCGATTCTTCAACATATACATTACCCAACTTATCACAACAATCTTTCAATCGCACTCCTGACACTCATTCACGCTTCATTCTTTTGAGCGATTCTTCAATGTACTTTTCACATTATCCATGAGTTTGATAAATGTCTCATGAATTCCAATTTCCATTCCAGATGTTTTTGAAGGAAATTCCAGTCAAGTGTTGATCGTAAATCATCAATATTCCCCACCGATGAATGGTCAAATTGTTTGTAGATTACTTGAAGAGTGTGACCGAACCATCCTTTGAACCTCTTTATTGGTAAGTTGCAGCTTTAAGTGTTCTAAGTTCAACAAAGAAGCTTGTCAATGTAGGTAAGTCCTCATGGAAAAGAGCACTACATGTTCGACCCCGCCTATGGATAAGGTATGAGGTGCATGAAGTAATGATATGGCTCAATGTCGCATGCCATTTGCGGCATTTCTCATTGTACTTTAACATGAAGATCTCACATCCTCATTGTTCAATTCAAACATCTTTAACCGCTCGTGGTAGCATACTTTATCATTGTTGTCCACAACATCATACAATTTAAGCACTTCAAATCACTCGGGTCAAGAGAGTAAGACATGATGTGGTAGAATGCACGGATTTTACAAGTCTATGATTTAAACCGAGAAATAGAATCTTTCGCAGGATTTTACTTAAATCAAGACCAAACCGTTAAGCAATGACCAATGGAATGTGTTAAGATGACTGATGGATCGACAATGATAGACAATTATGTGTTAGGACTTATGATTGTTTGTAGGATAAGCAGAGATGTTGTTTGGTTGAGATTTGGATTGGTTTATGCACGATTTTCCGAGAAATTTAGGTCTAAAAACATAAAAACCTCAATAACTGCTCGTGAGCGGATTTAGCCCTCGAAGGGTTACCCAATCAACTTTAGTTTATTCGTGACATTCTCCTCGCTCTACTGGCCGCTTTGATGGGGTAGAACGCTGAAAACGGAGTTACGGATCAAAAGTTATAGCCGCTTGAAGTTTTGTCGGGAAAAGTCAACAAGTCGCTAAGAATTCTTGAACCAAGTCGCTAAGACAAAGTCGCTAGGACCCAAGTCGCTAAGTAACAACTCGCTAAGCTCAAAGTCGCTAGCAAAATTTTGACAAAGAAGTCGCTAAGAACCAAGTCGCTAATTTGTCAAGTCGCTAAATAGAAACTCGCTAGGTACCAACTCGCTAACACCAAATCGCTAACAATTTTGGCAGCAATTCGCTACTCAAGTCGCTAAAACTTCAAGTCGCTAAAGAGCAATCACATGCAAGTCGCTACACAATTGTCGCCATAGTGGAGAGTCCACTACTTGACTGTAATCGCTAGGTCTAAGTCACTAGCTCCAAAACTGTAACTCGCTACAAAATTGTGAAGCAAGTCGCTAGCAAGAAAGTTATACCGTGAGCCAAGTCGCTAACTTGAAAACTTCCAAAACACACTTTTCAATCCAAAAACAACCCAACCACGATGATTCAAGCCCTCCAAATCAAAACCTAAACACTTATGATGATCTTAAACACAAAAGTACAATCAAAATCCAAACTTTAACACTAGAAATCAACCAAATGATGCACAAACCACTAAACTTTTTCAAACTCAAAAACCACCTAAAAACCACTAGAAATCCAAAGATGTGTAAGATATGATCTAACCATGGCTCTTGATACCAATTGTTGGATATTGGATTTCACAAACACATCAAACCATAACACAAAGTAGCATATAGATGGAATTCTAGAGAGAGAAAGTTAGAGGTTTAGGGAACTTAGTGAGAGAAAGTGAAAGATATTATTATAGCTCCAACCTCTACCTTGGGAGGTAGAGAGTATTTATAGTCTTACATAAACGCCACACAACCGGTCGTGGATCGCATACAGTGGGTAAAGACCATTCTCCACGGTGTTACTTAACTAAATACTACTTAACTTAAAAATAACTACGACTAACGAAGCTTTCTAATGATTACACATACTTGAGGTGACCGACTCTTTAATACCCGAAATTTCTAATTCCTAACACTTAGTACAAAAGGGACTTTGCATTTCATGGGACGAGTAGAATTGTCCTTGAACTTTAGTTTGCCCTCGTTTTTCTAGTTTATTTTGAAAAATTATGCCATTTTAAAAATTTTGACATGTTTTTCTTAACCTAACTAGATTAGACCTTAGCCGAAAGCACATTATAACCTTGATATTATATGTGAGATTAGCCTTATATGTTTCCAAATTTTTACCCAAATCCACCAAATTATGAGTGTGCCAAGAGTTTGTAAACTTTAGAACTTGGCCTTTGCATCAGAGATAATAGACAGGTATGTTGTTAGCTTGATGTATTTGGACTTTTCAGTTTAAGAAGGCGTATATAGGATTATCACCCCAAATAGCCTATCATTGTGTGTCTATCGATTAGTCACCTCGACTTCTTGACCCCCATGTTAAACCCTTTGTTGCACTCACCTTTAGTGCATGATACCCCTAGATACACCCATCTGAGCCATTCATTTCATTTTGTTCACCCAACATATTGTTTTGCTACATCATGTTAATTTAGCCTACCCTCAGTAGTCTTTATTTGTAATTGGGAATTCATTATTTGCCTAATTTCAAGGTTCAAGTGGAAAGGTTCATGAATCACGCTTTCGTCGACGACATATTCTTAAAGATCATTGAAGACCCCCCAAATTCTCATATTGTTCATCTCAAGTTGGGGGATGTTATGTTTAGTTGTTATGTTTGTTAAAAAAAATGAGATTAAAAAAAATAGTTATTGTTATTCGTTTGATTGTAAAGTGTGAAGTTATAAGCACTATGTTATGAGCTGATTATAGATTTAGTATCGAGAGGCCACCTCGGGCACATTTGAAGAATGGAGTTGGAAATGCCCATCGTGTGACGTCCTCTAATGGCACATCTACCTAGTAATATCATGATCCGATTTCTTAACTTCGAAACTTGAACTTTGGACGAGTGGTAAGTGGTCATGACTTGGTTATAGATTTAGACTATCTGCTTGATTTTATTTTACACCAATTTTATCCCATGTCTTATCCTACCCTTTAGTCATGAAGCGTGTCTAGGTGATGCAGCGAGCAATATTTGGTGTCTTGGCCATAGATTTGGTCATGTATCATTGATTTTGTCCACTTCGCCGTGACATTTTAGTAATGACATATCACCCTTAACCTTTATCGTGTCTACCCATATTGCCTTCGAGAATTGTTTTGTCCTTAACTCTAGTGGTGGAGATTTGTGTAACCGCCAATCTTATGATAGAATACATGCTATGACTGGTAAATGAGTGATCACCCGAAATTGACACTTAGAATAAAGAGATTTGAGTGTTTTGTTCCCATTTCGTGAAGGTTCAGCTTTGTTTTATTTCTAAAGAAGGGATTTGTAAACTTATTTTTTCCTGATAATGGGAGATTACTTTTTAGGAATCTATCTAATAAGGTCTACTTGAGGGCAAGTAGAGTTCGTGGGGGATATTTGATAACATCAAATAGACCCAATATTAAGTGTCAACCGATAATGCTCGTATTTTTTATCATTTATATGGATTTACGCTTGTTTTCTCTATATTTCACTTTCGTGTAAATTACGAGCATTGGATCTAAAGAGACGCGGATTTGGAGAGTTTATTGAAGATATATGATAGTATGCTCATTTTGAAGATGTTACTTTACTTAACTCCTCACATTACTGCAATGTATGGCTCGAAAATCAACTCAACTGAAAATTACGGCGTAACTCTCTCCAAAGATTACGACGTAACTAACTAGATCAAATGAGGTTTTGCGCCGCTGCAAGCTACGCCGTAACTATTGTCTCAACTACGGCGTAAACAAGGACCATAGATGTAATTTGTTCAAACTTTCCCAAAACATAATTAAGGGCTCGTAAAATATACTAGATGTGACCAAATAATTTCCTAAGTCGCACCATTGTTTTAAAATCTATTTTCCATTAAAAATCACTATAAACTTGTTTATTTTCGCTCAACGAGTCAAACGTTAATATGTCTCGCATTATTAGGTTTCTATTGTGCCGACTCACGTAGTGCCTAATATAATCTTACCATCAAACATATCATTAATCATTCAATCATTATAATAATCCACAAAATCTAATCAACGATATGGATATAATTCATCATGATTCCAAGATAATTTCTAAAAGTTTGT
The DNA here is from genome assembly GCA_910596185.1 of Chrysanthemum makinoi. Taxonomy (NCBI): domain Eukaryota; kingdom Viridiplantae; phylum Streptophyta; class Magnoliopsida; order Asterales; family Asteraceae; genus Chrysanthemum; species Chrysanthemum makinoi. The sequence goes on from OU343221.1 coordinate 108,963,413, forward strand.
TATTCGTTTTAATTAACATAATGCGCATTTAAAGGGCCTCTAAACTACCGGTTGTCACATATAGGCAACATACTTTGGGTTTAGTGTTTATTTTAAGTTCTAGAGTTATGATCTTGGACCAAATCCAAAAGAGTGAAGGGAGTTGGAGTGTGCTAGTGAGAAAGGGTACCGATTTGGAGGCGTTTGTGAGTGAGATGAAGTGTTCACCCTTATTCGAAACATGCTAGACACCAAGGATGCATACACAAGAGTAGTCATGTCACAAGTTTTGTTAGTGGGAAACATTGTCCAAAGGTCTTAAGATTAAATAATTTGTTTATTAAACTAGGTTTAGTTTTATTTAGACATGGGGGACATGATCTTAAGGAAGTAGTTTAGTTTGTGTTTTTGGTTATCTTGCAACTAAACCGCTTAGGGTGCATTTGATTGTGTGTCATGACCAAAAGGGTGCGTTTTGGTTCGTTTGGCTGGGAAAAACAAAGAAACATAACACTAATTTTAGGAGTTGGGCTATGGTGATTGTTTTGGGCTTTGTGGTGTTGGGTCGAAGGGAAGCCGAGCCTAGGAAGGAATTAAGGGTCCGTTTGGTGTTGGGTTAGGTTAATGCCCTATGGCTAAAAATAAATAAATAAAAGTTAATTTATTTTTAATTTAGAAATTATTATTTGTTTGTAAATAGCAATGGGTATATGTTATTGTTAAGTCGGATATCTCTCTTGACTTTGAATCAAGTAAAATGTTTTCGTGTTTCAAATAAGGAAAAACGACCCTAGAAATGTAAAATTGTTTTTTCTACGTAAGATACGACAAAAGAAAATTATGGGAAAAAGCGGATATTTTTTTGACTTTTTATTTATTTTTTATGAATTAAAACTAAAAGTAAAAATTAATTATTTAAAAATACTAAAAATTTTGAGAAAATTACCAAACTTTTAAAAATACTTTGTTATAATTCGATTTGAGAAAATGATAAGCTGGAAACCAAATTTTAAAATAAGCCACAAATAAGCTTATCGATTATTTAGCTTAAGGGACAAACGCTTAAGTGAATTAATTGTCTAATGACTAACATGGGAAAACACTTGGTCCAGATGGTTGGTGTGTGAAAGGGTTTGAGTAAGTTGAGGTCCTAGGATCGAGCCTTGGTTCACCTGGACCTCCATTTCCTTTTTTTTTCTTTTGCAAAACTTGAGAAAGCTTATACAAGTGTAATTTTTTGGATTTTTAAGGGACTAAAGATGTAATTTGGTGAAAGTGAAAGGGTAATTTTGGTAAATGGTATAAATGAGGGTATAAGGGTGTAAAGTGTAAATGAGGGCTAGGATTTTATTATTGGACCGGTTTTAGAATATAAGGACTACAAGTGTAATTTTTTGGATTTTTAAGGGACTAAAGATGTAATTTGGTGAAAGTGAAAGGGTAATTTTGGTAAATGGTATAAATGAGGGTATAAGGGTGTAAAGTGTAAATAGGGAAAGATGAGGGGTGAAATTGACAAGTTTGATAATTTAAGGGTAATTTGTGTAATTTTTTCAAAGATGAGGGTGTGTTTTGTAAATTTAGAAAGGGTGAGGGTTTGTTGTGTAATTCCTCCAAACATGATCCAAATCTTCAAAAATCATCTTCTGAGCATTCAAATTCTTCAAATTGACTCAATGACTTCTTTGGCTTTTGCACTCTTTTCCTTCTTGTGCTTGGTTTTCTTCTTTGTCTTTCTTTTGTCCGTTTTGAGTTATCCCGACCTGACATGCAAAAACTCAAGAAATAAACAAATGTTAAGCATTGATGGTGATTTCCGTTATTTTGGGTCATTTTGATCAAGAAAATGTATGTGTTTTCATACATACCACGATACTTAGGCAATAATATAATCGCACAGACAGCGTTTGCAAAAGGCTTGTGTTCATTTTATAGCATGTATCTCCCCACGAGATTTATTTATAAAATTCAAGAAGTGGGGCTATGAACTCACCTCAGTGATTCAAGAGTAGATATGGCAAATCAATATGTAATGGCAACGACTCCAACACGAGAACCTAAATACAATATGGAGTCTTAGGTTTTCGTAGTTCTAGTTCGTGACTTAATTTAATATTGGTTGGAAATATTTAGTTGTGAAATACGCGTATCGTTTCCGTTCGTCTGGTAATGCCTAAAGTTCAAAAGTTTTAATAAATCTCACCATATCAAATATCGTTTATAAAATAGGTTGGTAATGATTCTTATAGACTGTTGATGTTTAAAAAGTCATTCGTTTAATAATTTTACGTGTTGTGTTATGAATTATTTATATTTTCTATGTTAAGACACGAAAATATAATTGTGTAACTTATATATATATATATATATATATATATATATATATATATATATATATATATATATATATATACACACACAAACCAGAGATTACCTAACGGCATGCAATGTTTAGTTTTTGACATTACTTTGTCATCGAATATATCTTTTTGAAAATTTGCATTTATAGTGTTAATGTTACAAATAATTGTTTCTTTATGGCATGGTCACATACAGACGATTATTCATGGTTTTTGAAAAACCTCGGTAACTTAAAATTTAAAATATAATTTCCAAAAAGAAAAGAAAAATAACACACTCTACACAAAGTTAAAAAGTGTAGCAAGTATGATATAATGCAATTACATCTAAGTTTAAAAAGACATTATTTTGATCGTAATGTTACTAATGTATGTAGACTCCAATCAAATGTACTTGATGTTTTGGTCGGTCGGGTTCATTACATACAAAGATCGGTTTGCTGAGTTCACTTGTGTGTGATCCGATTTGGCAATTTTGTATCCGCAAATATATAGATTTGTATCAACGATAACGACCATATATAGTTTTTGATAAATTTGATTCAAAGATTGAACCATTTGGTGGTTTTCATTCTTTATTTTGTATGTCCGTGTGGTTTCAAAAGATTAATTTTTTGAAGAAGGATTCAAAAGATTAATTTTTTAAGAAGGTTTCAAAAGATTAAACCATTTTTGTGTGATGTTTTTTCTTTGTTTTATACACATCTACTTTAGAATGTCAACATTTAATCGATGGTTCTTGTTTATTTTATCGATGGGTAAGTGACAATTTAAGAATGACCATCAAGTTTTTCGTTCATAGTAATTCAATTTCAAATTTTGAACTGCTTTCAAAACTCAATGTATTAAAAAGTGTCACATTAATGAAAGTGTTAGTAAGTTAATTTTTTTTATATTGATCAAGACGTTATCTACGTATTGTACATCTTAATATCTTTTTATATTAAAATAAAGACACAATAGTTACCTAAATAAAGACACAATAATTGTGAAATACGTGTATCGTTTCCGTTCGTGTAGTAATGCCTAAAGTTCAAAAGTTTTAATAATTCTCACCATATCAAATATCATTTATAAAATACATTGGTAATGATTCTTATAGACCGTTGATGTTTAAAAAGTCATTCGTTTAATAATTTTACGTGTTGTGTTATGAATTATTTATATTTTTAACGTTAAGACACGATAATATAATTGTGTAACTTATATGTATATTTATATATATCTATAATTGTTGTAAATATTAATGGGCTTATGTCTATTCACAATTATCTCTAGTGGCTTTAGGGTTTTGGATGTATTCATCTACCCTATATATACAATCTACTTGTAACCTTGATTATACATTAATAAGAATTAATGTCTTCCTCCTATTCTTGTTCATTACTTTATAATACGCTATCGTCACGCTCTACCTACATAGTCATATAGATGGAAGATAGGATCCAATTCGGTTTTGGATCACGGTCAGGTCACTATACGGTATTCATCTTTACTTTTGATTGAGAAGGTATGTCTTAAATTATTTGACAACTTTTAATTGGTGAAACATCATAGGCAATTAGCCTACCTCTAAAATTATATATGTTTCATGGTAACACGAGAAACTTGAATCTCAAAGTTCTAGTACCGGTTTTCATTTAATCGAGCAAAATATTTAATAATGTGATCATAAAAATTTAAATGTACATGTTAATCTATTGCATGCATGACGCATAATAATTGACGTAGTTTTAATATTGCACTTAGTCGTTATTGTCGTTGTTTCATAAAAAACAATATCACATGTTTTTATATTATTACGTATGTGTTTAAGTTTAATCTATATCTTATCGTATGCAATTGATTATATATATTGCTCATAACTCGTGGTATATATGTTGTGTTTTGCTATAAATCTTAATTGTTCTATAATGATAAAAACTAGTTAAACTAAAACATGTAAAGATAGAAATAATATTTGGGTTATGATAATTGAGAATCACGGTGCAATGGGTACTACCATAAATTTGTTACATAATTGAATATTAATGGTACGACTTTATTGTCATATAATTTATTTTAAACATTATATGATTTGTAATATATATCCTACAATGATAATGTCATATTGGAATGGAAAACTAGATCTAATCAAGAAATCAATCGCACACCTATGTATATGGATGCTAATTCAAATTCTTGTTTTTTTTGTTGTTGTATATGTTGTCGAAATTGTAGAACATGCATATATGATGTTTTGAGGTGTTGACTGTGTTGAAACTTTGAAAGTCTTGATTAGCCTTATGATGCTAAATCATGTGACAACTACACTAAAATAAAAGAAGTGTTAAAGATCTTTAAGATCTATCAAGATCTCCTCAAGAGACTTAAAAAAAAAAGAATCAAAACGATATCATAACCTTAAGCTATGATTATTTTGTTTTATAGCCTTATGAAGATTCCCTCAAGTGAATCACAATAACATAATAACCTCATGGTATGTTAAAGAAAAAAGAATTAGAACTTCAAGTTCTAATATGATTCTTTCATAAAAATTAATATCATAACCTCAGTTATGAACGAAAAAAAATAAATAATTAGAACCTCATGTTCTAATTTGATTCAATGTATAGAATCAATAACATAACCTCATGTTGTGTTAGAAAAAATAAAACCTCAAGTTTTATTATGATTCCCTCAAGAGAATCAAAAGATATCATAACCTCATGTTATGATTATTATAGAACTTCAAGTTCTATTATGATTATAAAATGAAAATACAATAACCTCAAGTTATTGTTAAAATGTTCAAATATGATTCTATTCGGTGAACACGATAACATACCCTCAAGTTATGATTATTTTTGTTTAAAGCCTAATGTGCTTTGATGATTCCCTCAAATGAATCATAATAACATAACTCATGTTATGTTTTTGAAAAAAGGTATTTTTATTTTTTCAAGCTCTTTATTATGCACCTCATATTTGCAAAAAAAAATTAATAGCAGTTAAAATCTCAAATTTAGAGTGTTAGATGCGAACAAATAAAATTGTGATTTAAATGATACCGATGAAGAGATGTTTAAGAAAACATTCTCTATTTTCAAAGTCTCGAACATGCTTCTATATTAGCAATATCGAGAACATGGTTTGAAAAGTATCATGAGATATTGTCAAATTCTCATATTATATAAAAGAAAAATTAATTGAAACTTTAAATAATGTGAAAATGAATTTGAAGCCATATAGCAAAAGAAAAATGACCAATCACTACAAGAAGGTAAAAATAAGAATGGAGCAAATAAAAATGTTATGTATAAAAAAAAATAAGTGTGTCAAATGTATTACACACTATCTTCATAGATGTTAGAATCTATGCTAATAAATTGTGAGATATACATGAATGCTCCAAGTTGATATGCCTTCTGTTATGGGTTCCTTGATTAAATTTAGTTAGTACTAATTTTTCAATAAGTTAAATGAAATGTTAGAAATATTGATTTTGTTCACATGTCCGATTTGAAGTTCTCAAACATCAATTTTTTTGTTCATAATATTTGTGGATTTTTATGTTAAGATCTATTTTAACTGTAATTTTTTTTAAGAGAACCTCGTCTTATTCGTGAGGACCTCAAAAGGGAATACTTGACGATGAAAGATTCGTTAAATTATGATAAGATCTCAAGGATACATTACCACAAAAAAAAAAAAAAAAAAAAAAAAAAAAAAATTATATTCTCAAAAATCTCGCTATGATTTTATGCACCTCAAGTTACAATTAAAAAAAATAAAAAAAAAAAGCGAGTTCGGTCTCACAAATTTCAGTGTTAGATCTGAATTAAAAAGAAAATATATAACGGTGAAAGATCCGTGAAATGTATGTCAAAATCTAAAAGAAAGATTTGGCCATCATAAGCAAGAGATTCTTGCAAATGCGAGCATATTTTTCGCAATATTAAATAGTACATCTGAATGATGAAAAGAAAATTTGCAATGAGATGTTTAATGCCTCGAATATACTCATATATCGAGAACGATGCTTTGATATAAAATAAATGGGCATGTTTGAACAAACATGATAATTTACTAAATTTGCTCCATATTGTCGTGTTAAAAGAAACTGGTTGGCAACCTCAAGTTGCAACATAAAGATCTCATTCCTTCAAGTGAATGTGATAAATGATTAACATAAGATGTTCATTCCCTCAAGTGAATGAGATAAAATGATCAATATGAGATCCTCATTCCCTCATGTGAATGTGATAATGTAACGATAAATGGTTAAAGATCATTTATCATGGTAAATGCTATGGTCGAGGAAGTATGACAATGACAAACCACTAGTAGTGGCGAAAATACAATAAGAAATGAGCAAACAAAAAAATGCTATTTATGCAAAAATGCAATATGGTGTATATGAAATGCATGTGTGTCAAAGATATTACACACTATATTCATAGATTTAAAAATCTATGCTAGCGCATTTTGCTCCACAAAAGAAATATAAAATTGTCATGAGAAACGAAGTTAAGTATTAAAGATACATTATATTCTTTTATATCTTCCCCGACATGCATTATATAAAGATTAGTAAAAGCTAATCACTGCCATAAACTTAAGTTTATGAGCAATAATAATTATAATATGTTTGGCATGACCAGTTACAACATCCTGAGTCATTAATGATGCAAAAGCTATGGAAGAATAAGATTCTTCAATCTAATGTTATAATCTCTCAAAGAAAGTTGATTATTATTCTATCAACTAGAATGGGGATTAAATTCCTCAATGTTAATAGGAAAGAAAACAAATGGATATATGTAAGCATACAAATCCATTGTATGAACCATTTAGAGTTTAAAATTGATGCATCGTCTAAATGGTCATTAAATCGCAACCTCAAGTTTGCATGATTAATAGCTCAATGCGAGCCTAACATTCCAGAGAAAGTATTTCATCATGAAAATGCGATGAATTACTTCTAAATTATGAAATGAAACTGAGAGAAAAACTTGTGTTGTTGTATGGGGCCATATTATAATATGCACAACAACAAAATTAGCATCATGCCAATATGTTATTATAAATCCTCTATTTTATAATTGGTTTTGGTTATAAACCAAACATATCCCATTATTGTTTTTGTGTGCAAATTATTACACCTAAATGCACATATATGGGATATAGAAGATGGATAATTCCTTTCAGGGAGGAGAGAAGTAGCTGCAAATTCAGAATGAATTATCATATTCTGTTGATCCTCGAAAGAATTTTTTTTTATGAATTGATTATTCAATGGATAATCTAATAGCCATTGGCCGAAAATAATATTTCAGCTACTCATGCTCTATTTAGAAGTTGTCCCTCAAGGACATTATTTTATTATGACATGCCTCAAGCCTGGTAGTCAAATCGATTCCAAATAAAATCCTCGATGAAAAATATAGAGCATGAAAACAAGATGGTTGTTCGAGGTATAAAAGACCCCATGATAGTCTCATAAGGAGACACTAGACATGAAGGTTCCAAACGAGCCTCAAATAGCTAATGAGATCTCACTAATTCTATGATTTCTAAAATCATATGGAATCGAAACAAAAACGACGTCGATAAATATATTTGCATACAATATAGCGCTTGGTATTATGCATAATGAGGATCATAAATCAATTATTATTCAAAAGTGCGCTCAACGAAATGATTGCCCAACATGAAAAAATAAAATCTCGTGAAAATACGAGAAGTATTGGGACAGGAAGTCCATACACATGATTGTGTAAAATCTATTGGATATACATCATTCTTTGTGCACAAAAGCTCTGAAGTTATGTCTTTTAAGGCATGAATTGTGAATAAATAAATTCACAAAAATATGAAGTTGATTATTAAAAGAAATATTGTCCTATGGTGGATGTAAATATCTTATTGATATTTTATGAGACATACGTTCTAGAAGCGTTTAATTTGCTCTAAATGAATTTTTATTAGAAGCATTTAATTTGTCTCACAACTTTAACTTCTCGAAGTAATTATTAAAGTTCTCATGAACTCTACTTGATCAAATTGAATGAATCCTTATATGGATAAAAATCATTTGAACATATATTATATGAATTATTTTTGCACATGTCTTTATAAAATGATTGGTCCTTAAGTACCATACATAAGTGCAACTGAGGTTTTAATAATTAATATGCGTCAAGAGAGTGTATTTTTCTCTCTTGGTTTTTGTATTAGCAATGTATTTTTTCCAACCAATGCATTGATATTGGGTTGGAAGCTACACATATAATTTGTCATCTTTGCAGGACATATTCTTAACATTAATGATTCGATGGACTTTATTACAAAATCTTTGCCAACAAAAGTGTTTGACCAACTGCTTCAGAAGATTAATATTCGGCACTTGAAAGATATACATTGAATTGAGGAGGAGCATTATGCGCTAGCACTCTTTTTTCCCCTTCATCAAGTTTTTTTTATCCCACTGGGTTTTTCTTGATAAGGTTTTTAATGAGGAGGTATATAGCGTATGATAAACGGTGAATATCCAAGGAGGAGTGTTGTAATTTAATATTATGGGCTTATGTCTATTCACTCTTAGCTTACTAGTAGCCATTAGGGTTTACATGTAATCATCTACTCTATAAGTAGATACACTCTTGTAACTTCTTGGATTAATAAGAATTCTATCTTCCTCCTCTCTCATTCTTGTATTCATGTTCATTACATTTACAACAAAACTAATTTTATAATTCAAGTTATAATTATCATATTATAATGTTATAGCTTCAATGTTCACAACGAAAATGATGACGTCACTCTTGTGTTTTTTTTAACATTTTTTGCTATTACTGTTTTTGAATTTTAAAATAATATTCCTGTTTTGATGACGTCATTTTAGGTATTTTTTTATAAAAAAAATAATTATTCACTTTGATATCAAAGTTGATGACGTCATCTTAGACTTTAAGTGAGTTTAACTGATGTTAATCCGTTTTTTAACGAATAATCTGCGTCTAATTCTTTCAGTTTTTGTTAAATACGTTACTGTTGAGCTAAGTTTTAATTTAGGGTTAATGGTCCAAAAAATATACAAAAACTTTTCTTATTGTGCAATAAACTTTTCCTATTAAAACAAAAATTTTCTGTGACTCTTATTGTCAAAACTACATATGCAATATTAATTAACACTTAAATCTTCATTTATACTCTCGTTTTATTATTCTTTGACACCTTTCCAAACCTAAATACTAATATTAAACTAATTTAGTATTTAGTTGACAAAAAGTCAACTTCTTCTCCTAGATGTGAAACACACCCGTGTAGATACTCTACCCGACTCCATTTGGAAGCTTAAAAGGCTTCGTCATCTTAACCTGAATAACATTCGTCTAGCTATGCCACCTAGCAGTTCATTAACTCTCCTCCCCCTATGGGGATTGGTTTTAGATGAGAAGATATCAATAAAGGAAGGTTTGGGCAAGTTGCTTGATCTTAGAGAGTTGGGAATTAAGTTCCGGTTAAACGAAAGTCAAGGTGCCTTGCTTGATTGGATTGCGAAGTTGGTCAACCTGCAGTCACTGAGGCTGACATCCGTAGATGACATGGGCCGGCCTTCAAAGCTAGTTTTGAAGCCACTAACAGCCTTGGATAAACTTTCTCATCTTAATTTGTATGGTAATTTGCAAAAACTACCAGATCTTAATGAATTCCCGCCAACAGTTAAGGTTCTAACGTTGTCCCTCGGCTAAATAACGATCCAATGGAGACTTTAGAAAAACTGCCTTGTTTGATCGTGCTGAGGCTATTGGGCGACTCGTTCACAGGAAAAAGAATGGTTTGCCATGGAAAAGGATTTCAAAAACTTGAGGTTTTGAAGCTGTGGAAGCTGACGGGTTTGGAGGAACGGAATGTGGAGGACGAAGCAATGACGAGCCTCAAACAATTAGATATCAGATGTTGCCATAAGTTAAAGAAGAAGTTGACTTTTTGGTCAACTAAATACTAAATTAGTTTAATATTAGTATTTAGGTTTGGAAAGTTGGCAAAAATGGTCCCCCAGAATAATAAAACGAGTATAAATGAGTTTTTTGGGTTAAGTGTTAATTAATATTGCCACGTGTCAGTTTTGGTTACAATAAGAGTCATTAAGAAAGTTTTTGGTTTTAATAGGAAAAAAAAAAGTTTATTGTCACAATAGTAAAAAGTGGAAAGTTTGTATATTTTTTGGACCATTAACCCTTTAATTTATGGTTATCTGTTTAGTTTTATGTGATGTTTGATGTATATTTTGCTTAAAAATGCTCTCAATGATCTGTCATGGCCTTTCGTAAATAAAATAGAATGATTAAATGTGTGTTTATAGGTTAGACTTTGTGTTGATCGTTGTGATTAGAGTCTGATGTGTACATTTTGTTTTACATTGGCTGTATATTTCATGAAATGACTGCTATTAAGCAGTATTTGACTCTAATTCTGAATGTGAAGCTGACTTTATTGAATATTTAATGTTTTATACGTTATGCTGTTTAAGCTGTGGTTATAGGTGAAACTCTGTATCTCGTTTGTATGCTTATGAGTGAAAATACGTATATGCTGTAATCAACGCTGTTTTTGTGAGCACGTTATGTGTGTGACTCAGATTTAGAACCTAAAGCTGATCGACGCGAAATACTTGTTTTATATGTGTGTTTATAGGTGAAAATATGTTTTTGCTTGTTATCGACGCTGTTTCCGAAACGTGTTTTGTGGTATTAGACTCTGACCTGGAACGTAGGTCTGATCCTTGCCAAATATCTGATGTTTAAGCTTTGTTGATAGGTTAGACTTTGTTTTTATTGTAGTGATTAGACTCTGATGTGCACATCTTCTTGTTTCACCTATGTTTATAGGTGAAAATGTATCAGCATTGTTCTAACTGCATTGGCTGTATATTTCATGAAATGCGTGCTATTAAGCAGTATCTGCTGTTGTTTGTTGTAAATGTGATTTGACTCTAATTTTGAAATATTTGATGTTTTATACATCATGCTGTTTAAGCTGTGCTTATAGGTGAAAATGTGTATCACTTTAACTTATATCAATAACGTCAATTGCTGTTTAATACTATTTTTTAGTTGCTTAGTTAGTTAAACAGCCATAAATCTGATATGTAAGACTCTGATATGTAAGTTTTGTTATTTAAGCTGTGTTTATAGGTGAAAGGTCGTATCGACACTGCTTGTTAATTACGTCTATTGTTGTATAATTCACGAAATGTGTGTTATTTTGAGGTTTTTGTTGTTGTTTGTTAGTTTGTTTGCTGATCGTATTACGTCTATTGTTGTATGATTCAAAGCAACAATCGTATCTAGCTGCGGTAAATAACTTTAGAATGAAGTCACTGTCTTGAAGTTCAGTTTTGTGTAAATCTTTTATGTATGAATTTTTTGAATTGACAGATATGTAATCAAAACTTTAGCGCGCTATAATAGTTGATATGATTTTGTAGGTTTAGACAGATTATTGTTATTTAGTTGATGGTAAATTGACTATATGATGAGTATATTTTTTGGTTTTACCATGAATTTTATTTGATACTTTGTTATTATAGAAACTGCGTTATTTGATTAGCAATTCTAACAATTCTGAGTAACTGATATAGATTTAGGTTGAATATGTAGCTGTTGTTACTCAAACTGTAAATGACTATGCTGTTTTACTTTGCTATACTGAGATAAATGTTATGTTGTATGTTTCTAGGGTTGTTGTAGATTATTTTGATTGAAAACGTATTTTATGTAGTAGGCCAAGTGTTGAGTTAGAGTACTTGCTTGATTCACTCTCGTAAGAATGGTATGTGTATGAGCTGGTTTTCTACGGCTGCAACCTTATTTCTCTTGGGCCTGATACTTTTAAACTTAAGTTTTTACTAACCTTTTGAATTTGTTAATCATACTCCAGCCTTGTTATATTTTTCAATGACTATCAATCATTGATTTTTATAAATAGGCATATTATTGATGATGAAGGATGAATATTCATGGTCACAGTTACTAAAGTAAATTAATAATGATTAAAGTTATTGACATTCACCTTCATGTGTTCTCCTAGTTCTGCACTTAGGACTGTGATACCACTGTGAATATTTTTAAAAGTGAGACCAAAAGTTCCTATCAACACTTTCTCGAAGTTTTCAACCTTTTCTGACATTTTTGTTTTCAGGGATCAGTGTCTGAAAGTTCACTTGAGATCAGGACACGGAAGAAATCAAGGGTACACATTTTCAGATTTAAGCTCGTTTTTTTGTCTATGGTGAATAGATCATGCTACTTTTTGGAAAATTTAAAAAATAAAACCAAAAAGTTTTTGCAAAACAAGGATAATCCAAAAGTTTTGTCGTATTTTAATACGAGTGTGTAACAAATTTTTGTAAACCTGGCGTTTCTGTTTCCAGCAGGCATCCACATGCGATCTTTTAGATGACGAGGTTTCTGGTTTTTTTAGAATTGACATGTTTAACTTGTGTAATTTTCCAATAGGTTGTCCCCAGGAACACTATTGGCGATGTTCCTCTTGAGTGGTATGCGGATGAAGAACATATAGGATATGACAAGCTGGGAAGGAAAATTGTCAAGAAAGAGGGACCGAATAGGATCGACTCATTTTTGGCGAGAAGGGACAATCCAAATAGCTGGTGGTTTGGATTTTTTTTTGGTTTTTTAACCCTCAAAATTTCATAGTTTATTAAGTCTAAGACGTAAAGTGTATTGTATTTTTGCATTTTCTATTTCTAAGTTGCTGAAATGTGATCTTCAGGCGAACTATATATGATGAAGTAGAAGATGAATTTGTGGAAGTTACTGAAGGAGATATGCGGGTGCTGCAACCTCATGCAAAATTTAATCGACATCTGGTTGGTTATCACATCTTTTGTCTTGATGAAATTAATAAATTAACCTCACTCTTTTTCTAACTGATGATAATCATCATTTAACCTTAACCATGATATCTTGTATAATTTGTTTGAAAACATAACAGCTTTTTTAAAACCAAAGAACTAACACAACACATTTGTTTTCCATGTGAAGGAGTCGAAACTCAAGGAGAAAGAGAAGAAACTCAAGGTATAATGTTTTTTTTTCCTTTAAAAATTTCATATCTTATTTTACTGCACTCTGTTTGGTTTTTTTTATCGATTTTTTTTTGTTTTTTTTTTTAATTGAAGAAATTTGAGAGGGTTGAAAGAGATGGTGAGTATGTCAATAAGAATCCCAAGGTACAATCTCTCTTTCAGATCTTATTTTATATGTATGCTGAAAGGTTTATACAGCCATGCTAGAATATTACTGATCACATCTTTTGTCTTGATGAAATTAATAAATGACCCCACTCTTTTTTTAACTGATGATAATCATTATTTAACCTTAACCATGATATCTTGTATAATTTGTTTGAAAACATAACAACTTTTTTAAAACCAAAGAACTAACACAACACATTTGTTTTCCAGGGGAAGGAGTCGAAACTCAAGGAGAAACTCAAGGTACAAATTTTGTTTTTCTTTCAAAATTTCATATCTAATTTTACTGCACTCGGTTTGGTTTTTTTATCATTTTTTTTTAATTGAAGAAATTTGAGAGGGTTGAAGGAGATGGTGAGAATGTCAAGAAGAATCCCAAGGTACAATCTCTCTTTAGAATTTCAGATCTTATTTTATATGTATGCTGAAATGTTTATACAGCCATGCTAGAATATTACTGTATTTGATTGAAGGTTTAATTCACATCTGTTTGGTGATTACGTTGCTTTTTTACAATGAAATCGATGTATGTTACGTAAATGACTTTGATCACTTCTTTTATTTGTCTTATTTTTTCTAATATTCTTTGTGTTTTGGAATTTTTTGTAGATGAATATATTGACAAAAGATAACACGCTGGAAGTCATAATACTTTTGAAAGAACTCTATAACATAACTCCACCTTTAAAGGTGTTGCTAGATGATGCTTGCTTCGGGTACATGCAGAAAAATGGCTTGAGTACAGATTATATTTCTCACTTGTTTGCTTCTGTTGATCTTGAGTTCTACATCACTAGGTATTGTTTGTTTTATATGCTAATAAAATGTATAGATTTGTGTTATCAAAAGGTGTACTAATAATGTTACCTTTACTAATGTTTAGGCACACTGTCGAGAAGCTTAATCATTTGGGTGGGAGGTTAAGCATGTCTGTTCGTGATGCATCAAAGTTCTTGAAAGCTAGGTTTGTAATTTTGTTTTCATAAAATCTGCTGATGCAGGTATTAGTTTCAGTCTCAGGAATGTAGTGCTTTTGCGTTCTAAAATTCCATTACTGAATATGGCAGAAAAGGTCTTCTCTAAATTGGATAGAGTGGTCTTGTAACCCTTGTAATGCTCTATCCATAACTTTGTACCCTTCTTCCTAGCATCTTGCTAGAGGTTCTTTTTTTTTATATTCATTTGCCGTTCAAAAAAAAAAAATTACTGAATATGGCAGAATCAAGTGTCTGAAATAGTCTTTATTTTCCTTTTCTTTCTGTATTGTAGTTTTGACTTTGTGACTCATTGTCTGACAGCTGTGTTAATGGCATGCGTTGCTCCAGTGATGCTGAGTGTCTTCTATCTATGGCTAAAAATGATAACCTGGACAGCTATATTGTAGCTACACCGGACGAGGCCTTGTATGCCAGTCTACGTCAGGTATACAACTTACTTTTATCTATTGTTTACCGAACTATGTTTTTTAACTTGCTTTATTTTTTTCAAGATGAATGTTCCTCTGCTCCGGTGTGCTGGTGGTGAGATTGTTTGTGGTTGGTCGTCTGAAGAGCAAAGTATGAGCACAAACAAGCATGACCAACTTGAGAGTGTATCTTTTATTTAGATGTCTTTTAATCAGTTTGAACTTCTGTAATATATTGAATGGTTTGCTAGCTTTCAAGTTTGATTTTAATGTGTTGAAAATAATATTTTGTTAACCTAACTTGCTGGATTGCTTTGCTTGTAACTTGTATAGGCCTGATGTAATGAATACTGTTTTGGTGAGCGCGTTATGTGTACGACTCAGATTTGGAACCTAAAGGTGATCTATGTGAAATACTTGGTTATATACATGTTTATTTTGTTGAAGCTGTGTTCATGATGAGAACGTATATAGGCCTTATTTCAATAAGAATGATTGCTGTTGACTTCATGTCTTCATGAAATGTTGCTATTGTGCGTTTGTTTTTGATTGTTTGTTTTGCTGCTTTAATTATGCCGTAGGTGAAAATAAGTATATGATGGTATTGACATTGTATTGATGAGCGCGTTGTGTGTTTATAGATGTGATTAGACTCTGATATGTAAGTTTTGTTATTTAAGCTGTGTTTATAGGTGAAAGTTCGTATCGACACTGCTTGTTTAATTACGTCTATTGTTGTATAATTCACGAAATGTGTGTTATTTTGAGGTTTTTGTTGTTGTTTCTTTGCTTACCGTATTAAGTCTATTGTTGTATGATTCAAAGCAGTCACTGCAACAATCGTATCTAGCTGTGGTAAATAACTTTAGAATGAATTTTGTGTAAAACTTTTATGTATGGATTTTTTGAATCCACAGATGTGTAATCAAAACTTTAGCGTGCTATAATAGTTGACATGATTGTGTAGGTTTAGACAGATTATTGTTATTTAGTTGATGGTAAATTGACTATATGATGAGTATATTTTTTGGTTTTACAATGAATTTTATTTGATACTTTTTTATTATAGAAACTGTGTTATTGTTATGTTATATGTTTAAAGGGTTGTAGATTATTTTGATTGAAAACGTATTTTATGTAGTAGGCCAAGGGTTAGTTAGATTATAGGTGGAACTCTTTAACAAAATAACATGTGGTGGTAAAAGTGTACTTGCTTGATTCACTCTCGTAAGAATGGTATAGTGTATGAGCTGGTTTTCTACGGCTGCAACCTTATTTCTCTTGGGCCTGATACTTTTAAACTTAAGTTTTTACTAACCTTTTGAATTTGTTAATCATATTCCAGCCTTGTTATATTTTTAAATGACTATCAATCATTTATTTTTATAAATAGGCATATTATTGATGATGAAGGATGAATATTCATGGTTACAGTTACTAAAGTAAATTAATAATGATTAAAGTTATTGACATTCGTGTTCTCCTAGTTCTGCACTTAGGACTGTGACACCTCTCTGAATATTTTTAAAAGTGAGACCAAAAGTTCCTATGAACACTTTCTCAAAGTTTTCAACCTTTTCTGACATTTCTGTTTTCAGAGATCAATGTCTGAAAGTTCACTTGAGACCAGGACCCGGAAGAAGTCAAGGGTACACATTTTCAGATTTAAGCTCGTTTTTTTGTCTATGGTGAATAGATCATGCTACTTTTTGTAAAATTTATAAATAAAACCAAAAGTTATTTGCAAAACAAGGATAATCCAAAAGTTTCGTATTTTAATATGAGTGTGTAACAATTTTTTGTAAACCTGGCATTTCTGCTTCCAGGCATCAACATGCGATCTTTTAGATGACGAGGTTTCTGTTTTTTTTAGAATTGACATGTTTAATGTGTGTAATTTTCCAATAGGTTGACCCCAGGAACACTATTGGCGATGTTCCTCTTGAGTGGTATGCTGCTGAAGAACATATCGGATATGACAAGCAGGGAAGGAAAATTGTCAAGAAAGAGGGACCGAATAGCATTGACTCATTTTTGGCTAGAAGGGACAATCCAAATAGCTGGTGGGTTGGATTTTTTTTGGTTTTTTAACCCTCAAAATTTGAAAGTTTATTTGTATTTTTGCATTTTCTATTTCTAAGTTGCTGAAATGTGATCTTCAGGCGAACTATATATGATGAAGTCGAAGATGAGTTTGTGGAAATTACTAAAGGAGATATGCGGGTGCTGCAACCTCATGCAAAATTTAATCGACATCTGGTTGGTGATCACATCTTTTGTCTTGATGAAATTAATACATGACCACACTCTTTTTCTAACTGATGATAATCATTATTTAACCTTAACCATGATATCTTGTATAATTTGTTTGAAAACATAACAGCTTTTTTAAAACCAAAGAACTAACACAACACATTTGTTTTCCAGGTGAAGGAGTCGAATCTCAAGGAGAAAGAGAAGAAACTCAAGGTACAACTTTTTTTTCAAAATTTCATATTTTATTTTACTGCACTCGGTTTGGTTTTTTTATCAATTTTTTTTTAATTGAAGAAATTTGAGAGGGTTGAAGGAGATGGTGAGAATGTCAAGAAGAATCCCAAGGTACAATCTCTCTTTAGAATTCCAGATCTTATTTTATATGTATGCTGAAAGGTTTATACAGCCATGCTAGAATATTAATGTGTTGAAAATAATATTTTGTTAACCTAACTGTTGAAAGATATAAGTTGAGGGCTTATGTTGTCACTTTTGTATTCTTGTTTGTGTATTGTTTGTGATGTGCAGGATGGATATGCTAAGTGAGTAAAAGGTGAAGGGGTAAAAGTGTAGCTGTGTAAGAAGTTGAAGGGGTAAAAGCGTAGGTTTGACTTTGTTGGATTGCTTTGCTTGTAAATTGTATAGGTCTGATGTAATGAATGCTGTTTTGGTGAGAGCTTTATGTGTACGACTCAGATTTGGAACTTAAAGCTGATCGATATGAAATACTTGGTTATATACATGTTTTTTTTGTTGAAGCTGTGTTCATGATGAGAACGTATATAGGCCTTATTTCAATAAGATTGATTGCTGTTGACTTCATGTCTTAATGAAATGTCATTGGCCTTTTGTAAATAAAATAGAATGATCAAATGTGTGTTTATAGGTGAAAATATGTTCTGCTTGTTATCGACGTTGTTTCCGAAACGTGTTTTGTGGTATTAGACTCTGACCTGGAACGTAGGTCTGATCCTTCTCAAATATCTGATGTTTTAGCTAGGTTTGACTTCGTGTTTATCGCTGTGATTAGACTCTGATGTGTACATTTTGTAGTTTCAGCTATGGTTATAGGTGAAAATGTATCAGCATTGTTCTACCTGCATTGGCTGTATATTTCATGAAATGCGTGCTATTAAGCAGTATCTGCTGTTGTTTGTTGTAAATGTGTTGTTTAAGCTGTGGTTATAGGTGAAAATGTGTATCACATTAACTTGTATCAGCGTTGTTCTACCTAAGGTGTCGTTTGTTTTTACCAATAAGTACTTTTTTTTTTCTCTTTTCACTTCTTTTGTCTGCAGAAGTAGGGGTGTCAAAAATCCCGACCCGGACCCGAACCCGAATAAGGATAGTCGGGTCGGGTTCAAAATCTTACTCGGGTCAATCGGGTCAACCCGATTAACCCGATTACAAACTAGGGTCGGGTCTCGGGTTCAAATACTATGCCTATTCGGGTTGGGTCCTTAACCAGTTAGGTTTTTTTCATTAAAAGGCCTAAGTTAAATTAGGTGATCCATGTAGTAAACTTGGCTCATTTTCTATCTAACTTTTAGTGTTGTTTTTGGCTTGAAAACTCTCTGGGTCTAATACGTAGCCTACATAAATAATAAGAATGTGTATGGAAATGCAGATTACAAAACAGCATGTTTCTGATTTGTTTTACTAAGGCGAAAAAATGTTATAATTGACTGGCACAAGTTGCATATAATGGCCTGGACATCAATGTTGGCTTGGGTCCAACAAAATTACAAATGTGCAATTACTTACATGCTCATGTGTTTATATACAGTGATATGTTTTAAAATCAAGTGCTATATTTTTTAAATCAAATGTTAATTTACCGATTGCGAACTTTTCTTATTCTATATATATACTAAAAGGACAACTAATGCACATTTATGCTATTATAGTTGGCAAAATAGCCCATTTAGATCTCGTTCAAATCAAGTCTCTAGCATTAATTGCTATCTATGCAATTGGCAAAATAGTCCCTAAGGTTTAAGTGCTGAAGTAAGTCTGTAAAATTAATTGATATCTATAGCAATTTGGCAAAATAGTCCTATCCAAATTCACGTTTACAAAGCAACCCATTGCGTGTGCGGTTTACACTTCGTTTATATTACTTCAAAAAAACAATTATCCTATATACTATTAGGCAAGACACACTTCTATCATCACCGCACTCTCTTCATTATGTCAAAACCGAATGGACAAGCTTAAATGGGCATTAAATGAACTTCTCTCTCTCATTCATCTTCTCCATCCTATCTCTCTCATTAAAAACCGCATAGCTATTTCAGTTATTCTCTAGAATCCACCACACACTTCTCTCAGAATAGGTCGGTGGTTTCTACTGCGTTCCTTTGATGTCGGTTCCTCTGCTGGGTTAGTGTTGTTTGATGAACAAATTGGTGAGCAGCTACATGTTTGTCATTCGTTTTGGCTAAATCTGATGATTATATGTTGATGCTTTAAGATAGTTTCAATTAGTAACGAAGTTTTTGGTTTACTTTCATCTCCTTCATGCCTGATACGTTTTTCTCAGTTTTTTACATCTAAAAAAAGAGCCTTTAAGTGATATTAATCTTATGTTTGATGTTAAGTCTCATAAGTTGTACTTCTATTGAGTTTTTATTACAAGTAATTATGTCTTAAAAGATTGAAACTTTCTTATTTGCATTTTTTTTGCAGGTGTGAGTTTTTTTAGGTTCGAGACTACTGAGGGTCAAGAAGTTTGATGATATAGCTTCCATGTATATCCAGATTTTTTTACAAATTTGAACAACTTGCGACATATCAATAAAGTTTGTTTGTTTTTTGGGGTTCATATTATGATTATATGATTATTAGTTGTCATATTTATTTAAAAATATTATGAAACCAAATGATTTTGTTGCAATTTTGAGCTGGGACAAGTGTGCCGTAGGTGGGTTTGGAAATTGTTTTAGAAATTGAGGTTAGTGTGTCGAATGAAGATAGTTTTATACTGAAGTGTGTTTTTTGACTTTTGTGTTTTTGTATAATGGAATGTAGGTTAGGGAAATCGAGAGACAAGATCGTGTAGAAGTATAAAGTGGGCAAGGGAAAGATGCAAAACTGAGTGCAGCCGAAGATTTGATATCAAGGTCAACAACCATGGGTCCTATTCAGTCGATAATCAGAAAGGTATTTGTTTTCTTGAGTGCATCGACAGTTTTACAAGGTGTTAACTATGTATTTTGTTTATGATGGTCGTGCGGGATCAAAGAGAAATTGTCTCATTATAAACATGAAAATAAGTTCTTAAACTGGTAACCAAGTCGAACAATGGGTTATGAAGCAAAGTTTAATTATTATATTTGACTGTCAAATGCTTAAATATTTAATTAGATGATTCATTATGTTGCTGCTTAAATATTTAATTAGATGATTCGTTATGTTGTTGTACACAGTAGTTAATAAGAAGTTTATAGCGTACATGTTATGGTTTGGGCGTTGTAGTTGTAAACCATGAAAGAGATGCCGTCAATTGATAAGTGACTAAGAAGTTTATATCTTACATGTTATGGTTTGCACGGGTTGTTCTTCTATGGACTACATACTTATATCAATGACGTTGTCTTTGGGCTTCATGTAGTGCCTATAGTTCCATGTCCCACCCTAATATTTGTGGAATGATTCAATAGGCTGTGTTGTTTATGGGCTGATATTTGATACTTCTTCCATTTTTTTGACTGATCAGGTTGATGCCTTTGCTTGCTTTGTGTGCTTATGAGGTTGTTGGCATCAATACTCATGAGGCAACGATCAGGTTATATAGGCTATGGAAAAACTGAGGTTGTCCGGAACTTATGCGACCTACTCGGTCTACAGCCATGGTGGATGTACCCCTTTGCATACGTTATGTAATACCTGAGATATTATACATGGTGGCATGTTGAAACCATTATATTTTATTGACCGCAATTAAAAAAAGGGAGGTCTTACGGGCAATTTTGAGCCTTTTCATGGGCCTTTGGTTTCTG